>CAXAJV010000813.1:2780122-3385522 GCA_963969225.1 Xylocopa violacea
GAGGCCAACAGGCCAGGAATGTGGTCAAATATTACCGCCGAGATGATAGGTTGGGTTAGGTTAGGTTATATTACGTTATTGATGTATGTAAAGGCCCCACGGGGACGGAGAAGCCAACTCGCCAGGAATGTTGTCAAATATTACAGCCGAGATGTTAGGTTGGGTTAGGTTAGGTTATATTACGTTATAGATCTATATGAAGGTCCCACGGAGACGTAGAGTGCAACAAGCCAGGAACGTGGTCAAATGTTTCCGCCGAGATGTTAGGTTGGGTTAGGTTAAGTTATATTACGTTATTGATGTATATAAAGGTCCCACGAAGGCGTAGAGGCCAACTTGCCAGGAATGTTGTCAAATATTACCGCCGAGATGATAGGTTGGATTAAGTTACGTTATATTACGTTATTGATGTATACGAGGGTTACACGGAGACATAGAGGCCAACTCGCCAGGAATGATGTCAAATATTACCGCCGAGATGTTAGGTTGCGTTAGGTTAGGTTATATTACGTTATTGATGCATATGAAGGTCAAACGGAGACGTAGGGGCCAACTCGCCAGGAATGTTGTCAAATATTACCGCCGAGATGATAGGTTGGGCTAGGTTAGATTATATTTCGTTATTGATGTATATGAAGGGCCCACGGAGACGTAGAGGCCAACTCGCCAGGTATGTTGTCACATTTACCGCGGAGATGTCAGGTTGGGTTAGGTTAAGTCATACTACGTTATTGATGTATATAAAGGTACCACGAAGACGTAGAGGCCAACTCGCCAGGAATGTTGTCAAATATTACCGCCGAGGTGATATGTTGGATTAGGTTACGTTATATTACGTTATTGATGTATATGATGGTCAAACGGAGACGTAGAAGCCAACTCGCCAGGAATGATGTCAAATATTACCGCCGAGACGTTAGGTTGGGTTACGTAAGGTTATATTACGTTATTGATGTATATAAAGGTCCCACGGAGACGCAGAGGTCAACAAGACAGTCATTTGGTCAAATATTACCGCCGAGATGTTAGGTTGGTTTAGGTTAGGTTATATTACGTTATTGATGTATATAAAGGTCCCACGGAGACGTAGATGCCAACTCGCCCGGAATGTTTTCAAATATTACCGCCGAAATGCTAGGTTGGGTTAGGTTAGGTTATTACGTTATTGATGTATATAAAGGTCCCACGGAGACGTAGATGCCAACTCGCCAGGAATGTTATCAAATATTACCGCCGAGGTGATAGGTTGGGTTAGGTTAGGTTATATTACGTTATTGAGATATATAAAGGTCCCACGGGGACGGAGAAGCCAACTCGCCAGGAATGTTGCCAAATATTACCGCCGAGAAGATAGGTTGGGTTATGTTAGGTTAGATTACGTTACTGATGTATAAGAAGGTCAAACGGGACGTAGAGGCCAACTCGCCAGGAATGTTGTCAAATATTACCGCGGAGATGATAGGTTGGGTTAGGTTAGGTTATATTACGTTATTGAGATATATAAAGGTCCCACGGGGACGGAGAAGCCAACTCGCTAGGAATGTTGTCAAATATTACCGCCGAGATGTTAGGTTGGGTTAGGTTGGGTTACATTACGTTATAGATCTATATGAAGGTGCCCCGGAGACGTAGAGTGCAACAAGCCAGGAACGTGGTCAAATATTACCGCCGAGATGTTATATTGGGTTAGCTTATGTTATATTATGTTATTGATGTATATAAATATCCCACGGAGACGTAGAGGCCACCTCGCCAGGTATGTCTTCAAATATTACCGCCGAGAAGTTAGGTTGGGTGAGGTTAGGTTATATTACGTTATAGATGTATATAAAGGTCTCACGGAGACGTAGAGGCCAACAAGCCAGGAATGTGGTCAAATATTACCGCCGAGATGATAGGTTGGGTTAGGTTGGGTTATATTACGTTATTGATGTATATAAAGGTCCCACGGGGACGGAGAAGCCAACTCGCCAGGAATGTTGTCAAATATTACCGCCGAGATGTTAGGTTGGGTTAGGTTAGGTTATATTACGTTATAGATCTATATGAAGGTCCCACGGAGACGTAGAGAGCAACAAGCCAGGAACGTGGTTAAATATTACCGCCGAGATGTTAGGTTGGGTTAGGTTAGGTTATATTACGTTATTGATGTATATAAAGGTCCCACGGAAGCGGAGACGCCAACTCGCCAGGAATTTTGTCAAATATTACTGCCGAGATGATAGGTTGGGTTAGGTTAGGTTATATTTCGTTATTGATGTATATGAAGGGCCCACGGCGACGTAGAGGCCAACTCGCCAGGTATGTTGTCAAATATTACCGCGGAGATGTTAGGTTGGGTTAGGTTAAGTTATATTACGTTATTGATGTATATAAAGGTCCCACGAAGGCGTAGAGGCCAACTCGCCAGGAATGTGGTCAAATATTATCGCCGAGATGTTAGATTGGGTTAGGCTAGCTTATATTATGTTATTGATGTATATAAAGGTCTCACGGAGACGTAGAGGCCAACTCGCCAGGAATGTTGCCAAATATTACCGCCGAGAAGATAGGTTGGGTTATGTTAGGTTAGATTACGTTACTGATGTATAAGAAGGTCAAACGGGACGTAGAGGCCAACTCGCCAGGAATGTTATCAAATATTAGCGCCGAGATGATAGGTTGGGTTAGGTTGGGTTATATTACGTTATTGAGATATATAAAGGTCCCACGGGGACGGAGAAGCCAACTCGCCAGGAATGTTGCCAAATATTACCGCCGAGATGTTAGGTTGGGTTAGGTTAGGTTATATTACGTTATAGATCTATATGAAGGTGCCACGGAAACGTAGAGTGCAACAAGCCAGGAACGTGGTCAAATATTACCTCCGAGATGTTATATTGGGTTAGCTTATGTTATATTATGTTATTGATGTATATAAATATCCCACGGAGACGTAGAAGCCACCTCGCCAGGTATGTTTTCAAATATTACCGCCGAGAAGTTAGGTTGGGTGAGGTTAGGTTGTATTACGTTATAGATGTATATAAAGGTCTCACGGAGACGTAGAGGCCAACAGGCCAGGAATGTGGTCAAATATTACCGCCGAGATGATAGGTTGGGTTAGGTTAGGTTATATTACGTTATTGATGTATGTAAAGGCCCCACGGGGACGGAGAAGCCAACTCGCCAGGAATGTTGTCAAATATTACAGCCGAGATGTTAGGTTGGGTTAGGTTAGGTTATATTACGTTATAGATCTATATGAAGGTCCCACGGAGACGTAGAGTGCAACAAGCCAGGAACGTGGTCAAATGTTTCCGCCGAGATGTTAGGTTGGGTTAGGTTAGGTTATATTACGTTATTGATGTATATAAAGGTCCCACGGAAGCGGAGAAGCCAACTCGCCAGGAATTTTGTCAAATATTACCGCCGAGATGATAGGTTGGGTTAGGTTAGGTTATATTTCGTTATTGATGTATATGAAGGGCCCACGTAGACGTAGAGGCCAACTCGCCAGGTATGTTGTCAAATATTACCGCGGAGATGTTAGGTTGGGTTAGGTTAAGTTATATTACGTTATTGATGTATATAAAGGTCCCACGAAGGCGTAGAGGCCAACTCGCCAGGAATGTGGTCAAATATTATCGCCGAGATGTTAGATTGGGTTAGGCTAGCTTATATTATGTTATTGATGTATATAAAGGTCTCACGGAGACGTAGAGGCCAACTCGCCAGGAATGTTGCCAAATATTACCGCCGAGAAGATAGGTTGGGTTATGTTAGGTTAGATTACGTTACTGATGTATAAGAAGGTCAAACGGGACGTAGAGGCCAACTCGCCAGGAATGTTATCAAATATTACCGCCGAGATGATAGGTTGGGTTAGGTTAGGTTATATTACGTTATTGAGATATATAAAGGTCCCACGGGGACGGAGAAGCCAACTCGCCAGGAATGTTGCCAAATATTACCGCCGAGATGTTAGGTTGGGTTAGGTTAGGTTATATTACGTTATAGATCTATATGAAGGTGCCACGGAGACGTAGAGTGCAACAAGCCAGGAACGTGGTCAAATATTACCGCCGAGATGTTATATTGGGTTAGCTTATGTTATATTATGTTATTGATGTATATAAATATCCCACGGAGACGTAGAGGCCACCTCGCCAGGTATGTTTTCAAATATTACCGCCGAGAAGTTAGGTTGGGTGAGGTTAGGTTGTATTACGTTATAGATGTATATAAAGGTCTCACGGAGACGTAGAGGCCAACAGGCCAGGAATGTGGTCAAATATTACCGCCGAGATGATAGGTTGGGTTAGGTTAGGTTATATTACGTTATTGATGTATGTAAAGGCCCCACGGGGACGGAGAAGCCAACTCGCCAGGAATGTTGTCAAATATTACAGCCGAGATGTTAGGTTGGGTTAGGTTAGGTTATATTACGTTATAGATCTATATGAAGGTCCCACGGAGACGTAGAGTGCAACAAGCCAGGAACGTGGTCAAATGTTTCCGCCGAGATGTTAGGTTGGGTTAGGTTAGGTTATATTACGTTATTGATGTATATAAAGTTCCCACGGAAGCGGAGAAGCCAACTCGCCAGGAATTTTGTCAAATATTACCGCCGAGATGATAGGTTGGGTTAGGTTAGGTTATATTTCGTTATTGATGTATATGAAGGGCCCACGGAGACGTAGAGGCCAAATCGCCAGGTATGTTGTCAAATATTACCGACAAGATGTTAGGTTGGGTTAGGTTAAGTTATATTACGTTATTGATGTATATAAAGGTCCCACGAAGACGTAGAGGCCAACTCGCCAGGAATGTTGTCAAATATTACCGCCGAGATGATAGGTTGGATTAAGTTACGTTATATTACGTTATTGATGTATATGAGGGTTACACGGAGACATAGAGGCCAACTCGACAGGAATGATGTCAAATATTACCGCCGAGATGTTAGGTTGCGTTAGGTTAGGTTATATTACGTTATTGATGCATATGAAGGTCAAACGGAGACGTAGGGGCCAACTCGCCAGGAATGTTGTCAAATATTACCGCGGAGATGATAGGTTGGGTTAGGTTAGGTTATATTACGTTATTGAGATATATAAAGGTCCCACGGGGACGGAGAAGCCAACTCGCCAGGAATGTTGCCAAATATTACCGCCGAGATGTTAGGTTGGGTTAGGTTAGGTTATATTACGTTATAGATCTATATGAAGGTGCCACGGAGACGTAGAGTGCAACAAGCCAGGAACGTGGTCAAATATTACCGCCGAGATGTTATATTGGGTTAGCTTATGTTATATTATGTTATTGATGTATATAAATATCCCACGGAGACGTAGAGGCCACCTCGCCAGGTATGTTTTCAAATATTACCGCCGAGAAGTTAGGTTGGGTGAGGTTAGGTTGTATTACGTTATAGATGTATATAAAGGTCTCACGGAGACGTAGAGGCCAACAGGCCAGGAATGTGGTCAAATATTACCGCCGAGATGATAGGTTGGGTTAGGTTAGGTTATATTACGTTATTGATGTATGTAAAGGCCCCACGGGGACGGAGAAGCCAACTCGCCAGGAATGTTGTCAAATATTACAGCCGAGATGTTAGGTTGGGTTAGGTTAGGTTATATTACGTTATAGATCTATATGAAGGTCCCACGGAGACGTAGAGTGCAACAAGCCAGGAACGTGGTCAAATGTTTCCGCCGAGATGTTAGGTTGGGTTAGGTTAGGTTATATTACGTTATTGATGTATATAAAGGTCCCACGGAAGCGGAGAAGCCAACTCGCCAGGAATTTTGTCAAATATTACCGCCGAGATGATAGGTTGGGTTAGGTTAGGTTATATTTCGTTATTGATGTATATGAAGGGCCCACGGAGACGTAGAGGCCAACTCGCCAGGAATGTTGTCAAATATTACCGCCGAGATGATAGGTTGGATTAAGTTACGTTATATTACGTTATTGATGTATACGAGGGTTACACGGAGACATAGAGGCCAACTCGCCAGGAATGATGTCAAATATTACCGCCGAGATGTTAGGTTGCGTTAGGTTAGGTTATATTACGTTATTGATGCATATGAAGGTCAAACGGAGACGTAGGGGCCAACTCGCCAGGAATGTTGTCAAATATTACCGCCGAGATGATAGGTTGGGCTAGGTTAGATTATATTTCGTTATTGATGTATATGAAGGGCCCACGGAGACGTAGAGGCCAACTCGCCAGGTATGTTGTCACATTTACCGCGGAGATGTCAGGTTGGGTTAGGTTAAGTCATACTACGTTATTGATGTATATAAAGGTACCACGAAGACGTAGAGGCCAACTCGCCAGGAATGTTGTCAAATATTACCGCCGAGGTGATATGTTGGATTAGGTTACGTTATATTACGTTATTGATGTATATGATGGTCAAACGGAGACGTAGAGGCCAACTCGCCAGGAATGATGTCAAATATTACCGCCGAGACGTTAGGTTGGGTTACGTAAGGTTATATTACGTTATTGATGTATATAAAGGTCCCACGGAGACGCAGAGGTCAACAAGACAGTCATGTGGTCAAATATTACCGCCGAGATGTTAGGTTGGTTTAGGTTAGGTTATATTACGTTATTGATGTATATAAAGGTCCCACGGAGACGTAGATGCCAACTCGCCCGGAATGTTTTCAAATATTACCGCCGAAATGCTAGGTTGGGTTAGGTTAGGTTATTACGTTATTGATGTATATAAAGGTCCCACGGAGACGTAGATGCCAACTCGCCAGGAATGTTATCAAATATTACCGCCGAGGTGATAGGTTGGGTTAGGTTAGGTTATATTACGTTATTGAGATATATAAAGGTCCCACGGGGACGGAGAAGCCAACTCGCCAGGAATGTTGTCAAATATTACCGCCGAGATGTTAGGTTGGGTTAGGTTGGGTTATATTGCGTTATAGATCTATATGAAGGTGCCCCGGAGACGTAGAGTGCAACAAGCCAGAAACGTGGTCAAATATTACCGCCGAGATGTTATATTGGGTTAGCTTATGTTATATTATGTTATTGATGTATATAAATATCCCACGGAGACGTAGAGGCCACCTCGCCAGGTATGTCTTCAAATATTACCGCCGAGAAGTTAGGTTGGGTGAGGTTAGGTTATATTACGTTATAGATGTATATAAAGGTCTCACGGAGACGTAGAGGCCAACAAGCCAGGAATGTGGTCAAATATTACCGCCGAGATGATAGGTTGGGTTAGGTTGGGTTATATTACGTTATTGATGTATATAAAGGTCCCACGGGGACGGAGAAGCCAACTCGCCAGGAATGTTGTCAAATATTACCGCCGAGATGTTAGGTTGGGTTAGGTTAGGTTATATTTCGTTATTGATGTATATGAAGGGCCCACGGAGACGTAGAGGCCAACTCGCCAGGTATGTTGTCAAATATTACCGCGGAGATGTTAGGTTGGGTTAGGTTAAGTTATATTACGGTATTGATGTATATAAAGGTCCCACGAAGGCGTAGAGGCCAACTCGCCAGGAATGTTGTCAAATATTACCGCCGAGATGATAGGTTGGATTAGGTTACGTTATATTACGTTATTGATGTATACGAGGGTTACACGGAGACATAGAGGCCAACTCGCCAGGAATGATGTCAAATATTACCGCCGAGATGTTAGGTTGCGTTAGGTTAGGTTATATTACGTTATTGATGCATATGAAGGTCAAACGGAGACGTAGGGGCCAACTCGCCAGGAATGTTGTCAAATATTACCGCCGAGATGATAGGTTGGGCTAGGTTAGATTATATTTCGTTATTGATGTATATGAAGGGCCCACGGAGACGTAGAGGCCAACTCGCCAGGTATGTTGTCACATTTACCGCGGAGATGTCAGGTTGGGTTAGGTTAAGTCGTACTACGTTATTGATGTATATAAAGGTACCACGAAGACGTAGAGGCCAACTCGCCAGGAATGTTGTCAAATATTACCGCCGAGGTGATATGTTGGATTAGGTTACGTTATATTACGTTATTGATGTATATGATGGTCAAACGGAGACGTAGAGGCCAACTCGCCAGGAATGATGTCAAATATTACCGCCGAGACGTTAGGTTGGGTTACGTAAGGTTATATTACGTTATTGATGTATATAAAGGTCCCACGGAGACGCAGAGGTCAACAAGACAGTCATGTGGTCAAATATTACCGCCGAGGTGATAGGTTGGGTTAGGTTAGGTTATATTACGTTATTGAGATATATAAAGGTCCCACGGGGACGGAGAAGCCAACTCGCCAGGAATGTTGTCAAATATTACCGCCGAGATGTTAGGTTGGGTTAGGTTGGGTTATATTGCGTTATAGATCTATATGAAGGTGCCCCGGAGACGTAGAGTGCAACAAGCCAGAAACGTGGTCAAATATTACCGCCGAGATGTTATATTGGGTTAGCTTATGTTATATTATGTTATTGATGTATATAAATATCCCACGGAGACGTAGAGGCCACCTCGCCAGGTATGTCTTCAAATATTACCGCCGAGAAGTTAGGTTGGGTGAGGTTAGGTTATATTACGTTATAGATGTATATAAAGGTCTCACGGAGACGTAGAGGCCAACAAGCCAGGAATGTGGTCAAATATTACCGCCGAGATGATAGGTTGGGTTAGGTTGGGTTATATTACGTTATTGATGTATATAAAGGTCCCACGGGGACGGAGAAGCCAACTCGCCAGGAATGTTGTCAAATATTACCGCCGAGATGTTAGGTTGGGTTAGGTTAGGTTATATTACGTTATAGATCTATATGAAGGTCCCACGGAGACGTAGAGTGCAACAAGCCAGGAACGTGGTCAAATATTACCGCCGAGATGTTAGGTTGGGTTAGGGTAGGTTATATTACGTTATTGATGTATATAAAGGTCCCACGGAAGCGGAGAAGCCAACTCGCCAGGAATTTTGTCAAATATTACCGCCGAGATGATAGGTTGGGTTAGGTTAGGTTATATTTCGTTATTGATGTATATGAAGGGCCCACGGAGACGTAGAGGCCAACTCGCCAGGTATGTTGTCAAATATTACCGCGGAGATGTTAGGTTGGGTTAGGTTAAGTTATATTACGTTATTGATGTATATAAAGGTCCCACGAAGGCGTAGAGGCCAACTCGCCAGGAATGTGGTCAAATATTATCGCCGAGATGTTAGATTGGGTTAGGCTAGCTTATATTATGTTATTGATGTATATAAAGGTCTCACGGAGACGTAGAGGCCAACTCGCCAGGAATGTTGCCAAATATTACCGCCGAGAAGATAGGTTGGGTTATGTTAGGTTAGATTACGTTACTGATGTATAAGAAGGTCAAACGGGACGTAGAGGCCAACTCGCCAGGAATGTTATCAAATATTACCGCCGAGATGATAGGTTGGGTTAGGTTAGGTTATATTACGTTATTGAGATATATAAAGGTCCCACGGGGACGGAGAAGCCAACTCGCCAGGAATGTTACCAAATATTACCGCCGAGATGTTAGGTTGGGTTAGGTTAGGTTATATTACGTTATAGATCTATATGAAGGTGCCACGGAGACGTAGAGTGCAACAAGCCAGGAACGTGGTCAAATATTACCGCCGAGATGTTATATTGGGTTAGCTTATGTTATATTATGTTATTGATGTATATAAATATCCCACGGAGACGTAGAGGCCACCTCGCCAGGTATGTTTTCAAATATTACCGCCGAGAAGTTAGGTTGGGTGAGGTTAGGTTGTATTACGTTATAGATGTATATAAAGGTCTCACGGAGACGTAGAGGCCAACAGGCCAGGAATGTGGTCAAATATTACCGCCGTGATGATAGGTTGGGTTAGGTTAGGTTATATTACGTTATTGATGTATGTAAAGGCCCCACGGGGACGGAGAAGCCAACTCGCCAGGAATGTTGTCAAATATTACAGCCGAGATGTTAGGTTGGGTTAGGTTAGGTTATATTACGTTAGAGATCTATATGAAGGTCCCACGGAGACGTGGAGTGCAACAAGCCAGGAACGTGGTCAAATATTACCGCCGAGATGTTATATTGGGTTAGCTTATGTTATATTACGTTATTGATGTATATAAATATCCCACGGAGACGTAGAGGCCACCTCGCCAGGTATGTTTTCAAATATTACCGCCGAGAAGTTAGGTTGGGTGAGGTTAGGTTATATTACGTTATAGATGTATATAAAGGTCTCACGGAGACATAGAGGCCAACTCGCCAGGAATGATGTCAAATATTACCGCCGAGATGTTAGGTTGCATTAGGTTAGGTTATATTACGTTATTGATGCATATGAAGGTCAAACGGAGACGTAGGGGCCAACTCGCCAGGAATGTTGTCAAATATTACCGCCGAGATGATCGGTTGGGTTAGGTTAGGTTATATTCCGTTATAGATGTATATAAAGGTCCCACGGAGACGTAGGGGCCAACATGCCAGGAATGTTGTCAAATATTACCGCCGAGATGTTAGATTGGGTTAGGTTATGTTATATTACGTTATTGATGTATATGATGGTCAAACGGAGACGTAAAGGCCAACTCGCCAGGAATGATGTCAAATATAACCGCCCAGATGTTAGGTTGGGTTAGGTTAGGTTATGTTACGTTATTGATGTATATAAAGGTCCCACGGGGACGTAGAGGCCAACAAGCCAGGAATGTGGTCAAATATTACCGCCGAGATGTTAGGTTGGGTTAGGTTAGGTTATATTACGTTATTGATGTATATAAAGGTTCCACGGAGACGTAGAGGCCAACTCGCCAGGAATGATGCCAGATATTACCGACGAGATGTTAGGTTGGGTTAGGTTAGGTTACATTACGTTATTGATGTATATAAAGATCCCACGGAGACGTAGAGGCCAACTCGCCAGGTATGTTGTCAAATATTACCGCCGAGATGTTCGGTTGTGTTAGGTTAGGTTATATTACGTTATTGATGTATATAAAGGTCCCACGGAAACGGGGAAGCCAACTCGCCAGGAATTTTGTCATATATTACCGGCGAAATGATAGGTTGGGTTAGGTTAAGTTATATTACGTTATTGATGTATATAAAGGTCCCACGAAGGCGTAGAGGCCAACTCGCCAGGAATGTTGTCAAATATTACCGCCGAGATGATAGGTTGGATTAGGTTACGTTATATTACGTTATTGATGTATACGAGGGTTACACGGAGACATAGAGGCCAACTCGCCAGGAATGATGTCAAATATTACCGCCGAGATGTTAGGTTGCGTTAGGTTAGGTTATATTACGTTATTGATGCATATGAAGGTCAAACGGAGACGTAGGGGCCAACTCGCCAGGAATGTTGTCAAATATTACCGCCGAGATGATAGGTTGGGCTAGGTTAGATTATATTTCGTTATTGATGTATATGAAGGGCCCACGGAGACGTAGAGGCCAACTCGCCAGGTATGTTGTCACATTTACCGCGGAGATGTCAGGTTGGGTTAGGTTAAGTCATACTACGTTATTGATGTATATAAAGGTACCACGAAGACGTAGAGGCCAACTCGCCAGGAATGTTGTCAAATATTACCGCCGAGGTGATATGTTGGATTAGGTTACGTTATATTACGTTATTGATGTATATGATGGTCAAACGGAGACGTAGAGGCCAACTCGCCAGGAATGATGTCAAATATTACCGCCGAGACGTTAGGTTGGGTTACGTAAGGTTATATTACGTTATTGATGTATATAAAGGTCCCACGGAGACGCAGAGGTCAACAAGACAGTCATGTGGTCAAATATTACCGCCGAGGTGATAGGTTGGGTTAGGTTAGGTTATATTACGTTATTGAGATATATAAAGGTCCCACGGGGACGGAGAAGCCAACTCGCCAGGAATGTTGTCAAATATTACCGCCGAGATGTTAGGTTGGGTTAGGTTGGGTTATATTGCGTTATAGATCTATATGAAGGTGCCCCGGAGACGTAGAGTGCAACAAGCCAGAAACGTGGTCAAATATTACCGCCGAGATGTTATATTGGGTTAGCTTATGTTATATTATGTTATTGATGTATATAAATATCCCACGGAGACGTAGAGGCCACCTCGCCAGGTATGTCTTCAAATATTACCGCCGAGAAGTTAGGTTGGGTGAGGTTAGGTTATATTACGTTATAGATGTATATAAAGGTCTCACGGAGACGTAGAGGCCAACAAGCCAGGAATGTGGTCAAATATTACCGCCGAGATGATAGGTTGGGTTAGGTTGGGTTATATTACGTTATTGATGTATATAAAGGTCCCACGGGGACGGAGAAGCCAACTCGCCAGGAATGTTGTCAAATATTACCGCCGAGATGTTAGGTTGGGTTAGGTTAGGTTATATTACGTTATAGATGTATATAAAGGTCCCACGGAGACGTAGGGGCCAACATGCCAGGAATGTTGTCAAATATTACCGCCGAGATGTTAGATTGGGTTAGGTTATGTTATATTACGTTATTGATGTATATGATGGTCAAATCTATATGAAGGTCCCACGGAGACGTAGAGTGCAACAAGCCAGGAACGTGGTCAAATATTACCGCCGAGATGTTAGGTTGGGTTAGGTTAGGTTATATTACGTTATTGATGTATATAAAGGTCCCACGGAAGCGGAGAAGCCAACTCGCCAGGAATTTTGTCAAATATTACCGCCGAGATGATAGGTTGGGTTAGGTTAGGTTATATTTCGTTATTGATGTATATGAAGGGCCCACGGAGACGTAGAGGCCAACTCGCCAGGTATGTTGTCAAATATTACCGCGGAGATGTTAGGTTGGGTTAGGTTAAGTTATATTACGTTATTGATGTATATAAAGGTCCCACGAAGGCGTAGAGGCCAACTCGCCAGGAATGTGGTCAAATATTATCGCCGAGATGTTAGATTGGGTTAGGCTAGCTTATATTATGTTATTGATGTATATAAAGGTCTCACGGAGACGTAGAGGCCAACTCGCCAGGAATGTTGCCAAATATTACCGCCGAGAAGATAGGTTGGGTTATGTTAGGTTAGATTACGTTACTGATGTATAAGAAGGTCAAACGGGACGTAGAGGCCAACTCGCCAGGAATGTTATCAAATATTACCGCCGAGATGATAGGTTGGGTTAGGTTAGGTTATATTACGTTATTGAGATATATAAAGGTCCCACGGGGACGGAGAAGCCAACTCGCCAGGAATGTTGCCAAATATTACCGCCGAGATGTTAGGTTGGGTTAGGTTAGGTTATATTACGTTATAGATCTATATGAAGGTGCCACGGAGACGTAGAGTGCAACAAGCCAGGAACGTGGTCAAATATTACCGCCGAGATGTTATATTGGGTTAGCTTATGTTATATTATGTTATTGATGTATATAAATATCCCACGGAGACGTAGAGGCCACCTCGCCAGGTATGTTTTCAAATATTACCGCCGAGAAGTTAGGTTGGGTGAGGTTAGGTTGTATTACGTTATAGATGTATATAAAGGTCTCACGGAGACGTAGAGGCCAACAGGCCAGGAATGTGGTCAAATATTACCGCCGTGATGATAGGTTGGGTTAGGTTAGGTTATATTACGTTATTGATGTATGTAAAGGCCCCACGGGGACGGAGAAGCCAACTCGCCAGGAATGTTGTCAAATATTACAGCCGAGATGTTAGGTTGGGTTAGGTTAGGTTATATTACGTTAGAGATCTATATGAAGGTCCCACGGAGACGTGGAGTGCAACAAGCCAGGAACGTGGTCAAATATTACCGCCGAGATGTTATATTGGGTTAGCTTATGTTATATTACGTTATTGATGTATATAAATATCCCACGGAGACGTAGAGGCCACCTCGCCAGGTATGTTTTCAAATATTACCGCCGAGAAGTTAGGTTGGGTGAGGTTAGGTTATATTACGTTATAGATGTATATAAAGGTCTCACGGAGACATAGAGGCCAACTCGCCAGGAATGATGTCAAATATTACCGCCGAGATGTTAGGTTGCATTAGGTTAGGTTATATTACGTTATTGATGCATATGAAGGTCAAACGGAGACGTAGGGGCCAACTCGCCAGGAATGTTGTCAAATATTACCGCCGAGATGATCGGTTGGGTTAGGTTAGGTTATATTCCGTTATAGATGTATATAAAGGTCCCACGGAGACGTAGGGGCCAACATGCCAGGAATGTTGTCAAATATTACCGCCGAGATGTTAGATTGGGTTAGGTTATGTTATATTACGTTATTGATGTATATGATGGTCAAACGGAGACGTAAAGGCCAACTCGCCAGGAATGATGTCAAATATAACCGCCCAGATGTTAGGTTGGGTTAGGTTAGGTTATGTTACGTTATTGATGTATATAAAGGTCCCACGGGGACGTAGAGGCCAACAAGCCAGGAATGTGGTCAAATATTACCGCCGAGATGTTAGGTTGGGTTAGGTTAGGTTATATTACGTTATTGATGTATATAAAGGTTCCACGGAGACGTAGAGGCCAACTCGCCAGGAATGATGCCAGATATTACCGACGAGATGTTAGGTTGGGTTAGGTTAGGTTACATTACGTTATTGATGTATATAAAGATCCCACGGAGACGTAGAGGCCAACTCGCCAGGTATGTTGTCAAATATTACCGCCGAGATGTTCGGTTGTGTTAGGTTAGGTTATATTACGTTATTGATGTATATAAAGGTCCCACGGAAACGGGGAAGCCAACTCGCCAGGAATTTTGTCATATATTACCGGCGAAATGATAGGTTGGGTTAGGTTAGGTTATATTTCGTTACTGCTGTATATGAAGGTCCCACGGAGACGTAGAGGTCAACTCGCCAGGTATGTTGTCAAATATTACCGCGGTGATGTTAGGTTGGGTTAAGTTACGTTATATTACGTTATTGAGGTATACGAGGGTTACACGGAGACATAGAGGCCAACTCGCCAGGAATGATGTCAAATATTACCGCCGAGATGTTAGGTTGCGTTAGGTTAGGTTATATTACGTTATTGATGAATATAAAGGTCCCACGGAAGCGGAGAAGCCAACTCGCCAGGAATGTTGCCAATTATTACCGCCGAGAAGATAGGTTGGGTTATGTTAGGTTAGATTACGTTATTGATGTATAAGAAGGTCAAACGGAGACGTAGAGGCCAACTCGCCAGGAATGTTGTCAAATATTACCCCCGAGATGATAGGTTGGATTAAGTTACGTTATATTACGTTATTGATGTATACGAGGGTTACACGGAGACATAGAGGCCAACTCGCCAGGAATGTTGTCAAATATTACCCCCGAGATGATAGGTTGGATTAAGTTACGTTATATTACGTTATTGATGTATACGAGGGTTACACGGAGACATAGAGGCCAACTCGCCAGGAATGATGTCAAATATTACCGCCGAGATGTTAGGTTGCGTTAGGTTAGGTTATATTACGTTATTGATGTATATGAAGGTCAAACGGAGACGTAGAGGCCAACTCGCCAGGAATGTTGTCAAATATTATCGCCCAGATGATAGGTTGGGTTAGGTTATGTTATATTACGTTATTGATGTATATAAAGGTTCCACGGAGACGTAGAGGCCAACTCGCCAGGAATGATGCCAGATATTACCGACGAGATGTTAGGTTGGGTTAGGTTAGGTTATATTACGTTATTGATGTATATAAAGATCCCACGGAGACGTAGAGGCCAACTCGCCAGGTATGTTGTCAAATATTACCGCCGAGATGTTCGGTTGGGTTAGGTTAGGTTATTTTACGTTATTTATGTATATAAAAGTCCCACGGAGACGTAGAGGCCAACGAGACAGGCATGTGGTCAAATATTACCGCCGAGAAGTTAGGTTGGGTTAGGTTAGGTTATATTACGTTATTGATGTATATGATGGTCAAACGGAGACGTAAAGGCCAACTCGCCAGGAATGATGTCAAATATAACCGCCCAGATGTTAGGTTAGGTTAGGTTAGGTTATATTACGTTATTGATGTATATAAAGGTCTCACGGGGACGTAGAGGCCAACAAGCCAGGAATGTGGTCAAATATTACCGCCGAGATGTTAGGTTGGGTTAGATTAGGTTATATTACGTTATTGATGTATATAAAGGTTCCACGGAGACGTAGAGGCCAACTCGCCAGGAATGATGCCAGATATTACCGACGAGATGTTAGGTTGGGTTAGGTTAGGTTACATTACGTTATTGATGTATATAAAGATCCCACGGAGACGTAGAGGCCAACTCGCCAGGTATGTTGTCAAATATTACCGCCGAGATGTTCGGTTGTGTTAGGTTAGGTTATATTACGTTATTGATGTATATAAAGGTCCCACGGAAACGGGGAAGCCAATTCGCCAGGAATTTTGTCATATATTACCGGCGAAATGATAGGTTGGGTTAGGTTAGGTTATATTTCGTTACTGCTGTATATGAAGGTCCCACGGAGACGTAGAGGTCAACTCGCCAGGTATGTTGTCAAATATTACCGCGGTGATGTTAGGTTGGGTTAAGTTACGTTATATTACGTTATTGAGGTATACGAGGGTTACACGGAGACATAGAGGCCAACTCGCCAGGAATGATGTCAAATATTACCGCCGAGATGTTAGGTTGCGTTAGGTTAGGTTATATTACGTTATTGATGTATATAAAGGTCCCACGGAAGCGGAGAAGCCAACTCGCCAGGAATGTTGCCAAATATTACCCCCGAGATGATAGGTTGGATTAAGTTACGTTATATTACGTTATTGATGTATACGAGGGTTACACGGAGACATAGAGGCCAACTCGCCAGGAATGATGTCAAATATTACCGCCGAGATGTTAGGTTGCGTTAGGTTAGGTTATATTACGTTATTGAGGTATATGAAGGTCAAACGGAGACGTAGAGGCCAACTCGCCAGGAATGTTGTCAAATATTATCGCCCAGATGATAGGTTGGGTTAGGTTATGTTATATTACGTTATTGATGTATATAAAGGTTCCACGGAGACGTAGAGGCCAACTCGCCAGGAATGATGCCCGATATTACCGACGAGATGTTAGGTTGGGTTAGGTTAGGTTATATTACGTTATTGATGTACATAAAGATCCCACGGAGACGTAGAGGCCAACTCGCCAGGTATGTTGTCAAATATTACCGCCGAGATGTTCGGTTGGGTTAGGTTAGGTTATTTTACGTTATTTATGTATATAAAAGTCCCACGGGGACGTAGAGGCCAACGAGACAGGCATGTGGTCAAATATTACCGCCGAGAAGTTAGGATGGGTTAGGTTAGGTTATATTACGTTATTGATGTATATGATGGTCAAACGGAGACGTAAAGGCCAACTCGCCAGGAATGATGTCAAATATAACCGCCCAGATGTTAGGTTGGGTTAGGTTAGGTTATATTACGTTATTGATGTATATAAAGGTCCCACGGGGACGTAGAGGCCAACAAGCCAGGAATGTGTTCAAATATTACCGCCGAGATGTTAGGTTGGGTTAGGTTAGGTTATATTACGTTATTGATGTATATAAAGGTTCCACGGAGACGTAGAGGCCAACTCGCCAGGAATGATGCCAGATATTACCGACGAGATGTTAGGTTGGGTTAGGTTAGGTTACATTACGTTATTGATGTATATAAAGATCCCACGGAGACGTAGAGGCCAACTCGCCAGGTATGTTGTCAAATATTACCACCGAGATGTTCGGTTGTGTTAGGTTAGGTTATATTACGTTATTGATGTATATAAAGGTCCCACGGAAACGGGGAAGCCAATTCGCCAGGAATTTTGTCATATATTACCGGCGAAATGATAGGTTGGGTTAGGTTAGGTTATATTTCGTTACTGCTGTATATGAAGGTCCCACGGAGACGTAGAGGTCAACTCGCCAGGTATGTTGTCAAATATTACCGCGGTGATGTTAGGTTGGGTTAAGTTACGTTATATTACGTTATTGAGGTATACGAGGGTTACACGGAGACATAGAGGCCAACTCGCCAGGAATGATGTCAAATATTACCGCCGAGATGTTAGGTTGCGTTAGGTTAGGTTATATTACGTTATTGATGTATATAAAGGTCCCACGGAAGCGGAGAAGCCAACTCGCCAGGAATGTTGCCAAATATTACCCCCGAGATGATAGGTTGGATTAAGTTACGTTATATTACGTTATTGATGTATACGAGGGTTACACGGAGACATAGAGGCCAACTCGCCAGGAATGATGTCAAATATTACCGCCGAGATGTTAGGTTGCGTTAGGTTAGGTTATATTACGTTATTGATGTATATAAAGGTCCCACGGGGACGTAGAGGCCAACAAGCCAGGAATGTGTTCAAATATTACCGCCGAGATGTTAGGTTGGGTTAGGTTAGGTTATATTACGTTATTGATGTATATAAAGGTTCCACGGAGACGTAGAGGCCAACTCGCCAGGAATGATGCCAGATATTACCGACGAGATGTTAGGTTGGGTTAGGTTAGGTTACATTACGTTATTGATGTATATAAAGATCCCACGGAGACGTAGAGGCCAACTCGCCAGGTATGTTGTCAAATATTACCACCGAGATGTTCGGTTGGGTTAGGTTAGGTTATATTACGTTATTTATGTATATAAAAGTCCCATGGAGACGTAGCGGCCAACGAGACAGGCATGTTGTCAAATATTACCGCCGAGATGGTAGGTTGGGTTAGGTTAGGTTATATTACGTTATTGAGATATATAAAGGTCCCACGGGGACGGAGAAGCCAACTCGCAAGGAATGTTGTCAAATATTACCGCCGAGATGTTAGGTTGGGTTAGGTTAGGTTATATTACGTGATAGATCTATATGAAGGTGCCACGGAGACGTAGAGTGCAACAAGCCAGGAACGTGGTCAAATATTACCGCCGAGATGTTATATTGGGTTAGCTTATGTTATATTATGTTATTGATTTATATAAATATCCCACGGAGACGTAGAGGCCACCTCGCCAGGTATGTTTTCAAATATTACCGCCGAGAAGTTAGGTTGGGTGAGGTTAGGTTATATTACGTTATAGATGTATATAAAGGTCTCACGGAGACGTAGAGGCCAACAAGCCGGGAATGTGGTCAAATATTACCGCCGAGATGATAGGTTGGGTTAGGTTAGGTTATATTACGTTATTGATGTATATAAAGGTCCCACGGGGACGGAGAAGCCAAATCGCCAGGAATGTTGTCAAATATTACCGCCGAGATGTTAGGTTGGGTTAGGTTAGGTTATATTACGTTAGAGATCTATATGAAGGTCCCACGGAGACGTAGAGTGCAACAAGCCAGGAACGTGGTCAAATATTACCGCCGAGATGTTAGGTTGGGTTAGGTTAGGTTATATTACGTTATTGATGTATATAAAGGTCCCACGGAAGCGGAGAAGCCAACTCGCCAGGAATTTTGTCAAATATTACCGCCGAGATGATAGGTTGGGTTAGGTTAGGTTATATTTCGTTATTGATTTATATGAAGGGCCCACGGAGACGTAGAGGCCAACTCGCCAGGTATGTTGTCAAATATTACCGCGGAGATGTTAGGTTGGGTTAGGTTAAGTTATATTACGTTATTGATGTATATAAAGGTCCCACGAAGACGTAGAGGCCAACTCGCCAGGAATGTGGTCAAATATTATCGCCGAGATGTTAGATTGGGTTAGGCTAGCTTATATTATGTTATTGATGTATATAAAGGTCCCACGGAGACGTAGAGGCCAACAGGCCAGGAATGTGGTCAAATATTACCGCCGTGATGATAGGTTGGGTTAGGTTAGGTTATATTACGTTATTGATGTATGTAAAGGCCCCACGGGGACGGAGAAGCCAACTCGCCAGGAATGTTGTCAAATATTACAGCCGAGATGTTAGGTTGGGTTAGGTTAGGTTATATTACGTTAGAGATCTATATGAAGGTCCCACGGAGACGTGGAGTGCAACAAGCCAGGAACGTGGTCAAATATTACCGCAGAGATGTTATATTGGGTTAGCTTATGTTATATTACGTTATTGATGTATATAAATATCCCACGGAGACGTAGAGGCCACCTCGCCAGGTATGTTTTCAAATATTACCGCCGAGAAGTTAGGTTGGGTGAGGTTAGGTTATATTACGTTATAGATGTATATAAAGGTCTCACGGAGACATAGAGGCCAACTCGCCAGGAATGATGTCAAATATTACCGCCGAGATGTTAGGTTGCATTAGGTTAGGTTATATTACGTTATTGATGCATATGAAGGTCAAACGGAGACGTAGGGGCCAACTCGCCAGGAATGTTGTCAAATATTACCGCCGAGATGATCGGTTGGGTTAGGTTAGGTTATATTCCGTTATAGATGTATATAAAGGTCCCACGGAGACGTAGGGGCCAACATGCCAGGAATGTTGTCAAATATTACCGCCGAGATGTTAGATTGGGTTAGGTTATGTTATATTACGTTATTGATGTATATGATGGTCAAACGGAGACGTAAAGGCCAACTCGCCAGGAATGATGTCAAATATAACCGCCCAGATGTTAGGTTGGGTTAGGTTAGGTTATGTTACGTTATTGATGTATATAAAGGTCCCACGGGGACGTAGAGGCCAACAAGCCAGGAATGTGGTCAAATATTACCGCCGAGATGTTAGGTTGGGTTAGGTTAGGTTATATTACGTTATTGATGTATATAAAGGTTCCACGGAGACGTAGAGGCCAACTCGCCAGGAATGATGCCAGATATTACCGACGAGATGTTAGGTTGGGTTAGGTTAGGTTACATTACGTTATTGATGTATATAAAGATCCCACGGAGACGTAGAGGCCAACTCGCCAGGTATGTTGTCAAATATTACCGCCGAGATGTTCGGTTGTGTTAGGTTAGGTTATATTACGTTAGAGATCTATATGAAGGTCCCACGGAGACGTGGAGTGCAACAAGCCAGGAACGTGGTCAAATATTACCGCCGAGATGTTATATTGGGTTAGCTTATGTTATATTACGTTATTGATGTATATAAATATCCCACGGAGACGTAGAGGCCACCTCGCCAGGTATGTTTTCAAATATTACCGCCGAGAAGTTAGGTTGGGTGAGGTTAGGTTATATTACGTTATAGATGTATATAAAGGTCTCACGGAGACATAGAGGCCAACTCGCCAGGAATGATGTCAAATATTACCGCCGAGATGTTAGGTTGCATTAGGTTAGGTTATATTACGTTATTGATGCATATGAAGGTCAAACGGAGACGTAGGGGCCAACTCGCCAGGAATGTTGTCAAATATTACCGCCGAGATGATCGGTTGGGTTAGGTTAGGTTATATTCCGTTATAGATGTATATAAAGGTCCCACGGAGACGTAGGGGCCAACATGCCAGGAATGTTGTCAAATATTACCGCCGAGATGTTAGATTGGGTTAGGTTATGTTATATTACGTTATTGATGTATATGATGGTCAAACGGAGACGTAAAGGCCAACTCGCCAGGAATGATGTCAAATATAACCGCCCAGATGTTAGGTTGGGTTAGGTTAGGTTATGTTACGTTATTGATGTATATAAAGGTCCCACGGGGACGTAGAGGCCAACAAGCCAGGAATGTGGTCAAATATTACCGCCGAGATGTTAGGTTGGGTTAGGTTAGGTTATATTACGTTATTGATGTATATAAAGGTTCCACGGAGACGTAGAGGCCAACTCGCCAGGAATGATGCCAGATATTACCGACGAGATGTTAGGTTGGGTTAGGTTAGGTTACATTACGTTATTGATGTATATAAAGATCCCACGGAGACGTAGAGGCCAACTCGCCAGGTATGTTGTCAAATATTACCGCCGAGATGTTCGGTTGTGTTAGGTTAGGTTATATTACGTTATTGATGTATATAAAGGTCCCACGGAAACGGGGAAGCCAACTCGCCAGGAATTTTGTCATATATTACCGGCGAAATGATAGGTTGGGTTAGGTTAGGTTATATTTCGTTACTGCTGTATATGAAGGTCCCACGGAGACGTAGAGGTCAACTCGCCAGGTATGTTGTCAAATATTACCGCGGTGATGTTAGGTTGGGTTAAGTTACGTTATATTACGTTATTGAGGTATACGAGGGTTACACGGAGACATAGAGGCCAACTCGCCAGGAATGATGTCAAATATTACCGCCGAGATGTTAGGTTGCGTTAGGTTAGGTTATATTACGTTATTGATGAATATAAAGGTCCCACGGAAGCGGAGAAGCCAACTCGCCAGGAATGTTGCCAATTATTACCGCCGAGAAGATAGGTTGGGTTATGTTAGGTTAGATTACGTTATTGATGTATAAGAAGGTCAAACGGAGACGTAGAGGCCAACTCGCCAGGAATGTTGTCAAATATTACCCCCGAGATGATAGGTTGGATTAAGTTACGTTATATTACGTTATTGATGTATACGAGGGTTACACGGAGACATAGAGGCCAACTCGCCAGGAATGTTGTCAAATATTACCCCCGAGATGATAGGTTGGATTAAGTTACGTTATATTACGTTATTGATGTATACGAGGGTTACACGGAGACATAGAGGCCAACTCGCCAGGAATGATGTCAAATATTACCGCCGAGATGTTAGGTTGCGTTAGGTTAGGTTATATTACGTTATTGATGTATATGAAGGTCAAACGGAGACGTAGAGGCCAACTCGCCAGGAATGTTGTCAAATATTATCGCCCAGATGATAGGTTGGGTTAGGTTATGTTATATTACGTTATTGATGTATATAAAGGTTCCACGGAGACGTAGAGGCCAACTCGCCAGGAATGATGCCAGATATTACCGACGAGATGTTAGGTTGGGTTAGGTTAGGTTATATTACGTTATTGATGTATATAAAGATCCCACGGAGACGTAGAGGCCAACTCGCCAGGTATGTTGTCAAATATTACCGCCGAGATGTTCGGTTGGGTTAGGTTAGGTTATTTTACGTTATTTATGTATATAAAAGTCCCACGGAGACGTAGAGGCCAACGAGACAGGCATGTGGTCAAATATTACCGCCGAGAAGTTAGGTTGGGTTAGGTTAGGTTATATTACGTTATTGATGTATATGATGGTCAAACGGAGACGTAAAGGCCAACTCGCCAGGAATGATGTCAAATATAACCGCCCAGATGTTAGGTTAGGTTAGGTTAGGTTATATTACGTTATTGATGTATATAAAGGTCTCACGGGGACGTAGAGGCCAACAAGCCAGGAATGTGGTCAAATATTACCGCCGAGATGTTAGGTTGGGTTAGATTAGGTTATATTACGTTATTGATGTATATAAAGGTTCCACGGAGACGTAGAGGCCAACTCGCCAGGAATGATGCCAGATATTACCGACGAGATGTTAGGTTGGGTTAGGTTAGGTTACATTACGTTATTGATGTATATAAAGATCCCACGGAGACGTAGAGGCCAACTCGCCAGGTATGTTGTCAAATATTACCGCCGAGATGTTCGGTTGTGTTAGGTTAGGTTATATTACGTTATTGATGTATATAAAGGTCCCACGGAAACGGGGAAGCCAATTCGCCAGGAATTTTGTCATATATTACCGGCGAAATGATAGGTTGGGTTAGGTTAGGTTATATTTCGTTACTGCTGTATATGAAGGTCCCACGGAGACGTAGAGGTCAACTCGCCAGGTATGTTGTCAAATATTACCGCGGTGATGTTAGGTTGGGTTAAGTTACGTTATATTACGTTATTGAGGTATACGAGGGTTACACGGAGACATAGAGGCCAACTCGCCAGGAATGATGTCAAATATTACCGCCGAGATGTTAGGTTGCGTTAGGTTAGGTTATATTACGTTATTGATGTATATAAAGGTCCCACGGAAGCGGAGAAGCCAACTCGCCAGGAATGTTGCCAAATATTACCCCCGAGATGATAGGTTGGATTAAGTTACGTTATATTACGTTATTGATGTATACGAGGGTTACACGGAGACATAGAGGCCAACTCGCCAGGAATGATGTCAAATATTACCGCCGAGATGTTAGGTTGCGTTAGGTTAGGTTATATTACGTTATTGAGGTATATGAAGGTCAAACGGAGACGTAGAGGCCAACTCGCCAGGAATGTTGTCAAATATTATCGCCCAGATGATAGGTTGGGTTAGGTTATGTTATATTACGTTATTGATGTATATAAAGGTTCCACGGAGACGTAGAGGCCAACTCGCCAGGAATGATGCCCGATATTACCGACGAGATGTTAGGTTGGGTTAGGTTAGGTTATATTACGTTATTGATGTATATAAAGATCCCACGGAGACGTAGAGGCCAACTCGCCAGGTATGTTGTCAAATATTACCGCCGAGATGTTCGGTTGGGTTAGGTTAGGTTATTTTACGTTATTTATGTATATAAAAGTCCCACGGGGACGTAGAGGCCAACGAGACAGGCATGTGGTCAAATATTACCGCCGAGAAGTTAGGATGGGTTAGGTTAGGTTATATTACGTTATTGATGTATATGATGGTCAAACGGAGACGTAAAGGCCAACTCGCCAGGAATGATGTCAAATATAACCGCCCAGATGTTAGGTTGGGTTAGGTTAGGTTATATTACGTTATTGATGTATATAAAGGTCCCACGGGGACGTAGAGGCCAACAAGCCAGGAATGTGTTCAAATATTACCGCCGAGATGTTAGGTTGGGTTAGGTTAGGTTATATTACGTTATTGATGTATATAAAGGTTCCACGGAGACGTAGAGGCCAACTCGCCAGGAATGATGCCAGATATTACCGACGAGATGTTAGGTTGGGTTAGGTTAGGTTACATTACGTTATTGATGTATATAAAGATCCCACGGAGACGTAGAGGCCAACTCGCCAGGTATGTTGTCAAATATTACCACCGAGATGTTCGGTTGTGTTAGGTTAGGTTATATTACGTTATTGATGTATATAAAGGTCCCACGGAAACGGGGAAGCCAATTCGCCAGGAATTTTGTCATATATTACCGGCGAAATGATAGGTTGGGTTAGGTTAGGTTATATTTCGTTACTGCTGTATATGAAGGTCCCACGGAGACGTAGAGGTCAACTCGCCAGGTATGTTGTCAAATATTACCGCGGTGATGTTAGGTTGGGTTAAGTTACGTTATATTACGTTATTGAGGTATACGAGGGTTACACGGAGACATAGAGGCCAACTCGACAGGAATGATGTCAAATATTACCGCCGAGATGTTAGGTTGCGTTAGGTTAGGTTATATTACGTTATTGATGTATATAAAGGTCCCACGGAAGCGGAGAAGCCAACTCGCCAGGAATGTTGCCAAATATTACCCCCGAGATGATAGGTTGGATTAAGTTACGTTATATTACGTTATTGATGTATACGAGGGTTACACGGAGACATAGAGGCCAACTCGCCAGGAATGATGTCAAATATTACCGCCGAGATGTTAGGTTGCGTTAGGTTAGGTTATATTACGTTATTGATGTATATAAAGGTCCCACGGGGACGTAGAGGCCAACAAGCCAGGAATGTGTTCAAATATTACCGCCGAGATGTTAGGTTGGGTTAGGTTAGGTTATATTACGTTATTGATGTATATAAAGGTTCCACGGAGACGTAGAGGCCAACTCGCCAGGAATGATGCCAGATATTACCGACGAGATGTTAGGTTGGGTTAGGTTAGGTTACATTACGTTATTGATGTATATAAAGATCCCACGGAGACGTAGAGGCCAACTCGCCAGGTATGTTGTCAAATATTACCACCGAGATGTTCGGTTGGGTTAGGTTAGGTTATATTACGTTATTTATGTATATAAAAGTCCCATGGAGACGTAGCGGCCAACGAGACAGGCATGTTGTCAAATATTACCGCCGAGATGGTAGGTTGGGTTAGGTTAGGTTATATTACGTTATTGAGATATATAAAGGTCCCACGGGGACGGAGAAGCCAACTCGCAAGGAATGTTGTCAAATATTACCGCCGAGATGTTAGGTTGGGTTAGGTTAGGTTATATTACGTGATAGATCTATATGAAGGTGCCACGGAGACGTAGAGTGCAACAAGCCAGGAACGTGGTCAAATATTACCGCCGAGATGTTATATTGGGTTAGCTTATGTTATATTATGTTATTGATTTATATAAATATCCCACGGAGACGTAGAGGCCACCTCGCCAGGTATGTTTTCAAATATTACCGCCGAGAAGTTAGGTTGGGTGAGGTTAGGTTATATTACGTTATAGATGTATATAAAGGTCTCACGGAGACGTAGAGGCCAACAAGCCGGGAATGTGGTCAAATATTACCGCCGAGATGATAGGTTGGGTTAGGTTAGGTTATATTACGTTATTGATGTATATAAAGGTCCCACGGGGACGGAGAAGCCAAATCGCCAGGAATGTTGTCAAATATTACCGCCGAGATGTTAGGTTGGGTTAGGTTAGGTTATATTACGTTAGAGATCTATATGAAGGTCCCACGGAGACGTAGAGTGCAACAAGCCAGGAACGTGGTCAAATATTACCGCCGAGATGTTAGGTTGGGTTAGGTTAGGTTATATTACGTTATTGATGTATATAAAGGTCCCACGGAAGCGGAGAAGCCAACTCGCCAGGAATTTTGTCAAATATTACCGCCGAGATGATAGGTTGGGTTAGGTTAGGTTATATTTCGTTATTGATTTATATGAAGGGCCCACGGAGACGTAGAGGCCAACTCGCCAGGTATGTTGTCAAATATTACCGCGGAGATGTTAGGTTGGGTTAGGTTAAGTTATATTACGTTATTGATGTATATAAAGGTCCCACGAAGACGTAGAGGCCAACTCGCCAGGAATGTGGTCAAATATTATCGCCGAGATGTTAGATTGGGTTAGGCTAGCTTATATTATGTTATTGATGTATATAAAGGTCCCACGGAGACGTAGAGGCCAACTCGCCAGGAATGTTGCCAAATATTACCGCCGAGAAGATAGGTTGGGTTATGTTAGGTTAGATTACGTTACTGATGTATAAGAAGGTCAACCGGGGACGTAGAGGCCAACTCGCCAGGAATGTTGTGAAATATTACCGCCGAGATGATAGGTTGGGTTAGGTTAGGTTATATTACGTTATAGATGTATATAAAGGTCCGACGGAGACGTAGAGGCCAACACGCCAGGAATGATGTCAAATATTACCGCCGAGATGTTAGGTTGCATTAGGTTAGGTTATATTACGTTATTGATGCATATGAAGGTCAAACGGAGACGTAGGGGCCAACTCGCCAGGAATGTTGTCAAATATTACCGCCGAGATGATCGGTTGGGTTAGGTTAGGTTATATTCCGTTATAGATGTATATAAAGGTCCCACGGAGACGTAGGGGCCAACATGCCAGGAATGTTTTCAAATATTACCGCCGAGATGTTAGATTGGGTTAGGTTATGTTATATTACGTTATTGATGTATATGATGGTCAAACGGAGACGTAAAGGCCAACTCGCCAGGAATGATGTCAAATATAACCGCCCAGATGTTAGGTTGGGTTAGGTTAGGTTATATTACGTTATTGATGTATATAAAGATCCCACGGAGACGTAGAGGCCAACTCGCCAGGTATGTTGTCAAATATTACCGCCGAGATGTTCGGTTGTGTTAGGTTAGGTTATATTACGTTATTGATGTATATAAAGGTTCCACGGAGACGTAGAGGCCAACTCGCCAGGTATGTTGTCAAATATTACCGCCGAGATGTTCGGTTGGGTTAGGTTAGGTTATATTACGTTATTTATGTATATAAAAGTCCCACGGAGACGTAGAGGCCAACGAGACAGGCATGTTGTCAAATATTACCGCCGAGATGGTAGGTTGGGTTAGGTTAGGTTATATTACGTTATTGAGATATATAAAGGTCCCACGGGGACGGAGAAGCCAACTCGCCAGGAATGTTGTCAAATATTACCGCCGAGATGTTAGGTTGGGTTAGGTTAGGTTATATTACGTGATAGATCTATATGAAGGTGCCACGGAGACGTAGAGTGCAACAAGCCAGGAACGTGGTCAAATATTACCGCCGAGATGTTATATTGGGTTAGCTTATGTTATATTATGTTATTGATGTATATAAATATCCCACGGAGACGTAGAGGCCACCTCGCCAGGTATGTTTTCAAATATTACCGCCGAGAAGTTAGGTTGGGTGAGGTTAGGTTATATTACGTTATAGATGTATATAAAGGTCTCACGGAGACGGAGAGGCCAACAAGCCAGGAATGTGGTCAAATATTACCGCCGAGATGATAGGTTGGGTTAGGTTAGGTTATATTACGTTATTGATGTATATGAAGGTCCCACGGGGACGGAGAAGCCAACTCGCCAGGAATGTTGTCAAATATTACCGCGGTGATGTTAGGTTGGGTTAAGTTACGTTATATTACGTTATTGAGGTATACGAGGGTTACACGGAGACATAGAGGCCAACTCGCCAGGAATGATGTCAAATATTACCGCCGAGATTTAAGGTTGTGTTAGGTTAGGTTATATTACGTGATAGATCTATATGAAGGTGCCACGGAGACGTAGAGTGCAACAAGCCAGGAACGTGGTCAAATATTACCGCCGAGATGTTATATTGGGTTAGCTTATGTTATATTATGTTATTGATGTATATAAATATCCCACGGAGACGTAGAGGCCACCTCGCCAGGTATGTTTTCAAATATTACCGCCGAGAAGTTAGGTTGGGTGAGGTTAGGTTATATTACGTTATAGATGTATATAAAGGTCTCACGGAGACGTAGAGGCCAACAAGCCAGGAATGTGGTCAAATATTACCGCCGAGATGATAGGTTGGGTTAGCTTAGGTTATATTACGTTATTGATGTATATGAAGGTCCCATTGAAGCGGAGAAGCCAACTCGCCAGGAATTTTGTCAAATATTACCGCCGAGATGATAGGTTGGGTTAGGTTAGGTTATATTTCGTTATTGATTTATATGAAGGGCCCACGGAGACGTAGAGGCCAACTCGCCAGGTATGTTGTCAAATATTACCGCGGAGATGTTAGGTTGGGTTAGGTTAAGTTATATTACGTTATTGATGTATATAAAGGTCCCACGAAGACGTAGAGGCCAACTCGCCAGGAATGTGGTCAAATATTACCGCCGAGATGATAGGTTGGATTAAGTTACGTTACATTACGTTATTGATGTGTACGAGTGTTACACGGAGACGTAGAGGCCAACTCGCCAGGAATGTTGTCAAATATTACCGCCGAGATGATAGGTTGGGTTAGGTTAGGTTATATTACGTTATTGATGTATATAAAGGTCCCACGGAGACGTAGATGCCAACTCGCCAGGAAAGTTGACAAATATTACCGCCGAGATGTTAAATTGGGTTAGGCTAGGTTATATTACGTTATTGAAGTATATAAAGGTTCCACGGAGACGTATAGGCCAACTCGCCAGGAATGATGACAAATATTACCGACGAGATGTTAGGTTGGGTTAGGTTAGGTTATATTACGTTATTGATGTATATAAAGGTCCCATCGGGACGTAGTTGCCAACAAGCCAGGAATGTGGTCATATATTACCGCCGAGATGTTAGATTGGGTTAGGTTAGGTTATATTACGTTATTGAGGTATATAAAGGTCCCACGGAGACGTAGAGGCCAACAAGCCAGGAATGTGGTCAAATATTACCGCCGAGATGTTAGATTGGGTTAGGCTAGCTTATATTATGTTATTGATGTATATAAAGGTCCCACGAAGACGTAGAGGCCAACAAGCCAGGAATGTGGTCAAATATTACCGTCGAGATGTTAGATTGGGTTAGGTTATGTTATATTACGTTATTGATGTATATAAAGGTCTCACGGAGACGTAGATGCCAACACGCCAGGAATGATGTCGAATATAACCGCTCAGATGTTAGGTTGGGTTAGGTTAGGTTATATTACGTTATTGATGTATATAAAGGTCCCACGGGGACGTAGAGGCCAACAAGCCAGGAATGTGGTCAAATATTACCGCCGAGATATTAGGTTGGGTTAGGTTAGGTTATGTTACGTTATTGATGTATATAAAGGATCCACGGAGACGTAGAGGGCAACTCGACAGGAATGATGTCAGATATTACCGACGAGATGTTAGGTTGGGTTAGGTTAGGTTATATTACGTTATTGATGTATATAAAGATCCCACGGAGACGTAGAGGCCAACTCGCCCGGTATGTTGTCAAATATTACCGCCGAGATGTTCGGTTGTGTTAGGTTAGGTTATATTACGTTATTGATGTATATAAAGGTCCCACGGAAACGGGGAAGCCAACTCGCCAGGAATTTTGTCATATATTACCGGCGAAATGATAGGTTGGGTTAGGTTAGGTTATATTTCGTTACTGCTGTATATGAAGGTCCCACGGAGATGTAGAGGTCAACTCGCCAGGTATGTTGTCAAATATTACCGCGGTGATGTTAGGTTGGGTTAAGTTACGTTATATTACGTTATTGAGGTATACGAGGGTTACACGGAGACATAGAGGCCAACTCGCCAGGAATGATGTCAAATATTACCGCCGAGATGTTAGGTTGGGTTAGGTTAGGTTATATTACGTTATTGATGTATATAAAGTTACCACGGAGACGTAGAGGCCAACTCGCCAGGTATGTTGTCAAATATTACCGCCGAGATGTTCGGTTGGGTTAGGTTAGGTTATTTTACGTTATTTATGTATATAAAAGTCCCACGGAGACATAGAGGCCAACGAGACAGGCATGTGGTCAAATATTACCGCCGAGATGTTAGGTTGGGTTAGGTTAGGTTATATTACGTTATTGATGTATATGATGGTCAAACGGAGACGTAAAGGCCAACACGCCAGGAATGATGTCAAATATAACCGCCCAGATGTTAGGTTGGGTTAGGTTAGGTTATATTACGTTATTGATGTATATAAAGGTCCCACGGGGACGGAGAAGCCAAATCGCCAGGAATGTTGTCAAATATTACCGCCGAGATGTTAGGTTGGGTTAGGTTAGGTTATATTACGTTAGAGATCTATATGAAGGTCCCACGGAGACGTAGAGTGCAACAAGCCAGGAACGTGGTCAAATATTACCGCCGAGATGTTAGGTTGGGTTAGGTTAGGTTATATTACGTTATTGATGTATATAAAGGTCCCACGGAAGCGGAGAAGCCAACTCGCCAGGAATTTTGTCAAATATTACCGCCGAGATGATAGGTTGGGTTAGGTTAGGTTATATTTCGTTATTGATTTATATGAAGGGCCCACGGAGACGTAGAGGCCAACTCGCCAGGTATGTTGTCAAATATTACCGCGGAGATGTTAGGTTGGGTTAGGTTAAGTTATATTACGTTATTGATGTATATAAAGGTCCCACGAAGACGTAGAGGCCAACTCGCCAGGAATGTGGTCAAATATTATCGCCGAGATGTTAGATTGGGTTAGGCTAGCTTATATTATGTTATTGATGTATATAAAGGTCCCACGGAGACGTAGAGGCCAACTCGCCAGGAATGTTGCCAAATATTACCGCCGAGAAGATAGGTTGGGTTATGTTAGGTTAGATTACGTTACTGATGTATAAGAAGGTCAACCGGGGACGTAGAGGCCAACTCGCCAGGAATGTTGTGAAATATTACCGCCGAGATGATAGGTTGGGTTAGGTTAGGTTATATTACGTTATAGATGTATATAAAGGTCCGACGGAGACGTAGAGGCCAACACGCCAGGAATGATGTCAAATATTACCGCCGAGATGTTAGGTTGCATTAGGTTAGGTTATATTACGTTATTGATGCATATGAAGGTCAAACGGAGACGTAGGGGCCAACTCGCCAGGAATGTTGTCAAATATTACCGCCGAGATGATCGGTTGGGTTAGGTTAGGTTATATTCCGTTATAGATGTATATAAAGGTCCCACGGAGACGTAGGGGCCAACATGCCAGGAATGTTTTCAAATATTACCGCCGAGATGTTAGATTGGGTTAGGTTATGTTATATTACGTTATTGATGTATATGATGGTCAAACGGAGACGTAAAGGCCAACTCGCCAGGAATGATGTCAAATATAACCGCCCAGATGTTAGGTTGGGTTAGGTTAGGTTATATTACGTTATTGATGTATATAAAGGTCCCACGGGGACGTAGGGGCCAACAAGCCAGGAATGTGGTCAAATATTACCGCCGAGATGTTAGGTTGGGTTAGGTTAGGTTATATTACGTTATTGATGTATATAAAGGTTCCACGGAGACGTAGAGGCCAACTCGCCAGGAATGATGCCAGATATTACCGACGAGATGTTAGGTTGGGTTAGGTTAGGTTACATTACGTTATTGATGTATATAAAGATCCCACGGAGACGTAGAGGCCAACTCGCCAGGTATGTTGTCAAATATTACCGCCGAGATGTTCGGTTGTGTTAGGTTAGGTTATATTACGTTATTGATGTATATAAAGGTTCCACGGAGACGTAGAGGCCAACTCGCCAGGTATGTTGTCAAATATTACCGCCGAGATGTTCGGTTGGGTTAGGTTAGGTTATATTACGTTATTTATGTATATAAAAGTCCCACGGAGACGTAGAGGCCAACGAGACAGGCATGTTGTCAAATATTACCGCCGAGATGGTAGGTTGGGTTAGGTTAGGTTATATTACGTTATTGAGATATATAAAGGTCCCACGGGGACGGAGAAGCCAACTCGCCAGGAATGTTGTCAAATATTACCGCCGAGATGTTAGGTTGGGTTAGGTTAGGTTATATTACGTGATAGATCTATATGAAGGTGCCACGGAGACGTAGAGTGCAACAAGCCAGGAACGTGGTCAAATATTACCGCCGAGATGTTATATTGGGTTAGCTTATGTTATATTATGTTATTGATGTATATAAATATCCCACGGAGACGTAGAGGCCACCTCGCCAGGTATGTTTTCAAATATTACCGCCGAGAAGTTAGGTTGGGTGAGGTTAGGTTATATTACGTTATAGATGTATATAAAGGTCTCACGGAGACGGAGAGGCCAACAAGCCAGGAATGTGGTCAAATATTACCGCCGAGATGATAGGTTGGGTTAGGTTAGGTTATATTACGTTATTGATGTATATGAAGGTCCCACGGGGACGGAGAAGCCAACTCGCCAGGAATGTTGTCAAATATTACCGCGGTGATGTTAGGTTGGGTTAAGTTACGTTATATTACGTTATTGAGGTATACGAGGGTTACACGGAGACATAGAGGCCAACTCGCCAGGAATGATGTCAAATATTACCGCCGAGATTTAAGGTTGTGTTAGGTTAGGTTATATTACGTGATAGATCTATATGAAGGTGCCACGGAGACGTAGAGTGCAACAAGCCAGGAACGTGGTCAAATATTACCGCCGAGATGTTATATTGGGTTAGCTTATGTTATATTATGTTATTGATGTATATAAATATCCCACGGAGACGTAGAGGCCACCTCGCCAGGTATGTTTTCAAATATTACCGCCGAGAAGTTAGGTTGGGTGAGGTTAGGTTATATTACGTTATAGATGTATATAAAGGTCTCACGGAGACGTAGAGGCCAACAAGCCAGGAATGTGGTCAAATATTACCGCCGAGATGATAGGTTGGGTTAGCTTAGGTTATATTACGTTATTGATGTATATGAAGGTCCCACGGGGACGGAGAAGCCAACTCGCCAGGAATGTTGTCAAATATTACCGCGGTGATGTTAGGTTGGGTTAAGTTACGTTATATTACGTTATTGAGGTATACGAGGGTTACACGGAGACATAGAGGCCAACTCGCCAGGAATGATGTCAAATATTACCGCCGAGATGTTAGGTTGGGTTAGGTTAGGTTATATTACGTTCTTGATGTATATAAAGGTCCCATTGAAGCGGAGAAGCCAACTCGCCAGGAATTTTGTCAAATATTACCGCCGAGATGATAGGTTGGGTTAGGTTAGGTTATATTTCGTTATTGATTTATATGAAGGGCCCACGGAGACGTAGAGGCCAACTCGCCAGGTATGTTGTCAAATATTACCGCGGAGATGTTAGGTTGGGTTAGGTTAAGTTATATTACGTTATTGATGTATATAAAGGTCCCACGAAGACGTAGAGGCCAACTCGCCAGGAATGTGGTCAAATATTACCGCCGAGATGATAGGTTGGATTAAGTTACGTTACATTACGTTATTGATGTGTACGAGTGTTACACGGAGACGTAGAGGCCAACTCGCCAGGAATGTTGTCAAATATTACCGCCGAGATGATAGGTTGGGTTAGGTTAGGTTATATTACGTTATTGATGTATATAAAGGTCCCACGGAGACGTAGATGCCAACTCGCCAGGAAAGTTGACAAATATTACCGCCGAGATGTTAAATTGGGTTAGGCTAGGTTATATTACGTTATTGAAGTATATAAAGGTTCCACGGAGACGTATAGGCCAACTCGCCAGGAATGATGACAAATATTACCGACGAGATGTTAGGTTGGGTTAGGTTAGGTTATATTACGTTATTGATGTATATAAAGGTCCCATCGGGACGTAGTTGCCAACAAGCCAGGAATGTGGTCATATATTACCGCCGAGATGTTAGATTGGGTTAGGTTAGGTTATATTACGTTATTGAGGTATATAAAGGTCCCACGGAGACGTAGAGGCCAACAAGCCAGGAATGTGGTCAAATATTACCGCCGAGATGTTAGATTGGGTTAGGCTAGCTTATATTATGTTATTGATGTATATAAAGGTCCCACGAAGACGTAGAGGCCAACAAGCCAGGAATGTGGTCAAATATTACCGTCGAGATGTTAGATTGGGTTAGGTTATGTTATATTACGTTATTGATGTATATAAAGGTCTCACGGAGACGTAGATGCCAACACGCCAGGAATGATGTCGAATATAACCGCTCAGATGTTAGGTTGGGTTAGGTTAGGTTATATTACGTTATTGATGTATATAAAGGTCCCACGGGGACGTAGAGGCCAACAAGCCAGGAATGTGGTCAAATATTACCGCCGAGATATTAGGTTGGGTTAGGTTAGGTTATGTTACGTTATTGATGTATATAAAGGATCCACGGAGACGTAGAGGGCAACTCGACAGGAATGATGTCAGATATTACCGACGAGATGTTAGGTTGGGTTAGGTTAGGTTATATTACGTTATTGATGTATATAAAGATCCCACGGAGACGTAGAGGCCAACTCGCCCGGTATGTTGTCAAATATTACCGCCGAGATGTTCGGTTGTGTTAGGTTAGGTTATATTACGTTATTGATGTATATAAAGGTCCCACGGAAACGGGGAAGCCAACTCGCCAGGAATTTTGTCATATATTACCGGCGAAATGATAGGTTGGGTTAGGTTAGGTTATATTTCGTTACTGCTGTATATGAAGGTCCCACGGAGATGTAGAGGTCAACTCGCCAGGTATGTTGTCAAATATTACCGCGGTGATGTTAGGTTGGGTTAAGTTACGTTATATTACGTTATTGAGGTATACGAGGGTTACACGGAGACATAGAGGCCAACTCGCCAGGAATGATGTCAAATATTACCGCCGAGATGTTAGGTTGGGTTAGGTTAGGTTATATTACGTTATTGATGTATATAAAGTTACCACGGAGACGTAGAGGCCAACTCGCCAGGTATGTTGTCAAATATTACCGCCGAGATGTTCGGTTGGGTTAGGTTAGGTTATTTTACGTTATTTATGTATATAAAAGTCCCACGGAGACATAGAGGCCAACGAGACAGGCATGTGGTCAAATATTACCGCCGAGATGTTAGGTTGGGTTAGGTTAGGTTATATTACGTTATTGATGTATATGATGGTCAAACGGAGACGTAAAGGCCAACACGCCAGGAATGATGTCAAATATAACCGCCCAGATGTTAGGTTGGGTTAGGTTAGGTTATATTACGTTATTGATGTATATAAAGGTCCCACGGGGACGGAGAAGCCAAATCGCCAGGAATGTTGTCAAATATTACCGCCGAGATGTTAGGTTGGGTTAGGTTAGGTTATATTACGTTAGAGATCTATATGAAGGTCCCACGGAGACGTAGAGTGCAACAAGCCAGGAACGTGGTCAAATATTACCGCCGAGATGTTAGGTTGGGTTAGGTTAGGTTATATTACGTTATTGATGTATATAAAGGTCCCACGGAAGCGGAGAAGCCAACTCGCCAGGAATTTTGTCAAATATTACCGCCGAGATGATAGGTTGGGTTAGGTTAGGTTATATTTCGTTATTGATTTATATGAAGGGCCCACGGAGACGTAGAGGCCAACTCGCCAGGTATGTTGTCAAATATTACCGCGGAGATGTTAGGTTGGGTTAGGTTAAGTTATATTACGTTATTGATGTATATAAAGGTCCCACGAAGACGTAGAGGCCAACTCGCCAGGAATGTGGTCAAATATTATCGCCGAGATGTTAGATTGCGTTAGGCTAGCTTATATTATGTTATTGATGTATATAAAGGTCCCACGGAGACGTAGAGGCCAACTCGCCAGGAATGTTGCCAAATATTACCGCCGAGAAGATAGGTTGGGTTATGTTAGGTTAGATTACGTTACTGATGTATAAGAAGGTCAACCGGGGACGTAGAGGCCAACTCGCCAGGAATGTTGTGAAATATTACCGCCGAGATGATAGGTTGGGTTAGGTTAGGTTATATTACGTTATAGATGTATATAAAGGTCCGACGGAGACGTAGAGGCCAACACGCCAGGAATGATGTCAAATATTACCGCCGAGATGTTAGGTTGCATTAGGTTAGGTTATATTACGTTATTGATGCATATGAAGGTCAAACGGAGACGTAGGGGCCAACTCGCCAGGAATGTTGTCAAATATTACCGCCGAGATGATCGGTTGGGTTAGGTTAGGTTATATTCCGTTATAGATGTATATAAAGGTCCCACGGAGACGTAGGGGCCAACATGCCAGGAATGTTTTCAAATATTACCGCCGAGATGTTAGATTGGGTTAGGTTATGTTATATTACGTTATTGATGTATATGATGGTCAAACGGAGACGTAAAGGCCAACTCGCCAGGAATGATGTCAAATATAACCGCCCAGATGTTAGGTTGGGTTAGGTTAGGTTATATTACGTTATTGATGTATATAAAGGTCCCACGGGGACGTAGGGGCCAACAAGCCAGGAATGTGGTCAAATATTACCGCCGAGATGTTAGGTTGGGTTAGGTTAGGTTATATTACGTTATTGATGTATATAAAGGTTCCACGGAGACGTAGAGGCCAACTCGCCAGGAATGATGCCAGATATTACCGACGAGATGTTAGGTTGGGTTAGGTTAGGTTACATTACGTTATTGATGTATATAAAGATCCCACGGAGACGTAGAGGCCAACTCGCCAGGTATGTTGTCAAATATTACCGCCGAGATGTTCGGTTGTGTTAGGTTAGGTTATATTACGTTATTGATGTATATAAAGGTTCCACGGAGACGTAGAGGCCAACTCGCCAGGTATGTTGTCAAATATTACCGCCGAGATGTTCGGTTGGGTTAGGTTAGGTTATATTACGTTATTTATGTATATAAAAGTCCCACGGAGACGTAGAGGCCAACGAGACAGGCATGTTGTCAAATATTACCGCCGAGATGGTAGGTTGGGTTAGGTTAGGTTATATTACGTTATTGAGATATATAAAGGTCCCACGGGGACGGAGAAGCCAACTCGCCAGGAATGTTGTCAAATATTACCGCCGAGATGTTAGGTTGGGTTAGGTTAGGTTATATTACGTGATAGATCTATATGAAGGTGCCACGGAGACGTAGAGTGCAACAAGCCAGGAACGTGGTCAAATATTACCGCCGAGATGTTATATTGGGTTAGCTTATGTTATATTATGTTATTGATGTATATAAATATCCCACGGAGGCGTAGAGGCCACCTCGCCAGGTATGTTTTCAAATATTACCGCCGAGAAGTTAGGTTGGGTGAGGTTAGGTTATATTACGTTATAGATGTATATAAAGGTCTCACGGAGACGTAGAGGCCAACAAGCCAGGAATGTGGTCAAATATTACCGCCGAGATGATAGGTTGGGTTAGGTTAGGTTATATTACGTTATTGATGTATATGAAGGTCCCACGGGGACGGAGAAGCCAACTCGCCAGGAATGTTGTCAAATATTACCGCGGTGATGTTAGGTTGGGTTAAGTTACGTTATATTACGTTATTGAGGTATACGAGGGTTACACGGAGACATAGAGGCCAACTCGCCAGGAATGATGTCAAATATTACCGCCGAGATGTTAGGTTGTGTTAGGTTAGGTTATATTACGTGATAGATCTATATGAAGGTGCCACGGAGACGTAGAGTGCAACAAGCCAGGAACGTGGTCAAATATTACCGCCGAGATGTTATATTGGGTTAGCTTATGTTATATTATGTTATTGATGTATATAAATATCCCACGGAGACGTAGAGGCCACCTCGCCAGGTATGTTTTCAAATATTACCGCCGAGAAGTTAGGTTGGGTGAGGTTAGGTTATATTACGTTATAGATGTATATAAAGGTCTCACGGAGACGTAGAGGCCAACAAGCCAGGAATGTGGTCAAATATTACCGCCGAGATGATAGGTTGGGTTAGCTTAGGTTATATTACGTTATTGATGTATATGAAGGTCCCACGGGGACGGAGAAGCCAACTCGCCAGGAATGTTGTCAAATATTACCGCGGTGATGTTAGGTTGGGTTAAGTTACGTTATATTACGTTATTGAGGTATACGAGGGTTACACGGAGACATAGAGGCCAACTCGCCAGGAATGATGTCAAATATTACCGCCGAGATGTTAGGTTGGGTTAGGTTAGGTTATATTACGTTCTTGATGTATATAAAGGTCCCATTGAAGCGGAGAAGCCAACTCGCCAGGAATTTTGTCAAATATTACCGCCGAGATGATAGGTTGGGTTAGGTTAGGTTATATTTCGTTATTGATTTATATGAAGGGCCCACGGAGACGTAGAGGCCAACTCGCCAGGTATGTTGTCAAATATTACCGCGGAGATGTTAGGTTGGGTTAGGTTAAGTTATATTACGTTATTGATGTATATAAAGGTCCCACGAAGACGTAGAGGCCAACTCGCCAGGAATGTGGTCAAATATTACCGCCGAGATGATAGGTTGGATTAAGTTACGTTACATTACGTTATTGATGTGTACGAGTGTTACACGGAGACGTAGAGGCCAACTCGCCAGGAATGTTGTCAAATATTACCGCCGAGATGATAGGTTGGGTTAGGTTAGGTTATATTACGTTATTGATGTATATAAAGGTCCCACGGAGACGTAGATGCCAACTCGCCAGGAAAGTTGACAAATATTACCGCCGAGATGTTAAATTGGGTTAGGCTAGGTTATATTACGTTATTGAAGTATATAAAGGTTCCACGGAGACGTATAGGCCAACTCGCCAGGAATGATGACAAATATTACCGACGAGATGTTAGGTTGGGTTAGGTTAGGTTATATTACGTTATTGATGTATATAAAGGTCCCATCGGGACGTAGTTGCCAACAAGCCAGGAATGTGGTCATATATTACCGCCGAGATGTTAGATTGGGTTAGGTTAGGTTATATTACGTTATTGAGGTATATAAAGGTCCCACGGAGACGTAGAGGCCAACAAGCCAGGAATGTGGTCAAATATTACCGCCGAGATGTTAGATTGGGTTAGGCTAGCTTATATTATGTTATTGATGTATATAAAGGTCCCACGAAGACGTAGAGGCCAACAAGCCAGGAATGTGGTCAAATATTACCGTCGAGATGTTAGATTGGGTTAGGTTATGTTATATTACGTTATTGATGTATATAAAGGTCTCACGGAGACGTAGATGCCAACACGCCAGGAATGATGTCGAATATAACCGCTCAGATGTTAGGTTGGGTTAGGTTAGGTTATATTACGTTATTGATGTATATAAAGGTCCCACGGGGACGTAGAGGCCAACAAGCCAGGAATGTGGTCAAATATTACCGCCGAGATATTAGGTTGGGTTAGGTTAGGTTATGTTACGTTATTGATGTATATAAAGGATCCACGGAGACGTAGAGGCCAACTCGACAGGAATGATGCCAGATATTACCGACGAGATGTTAGGTTGGGTTAGGTTAGGTTATATTACGTTATTGATGTATATAAAGATCCCACGGAGACGTAGAGGCCAACTCGCCCGGTATGTTGTCAAATATTACCGCCGAGATGTTCGGTTGTGTTAGGTTAGGTTATATTACGTTATTGATGTATATAAAGGTCCCACGGAAACGGGGAAGCCAACTCGCCAGGAATTTTGTCATATATTACCGGCGAAATGATAGGTTGGGTTAGGTTAGGTTATATTTCGTTACTGCTGTATATGAAGGTCCCACGGAGACGTAGAGGTCAACTCGCCAGGTATGTTGTCAAATATTACCGCGGTGATGTTAGGTTGGGTTAAGTTACGTTATATTACGTTATTGAGGTATACGAGGGTTACACGGAGACATAGAGGACAACTCGCCAGGAATGATGTCAAATATTACCGCCGAGATGTTAGGTTGGGTTAGGTTAGGTTATATTACGTTATTGATGTATATAAAGTTACCACGGAGACGTAGAGGCCAACTCGCCAGGTATGTTGTCAAATATTACCGCCGAGATGTTCGGTTGGGTTAGGTTAGGTTATTTTACGTTATTTATGTATATAAAAGTCCCACGGAGACATAGAGGCCAACGAGACAGGCATGTGGTCAAATATTACCGCCGAGATGTTAGGTTGGGTTAGGTTAGGTTATATTACGTTATTGATGTATATGATGGTCAAACGGAGACGTAAAGGCCAACACGCCAGGAATGATGTCAAATATAACCGCCCAGATGTTAGGTTGGGTTAGGTTAGGTTATATTACGTTATTGATGTATATAAAGGTCCCACGGGGACGTAGAGGCCAACAAGCCAGGAATGTGGTCAAATATTACCGCCGAGATGTTAGGTTGGGTTAGGTTAGGTTATATTACGTTATTGATGTATATAAAGGTTCCACGGAGACGTAGAGGCCAACTCGCCAGGTATGTTGTCAAATATTACCGCCGAGATGTTCGGTTGGGTTAGGTTAGGTTATATTACGTTATTTATGTATATAAATGTCCCACGGAGACGTAGAGGCCAACGAGACAGGCATGTTGTCAAATATTACCGCCGAGATGGTAGGTTGGGTTAGGTTAGGTTATATTACGTTGTTGATGTATATAAAGGTTCCACGGAGACGTAGAGGCCAACTCGCCAGGAATGATGCCAGATATTACCGACGAGATGTTAGGTTGGGTTAGGTTAGGTTACATTACGTTATTGATGTATATAAAGATCCCACGGAGACGTAGAGGCCAACTCGCCAGGTATGTTGTCAAATATTACCGCCGAGATGTTCGGTTGGGTTAGGTTAGGTTATATTACGTTATTTATGTATATAAAGGTCCCACGGAGACGTAGAGGCCAACAAGACAGGCATGTTGTCAAATATTACCGCCGAGATGGTAGGTTGGGTTAGGTTAGGTTATATTACGTTATTGAGATATATAAAGGTCCCACGGGGACGGAGAAGCCAACTCGCCAGGAATGTTGTCAAATATTACCGCCGAGATGTTAGATTGGGTTAGGTTATGTTATATTACGTTATTGATGTATATAAAGGTCTCACGGAGACGTAGATGCCAACTCGCCAGGAATGATGTCGAATATAACCGCCCAGATGTTAGGTTGGGTTAGGTTAGGTTATATTACGTTATTGATGTATATAACGGTCCCACGGGGACGTAGAGGCCAACAAGCCAGGAATGTGGTCAAATATTACCGCCGAGATGTTAAATTGGGTTAGGCTAGGTTATATTACGTTATTGAAGTATATAAAGTTTCCACGGAGACGTATAGGCCAACTCGCCAGGAATGATGACAAATATTACCGCCGAGATGATAGGTTGGGTTAGGTTAGGTTATATTACGTTATAGATGTATATAAAGGTCCGACGGAGACGTAGAGGCCAACACGCCAGGAATGATGTCAAATATTACCGCCGAGATGTTAGGTTGCATTAGGTTAGGTTATATTACGTTATTGATGCATATGAAGGTCAAACGGAGACGTAGGGGCCAACTCGCCAGGAATGTTGTCAAATATTACCGCCGAGATGATCGGTTGGGTTAGGTTAGGTTATATTCCGTTATAGATGTATATAAAGGTCCCACGGAGACGTAGGGGCCAACATGCCAGGAATGTTTTCAAATATTACCGCCGAGATGTTAGATTGGGTTAGGTTATGTTATATTACGTTATTGATGTATATGATGGTCAAACGGAGACGTAAAGGCCAACTCGCCAGGAATGATGTCAAATATAACCGCCCAGATGTTAGGTTGGGTTAGGTTAGGTTATATTACGTTATTGATGTATATAAAGGTCCCACGGGGACGTAGGGGCCAACAAGCCAGGAATGTGGTCAAATATTACCGCCGAGATGTTAGGTTGGGTTAGGTTAGGTTATATTACGTTATTGATGTATATAAAGGTTCCACGGAGACGTAGAGGCCAACTCGCCAGGAATGATGCCAGATATTACCGACGAGATGTTAGGTTGGGTTAGGTTAGGTTACATTACGTTATTGATGTATATAAAGATCCCACGGAGACGTAGAGGCCAACTCGCCAGGTATGTTGTCAAATATTACCGCCGAGATGTTCGGTTGTGTTAGGTTAGGTTATATTACGTTATTGATGTATATAAAGGTTCCACGGAGACGTAGAGGCCAACTCGCCAGGTATGTTGTCAAATATTACCGCCGAGATGTTCGGTTGGGTTAGGTTAGGTTATATTACGTTATTTATGTATATAAAAGTCCCACGGAGACGTAGAGGCCAACGAGACAGGCATGTTGTCAAATATTACCGCCGAGATGGTAGGTTGGGTTAGGTTAGGTTATATTACGTTATTGAGATATATAAAGGTCCCACGGGGACGGAGAAGCCAACTCGCCAGGAATGTTGTCAAATATTACCGCCGAGATGTTAGGTTGGGTTAGGTTAGGTTATATTACGTGATAGATCTATATGAAGGTGCCACGGAGACGTAGAGTGCAACAAGCCAGGAACGTGGTCAAATATTACCGCCGAGATGTTATATTGGGTTAGATTATGTTATATTATGTTATTGATGTATATAAATATCCCACGGAGACGTAGAGGCCACCTCGCCAGGTATGTTTTCAAATATTACCGCCGAGAAGTTAGGTTGGGTGAGGTTAGGTTATATTACGTTATAGATGTATATAAAGGTCTCACGGAGACGTAGAGGCCAACAAGCCAGGAATGTGGTCAAATATTACCGCCGAGATGATAGGTTGGGTTAGGTTAGGTTATATTACGTTATTGATGTATATGAAGGTCCCACGGGGACGGAGAAGCCAACTCGCCAGGAATGTTGTCAAATATTACCGCGGTGATGTTAGGTTGGGTTAAGTTACGTTATATTACGTTATTGAGGTATACGAGGGTTACACGGAGACATAGAGGCCAACTCGCCAGGAATGATGTCAAATATTACCGCCGAGATGTTAGGTTGTGTTAGGTTAGGTTATATTACGTGATAGATCTATATGAAGGTGCCACGGAGACGTAGAGTGCAACAAGCCAGGAACGTGGTCAAATATTACCGCCGAGATGTTATATTGGGTTAGCTTATGTTATATTATGTTATTGATGTATATAAATATCCCACGGAGACGTAGAGGCCACCTCGCCAGGTATGTTTTCAAATATTACCGCCGAGAAGTTAGGTTGGGTGAGGTTAGGTTATATTACGTTATAGATGTATATAAAGGTCTCACGGAGACGTAGAGGCCAACAAGCCAGGAATGTGGTCAAATATTACCGCCGAGATGATAGGTTGGGTTAGCTTAGGTTATATTACGTTATTGATGTATATGAAGGTCCCACGGGGACGGAGAAGCCAACTCGCCAGGAATGTTGTCAAATATTACCGCGGTGATGTTAGGTTGGGTTAAGTTACGTTATATTACGTTATTGAGGTATACGAGGGTTACACGGAGACATAGAGGCCAACTCGCCAGGAATGATGTCAAATATTACCGCCGAGATGTTAGGTTGGGTTAGGTTAGGTTATATTACGTTATTGATGTATATAAAGGTCCCATTGAAGCGGAGAAGCCAACTCGCCAGGAATTTTGTCAAATATTACCGCCGAGATGATAGGTTGGGTTAGGTTAGGTTATATTTCGTTATTGATTTATATGAAGGGCCCACGGAGACGTAGAGGCCAACTCGCCAGGTATGTTGTCAAATATTACCGCGGAGATGTTAGGTTGGGTTAGGTTAAGTTATATTACGTTATTGATGTATATAAAGGTCCCACGAAGACGTAGCGGCCAACTCGCCAGGAATGTGGTCAAATATTACCGCCGAGATGATAGGTTGGATTAAGTTACGTTACATTACGTTATTGATGTGTACGAGTGTTACACGGAGACGTAGAGGCCAACTCGCCAGGAATGTTGTCAAATATTACCGCCGAGATGATAGGTTGGGTTAGGTTAGGTTATATTACGTTATTGATGTATATAAAGGTCCCACGGAGACGTAGATGCCAACTCGCCAGGAAAGTTGACAAATATTACCGCCGAGATGTTAAATTGGGTTAGGCTAGGTTATATTACGTTATTGATGTATATAAAGGTTCCACGGAGACGTAGAGGCCAACTCGCCAGGAATGATGCCAGATATTACCGACGAGATGTTAGGTTGGGTTAGGTTAGGTTACATTACGTTATTGATGTATATAAAGATCCCACGGAGACGTAGAGGCCAACTCGCCAGGTATGTTGTCAAATATTACCGCCGAGATGTTCGGTTGGGTTAGGTTAGGTTATATTACGTTATTTATGTATATAAAGGTCCCACGGAGACGTAGAGGCCAACAAGACAGGCATGTTGTCAAATATTACCGCCGAGATGGTAGGTTGGGTTAGGTTAGGTTATATTACGTTATTGAGATATATAAAGGTCCCACGGGGACGGAGAAGCCAACTCGCCAGGAATGTTGTCAAATATTACCGCCGAGATGTTAGATTGGGTTAGGTTATGTTATATTACGTTATTGATGTATATAAAGGTCTCACGGAGACGTAGATGCCAACTCGCCAGGAATGATGTCGAATATAACCGCCCAGATGTTAGGTTGGGTTAGGTTAGGTTATATTACGTTATTGATGTATATAACGGTCCCACGGGGACGTAGAGGCCAACAAGCCAGGAATGTGGTCAAATATTACCGCCGAGATGTTAAATTGGGTTAGGCTAGGTTATATTACGTTATTGAAGTATATAAAGTTTCCACGGAGACGTATAGGCCAACTCGCCAGGAATGATGACAAATATTACCGACGAGATGTTAGGTTGGGTTAGGTTAGGTTATATTACGTTATTGATGTATATAAAGGTCCCATCGGGACGTAGTTGCCAACAAGCCAGGAATGTGGTCATATATTACCGCCGAGATGTTAGATTGGGTTAGGTTAGGTTATATTACGTTATTGAGGTATATAAAGGTCCCACGGAGACGTAGAGGCCAACAAGCCAGGAATGTGGTCAAATATTACCGCCGAGATGTTAGATTGGGTTAGGCTAGCTTATATTATGTTATTGATGTATATAAAGGTCCCACGGGGACGTAGAGGCCAACAAGCCAGGAATGTGGTCAAATATTACCGCCGAGATGTTAGGTTGGGTTAGGTTAGGTTATGTTACGTTATTGATGTATATAAAGGATCCACGGAGACGTAGAGGCCAACTCGCCAGGAATGATGCCAGATATTACCGACGAGATGTTAGGTTGGGTTAGGTTAGGTTATATTACGTTATTGATGTATATAAAGATCCCACGGAGACGTAGAGGCCAACTCGCCCGGTATGTTGTCAAATATTACCGCCGAGATGTTCGGTTGTGTTAGGTTAGGTTATATTACGTTATTGATGTATATAAAGGTCCCACGGAAACGGGGAAGCCAACTCGCCAGGAATTTTGTCATATATTACCGGCGAAATGATAGGTTTGGTTAGGTTAGGTTATATTTCGTTACTGCTGCATATGAAGGTCCCACGGAGACGTAGAGGTCAACTCGCCAGGTATGTTGTCAAATATTACCGCGGTGATGTTAGGTTGGGTTATGTTACGTTATATTACGTTATTGAGGTATACGAGGGTTACACGGAGACATAGAGGCCAACTCGCCAGGAATGATGTCAAATATTACCGCCGAGATGTTAGGTTGGGTTAGGTTAGGTTATATTACGTTATTGATGTATATAAATATCCCACGGAGACGTAGAGGCCAACTCGCTAGGTATGTTGTCAAATATTACCGCCGAGATATTCGGTTGGGTTAGGTTAGGTTATTTTACGTTATTTATGTATATAAAAGTCCCACGGAGACATAGAGGCCAACGAGACAGGCATGTGGTCAAATATTACCGCCGAGAAGTTAGGTTGGGTTAGGTTAGGTTATATTACGTTATTGATGTATATGATGGTCAAACGGAGACGTAAAGGCCAACACGCCAGGAATGATGTCAAATATAACCGCCCAGATGTTAGGTTGGGTTAGGTTAGGTTATATTACGTTATTGATGTATATAAAGGTCCCACGGGGACGTAGAGGCCAACAAGCCAGGAATGTGGTCAAATATTACCGCCGAGATGTTAGGTTGGGTTAGGTTAGGTTATATTACGTTATTGATGTATATAAAGGTTCCACGGAGACGTAGAGGCCAACTCGCCAGGAATGATGCCAGATATTACCGACGAGATGTTAGGTTGGGTTAGGTTAGGTTACATTACGTTATTGATGTATATAAAGATCCCACGGAGACGTAGAGGCCAACTCGCCAGGTATGTTGTCAAATATTACCGCCGAGATGTTCGGTTGGGTTAGGTTAGGTTATTTTACGTTATTTATGTATATAAAAGTCCCACGGAGACATAGAGGCCAACGAGACAGGCATGTGGTCAAATATTACCGCCGAGATGTTAGGTTGGGTTAGGTTAGGTTATATTACGTTATTGATGTATATGATGGTCAAACGGAGACGTAAAGGCCAACACGCCAGGAATGATGTCAAATATAACCGCCCAGATGTTAGGTTGGGTTAGGTTAGGTTATATTACGTTATTGATGTATATAAAGGTCCCACGGGGACGTAGAGGCCAACAAGCCAGGAATGTGGTCAAATATTACCGCCGAGATGTTAGGTTGGGTTAGGTTAGGTTATATTACGTTATTGATGTATATAAAGGTTCCACGGAGACGTAGAGGCCAACTCGCCAGGTATGTTGTCAAATATTACCGCCGAGATGTTCGGTTGGGTTAGGTTAGGTTATATTACGTTATTTATGTATATAAATGTCCCACGGAGACGTAGAGGCCAACGAGACAGGCATGTTGTCAAATATTACCGCCGAGATGGTAGGTTGGGTTAGGTTAGGTTATATTACGTTATTGATGTATATAAAGGTTCCACGGAGACGTAGAGGCCAACTCGCCAGGAATGATGCCAGATATTACCGACGAGATGTTAGGTTGGGTTAGGTTAGGTTACATTACGTTATTGATGTATATAAAGATCCCACGGAGACGTAGAGGCCAACTCGCCAGGTATGTTGTCAAATATTACCGCCGAGATGTTCGGTTGGGTTAGGTTAGGTTATATTACGTTATTTATGTATATAAAGGTCCCACGGAGACGTAGAGGCCAACAAGACAGGCATGTTGTCAAATATTACCGCCGAGATGGTAGGTTGGGTTAGGTTAGGTTATATTACGTTATTGAGATATATAAAGGTCCCACGGGGACGGAGAAGCCAACTCGCCAGGAATGTTGTCAAATATTACCGCCGAGATGTTAGATTGGGTTAGGTTATGTTATATTACGTTATTGATGTATATAAAGGTCTCACGGAGACGTAGATGCCAACTCGCCAGGAATGATGTCGAATATAACCGCCCAGATGTTAGGTTGGGTTAGGTTAGGTTATATTACGTTATTGATGTATATAACGGTCCCACGGGGACGTAGAGGCCAACAAGCCAGGAATGTGGTCAAATATTACCGCCGAGATGTTAAATTGGGTTAGGCTAGGTTATATTACGTTATTGAAGTATATAAAGTTTCCACGGAGACGTATAGGCCAACTCGCCAGGAATGATGACAAATATTACCGACGAGATGTTAGGTTGGGTTAGGTTAGGTTATATTACGTTATTGATGTATATAAAGGTCCCATCGGGACGTAGTTGCCAACAAGCCAGGAATGTGGTCATATATTACCGCCGAGATGTTAGATTGTGTTAGGTTAGGTTATATTACGTTATTGAGGTATATAAAGGTCCCACGGACACGTAGAGGCCAACAAGCCAGGAATGTGGTCAAATATTACCGCCGAGATGTTAGATTGGGTTAGGCTAGCTTATATTATGTTATTGATGTATATAAAGGTCCCACGGGGACGTAGAGGCCAACAAGCCAGGAATGTGGTCAAATATTACCGCCGAGATGTTAGGTTGGGTTAGGTTAGGTTATGTTACGTTATTGATGTATATAAAGGATCCACGGAGACGTAGAGGCCAACTCGCCAGGAATGATGCCAGATATTACCGACGAGATGTTAGGTTGGGTTAGGTTAGGTTATATTACGTTATTGATGTATATAAAGATCCCACGGAGACGTAGAGGCCAACTCGCCCGGTATGTTGTCAAATATTACCGCCGAGATGTTCGGTTGTGTTAGGTTAGGTTATATTACGTTATTGATGTATATAAAGGTCCCACGGAAACGGGGAAGCCAACTCGCCAGGAATTTTGTCATATATTACCGGCGAAATGATAGGTTTGGTTAGGTTAGGTTATATTTCGTTACTGCTGCATATGAAGGTCCCACGGAGACGTAGAGGTCAACTCGCCAGGTATGTTGTCAAATATTACCGCGGTGATGTTAGGTTGGGTTATGTTACGTTATATTACGTTATTGAGGTATACGAGGGTTACACGGAGACATAGAGGCCAACTCGCCAGGAATGATGTCAAATATTACCGCCGAGATGTTAGGTTGGGTTAGGTTAGGTTATATTACGTTATTGATGTATATAAAGATCCCACGGAGACGTAGAGGCCAACTCGCTAGGTATGTTGTCAAATATTACCGCCGAGATATTCGGTTGGGTTAGGTTAGGTTATTTTACGTTATTTATGTATATAAAAGTCCCACGGAGACATAGAGGCCAACGAGACAGGCATGTGGTCAAATATTACCGCCGAGAAGTTAGGTTGGGTTAGGTTAGGTTATATTACGTTATTGATGTATATGATGGTCAAACGGAGACGTAAAGGCCAACACGCCAGGAATGATGTCAAATATAACCGCCCAGATGTTAGGTTGGGTTAGGTTAGGTTATATTACGTTATTGATGTATATAAAGGTCCCACGGGGACGTAGAGGCCAACAAGCCAGGAATGTGGTCAAATATTACCGCCGAGATGTTAGGTTGGGTTAGGTTAGGTTATATTACGTTATTGATGTATATAAAGGTTCCACGGAGACGTAGAGGCCAACTCGCCAGGAATGATGCCAGATATTACCGACGAGATGTTAGGTTGGGTTAGGTTAGGTTACATTACGTTATTGATGTATATAAAGATCCCACGGAGACGTAGAGGCCAACTCGCCAGGTATGTTGTCAAATATTACCGCCGAGATGTTCGGTTGGGTTAGGTTAGGTTATATTACGTTATTTATGTATATAAAAGTCCCACGGAGACGTAGAGGCCAACGAGACAGGCATGTTGTCAAATATTACCGCCGAGATGGTAGGTTTGGTTAGGTTAGGTTATATTACGTTATTGAGATATATAAAGGTCCCACGGGGACGGAGAAGCCAAATCGCCAGGAATGTTGTCAAATATTACCGCCGAGATGTTAGGTTGGGTTAGGTTAGGTTATATTACGTGATAGATCTATATGAAGGTGCCACGGAGACGTAGAGTGCAACAAGCCAGGAACGTGGTCAAATATTACCGCCGAGATGTTATATTGGGTTAGCTTCTGTTATATTATGTTATTGATGTATATAAATATCCCACGGAGACGTAGAGGCCACCTCGCCATGTATGTTTTCAAATATTACCGCCGAGAAGTTAGGTTGGGTGAGGTTAGGTTATATTACGTTATACATGTATATAAAGGTCTCACGGAGACGTAGAGGCCAACAAGCCAGGAATGTGGTCAAATATTACCGCCGAGATGATAGGTTGGGTTAGGTTAGGTTATATTACGTTATTGATGTATATAAAGGTCCCACGGGGACGGAGAAGCCAACTCGCCAGGAATGTTGTCAAATATTACCGCCGAGATGTTAGGTTGGGTTAGGTTAGGTTATATTACGTTAGAGATCTATATGAAGGTCCCACGGAGACGTAGAGTGCAACAAGCCAGGAACGTGGTCAAATATTACCGCCGAGATGTTAGGTTGGGTTAGGTTAGGTTATATTACGTTATTGATGTATATAAAGGTCCCACGGAAGCGGAGAAGCCAACTCGCCAGGAATTTTGTCAAATATTACCGCCGAAATGATAGGTTGGGTTAGGTTAGGTTATATTTCGTTATTGATGTATATGAAGGGCCCACGGAGACGTAGAGGCCAACTCGCCAGGTATGTTGTCAAATATTACCGCGGAGAAGTTAGGTTGGGTTAGGTTAAGTTATATTACGTTATTGATGTATATAAAGGTCCCACGAAGACGTAGAGGCCAACTCGCCAGGAATGTGGTCAAATATTATCGCCGAGATGTTAGATTGGGTTAGGCTAGCTTATATTATGTTATTGATGTATATAAAGGTCCCACGGAGACGTAGAGGCCAACTCGCCAGGAATGTTGCCAAATATTACCGCCGAGAAGATAGGTTGGGTTATGTTAGGTTAGATTACGTTACTGATGTATAAGAAGTTCAAACGGGGACGTAGAGGCCAACTCGCCAGGAAAGTTGTCAAATATTACCGTCGAGATGTTAAATTGGGTTAGGCTAGGTTATATTACGTTATTGAAGTATATAAAGGTCCCACGGAGACGTAGAAGCCAACAAGCCAGGAATGTGTTCAAATATTACCGTGAGATGTTAGATTGGGTTAGGATAGCTTATATTATGTTATTGATGTACATATAGGCCCCACGGAGACGTAGAGGCCAACAAGCCAGGAATGTTGTCAAATATTACCGCCGAGATGCTAGGTTGGTTTAGGTTATGTTATATTACGTTATTGATGTATATAAAGGACCCACGGAGACGTAGAGGCCACCTCGCCAGGTATGTTTTCAAATATTAGCGCCGAGAAGTTAGGTTGGGTTAGGTTAGGTTATATTACGTTATTGATGTTTATGATGGTCCCACGGAGACGGAGAAGCCAACTCGCCAGTAATTTTGTCAAATATTACCGCCGAGATGATAGGTTGGGTTAGGTTAGGTTATATTTCGTTATTGATGTATATAAAGGTCCCACGAAGACGTAGAGGCCAACTCGCCAGGAATGTTGTCAAATATTACCGCCGAGATGATAGGTTGGGTTAGGTTAGGTTATATTACGTTATTGATGTATATAAAGGTCCCACGGAGACGTAGATGCCAACTCGACAGGAATGTTTTCAAATATTACCGAAGAGATGATAGGTTGGGTTAGGTTAGGTTATATTACGTTATTGATGTATATAAAGATCCCACGCAGACGTAGAGGCCAACTCGCCAGGAAAGTTGTCAAATATTACCGTCGAGATGTTAAATTGGGTTAGGCTAGGTTATATTACGTTATTGAAGTATATAAAGGTCCCACGGAGACGTAGAAGCCAACAAGCCAGGAATGTGTTCAAATATTACCGTGAGATGTTAGATTGGGTTAGGATAGCTTATATTATGTTATTGATGTACATATAGGCCCCACGGAGACGTAGAGGCCAACAAGCCAGGAATGTTGTCAAATATTACCGCCGAGATGTTAGATTGGGTTAGGTTATGTTATATTACGTTATTGAGGTATATAAAGGTCCCACGGAGACGTAGAGGCCAACAAGCCAGGAATGTGGTCAAATATTTCCGTCGAGATGTTAGATTGGGTTAGGTTATGTTATATTATGTTATTGATGTATGTAAATATCCCACGGAGACGTAGAGGCCACCTCGCCAGGTATGTTTTCAAATATTACCGCCGAGAAGTTAGGTTTGGTGAGGTTAGGTTATATTACGTTATAGATGTATATAAAGGTCTCACGAAGACGTAGAGGCCAACTCGCCAGGTATGATGTCAAATATTACCGCCGAGATGTTAGGTTGCGTTAGGTTAGGTTATATTACGTTATTGATGTATATAAAGGTTCCACGGAGACGTATAGGCCAACTCGCCAGGAATGATGTCAAATATTACCGACGAGATGTTAGATTGGGTTAGGTTAGGTTATATTACGTTATTGAGGTATATAAAGGTCCCACGGGGACGTAGGGGCCAACTCGCCAGGAATGTTGTCAAATATTACCGCCGAGATGCTAGGTTGGTTTAGGTTATGTTATATTACGTTATTGATGTATATAAAGGACCCACGGAGACGTAGAGGCCACCTCGCCAGGTATGTTTTCAAATATTAGCGCCGAGAAGTTAGGTTGGGTTAGGTTAGGTTATATTACGTTATTGATGTTTATGATGGTCCCACGGAGACGGAGAAGCCAACTCGCCAGTAATTTTGTCAAATATTACCGCCGAGATGATAGGTTGGGTTAGGTTAGGTTATATTTCGTTATTGATGTATATGAAGGGCCCACGGATACCTAGAGGCCAACTCGCCAGGTATGTTGTCAAATATTACCGCGGAGATGTTAGGTTGGGTTAGGTTAAGTTATATTACGTTATTGATGTATATAAAGGTCCCAGGAAGACGTAGAGGCCAACTCGCCAGGAATGTTGTCAAATATTACCCCCGAGATGATAGGTTGGATTAAGTTACGTTATATTACGTTATTGATGTATACAAGGGTTACACGGAGACATAGAGGCCAACTCGCCAGGAATGATGTCAAATATTACCGCCGAGATGTTAGGTTGCGTTAGGTTAGGTTATATTACGTTATTGATGTATATAAAGGTCTCACGGGGACGGAGAAGCCAACTCGCCAGGAATGTTGTCAAATATTACCGCCGAGATGTTAGGTTGGGTTAGGTTAGGTTATATTACGTTAGAGATCTATATGAAGGTCCCACGGAGACGTAGAGTGCAACAAGCCAGGAACGTGGTCAAATATTACCGCCGAGATGTTAGGTTGGGTTAGGTTAGGTTATATTACGTTATTGATGTATATAAAGGTCCCACGGAAGCGGAGAAGCCAACTCGCCAGGAATTTTGTCAAATATTACCGCCGAGATGATAGGTTGGGTTAGGTTAGGTTATATTTCGTTATTGATTTATATGAAGAGCCCACGGATACGTAGAGGCCAACTCGCCAGGTATGTTGCCAAATATTACCGAGAAGATGTTAGGTTGGGTAAGGTTAAATTATATTACGTTATTGATGTATATAAAGGTCCCACGAAGACGTAGAGGCCAACTCGCCAGGAATGTTGTCAAATATTACCGCCGAGATGATAGGTTGGATTAAGTTACGTTATATTACGTTATTGATGTATACGAGGGTTACACGGAGACGTAGAGGCCAACTCGCCAGGAATGTTGTCAAATATTACCGCCGAGATGATAGGTTGGGTTAGGTTAGGTTATATTACGTTATTGATGTATATAAAGGTCCCACGGAGACGTAGATGCCAACTCGACAGGAATGTTTTCAAATATTACCGCCGAGATGATAGGTTGGGTTAGGTTAGGTTATATTACGTTATTGATGTATATAAAGATCCCACGCAGACGTAGAGGCCAACTCGCCAGGAAAGTTGTCAAATATTACCGTCGAGATGTTAAATTGGGTTAGGCTAGGTTATATTACGTTATTGAAGTATATAAAGGTCCCACGGAGACGTAGAAGCCAACAAGCCAGGAATGTGTTCAAATATTACCGTGAGATGTTAGATTGGGTTAGGATAGCTTATATTATGTTATTGATGTACATATAGGCCCCACGGAGACGTAGAGGCCAACAAGCCAGGAATGTTGTCAAATATTACCGCCGAGATGTTAGATTGGGTCAGGTTATGTTATATTACGTTATTGATGTATATAAAGATCCCACGCAGACGTAGAGGCCAACTCGCCAGGAAAGTTGCCAAATATTACCGCCGAGATGTTAAATTGGGTTAGGCTAGGTTATATTACGTTATTGAAGTATATAAAGGTTCCACGGAGACGTATAGGCCAACTCGCCAGGAATGATGACAAATATTACCGACGAGATGTTAGGTTGGGTTAGGTTAGGTTATATTACGTTATTGATGTATATAAAGGTCCCATCGGGACGTAGTTGCCAACAAGCCAGGAATGTGGTCATATATTACCGCCGAGATGTTAGATTGGGTTAGGTTAGGTTATATTACGTTATTGAGGTATATAAAGGTCCCACGGAGACGTAGAGGCCAACAAGCCAGGAATGTGGTCAAATATTACCGTCGAGATGTTAGATTGGGTTAGGTTATGTTATATTATGTTATTGATGTATGTAAATATCCCACGGAGACGTAGAGGCCACCTCGCCAGGTATGTTTTCAAATATTACCGCCGAGAAGTTAGGTTTGGTGAGGTTAGGTTATATTACGTTATAGATGTATATAAAGGTCTCACGAAGACGTAGAGGCCAACTCGCCAGGTATGTTTTCAAATATTAGCGCCGAGAAGTTAGGTTGGGTTAGGTTAGGTTATATTACGTTATTGATGTTTATGATGGTCCCACGGAGACGGAGAAGCCAACTCGCCAGTAATTTTGTCAAATATTACCGCCGATATGATAGGTTGGGTTAGGTTAGGTTATATTTCGTTATTGATGTATATAAAGGTCCCACGAAGACGTAGAGGCCAACTCGCCAGGAATGTTGTCAAATATTACCGCCGAGATGATAGGTTGGGTTAGGTTAGGTTATATTACGTTATTGATGTATATAAAGGTCCCACGGAGACGTAGATGCCAACTCGACAGGAATGTTTTCAAATATTACCGAAGAGATGATAGGTTGGGTTAGGTTAGGTTATATTACGTTATTGATGTATATAAAGATCCCACGCAGACGTAGAGGCCAACTCGCCAGGAAAGTTGTCAAATATTACCGTCGAGATGTTAAATTGGGTTAGGCTAGGTTATATTACGTTATTGAAGTATATAAAGGTCCCACGGAGACGTAGAAGCCAACAAGCCAGGAATGTGTTCAAATATTACCGTGAGATGTTAGATTGGGTTAGGATAGCTTATATTATGTTATTGATGTACATATAGGCCCCACGGAGACGTAGAGGCCAACAAGCCAGGAATGTTGTCAAATATTACCGCCGAGATGTTAGATTGGGTTAGGTTATGTTATATTACGTTATTGAGGTATATAAAGGTCCCACGGAGACGTAGAGGCCAACAAGCCAGGAATGTGGTCAAATATTTCCGTCGAGATGTTAGATTGCGTTAGGTTATGTTATATTATGTTATTGATGTATGTAAATATCCCACGGAGACGTAGAGGCCACCTCGCCAGGTATGTTTTCAAATATTACCGCCGAGAAGTTAGGTTTGGTGAGGTTAGGTTATATTACGTTATAGATGTATATAAAGGTCTCACGAAGACGTAGAGGCCAACTCGCCAGGTATGATGTCAAATATTACCGCCGAGATGTTAGGTTGCGTTAGGTTAGGTTATATTACGTTATTGATGTATATAAAGGTTCCACGGAGACGTATAGGCCAACTCGCCAGGAATGATGTCAAATATTACCGACGAGATGTTAGATTGGGTTAGGTTAGGTTATATTACGTTATTGAGGTATATAAAGGTCCCACGGAGACGTAGAGGCCAACAAGCCAGGAATGTTGTCAAATATTACCGCCGAGATGATAGGTTGGGTTAGGTTACGTTATATTACGTTATTGATGTATATAAAGGTCCCACGAAGACGTAGAGGCCAACTCGCCAGGAATGTTGTCAAATATAACCGCCCAGATGTTAGGTTGGGTTAGGTTAGGTTATATTACGTTATTGATGTATATAAAGGTCCCACGGGGACGTAGAGGCCAACAAGCCAGGAATGTGGTCAAATATTACCGCCGAGATGTTAGGTTGGGTTAGGTTAGGTTATATTAAGTTATTGATGTATATAAAGGTTCCACGGAGACGTAGGGGCCAACTCGCCAGGAATGATGCCAGATATTACCGACGAGATGTTAGGTTGGGTTAGGTTAGGTTATATTACGTTATTGATGTATATAAAGGTCCCACGGAGACGTAGATGCCAAATCGCCAGGAATGTTTTCAAACATTACCGCCGAGATGATAGGTTGGCTTAAGTTACGTTATATTACGTTATTGTTGTATACGTGGGTTACACGGAGACGTAGAGGCCAAATCGCCAGGAATGATGTCAAATATTACCGCCGAGATGCTAGGTTGCGTTAGGTTAGGTTATATTACGTTATTGATGTATATAAAGGTCCCACGGGGACGGAGAAGCCAACTCGCCAGGAATGTTGTCAAATATTACCGCCGAGATGTTAGGTTGGGTTAGGTTAGGTTATATTACGTTAGAGATCTATATGAAGGTCCCACGGAGACGTAGAGTGCAACAAGCCAGGAACGTGGTCAAATATTACCGCCGAGATGTTAGGTTGGGTTAGGTTAGGTTATATTACGTTATTGATGTATATAAAGGTCCCACGGAAGCGGAGAAGCCAACTCGCCAGGAATTTTGTCAAATATTACCGCCGAGATGATAGGTTGGGTTAGGTTAGGTTATATTTCGTTATTGATGTATATGAAGGGCCCACGGAGACGTAGAGGCCAACTCGCCAGGTATGTTGTCAAATATTACCGCGGAGATGTTAGGTTGGGTTAGGTTAAGTTATATTACGTTATTGATGTATATAAAGGTCCCACGAAGACGTAGAGGCCAACTCGCCAGGAATGTGGTCAAATATTATCGCCGAGATGTTAGATTGGGTTAGGCTAGCTTATATTATGTTATTGATGTATATAAAGGTCCCACGGAGACGTAGAGGCCAACTCGCCAGGAATGTTGCCAAATATTACCGCCGAGAAGATAGGTTGGGTTATGTTAGGTTAGATTACGTTACTGATGTATAAGAAGTTCAAACGGGGACGTAGAGGCCAACTCGCCAGGAATGTTGTGAAATATTACCGCCGAGATGATAGGTTGGGTTAGGTTAGGTTATATTACGTTATAGATGTATATAAAGGTCCGACCGAGACGTAGAGGCCAACAAGCCAGGAATGTGGTCAAATATTACCGCCGAGATGTTAGATAGGGTTAGGTTAGGTTATATTTCGTTATTGATGTATATGAAGAGCCCACGGATACGTAGAGGCCAACTCGCCAGGTATGTTGCCAAATATTACCGAGAAGATGTTAGGTTGGGTAAGGTTAAATTATATTACGTTATTGATGTATATAAAGGTCCCACGAAGACGTAGAGGCCAACTCGCCAGGAATGTTGTCAAATATTACCGCCGAGATGATAGGTTGGATTAAGTTACGTTATATTACGTTATTGATGTATACGAGGGTTACACGGAGACGTAGAGGCCAACTCGCCAGGAATGTTGTCAAATATTACCGCCGAGATGATAGGTTGGGTTAGGTTAGGTTATATTACGTTATTGATGTATATAAAGGTCCCACGGAGACGTAGATGCCAACTCGACAGGAATGTTTTCAAATATTACCGCCGAGATGATAGGTTGGGTTAGGTTAGGTTATATTACGTTATTGATGTATATAAAGATCCCACGCAGACGTAGAAGCCAACTCGCCAGGAAAGTTGTCAAATATTACCGTCGAGATGTTAAATTGGGTTAGGCTAGGTTATATTACGTTATTGAAGTATATAAAGGTCCCACGGAGACGTAGAAGCCAACAAGCCAGGAATGTGTTCAAATATTACCGTGAGATGTTAGATTGGGTTAGGATAGCTTATATTATGTTATTGATGTACATATAGGCCCCACGGAGACGTAGAGGCCAACAAGCCAGGAATGTTGTCAAATATTACCGCCGAGATGTTAGATTGGGTTAGGTTATGTTATATTACGTTATTGATGTATATAAAGATCCCACGCAGACGTAGAGGCCAACTCGGCAGGAAAGTTGCCAAATATTACCGCCGAGATGTTAAATTGGGTTAGGCTAGGTTATATTACGTTATTGAAGTATATAAAGGTTCCACGGAGACGTATAGGCCAACTCGCCAGGAATGATGACAAATATTACCGACGAGATGTTAGGTTGGGTTAGGTTAGGTTATATTACGTTATTGATGTATATAAAGGTCCCATCGGGACGTAGTTGCCAACAAGCCAGGAATGTGGTCATATATTACCGCCGAGATGTTAGATTGGGTTAGGTTAGGTTATATTACGTTATTGAGGTATATAAAGGTCCCACGGAGACGTAGAGGCCAACAAGCCAGGAATGTGGTCAAATATTACCGTCGAGATGTTAGATTGGGTTAGGTTATGTTATATTATGTTATTGATGTATGTAAATATCCCACGGAGACGTAGAGGCCACCTCGCCAGGTATGTTTTCAAATATTACCGCCGAGAAGTTAGGTTTGGTGAGGTTAGGTTATATTAAGTTATAGATGTATATAAAGGTCTCACGAAGACGTAGAGGCCAACTCGCCAGGTATGATGTCAAATATTACCGCCGAGATGTTAGGTTGCGTTAGGTTAGGTTATATTACGTTATTGATGTATATAAAGGTCTCACGGAGACGTAAAGGCTAACAAGCCAGGAATTTGGTCAAATATTACCGCCGAGATGCTAGATTGAGTTAGGTTAGGTTATAGTACGTTATTGAAGTATATAAAGGTCCCAAGGAGACGTAGAGGCCAACAAGCCAGGAATGTTGTCAAATATTACCGCCGAGATGATAGGTTGAGTTAGGTTACGTTATATTACGTTATTGATGTATATGATGGTCAAACGGAGACGTAAAGGCCAACTCGCCAGGAATGATGTCAAATATAACCGCCCAGATGTTAGGTTGGGTTAGGTTAGGTTATATTACGTTATTGATGTATATAAAGGTCCCACGGGGACGTAGAGGCCAACAAGCCAGGAATGTGGTCAAATATTACCACCGAGATGTTAGGTTGGGTTAGGTTAGGTTATATTACGTTATTGATGTATATAAAGGTTCCACGGAGACGTAGAGGCCAACTCGCCAGGAATGATGTCAAATATTACCGTCGAGATGCTAGGTTGGGTTAGGTTAGGTTATATTACGTTATTGATGTATATAAAGGTCCCACGGAGACGTAGAGGCCAACAAGCCAGGAACGTGGTCAAATATTACCGCCGAGATGATAGGTTGGGTTAGGTCAGGTTATATTACGTTATTTATGTATATAAAGGTCCCATCGGGACGTAGTTGCCAACAAGCCAGGAATGTGGTCAAATATTACCGCCGAGATGTTAGATTGGGTTAGGTTATGTTATATTACGTTATTGATGTATATAAAGGTCTCACGGAGACGTAAAGGCTAACAAGCCAGGAATTTGGTCAAATATTACCGCCGAGATGCTAGATTGGGTTAGGTTAGGTTATAGTACGTTATTGAAGTATATAAAGGTCCCAAGGAGACGTAGAGGCCAACAAGCCAGGAATGTTGTCAAATATTACCGCCGAGATGATAGGTTGGGTTAGGTTACGTTATATTACGTTATTGATGTATATGATGGTCAAACGGAGACGTAAAGGCCAACTCGCCAGGAATGATGTCAAATATAACCGCCCAGATGTTAGGTTGGGTTAGGTTAGGTTATATTACGTTATTGATGTATATAAAGGTCCCACGAAGACGTAGAGGCCAACTCGCCAGGAATGATGTCAAATATTACCGCCGAGATGTTAGGTTGCGTTAGGTTAGGTTATATTACGTTATTGATGTATATAAAGGTTCCACGGAGACGTATAGGCCAACTCGCCAGGAATGATGTCAAATATTACCGACGAGATGTTAGGTTGGGTTAGGTTAGTTTGTATTACGTTATTTATGTATATAAAGGTCCCATCGGGACGTAGTTGCCAACAAGCCAGGAATGTGGTCAAATATTACCGCCGAGATGTTAGATTGGGTTAGGTTATGTTATATTACGTTATTGATGTATATAAAGGTCTCACGGAGACGTAAAGGCTAACAAGCCAGGAATTTGGTCAAATATTACCGCCGAGATACTAGATTGGGTTAGGTTAGGTTATAGTACGTTATTGAAGTATATAAAGGTCCCAAGGAGACGTAGAGGCCAACAAGCCAGGAATGTTGTCAAATATTACCGCCGAGATGATAGGTTGGGTTAGGTTACGTTATATTACGTTATTGATGTATATGATGGTCAAACGGAGACGTAAAGGCCAACTCGCCAGGAATGATGTCAAATATAACCGCCCAGATGTTAGGTTGGGTTAGGTTAGGTTATATTACGTTATTGATGTATATAAAGGTCCCACGGGGACGTAGAGGCCAACAAGCCAGGAATGTGGTCAAATATTACCGCCGAGATGTTAGGTTGGGTTAGGTTAGGTTATATTACGTTATTGATGTATATAAAGGTTCCACGGAGACGTAGAGGCCAACTCGCCAGGAATGATGTCAAATATTACCGACGAGATGCTAGGTTGGGTTAGGTTAGGTTATATTACGTTATTGATGTATATAAAGGTCCCACGGAGACGTAGAGGCCAACAAGATAGGAACGTGGTCAAATATTACCGCCGAGATGATAGGTTGGGTTAGGTCAGGTTATATTACGTTATTTATGTATATAAAGGTCCCATCGGGACGTAGTTGCCAACAAGCCAGGAATGTGGTCAAATATTACCGCCGAGATGTTAGATTGGGTTAGGTTATGTTATATTACGTTATTGATGTATATAAAGGTCTCACGGAGACGTAAAGGCTAACAAGCCAGGAATTTGGTCAAATATTACCGCCGAGATGCTAGATTGGGTTAGGTTAGGTTATAGTACGTTATTGAAGTATATAAAGGTCCCAAGGAGACGTAGAGGCCAACAAGCCAGGAATGTTGTCAAATATTACCGCCGAGATGATAGGTTGGGTTAGGTTAGGTTATATTACGTTATTGATGTATATAAAGGTCCCACGAAGACGTAGAGGCCAACTCGCCAGGAATGATGTCAAATATTACCGCCGAGATGTTAGGTTGCGTTAGGTTAGGTTATATTACGTTATTGATGTATATAAAGGTTCCACGGAGACGTATAGGCCAACTCGCCAGGAATGATGTCAAATATTACCGACGAGATGTTAGGTTGGGTTAGGTTAGGTTATATTACGTTATTTATGTATATAAAGGTCCCATCGGGACGTAGTTGCCAACAAGCCAGGAATTTGGTCAAATATTACCGCCGAGATACTAGATTGGGTTAGGTTAGGTTATAGTACGTTATTGAAGTATATAAAGGTCCCAAGGAGACGTAGAGGCCAACAAGCCAGGAATGTTGTCAAATATTACCGCCGAGATGATAGGTTGGGTTAGGTTACGTTATATTACGTTATTGATGTATATGATGGTCAAACGGAGACGTAAAGGCCAACTCGCCAGGAATGATGTCAAATATAACCGCCCAGATGTTAGGTTGGGTTAGGTTAGGTTATATTACGTTATTGATGTATATAAAGGTCCCACGGGGACGTAGAGGCCAACAAGCCAGGAATGTGGTCAAATATTACCGCCGAGATCTTAGGTTGGGTTAGGTTAGGTTATATTAAGTTATTGATGTATATAAAGTTTCCACGGAGACGTAGGGGCCAACTCGCCAGGAATGATGCCAGATATTACCGACGAGATGTTAGGTTGGCTTAAGTTACGTTATATTACGTTATTGAGGTATACGAGGGTTACACGGAGACATAGAGGCCAACTCGCCAGGAATGATGTCAAATATTACCGCCGAGATTTAAGGTTGTGTTAGGTTAGGTTATATTACGTGATAGATCTATATGAAGGTGCCACGGAGACGTAGAGTGCAACAAGCCAGGAACGTGGTCAAATATTACCGCCGAGATGTTATATTGGGTTAGCTTATGTTATATTATGTTATTGATGTATATAAATATCCCACGGAGACGTAGAGGCCACCTCGCCAGGTATGTTTTCAAATATTACCGCCGAGAAGTTAGGTTGGGTGAGGTTAGGTTATATTACGTTATAGATGTATATAAAGGTCTCACGGAGACGTAGAGGCCAACAAGCCAGGAATGTGGTCAAATATTACCGCCGAGATGCTAGATTGAGTTAGGTTAGGTTATAGTACGTTATTGAAGTATATAAAGGTCCCAAGGAGACGTAGAGGCCAACAAGCCAGGAATGTTGTCAAATATTACCGCCGAGATGATAGGTTGAGTTAGGTTACGTTATATTACGTTATTGATGTATATGATGGTCAAACGGAGACGTAAAGGCCGACTCGCCAGGAATGATGTCAAATATTACCGACGAGATGTTAGGTTGGGTTAGGTTAGTTTGTATTACGTTATTTATGTATATAAAGGTCCCATCGGGACGTAGTTGCCAACAAGCCAGGAATGTGGTCAAATATTACCGCCGAGATGTTAGATTGGGTTAGGTTATGTTATATTACGTTATTGATGTATATAAAGGTCTCACGGAGACGTAAAGGCTAACAAGCCAGGAATTTGGTCAAATATTACCGCCGAGATACTAGATTGGGTTAGGTTAGGTTATAGTACGTTATTGAAGTATATAAAGGTCCCAAGGAGACGTAGAGGCCAACAAGCCAGGAATGTTGTCAAATATTACCGCCGAGATGATAGGTTGGGTTAGGTTACGTTATATTACGTTATTGATGTATATGATGGTCAAACGGAGACGTAAAGGCCAACTCGCCAGGAATGATGTCAAATATAACCGCCCAGATGTTAGGTTGGGTTAGGTTAGGTTATATTACGTTATTGATGTATATAAAGGTCCCACGGGGACGTAGAGGCCAACAAGCCAGGAATGTGGTCAAATATTACCGCCGAGATGTTAGGTTGGGTTAGGTTAGGTTATATTACGTTATTGATGTATATAAAGGTTCCACGGAGACGTAGAGGCCAACTCGCCAGGAATGATGTCAAATATTACCGACGAGATGCTAGGTTGGGTTAGGTTAGGTTATATTACGTTATTGATGTATATAAAGGTCCCACGGAGACGTAGAGGCCAACAAGCCAGGAACGTGGTCAAATATTACCGCCGAGATGATAGGTTGGGTTAGGTCAGGTTATATTACGTTATTTATGTATATAAAGGTCCCATCGGGACGTAGTTGCCAACAAGCCAGGAATGTGGTCAAATATTACCGCCGAGATGTTAGATTGGGTTAGGTTATGTTATATTACGTTATTGATGTATATAAAGGTCTCACGGAGACGTAAAGGCTAACAAGCCAGGAATTTGGTCAAATATTACCGCCGAGATGCTAGATTGGGTTAGGTTAGGTTATAGTACGTTATTGAAGTATATAAAGGTCCCAAGGAGACGTAGAGGCCAACAAGCCAGGAATGTTGTCAAATATTACCGCCGAGATGATAGGTTGGGTTAGGTTAGGTTATATTACGTTATTGATGTATATAAAGGTCCCACGAAGACGTAGAGGCCAACTCGCCAGGAATGATGTCAAATATTACCGCCGAGATGTTAGGTTGCGTTAGGTTAGGTTATATTACGTTATTGATGTATATAAAGGTTCCACGGAGACGTATAGGCCAACTCGCCAGGAATGATGTCAAATATTACCGACGAGATGTTAGGTTGGGTTAGGTTAGGTTATATTACGTTATTTATGTATATAAAGGTCCCATCGGGACGTAGTTGCCAACAAGCCAGGAATTTGGTCAAATATTACCGCCGAGATACTAGATTGGGTTAGGTTAGGTTATAGTACGTTATTGAAGTATATAAAGGTCCCAAGGAGACGTAGAGGCCAACAAGCCAGGAATGTTGTCAAATATTACCGCCGAGATGATAGGTTGGGTTAGGTTACGTTATATTACGTTATTGATGTATATGATGGTCAAACGGAGACGTAAAGGCCAACTCGCCAGGAATGATGTCAAATATAACCGCCCAGATGTTAGGTTGGGTTAGGTTAGGTTATATTACGTTATTGATGTATATAAAGGTCCCACGGGGACGTAGAGGCCAACAAGCCAGGAATGTGGTCAAATATTACCGCCGAGATCTTAGGTTGGGTTAGGTTAGGTTATATTAAGTTATTGATGTATATAAAGTTTCCACGGAGACGTAGGGGCCAACTCGCCAGGAATGATGCCAGATATTACCGACGAGATGTTAGGTTGGCTTAAGTTACGTTATATTACGTTATTGAGGTATACGAGGGTTACACGGAGACATAGAGGCCAACTCGCCAGGAATGATGTCAAATATTACCGCCGAGATTTAAGGTTGTGTTAGGTTAGGTTATATTACGTGATAGATCTATATGAAGGTGCCACGGAGACGTAGAGTGCAACAAGCCAGGAACGTGGTCAAATATTACCGCCGAGATGTTATATTGGGTTAGCTTATGTTATATTATGTTATTGATGTATATAAATATCCCACGGAGACGTAGAGGCCACCTCGCCAGGTATGTTTTCAAATATTACCGCCGAGAAGTTAGGTTGGGTGAGGTTAGGTTATATTACGTTATAGATGTATATAAAGGTCTCACGGAGACGTAGAGGCCAACAAGCCAGGAATGTGGTCAAATATTACCGCCGAGATGCTAGATTGAGTTAGGTTAGGTTATAGTACGTTATTGAAGTATATAAAGGTCCCAAGGAGACGTAGAGGCCAACAAGCCAGGAATGTTGTCAAATATTACCGCCGAGATGATAGGTTGAGTTAGGTTACGTTATATTACGTTATTGATGTATATGATGGTCAAACGGAGACGTAAAGGCCGACTCGCCAGGAATGATGTCAAATATAACCGCCCAGATGTTAGGTTGGGTTAGGTTAGGTTATATTACGTTATTGATGTATATAAAGGTCCCACGGGGACGTAGAGGCCAACAAGCCAGGAATGTGGTCAAATATTACCGCCGAGATGTTAGGTTGGGTTAGGTTAGGTTATATTACGTTATTGATGTATATAAAGGTTCCACGGAGACGTAGAGGCCAACTCGCCAGGAATGATGTCAAATATTACCGTCGAGATGCTAGGTTGGGTTAGGTTAGGTTATATTACGTTATTGATGTATATAAAGGTCCCACGGAGACGTAGAGGCCAACAAGCCAGGAATGTTGTCAAATATTACCGCCGAGATGATAGGTTGGGTTAGGTTACGTTATATAACGTTATTGATGTATATGATGGTCAAACGGAGACGTAAAGGCCAACTCGCCAGGAATGATGTCTAATATAACCGCCCAGATGTTAGGTTGGGTTAGGTTAGGTTATATTACGTTATTGATGTATATAAAGGTCCCACGAAGACGTATAGGCCAACTCGCCAGGAATGATGTCAAATATTACCGCCGAGATGTTAGGTTGCGTTAGGTTAGGTTATATTACGTTATTGATGTATATAAAGGTTCCACGGAGACGTATAGGCCAACTCGCCAGGAATGATGTCAAATATTACCGACGAGATGTTAGGTTGGGTTAGGTTAGTTTGTATTACGTTATTTATGTATATAAAGGTCCCATCGGGACGTAGTTGCCAACAAGCCAGGAATGTGGTCAAATATTACCGCCGAGATGTTAGATTGGGTTAGGTTATGTTATATTACGTTATTGATGTATATAAAGGTCTCACGGAGACGTAAAGGCTAACAAGCCAGGAATTTGGTCAAATATTACCGCCGAGAAACTAGATTGGGTTAGGTTAGGTTATAGTACGTTATTGAAGTATATAAAGGTCCCAAGGAGACGTAGAGGCCAACAAGCCAGGAATGTTGTCAAATATTACCGCCGAGATGATAGGTTGGGTTAGGTTACGTTATATTACCTTATTGATGTATATGATGGTCAAACGGAGACGTAAAGGCCAACTCGCCAGGAATGATGTCAAATATAACCGCCCAGATGTTAGGTTGGGTTAGGTTAGGTTATATTACGTTATTGATGTATATAAAGGTCCCACGGGGACGTAGAGGCCAACAAGCCAGGAACGTGGTCAAATATTACCGCCGAGATGATAGGTTGGGTTAGGTCAGGTTATATTACGTTATTTATGTATATAAAGGTCCCATCGGGACGTAGTTGCCAACAAGCCAGGAATGTGGTCAAATATTACCGCCGAGATGTTAGATTGGGTTAGGTTATGTTATATTACGTTATTGATGTATATAAAGGTCTCACGGAGACGTAAAGGCTAACAAGCCAGGAATTTGGTCAAATATTACCGCCGAGATGCTAGATTGGGTTAGGTTAGGTTATAGTACGTTATTGAAGTATATAAAGGTCCCAAGGAGACGTAGAGGCCAACAAGCCAGGAATGTTGTCAAATATTACCGCCGAGATGATAGGTTGGGTTAGGTTACGTTATATTACGTTATTGATGTATATGATGGTCAAACGGAGACGTAAAGGCCAACTCGCCAGGAATGATGTCAAATATAACCGCCCAGATGTTAGGTTGGGTTAGGTTAGGTTATATTACGTTATTGATGTATATAAAGGTCCCACGAAGACGTAGAGGCCAACTCGCCAGGAATGATGTCAAATATTACCGCCGAGATGTTAGGTTGCGTTAGGTTAGGTTATATTACGTTATTGATGTATATAAAGGTTCCACGGAGACGTATAGGCCAACTCGCCAGGAATGATGTCAAATATTACCGACGAGATGTTAGGTTGGGTTAGGTTAGGTTATATTACGTTATTTATGTATATAAAGGTCCCATCGGGACGTAGTTGCCAACAAGCCAGGAATGTGGTCAAATATTACCGCCGAGATGTTAGATTGGGTTAGGTTATGTTATATTACGTTATTGATGTATATAAAGGTCTCACGGAGACGTAAAGGCTAACAAGCCAGGAATTTGGTCAAATATTACCGCCGAGATGCTAGATTGAGTTAGGTTAGGTTATAGTACGTTATTGAAGTATATAAAGGTCCCAAGGAGACGTAGAGGCCAACAAGCCAGGAATGTTGTCAAATATTACCGCCGAGATGATAGGTTGAGTTAGGTTACGTTATATTACGTTATTGATGTATATGATGGTCAAACGGAGACGTAAAGGCCAACTCGCCAGGAATGATGTCAAATATAACCGCCCAGATGTTAGGTTGGGTTAGGTTAGGTTATATTACGTTATTGATGTATATAAAGGTCCCACGGGGACGTAGAGGCCAACAAGCCAGGAATGTGGTCTAATATTACCGCCGAGATGTTAGGTTGGGTTAGGTTAGGTTATATTACGTTATTGATGTATATAAAGGTTCCACGGAGACGTAGAGGCCAACTCGCCAGGAATGATGTCAAATATTACCGTCGAGATGCTAGGTTGGGTTAGGTTAGGTTATATTACGTTATTGATGTATATAAAGGTCCCACGGAGACGTAGAGGCCAACAAGCCAGGAACGTGGTCAAATATTACCGCCGAGATGATAGGTTGGGTTAGGTCAGGTTATATTACGTTATTTATGTATATAAAGGTCCCATCGGGACGTAGTTGCCAACAATCCAGGAATGTGGTCAAATATTACCGCCGAGATGTTAGATTGGGTTAGGTTATGTTATATTACGTTATTGATGTATATAAAGGTCTCACGGAGACGTAAAGGCTAACAAGCCAGGAATTTGGTCAAATATTACCGCCGAGATGCTAGATTGGGTTAGGTTAGGTTATAGTACGTTATTGAAGTATATAAAGGTCCCAAGGAGACGTAGAGGCCAACAAGCCAGGAATGTTGTCAAATATTACCGCCGAGATGATAGGTTGGGTTAGGTTACGTTATATAACGTTATTGATGTATATGATGGTCAAACGGAGACGTAAAGGCCAACTCGCCAGGAATGATGTCTAATATAACCGCCCAGATGTTAGGTTGGGTTAGGTTAGGTTATATTACGTTATTGATGTATATAAAGGTCCCACGAAGACGTATAGGCCAACTCGCCAGGAATGATGTCAAATATTACCGCCGAGATGTTAGGTTGCGTTAGGTTAGGTTATATTACGTTATTGATGTATATAAAGGTTCCACGGAGACGTATAGGCCAACTCGCCAGGAATGATGTCAAATATTACCGACGAGATGTTAGGTTGGGTTAGGTTAGTTTGTATTACGTTATTTATGTATATAAAGGTCCCATCGGGACGTAGTTGCCAACAAGCCAGGAATGTGGTCAAATATTACCGCCGAGATGTTAGATTGGGTTAGGTTATGTTATATTACGTTATTGATGTATATAAAGGTCTCACGGAGACGTAAAGGCTAACAAGCCAGGAATTTGGTCAAATATTACCGCCGAGAAACTAGATTGGGTTAGGTTAGGTTATAGTACGTTATTGAAGTATATAAAGGTCCCAAGGAGACGTAGAGGCCAACAAGCCAGGAATGTTGTCAAATATTACCGCCGAGATGATAGGTTGGGTTAGGTTACGTTATATTACCTTATTGATGTATATGATGGTCAAACGGAGACGTAAAGGCCAACTCGCCAGGAATGATGTCAAATATAACCGCCCAGATGTTAGGTTGGGTTAGGTTAGGTTATATTACGTTATTGATGTATATAAAGGTCTCACGGAGACGTAAAGGCTAACAAGCCAGGAATTTGGTCAAATATTACCGCCGAGATGCTAGATTGGGTTAGGTTAGGTTATAGTACGTTATTGAAGTATATAAAGGTCCCAAGGAGACGTAGAGGCCAACAAGCCAGGAATGTTGTCAAATATAACCGCCGAGATGATAGGTTGGGTTAGGTTACGTTATATTACGTTATTGATGTATATGATGGTCAAACGGAGACGTAAAGGCCAACTCGCCAGGAATGATGTCAAATATAACCGCCCAGATGTTAGGTTGGGTTAGGTTAGGTTATATTACGTTATTGATGTATATAAAGGTCCCACGAAGACGTAGAGGCCAACTCGCCAGGAATGATGTCAAATATTACCGCCGAGATGTTAGGTTGCGTTAGGTTAGGTTATATTACGTTATTGATGTATATAAAGGTTCCACGGAGACGTATAGGCCAACTCGCCAGGAATGATGTCAAATATTACCGACGAGATGTTAGGTTGGGTTAGGTTAGGTTATATTACGTTATTTATGTATATAAAGGTCCCATCGGGACGTAGTTGCCAACAAGCCAGGAATGTGGTCAAATATTACCGCCGAGATGTTAGATTGGGTTAGGTTATGTTATATTACGTTATTGATGTATATAAAGGTCTCACGGAGACGTAAAGGCTAACAAGCCAGGAATTTGGTCAAATATTACCGCCGAGATACTAGATTGGGTTAGGTTAGGTTATAGTACGTTATTGAAGTATATAAAGGTCCCAAGGAGACGTAGAGGCCAACAAGCCAGGAATGTTGTCAAATATTACCGCCGAGATGATAGGTTGGGTTAGGTTACGTTATATTACGTTATTGATGTATATGATGGTCAAACGGAGACGTAAAGGCCAACTCGCCAGGAATGATGTCAAATATAACCGCCCAGATGTTAGGTTGGGTTAGGTTAGGTTATATTACGTTATTGATGTATATAAAGGTCCCACGGGGACGTAGAGGCCAACAAGCCAGGAATGTGGTCAAATATTACCGCCGAGATGTTAGGTTGGGTTAGGTTAGGTTATATTACGTTATTGATGTATATAAAGGTTCCACGGAGACGTAGAGGCCAACTCGCCAGGAATGATGTCAAATATTACCGTCGAGATGCTAGGTTGGGTTAGGTTAGGTTATATTACGTTATTGATGTATATAAAGGTCCCACGGAGACGTAGAGGCCAACAAGCCAGGAACGTGGTCAAATATTACCGCCGAGATGATAGGTTGGGTTAGGTCAGGTTATATTACGTTATTTATGTATATAAAGGTCGCATCGGGACGTAGTTGCCAACAAGCCAGGAATGTGGTCAAATATTACCGCCGAGATGTTAGATTGGGTTAGGTTATGTTATATTACGTTATTGATGTATATAAAGGTCTCACGGAGACGTAAAGGCTAACAAGCCAGGAATTTGGTCAAATATTACCGCCGAGATGCTAGATTGGCTTAGGTTAGGTTATAGTACGTTATTGAAGTATATAAAGTTCCCAAGGAGACGTAGAGGCCAACAAGCCAGGAATGTTGTCAAATATTACCGCCGAGATGATAGGTTGGGTTAGGTTACGTTATATAACGTTATTGATGTATATGATGGTCAAACGGAGACGTAAAGGCCAACTCGCCAGGAATGATGTCTAATATAACCGCCCAGATGTTAGGTTGGGTTAGGTTAGGTTATATTACGTTATTGATGTATATAAAGGTCCCACGAAGACGTATAGGCCAACTCGCCAGGAATGATGTCAAATATTACCGCCGAGATGTTAGGTTGCGTTAGGTTAGGTTATATTACGTTATTGATGTATATAAAGGTTCCACGGAGACGTATAGGCCAACTCGCCAGGAATGATGTCAAATATTACCGACGAGATGTTAGGTTGGGTTAGGTTAGTTTGTATTACGTTATTTATGTATATAAAGGTCCCATCGGGACGTAGTTGCCAACAAGCCAGGAATGTGGTCAAATATTACCGCCGAGATGTTAGATTGGGTTAGGTTATGTTATATTACGTTATTGATGTATATAAAGGTCTCACGGAGACGTAAAGGCTAACAAGCCAGGAATTTGGTCAAATATTACCGCCGAGAAACTAGATTGGGTTAGGTTAGGTTATAGTACGTTATTGAAGTATATAAAGGTCCCAAGGAGACGTAGAGGCCAACAAGCCAGGAATGTTGTCAAATATTACCGCCGAGATGATAGGTTGGGTTAGGTTACGTTATATTACCTTATTGATGTATATGATGGTCAAACGGAGACGTAAAGGCCAACTCGCCAGGAATGATGTCAAATATAACCGCCCAGATGTTAGGTTGGGTTAGGTTAGGTTATATTACATTATTGATGTATATAAAGGTCCCACGGGGACGTAGAGGCCAACAAGCCAGGAACGTGGTCAAATATTACCGCCGAGATGATAGGTTGGGTTAGGTCAGGTTATATTACGTTATTTATGTATATAAAGGTCCCATCGGGACGTAGTTGCCAACAAGCCAGGAATGTGGTCAAATATTACCGCCGAGATGTTAGATTGGGTTAGGTTATGTTATATTACGTTATTGATGTATATAAAGGTCTCACGGAGACGTAAAGGCTAACAAGCCAGGAATTTGGTCAAATATTACCGCCGAGATGCTAGATTGGGTTAGGTTAGGTTATAGTACGTTATTGAAGTATATAAAGGTCCCAAGGAGACGTAGAGGCCAACAAGCCAGGAATGTTGTCAAATATTACCGCCGAGATGATAGGTTGGGTTAGGTTACGTTATATTACGTTATTGATGTATATGATGGTCAAACGGAGACGTAAAGGCCAACTCGCCAGGAATGATGTCAAATATAACCGCCCAGATGTTAGGTTGGGTTAGGTTAGGTTATATTACGTTATTGATGTATATAAAGGTCCCACGAAGACGTAGAGGCCAACTCGCCAGGAATGATGTCAAATATTACCGCCGAGATGTTAGGTTGCGTTAGGTTAGGTTATATTACGTTATTGATGTATATAAAGGTTCCACGGAGACGTATAGGCCAACTCGCCAGGAATGATGTCAAATATTACCGACGAGATGTTAGGTTGGGTTAGGTTAGGTTATATTACGTTATTTATGTATATAAAGGTCCCATCGGGACGTAGTTGCCAACAAGCCAGGAATGTGGTCAAATATTACCGCCGAGATGTTAGATTGGGTTAGGTTATGTTATATTACGTTATTGATGTATATAAAGGTCTCACGGAGACGTAAAGGCTAACAAGCCAGGAATTTGGTCAAATATTACCGCCGAGATACTAGATTGGGTTAGGTTAGGTTATAGTACGTTATTGAAGTATATAAAGGTCCCAAGGAGACGTAGAGGCCAACAAGCCAGGAATGTTGTCAAATATTACCGCCGAGATGATAGGTTGAGTTAGGTTACGTTATATTACGTTATTGATGTATATGATGGTCAAACGGAGACGTAAAGGCCAACTCGCCAGGAATGATGTCAAATATAACCGCCCAGATGTTAGGTTGGGTTAGGTTAGGTTATATTACGTTATTGATGTATATAAAGGTCCCACGAAGACGTAGAGGCCAACTCGCCAGGAATGATGTCAAATATTACCGCCGAGATGTTAGGTTGCGTTAGGTTAGGTTATATTACGTTATTGATGTATATAAAGGTTCCACGGAGACGTATAGGCCAACTCGCCAGGAATGATGTCAAATATTACCGACGAGATGTTAGGTTGGGTTAGGTTAGGTTATATTACGTTATTTATGTATATAAAGGTCCCATCGGGATGTAGTTGCCAACAAGCCAGGAATGTGGTCAAATATTACCGCCGAGATGTTAGATTGGGTTAGGTTATGCTATATTACGTTATTGATGTATATAAAGGTCTCACGGAGACGTAAAGGCTAACAAGCCAGGAATTTGGTCAAATATTACCGCCGAGATACTAGATTGGGTTAGGTTAGGTTATAGTACGTTATTGAAGTATATAAAGGTCCCAAGGAGACGTAGAGGCCAACAAGCCAGGAATGTTGTCAAATATTACCGCCGAGATGATAGGTTGGGTTAGGTTACGTTATATTACGTTATTGATGTATATGATGGTCAAACGGAGACGTAAAGGCCAACTCGCCAGGAATGATGTCAAATATAACCGCCCAGATGTTAGGTTGGGTTAGGTTAGGTTATATTAAGTTATTGATGTATATAAAGGTTCCACGGAGACGTAGGGGCCAACTCGCCAGGAATGATGCCAGATATTACCGACGAGATGTTAGGTTGGCTTAAGTTACGTTATATTACGTTATTGTTGTATACGTGGGTTACACGGAGACGTAGAGGCCAAATCGCCAGGAATGATGTCAAATATTACCGCCGAGATGATAGGTTGGATTAAGTTACGTTATATTACGTTATTGATGTATACAAGGTTTACACGGAGACATAGAGGCCAACTCGCCAGGAATGATGTCAAATATTACCGCCGAGATGTTAGGTTGCGTTAGGTTAGGTTATATTACGTTATTGATGTATATGAAGGTCAAACGGAGACGCAGAGGCCAACTCGCCAGGAATGTTGTCAAATATTACCGCCGAGATGATAGGTTGGGTTAGGTTAGGTTATATTACGTTATTGATGTATATAAAGGTCCCACGGAGACGTAGATGCCAACTCGAAAGGAATGTTTTCAAATATTACCGCCGAGATGATAGGTTGGGTTAGGTTAGGTTATATTACGTTATTGATGTATATAAAGGTCTCACGGAGACGTAAAGGCTAACAAGCCAGGAATTTGGTCAAATATTACCGCCGAGATGCTAGATTGAGTTAGGTTAGGTTATAGTACGTTATTGAAGTATATAAAGGTCCCAAGGAGACGTAGAGGCCAACAAGCCAGGAATGTTGTCAAATATTACCGCCGAGATGATAGGTTGAGTTAGGTTACGTTATATTACGTTATTGATGTATATGATGGTCAAACGGAGACGTAAAGGCCAACTCGCCAGGAATGATGTCAAATATAACCGCCCAGATGTTAGGTTGGGTTAGGTTAGGTTATATTACGTTATTGATGTATATAAAGGTCCCACGGGGACGTAGAGGCCAACAAGCCAGGAATGTGGTCAAATATTACCGCCGAGATGTTAGGTTGGGTTAGGTTACGTTATATTACGTTATTGATGTATATGATGGTCAAACGGAGACGTAAAGGCCAACTCGCCAGGAATGATGTCAAATATAACCGCCCAGATGTTAGGTTGGGTTAGGTTAGGTTATATTACGTTATTGATGTATATAAAGGTCCCACGGGGACGTAGAGGCCAACAAGCCAGGAACGTGGTCAAATATTACCGCCGAGATGATAGGTTGGGTTAGGTCAGGTTATATTACGTTATTTATGTATATAAAGGTCCCATCGGGACGTAGTTGCCAACAAGCCAGGAATGTGGTCAAATATTACCACCGAGATGTTAGATTGGGTTAGGTTATGTTATATTACGTTATTGATGTATATAAAGGTCTCACGGAGACGTAAAGGCTAACAAGCCAGGAATTTGGTCAAATATTACCGCCGAGATGCTAGATTGGGTTAGGTTAGGTTATAGTACGTTATTGAAGTATATAAAGGTCCCAAGGAGACGTAGAGGCCAACAAGCCAGGAATGTTGTCAAATATTACCGCCGAGATGATAGGTTGGGTTAGGTTACGTTATATTACGTTATTGATGTATATGATGGTCAAACGGAGACGTAAAGGCCAACTCGCCAGGAATGATGTCAAATATAACCGCCCAGATGTTAGGTTGGGTTAGGTTAGGTTATATTACGTTATTGATGTATATAAAGGTCCCACGAAGACGTAGAGGCCAACTCGCCAGGAATGATGTCAAATATTACCGCCGAGATGTTAGGTTGCGTTAGGTTAGGTTATATTACGTTATTGATGTATATAAAGGTTCCACGGAGACGTATAGGCCAACTCGCCAGGAATGATGTCAAATATTACCGACGAGATGTTAGGTTGGGTTAGGTTAGGTTATATTACGTTATTTATGTATATAAAGGTCCCATCGGGACGTAGTTGCCAACAAGCCAGGAATGTGGTCAAATATTACCGCCGAGATGTTAGATTGGGTTAGGTTATGTTATATTACGTTATTGATGTATATAAAGGTCTCACGGAGACGTAAAGGCTAACAAGCCAGGAATTTGGTCAAATATTACCGCCGAGATACTAGATTGGGTTAGGTTAGGTTATAGTACGTTATTGAAGTATATAAAGGTCCCAAGGAGACGTAGAGGCCAACAAGCCAGGAATGTTGTCAAATATTACCGCCGAGATGATAGGTTGGGTTAGGTTACGTTATATTACGTTATTGATGTATATGATGGTCAAACGGAGACGTAAAGGCCAACTCCCCAGGAATGATGTCAAATATAACCGCCCAGATGTTAGGTTGGGTTAGGTTAGGTTATATTACGTTATTGATGTATATAAAGGTCCCACGGGGACGTAGAGGCCAACAAGCCAGGAATGTGGTCAAATATTACCGCCGAGATGTTAGGTTGGGTTAGGTTAGGTTATATTACGTTATTGATGTATATAAAGGTTCCACGGAGACGTAGAGGCCAACTCGCCAGGAATGATGTCAAATATTACCGTCGAGATGCTAGGTTGGGTTAGGTTAGGTTATATTACGTTATTGATGTATATAAAGGTCCCACGGAGACGTAGAGGCCAACAAGCCAGGAACGTGGTCAAATATTACCGCCGAGATGATAGGTTGGGTTAGGTCAGGTTATATTACGTTATTTATGTATATAAAGGTCCCATCGGGACGTAGTTGCCAACAAGCCAGGAATGTGGTCAAATATTACCGCCGAGATGTTAGATTGGGTTAGGTTATGTTATATTACGTTATTGATGTATATAAAGGTCTCACGGAGACGTAAATGCTAACAAGCCAGGAAATTGGTCAAATATTACCGCCGAGATGCTAGATTGGGTTAGGTTAGGTTATAGTACGTTATTGAAGTATATAAAGGTCCCAAGGAGACGTAGAGGCCAACAAGCCAGGAATGTTGTCAAATATTACCGCCGAGATGATAGGTTGGGTTAGGTTACGTTATATTACGTTATTGATGTATATGATGGTCAAACGGAGACGTAAAGGCCAACTCGCCAGGAATGATGTCAAATATAACCGCCCAGATGTTAGGTTGGGTTAGGTTAGGTTATATTACGTTATTGATGTATATAAAGGTCCCACGAAGACGTAGAGGCCAACTCGCCAGGAATGATGTCAAATATTACCGCCGAGATGTTAGGTTGCGTTAGGTTAGGTTATATTACGTTATTGATGTATATAAAGGTTCCACGGAGACGTATAGGCCAACTCGCCAGGAATGATGTCAAATATTACCGACGAGATGTTAGGTTGGGTTAGGTTAGTTTGTATTACGTTATTTATGTATATAAAGGTCCCATCGGGACGTAGTTGCCAACAAGCCAGGAATGTGGTCAAATATTACCGCCGAGATGTTAGATTGGGTTAGGTTATGTTATATTACGTTATTGATGTATATAAAGGTCTCACGGAGACGTAAAGGCTAACAAGCCAGGAATTTGGTCAAATATTACCGCCGAGATACTAGATTGGGTTAGGTTAGGTTATAGTACGTTATTGAAGTATATAAAGGTCCCAAGGAGACGTAGAGGCCAACAAGCCAGGAATGTTGTCAAATATTACCGCCGAGATGATAGGTTGGGTTAGGTTACGTTATATTACGTTATTGATGTATATGATGGTCAAACGGAGACGTAAAGGCCAACTCGCCAGGAATGATGTCAAATATAACCGCCCAGATGTTAGATTGGGTTAGGTTAGGTTATAGTACGTTATTGAAGTATATAAAGGTCCCAAGGAGACGTAGAGGCCAACAAGCCAGGAATGTTGTCAAATATTACCGCCGAGATGATAGGTTGGGTTAGGTTACGTTATATTACGTTATTGATGTATATGATGGTCAAACGGAGACGTAAAGGCCAACTCGCCAGGAATGATGTCAAATATAACCGCCCAGATGTTAGGTTGGGTTAGGTTAGGTTATATTACGTTATTGATGTATATAAAGGTCCCACGAAGACGTAGAGGCCAACTCGCCAGGAATGATGTCAAATATTACCGCCGAGATGTTAGGTTGCGTTAGGTTAGGTTATATTACGTTATTGATGTATATAAAGGTTCCACGGAGACGTATAGGCCAACTCGCCAGGAATGATGTCAAATATTACCGACGAGATGTTAGGTTGGGTTAGGTTAGGTTATATTACGTTATTTATGTATATAAAGGTCCCATCGGGACGTAGTTGCCAACAAGCCAGGAATGTGGTCAAATATTACCGCCGAGATGTTAGATTGGGTTAGGTTATGTTATATTACGTTATTGATGTATATAAAGGTCTCACGGAGACGTAAAGGCTAACAAGCCAGGAATTTGGTCAAATATTACCGCCGAGATACTAGATTGGGTTAGGTTAGGTTATAGTACGTTATTGAAGTATATAAAGGTCCCAAGGAGACGTAGAGGCCAACAAGCCAGGAATGTTGTCAAATATTACCGCCGAGATGATAGGTTGGGTTAGGTTACGTTATATTACGTTATTGATGTATATGATGGTCAAACGGAGACGTAAAGGCCAACTCGCCAGGAATGATGTCAAATATAACCGCCCAGATGTTAGGTTGGGTTAGGTTAGGTTATATTAAGTTATTGATGTATATAAAGGTTCCACGGAGACGTAGGGGCCAACTCGCCAGGAATGATGCCAGATATTACCGACGAGATGTTAGGTTGGCTTAAGTTACGTTATATTACGTTATTGTTGTATACGTGGGTTACACGGAGACGTAGAGGCCAAATCGCCAGGAATGATGTCAAATATTACCGCCGAGATGATAGGTTGGATTAAGTTACGTTATATTACGTTATTGATGTATACAAGGGTTACACGGAGACATAGAGGCCAACTCGCCAGGAATGATGTCAAATATTACCGCCGAGATGTTAGGTTGCGTTAGGTTAGGTTATATTACGTTATTGATGTATATGAAGGTCAAACGGAGACGCAGAGGCCAACTCGCCAGGAATGTTGTCAAATATTACCGCCGAGATGATAGGTTGGGTTAGGTTAGGTTATATTACGTTATTGATGTATATAAGGGTCCCACGGAGACGTAGATGCCAACTCGAAAGGAATGTTTTCAAATATTACCGCCGAGATGATAGGTTGGGTTAGGTTAGGTTATATTACGTTATTGATGTATATAAAGGTCTCACGGAGACGTAAAGGCTAACAAGCCAGGAATTTGGTCAAATATTACCGCCGATATGTTAGGTTGGGTTAGGTTAGGTTATATTACGTTATTGATGTATATAAAGGTCCCACGGGGACGTAGAGGCCAACAAGCCAGGAATGTGGTCAAATATTACCGCCGAGATGTTAGGTTGGGTTAGGTTACGTTATATTACGTTATTGATGTATATGATGGTCAAACGGAGACGTAAAGGCCAACTCGCCAGGAATGATGTCAAATATAACCGCCCAGATGTTAGGTTGGGTTAGGTTATGTTATATTACGTTATTGATGTATATAAAGGTCCCACGGGGACGTAGAGGCCAACAAGCCAGGAACGTGGTCAAATATTACCGCCGAGATGATAGGTTGGGTTAGGTCAGGTTATATTACGTTATTTATGTATATAAAGGTCCCATCGGGACGTAGTTGCCAACAAGCCAGGAATGTGGTCAAATATTACCGCCGAGATGTTAGATTGGGTTAGGTTATGTTATATTACGTTATTGATGTATATAAAGGTCTCACGGAGACGTAAAGGCTAACAAGCCAGGAATTTGGTCAAATATTACCGCCGAGATACTAGATTGGGTTAGGTTAGGTTATAGTACGTTATTGAAGTATATAAAGGTCCCAAGGAGACGTAGAGGCCAACAAGCCAGGAATGTTGTCAAATATTACCGCCGAGATGATAGGTTGGGTTAGGTTACGTTATATTACGTTATTGATGTATATGATGGTCAAACGGAGACGTAAAGGCCAACTCGCCAGGAATGATGTCAAATATAACCGCCCAGATGTTAGGTTGGGTTAGGTTAGGTTATATTACGTTATTGATGTATATAAAGGTCCCACGGGGACGTAGAGGCCAACAAGCCAGGAATGTGGTCAAATATTACCGCCGAGATGTTAGGTTGGGTTAGGTTAGGTTATATTACGTTATTGATGTATATAAAGGTTCCACGGAGACGTAGAGGCCAACTCGCCAGGAATGATGTCAAATATTACCGTCGAGATGCTAGGTTGGGTTAGGTTAGGTTATATTACGTTATTGATGTATATAAAGGTCCCACGGAGACGTAGAGGCCAACAAGCCAGGAACGTGGTCAAATATTACCGCCGAGATGATAGGTTGGGTTAGGTCAGGTTATATTACGTTATTTATGTATATAAAGGTCCCATCGGGACGTAGTTGCCAACAAGCCAGGAATGTGGTCAAATATTACCGCCGAGATGTTAGATTGGGTTAGGTTATGTTATATTACGTTATTGATGTATATAAAGGTCTCACGGAGACGTAAAGGCTAACAAGCCAGGAAATTGGTCAAATATTACCGCCGAGATGCTAGATTGGGTTAGGTTAGGTTATAGTACGTTATTGAAGTATATAAAGGTCCCAAGGAGACGTAGAGGCCAACAAGCCAGGAATGTTGTCAAATATTACCGCCGAGATGATAGGTTGGGTTAGGTTACGTTATATTACGTTATTGATGTATATGATGGTCAAACGGAGACGTAAAGGCCAACTCGCCAGGAATGATGTCAAATATAACCGCCCAGATGTTAGGTTGGGTTAGGTTAGGTTATATTACGTTATTGATGTATATAAAGGTCCCACGAAGACGTAGAGGCCAACTCGCCAGGAATGATGTCAAATATTACCGCCGAGATGTTAGGTTGCGTTAGGTTAGGTTATATTACGTTATTGATGTATATAAAGGTTCCACGGAGACGTATAGGCCAACTCGCCAGGAATGATGTCAAATATTACCGACGAGATGTTAGGTTGGGTTAGGTTAGTTTGTATTACGTTATTTATGTATATAAAGGTCCCACGGAGACGTAGAGGCCAACAAGCCAGGAACGTGGTCAAATATTACCGCCGAGATGATAGGTTGGGTTAGGTCAGGTTATATTACGTTATTTATGTATATAAAGGTCCCATCGGGACGTAGTTGCCAACAAGCCAGGAATGTGGTCAAATATTACCGCCGAGATGTTAGATTGGGTTAGGTTATGTTATATTACGTTATTGATGTATATAAAGGTCTCACGGAGACGTAAAGGCTAACAAGCCAGGAATTTGGTCAAATATTACCGCCGAGATGCTAGATTGGGTTAGGTTAGGTTATAGTACGTTATTGAAGTATATAAAGGTCCCAAGGAGACGTAGAGGTCAACAAGCCAGGAATGTTGTCAAATATTACCGCCGAGATGATAGGTTGGGTTAGGTTACGTTATATTACGTTATTGATGTATATGATGGTCAAACGGAGACGTAAAGGCCAACTCGCCAGGAATGATGTCAAATATAACCGCCCAGATGTTAGGTTGGGTTAGGTTAGGTTATATTACGTTATTGATGTATATAAAGGTCCCACGAAGACGTAGAGGCCAACTCGCCAGGAATGATGTCAAATATTACCGACGAGATGTTAGGTTGGGTTAGGTTAGGTTATATTACGTTATTTATGTATATAAAGGTCCCATCGGGACGTAGTTGCCAACAAGCCAGGAATGTGGTCAAATATTACCGCCGAGATGTTAGATTGGGTTAGGTTAGGTTATAGTACGTTATTGATGTATATAAAGGTCTCACGGAGACGTAAAGGCTAACAAGCCAGGAATTTGGTCAAATATTACCGCCGAGATACTAGATTGGGTTAGGTTAGGTTATAGTACGTTATTGAAGTATATAAAGGTCCCAAGGAGACGTAGAGGCCAACAAGCCAGGAATGTTGTCAAATATTACCGCCGAGATGATAGGTTGGGTTAGGTTACGTTATATTACGTTATTGATGTATATGATGGTCAAACGGAGACGTAAAGGCCAACTCGCCAGGAATGATGTCAAATATAACCGCCCAGATGTTAGGTTGGGTTAGGTTAGGTTATATTACGTTATTGATGTATATAAAGGTCCCACGGGGACGTAGAGGCCAACAAGCCAGGAATGTGGTCAAATATTACCGCCGAGATGTTAGGTTGGGTTAGGTTAGGTTATATTAAGTTATTGATGTATATAAAGGTTCCACGGAGACGTAGGGGCCAACTCGCCAGGAATGATGCCAGATATTACCGACGAGATGTTAGGTTGGGTTAGGTTAGGTTATATTACGTTATTGATGTATATAAAGGTCCCACGGAGACGTAGATGCCAAATCGCCAGGAATGTTTTCAAACATTACCGCCGAGATGATAGGTTGGCTTAAGTTACGTTATATTACGTTATTGTTGTATACGTGGGTTACACGGAGACGTAGAGGCCAAATCGCCAGGAATGATGTCAAATATTACCGCCGAGATGATAGGTTGGATTAAGTTACGTTATATTACGTTATTGATGTATACAAGGGTTACACGGAGACATAGAGGCCAACTCGCCAGGAATGATGTCAAATATTACCGCCGAGATGTTAGGTTGCGTTAGGTTAGGTTATATTACGTTATTGATGTATATGAAGGTCAAACGGAGACGCAGAGGCCAACTCGCCAGGAATGTTGTCAAATATTACCGCCGAGATGATAGGTTGGGTTAGGTTAGGTTATATTACGTTATTGATGTATATAAAGGTCCCACGGAGACGTAGATGCCAACTCGAAAGGAATGTTTTCAAATATTACCGCCGAGATGATAGGTTGGGTTAGGTTAGGTTATATTACGTTATTGATGTATATAAAGGTCTCACGGAGACGTAAAGGCTAACAAGCCAGGAATTTGGTCAAATATTACCGCCGAGATGCTAGATTGAGTTAGGTTAGGTTATAGTACGTTATTGAAGTATATAAAGGTCCCAAGGAGACGTAGAGGCCAACAAGCCAGGAATGTTGTCAAATATTACCGCCGAGATGATAGGTTGAGTTAGGTTACGTTATATTACGTTATTGATGTATGTGATGGTCAAACGGAGACGTAAAGGCCAACTCGCCAGGAATGATGTCAAATATAACCGCCCAGATGTTAGGTTGGGTTAGGTTAGGTTATATTACGTTATTGATGTATATGATGGTCAAACGGAGACGTAAAGGCCAACTCGCCAGGAATGATGTCAAATATAACCGCCCAGATGTTAGGTTGGGTTAGGTTAGGTTATATTACGTTATTGATGTATATAAAGGTCCCACGGGGACGTAGAGGCCAACAAGCCAGGAATGTGGTCAAATATTACCGCCGAGATGTTAGGTTGGGTTAGGTTAGGTTATATTACGTTATTGATGTATATAAAGGTTCCACGGAGACGTAGAGGCCAACTCGCCAGGAATGATGTCAAATATTACCGTCGAGATGCTAGGTTGGGTTAGGTTAGGTTATATTACGTTATTGATGTATATAAACGTCCCACGGAGACGTAGAGGCCAACAAGCCAGGAACGTGGTCAAATATTACCGCCGAGATGATAGGTTGGGTTAGGTCAGGTTATATTACGTTATTTATGTATATAAAGGTCCCATCGGGACGTAGTTGCCAACAAGCCAGGAATGTGGTCAAATATTACCGCCGAGATGTTAGATTGGGTTAGGTTATGTTATATTACGTTATTGATGTATATAAAGGTCTCACGGAGACGTAAAGGCTAACAAGCCAGGAATTTGGTCAAATATTACCGCCGAGATGCTAGATTGGGTTAGGTTAGGTTATAGTACGTTATTGAAGTATATAAAGGTCCCAAGGAGACGTAGAGGCCAACAAGCCAGGAATGTTGTCAAATATTACCGCCGAGATGATAGGTTGGGTTAGGTTACGTTATATTACGTTATTGATGTATATGATGGTCAAACGGAGACGTAAAGGCCAACTCGCCAGGAATGATGTCAAATATAACCGCCCAGATGTTAGGTTGGGTTAGGTTAGGTTATATTACGTTATTGATGTATATAAAGGTCCCACGAAGACGTAGAGGCCAACTCGCCAGGAATGATGTCAAATATTACCGCCGAGATGTTAGGTTGCGTTAGGTTAGGTTATATTACGTTATTGATGTATATAAAGGTTCCACGGAGACGTATAGGCCAACTCGCCAGGAATGATGTCAAATATTACCGACGAGATGTTAGGTTGGGTTAGGTTAGGTTATATTACGTTATTTATGTATATAAAGGTCCCATCGGGACGTAGTTGCCAACAAGCCAGGAATGTGGTCAAATATTACCGCCGAGATGTTAGATTGGGTTAGGTTATGTTATATTACGTTATTGATGTATATAAAGGTCTCACGGAGACGTAAAGGCTAACAAGCCAGGAATTTGGTCAAATATTACCGCCGAGATACTAGATTGGGTTAGGTTAGGTTATAGTACGTTATTGAAGTATATAAAGGTCCCAAGGAGACGTAGAGGCCAACAAGCCAGGAATGTTGTCAAATATTACCGCCGAGATGATAGGTTGGGTTAGGTTACGTTATATTACGTTATTGATGTATATGATGGTCAAACGGAGACGTAAAGGCCAACTCGCCAGGAATGATGTCAAATATAACCGCCCAGATGTTAGGTTGGGTTAGGTTAGGTTATATTACGTTATTGATGTATATAAAGGTCCCACGGGGACGTAGAGGCCAACAAGCCAGGAATGTGGTCAAATATTACCGCCGAGATGTTAGGTTGGGTTAGGTTAGGTTATATTACGTTATTGATGTATATAAAGGTTCCACGGAGACGTAGAGGCCAACTCGCCAGGAATGATGTCAAATATTACCGTCGAGATGCTAGGTTGGGTTAGGTTAGGTTATATTACGTTATTGATGTATATAAAGGTCCCACGGAGACGTAGAGGCCAACAAGCCAGGAACGTGGTCAAATATTACCGCCGAGATGATAGGTTGGGTTAGGTCAGGTTATATTACGTTATTTATGTATATAAAGGTCCCATCGGGACGTAGTTGCCAACAAGCCAGGAATGTGGTCAAATATTACCGCCGAGATGTTAGATTGGGTTAGGTTATGTTATATTACGTTATTGATGTATATAAAGGTCTCACGGAGACGTAAAGGCTAACAAGCCAGGAATTTGGTCAAATATTACCGCCGAGATGCTAGATTGGGTTAGGTTAGGTTATAGTACGTTATTGAAGTATATAAAGGTCCCAAGGAGACGTAGAGGTCAACAAGCCAGGAATGTTGTCAAATATTACCGCCGAGATGATAGGTTGGGTTAGGTTACGTTATATTACGTTATTGATGTATATGATGGTCAAACGGAGACGTAAAGGCCAACTCGCCAGGAATGATGTCAAATATAACCGCCCAGATGTTAGGTTGGGTTAGGTTAGGTTATATTACGTTATTGATGTATATAAAGGTCCCACGAAGACGTAGAGGCCAACTCGCCAGGAATGATGTCAAATATTACCGACGAGATGTTAGGTTGGGTTAGGTTAGGTTATATTACGTTATTTATGTATATAAAGGTCCCATCGGGACGTAGTTGCCAACAAGCCAGGAATGTGGTCAAATATTACCGCCGAGATGTTAGATTGGGTTAGGTTAGGTTATAGTACGTTATTGATGTATATAAAGGTCTCACGGAGACGTAAAGGCTAACAAGCCAGGAATTTGGTCAAATATTACCGCCGAGATACTAGATTGGGTTAGGTTAGGTTATAGTACGTTATTGAAGTATATAAAGGTCCCAAGGAGACGTAGAGGCCAACAAGCCAGGAATGTTGTCAAATATTACCGCCGAGATGATAGGTTGGGTTAGGTTACGTTATATTACGTTATTGATGTATATGATGGTCAAACGGAGACGTAAAGGCCAACTCGCCAGGAATGATGTCAAATATAACCGCCCAGATGTTAGGTTGGGTTAGGTTAGGTTATATTACGTTATTGATGTATATGATGGTCCCACGGAGACGTAGAGGCCAACAAGCCAGGAACGTGGTCAAATATTACCGCCGAGATGATAGGTTGGGTTAGGTCAGGTTATATTACGTTATTTATGTATATAAAGGTCCCATCGGGACGTAGTTGCCAACAAGCCAGGAATGTGGTCAAATATTACCGCCGAGATGTTAGATTGGGTTAGGTTATGTTATATTACGTTATTGATGTATATAAAGGTCTCACGGAGACGTAAAGGCTAACAAGCCAGGAATTTGGTCAAATATTACCGCCGAGATGCTAGATTGGGTTAGGTTAGGTTATAGTACGTTATTGAAGTATATAAAGGTCCCAAGGAGACGTAGAGGCCAACAAGCCAGGAATGTTGTCAAATATTACCGCCGAGATGATAGGTTGGGTTAGGTTACGTTATATTACGTTATTGATGTATATGATGGTCAAACGGAGACGTAAAGGCCAACTCGCCAGGAATGATGTCAAATATAACCGCCCAGATGTTAGGTTGGGTTAGGTTAGGTTATATTACGTTATTGATGTATATAAAGGTCCCACGAAGACGTAGAGGCCAACTCGCCAGGAATGATGTCAAATATAACCGCCCAGATGTTAGGTTGGCTTAGGTTAGGTTATATTACGTTATTGATGTATATAAAGGTCCCACGAAGACGTAGAGGCCAACTCGCCAGGAATGATGTCAAATATTACCGACGAGATGTTAGGTTGGGTTAGGTTAGGTTATATTACGTTATTTATGTATATAAAGGTCCCATCGGGACGTAGTTGCCAACAAGCCAGGAATGTGGTCAAATATTACCGCCGAGATGTTAGATTGGGTTAGGTTAGGTTATAGTACGTTATTGATGTATATAAAGGTCTCACGGAGACGTAAAGGCTAACAAGCCAGGAATTTGGTCAAATATTACCGCCGAGATACTAGATTGGGTTAGGTTAGGTTATAGTACGTTATTGAAGTATATAAAGGTCCCAAGGAGACGTAGAGGCCAACAAGCCAGGAATGTTGTCAAATATTACCGCCGAGATGATAGGTTGGGTTAGGTTACGTTATATTACGTTATTGATGTATATGATGGTCAAACGGAGACGTAAAGGCCAACTCGCCAGGAATGATGTCAAATATAACCGCCCAGATGTTAGGTTGGGTTAGGTTAGGTTATATTACGTTATTGATGTATATGATGGTCCCACGGAGACGTAGAGGCCAACAAGCCAGGAACGTGGTCAAATATTACCGCCGAGATGATAGGTTGGGTTAGGTCAGGTTATATTACGTTATTTATGTATATAAAGGTCCCATCGGGACGTAGTTGCCAACAAGCCAGGAATGTGGTCAAATATTACCGCCGAGATGTTAGATTGGGTTAGGTTATGTTATATTACGTTATTGATGTATATAAAGGTCTCACGGAGACGTAAAGGCTAACAAGCCAGGAATTTGGTCAAATATTACCGCCGAGATGCTAGATTGGGTTAGGTTAGGTTATAGTACGTTATTGAAGTATATAAAGGTCCCAAGGAGACGTAGAGGCCAACAAGCCAGGAATGTTGTCAAATATTACCGCCGAGATGATAGGTTGGGTTAGGTTACGTTATATTACGTTATTGATGTATATGATGGTCAAACGGAGACGTAAAGGCCAACTCGCCAGGAATGATGTCAAATATAACCGCCCAGATGTTAGGTTGGGTTAGGTTAGGTTATATTACGTTATTGATGTATATAAAGGTCCCACGAAGACGCAGAGGCCAACTCGCCAGGAATGATGTCAAATATTACCGCCGAGATGTTAGGTTGCGTTAGGTTAGGTTATATTACGTTATTGATGTATATAAAGGTTCCACGGAGACGTATAGGCCAACTCGCCAGGAATGATGTCAAATATTACCGACGAGATGTTAGGTTGGGTTAGGTTAGGTTATATTACGTTATTTATGTATATAAAGGTCCCATCGGGACGTAGTTGCCAACAAGCCAGGAATGTGGTCAAATATTACCGCCGAGATGTTAGATTGGGTTAGGTTATGTTATATTACGTTATTGATGTATATAAAGGTCTCACGGAGACGTAAAGGCTAACAAGCCAGGAATTTGGTCAAATATTACCGCCGAGATACTAGATTGGGTTAGGTTAGGTTATAGTACGTTATTGAAGTATATAAAGGTCCCAAGGAGACGTAGAGGCCAACAAGCCAGGAATGTTGTCAAATATTACCGCCGAGATGATAGGTTGGGTTAGGTTACGTTATATTACGTTATTGATGTATATGATGGTCAAACGGAGACGTAAAGGCCAACTCGCCAGGAATGATGTCAAATATAACCGCCCAGATGTTAGGTTGGGTTAGGTTAGGTTATATTACGTTATTGATGTATATAAAGGTCCCACGGGGACGTAGAGGCCAACAAGCCAGGAATGTGGTCAAATATTACCGCCGAGATGTTAGGTTGGGTTAGGTTAGGTTATATTACGTTATTGATGTATATAAAGGTTCCACGGAGACGTAGAGGCCAACTCGCCAGGAATGATGTCAAATATTACCGTCGAGATGCTAGGTTGGGTTAGGTTAGGTTATATTACGTTATTGATGTATATAAAGGTCCCACGGAGACGTAGAGGCCAACAAGCCAGGAACGTGGTCAAATATTACCGCCGAGATGATAGGTTGGGTTAGGTCAGGTTATATTACGTTATTTATGTATATAAAGGTCCCATCGGGACGTAGTTGCCAACAAGCCAGGAATGTGGTCAAATATTACCGCCGAGATGTTAGATTGGGTTAGGTTATGTTATATTACGTTATTGATGTATATAAAGGTCTCACGGAGACGTAAAGGCTAACAAGCCAGGAATTTGGTCAAATATTACCGCCGAGATGCTAGATTGGGTTAGGTTAGGTTATAGTACGTTATTGAAGTATATAAAGGTCCCAAGGAGACGTAGAGGTCAACAAGCCAGGAATGTTGTCAAATATTACCGCCGAGATGATAGGTTGGGTTAGGTTACGTTATATTACGTTATTGATGTATATGATGGTCAAACGGAGACGTAAAGGCCAACTCGCCAGGAATGATGTCAAATATAACCGCCCAGATGTTAGGTTGGGTTAGGTTAGGTTATATTACGTTATTGATGTATATAAAGGTCCCACGAAGACGTAGAGGCCAACTCGCCAGGAATGATGTCAAATATTACCGACGAGATGTTAGGTTGGGTTAGGTTAGGTTATATTACGTTATTTATGTATATAAAGGTCCCATCGGGACGTAGTTGCCAACAAGCCAGGAATGTGGTCAAATATTACCGCCGAGATGTTAGATTGGGTTAGGTTAGGTTATAGTACGTTATTGATGTATATAAAGGTCTCACGGAGACGTAAAGGCTAACAAGCCAGGAATTTGGTCAAATATTACCGCCGAGATACTAGATTGGGTTAGGTTAGGTTATAGTACGTTATTGAAGTATATAAAGGTCCCAAGGAGACGTAGAGGCCAACAAGCCAGGAATGTTGTGAAATATTACCGCCGAGATGATAGGTTGGGTTAGGTTACGTTATATAACGTTATTGATGTATATGATGGTCAAACGGAGACGTAAAGGCCAACTCGCCAGGAATGATGTCAAATATAACCGCCCAGATGTTAGGTTGGGTTAGGTTAGGTTATATTACGTTATTGATGTATATAAAGGTCCCACGGGGACGTAGAGGCCAACAAGCCAGGAATGTGGTCAAATATTACCGCCGAGATGTTAGGTTGGGTTAGGTTAGGTTATATTAAGTTATTGATGTATATAAAGGTTCCACGGAGACGTAGGGGCCAACTCGCCAGGAATGATGCCAGATATTACCGACGAGATGTTAGGTTGGGTTAGGTTAGGTTATATTACGTTATTGATGTATATAAAGGTCCCACGGAGACGTAGATGCCAAATCGCCAGGAATGTTTTCAAACATTACCGCCGAGATGATAGGTTGGCTTAAGTTACGTTATATTACGTTATTGTTGTATACGTGGGTTACACGGAGACGTAGAGGCCAAATCGCCAGGAATGATGTCAAATATTACCGCCGAGATGATAGGTTGGATTAAGTTACGTTATATTACGTTATTGATGTATACAAGGGTTACACGGAGACATAGAGGCCAACTCGCCAGGAATGATGTCAAATATTACCGCCGCGATGTTAGGTTGCGTTAGGTTAGGTTATATTACGTTATTGATGTATATGAAGGTCAAACGGAGACGCAGAGGCCAACTCGCCAGGAATGTTGTCAAATATTACCGCCGAGATGATAGGTTGGGTTAGGTTAGGTTATATTACGTTATTGATGTATATAAAGGTCCCACGGAGACGTAGATGCCAACTCGAAAGGAATGTTTTCAAATATTACCGCCGAGATGATAGGTTGGGTTAGGTTAGGTTATATTACGTTATTGATGTATATAAAGGTCTCACGGAGACGTAAAGGCTAACAAGCCAGGAATTTGGTCAAATATTACCGCCGAGATGCTAGATTGAGTTAGGTTAGGTTATAGTACGTTATTGAAGTATATAAAGGTCCCAAGGAGACGTAGAGGCCAACAAGCCAGGAATGTTGTCAAATATTACCGCCGAGATGATAGGTTGAGTTAGGTTACGTTATATTACGTTATTGATGTATATGATGGTCAAACGGAGACGTAAAGGCCAACTCGCCAGGAATGATGTCAAATATAACCGCCCAGATGTTAGGTTGGGTTAGGTTAGGTTATATTACGTTATTGATGTATATAAAGGTCCCACGGGGACGTAGAGGCCAACAAGCCAGGAATGTGGTCAAATATTACCGCCGAGATGGTAGGTTGGGTTAGGTTAGGTTATATTACGTTATTGATGTATATAAAGGTTCCACGGAGACGTAGAGGCCAACTCGCCAGGAATGATGTCAAATATTACCGTCGAGATGCTAGGTTGGGTTAGGTTAGGTTATATTACGTTATTGATGTATATAAAGGTCCCACGGAGACGTAGAGGCCAACAAGCCAGGAACGTGGTCAAATATTACCGCCGAGATGACAGGTTGGGTTAGGTCAGGTTATATTACGTTTTTTATGTATATAAAGGTCCCATCGGGACGTAGTTGCCAACAAGCCAGGAATGTGGTCAAATATTACCGCCGAGATGTTAGATTGGGTTAGGTTATGTTATATTACGTTATTGATGTATATAAAGGTCTCACGGAGACGTAAAGGCTAACAAGCCAGGAATTTGGTCAAATATTACCGCCGAGATGCTAGATTGGGTTAGGTTAGGTTATAGTACGTTATTGAAGTATATAAAGGTCCCAAGGAGACGTAGAGGCCAACAATCCAGGAATGTTGTCAAATATTACCGCCGAGATGATAGGTTGGGTTAGGTTACGTTATATTACGTTATTGATGTATATGATGGTCAAACGGAGACGTAAAGGCCAACTCGCCAGGAATGATGTCAAATATAACCGCCCAGATGTTAGGTTGGGTTAGGTTAGGTTATATTACGTTATTGATGTATATAAAGGCCCCACGAAGACGTAGAGGCCAACTCGCCAGGAATGATGTCAAATATTACCGCCGAGATGTTAGGTTGCGTTAGGTTAGGTTATATTACGTTATTGATGTATATAAAGGTTCCACGGAGACGTATAGGCCAACTCGCCAGGAATGATGTCAAATATTACCGACGAGATGTTAGGTTGGATTAGGTTAGGTTATATTACGTTATTTATGTATATAAAGGTCCCATCGGGACGTAGTTGCCAACAAGCCAGGAATGTGGTCAAATATTACCGCCGAGATGTTAGATTGGGTTAGGTTATGTTATATTACGTTATTGATGTATATAAAGGTCTCACGGAGACGTAAAGGCTAACAAGCCAGGAATTTGGTCAAATATTACCGCCGAGATACTAGATTGGGTTAGGTTAGGTTATAGTACGTTATTGAAGTATATAAAGGTCCCAAGGAGACGTAGAGGCCAACAAGCCAGGAATGTTGTCAAATATTACCGCCGAGATGATAGGTTGGGTTAGGTTACGTTATATTACGTTATTGATGTATATGATGGTCAAACGGAGACGTAAAGGCCAACTCGCCAGGAATGATGTCAAATATAACCGCCCAGATGTTAGGTTGGGTTAGGTTAGGTTATATTACGTTATTGATGTATATAAAGGTCCCACGGGGACGTAGAGGCCAACAAGCCAGGAATGTGGTCAAATATTACCGCCGAGATGTTAGGTTGGTTTAGGTTAGGTTATATTAAGTTATTGATGTATATAAAGGTTCCACGGAGACGTAGGGGCCAACTTGCCAGGAATGATGCCAGATATTACCGACGAGATGTTAGGTTGGGTTAGGTTAGGTTATATTACGTTATTGATGTATATAAAGGTCCCACGGAGACGCAGAGGCCAACTCGCCAGGAATGTTGTCAAATATTACCGCCGAGATGATAGGTTGGGTTAGGTTAGGTTATATTACGTTATTGATGTATATAAAGGTCCCACGGAGACGTAGATGCCAACTCGAAAGGAATGTTTTCAAATATTACCGCCGAGATGATAGGTTGGGTTAGGTTAGGTTATATTACGTTATTGATGTATATAAAGGTCTCACGGAGACGTAAAGGCTAACAAGCCAGGAATTTGGTCAAATATTACCGCCGAGATGCTAGATTGAGTTAGGTTAGGTTATAGTACGTTATTGAAGTATATAAAGGTCCCAAGGAGACGTAGAGGCCAACAAGCCAGGAATGTTGTCAAATATTACCGCCGAGATGATAGGTTGAGTTAGGTTACGTTATATTACGTTATTGATGTATATGATGGTCAAACGGAGACGTAAAGGCCAACTCGCCAGGAATGATGTCAAATATAACCGCCCAGATGTTAGGTTGGGTTAGGTTAGGTTATATTACGTTATTGATGTATATAAAGGTCCCACGGGGACGTAGAGGCCAACAAGCCAGGAATGTGGTCAAATATTACCGCCGAGATGTTAGGTTGGGTTAGGTTAGGTTATATTACGTTATTGATGTATATAAAGGTTCCACGGAGACGTAAAGGCCAACTCGCCAGGAATGATGTCAAATATAACCGCCCAGATGTTAGGTTGGGTTAGGTTAGGTTATATTACGTTATTGATGTATATAAAGGTCCCACGGGGACGTAGAGGCCAACAAGCCAGGAATGTGGTCAAATATTACCGCCGAGATGTTAGGTTGGGTTAGGTTAGGTTATATTACGTTATTGATGTATATAAAGGTTCCACGGAGACGTAGAGGCCAACTCGCCAGGAATGATGTCAAATATTACCGTCGAGATGCTAGGTTGGGTTAGGTTAGGTTATATTACGTTATTGATGTATATAAAGGTCCCACGGAGACGTAGAGGCCAACAAGCCAGGAACGTGGTCAAATATTACCGCCGAGATGACAGGTTGGGTTAGGTCAGGTTATATTACGTTATTTATGTATATAAAGGTCCCATCGGGACGTAGTTGCCAACAAGCCAGGAATGTGGTCAAATATTACCGCCGAGATGTTAGATTGGGTTAGGTTATGTTATATTACGTTATTGATGTATATAAAGGTCTCACGGAGACGTAAAGGCTAACAAGCCAGGAATTTGGTCAAATAATACCGCCGAGATGCTAGATTGGGTTAGGTTAGGTTATAGTACGTTATTGAAGTATATAAAGGTCCCAAGGAGACGTAGAGGCCAACAAGCCAGGAATGTTGTCAAATATTACCGCCGAGATGATAGGTTGGGTTAGGTTACGTTATATTACGTTATTGATGTATATGATGGTCAAACGGAGACGTAAAGGCCAACTCGCCAGGAATGATGTCAAATATAACCGCCCAGATGTTAGGTTGGGTTAGGTTAGGTTATATTACGTTATTGATGTATATAAAGGTCCCACGGGGACGTAGAGGCCAACAAGCCAGGAATGTGGTCAAATATTACCGCCGAGATGTTAGGTTGGGTTAGGTTAGGTTATATTACGTTATTGATGTATATAAAGGTTCCACGGAGACGTAGAGGCCAACTCGCCAGGAATGATGTCAAATATTACCGTCGAGATGCTAGGTTGGGTTAGGTTAGGTTATATTACGTTATTGATGTATATAAAGGTCCCACGGAGACGTAGAGGCCAACAAGCCAGGAACGTGGTCAAATATTACCGCCGAGATGATAGGTTGGGTTAGGTCAGGTTATATTACGTTATTTATGTATATAAAGGTCCCATCGGGACGTAGTTGCCAACAAGCCAGGAATGTGGTCAAATATTACCGCCGAGATGTTAGATTGGGTTAGGTTATGTTATATTACGTTATTGATGTATATAAAGGTCTCACGGAGACGTAAAGGCTAACAAGCCAGGAATTTGGTCAAATATTACCGCCGAGATGCTAGATTGGGTTAGGTTAGGTTATAGTACGTTATTGAAGTATATAAAGGTCCCAAGGAGACGTAGAGGCCAACAAGCCAGGAATGTTGTCAAATATTACCGCCGAGATGATAGGTTGGGTTAGGTTACGTTATATTACGTTATTGATGTATATGATGGTCAAACGGAGACGTAAAGGCCAACTCGCCAGGAATGATGTCAAATATAACCGCCCAGATGTTAGGTTGGGTTAGGTTAGGTTATATTACGTTATTGATGTATATAAAGGTCCCACGAAGACGTAGAGGCCAACTCGCCAGGAATGATGTCAAATATTACCGCCGAGATGTTAGGTTGCGTTAGGTTAGGTTATATTACGTTATTGATGTATATAAAGGTTCCACGGAGACGTATAGGCCAACTCGCCAGGAATGATGTCAAATATTACCGACGAGATGTTAGGTTGGGTTAGGTTAGTTTGTATTACGTTATTTATGTATATAAAGGTCCCATCGGGACGTAGTTGCCAACAAGCCAGGAATGTGGTCAAATATTACCACCGAGATGTTAGATTGGGTTAGGTTATGTTATATTACGTTATTGATGTATATAAAGGTCTCACGGAGACGTAAAGGCTAACAAGCCAGGAATTTGGTCAAATATTACCGCCGAGATGCTAGATTGGGTTAGGTTAGGTTATAGTACGTTATTGAAGTATATAACTGTCCCAAGGAGACGTAGAGGCCAACAAGCCAGGAATGTTGTCAAATATTACCGCCGAGATGATAGGTTGGGTTAGGTTACGTTATATTACGTTATTGATGTATATGATGGTCAAACGGAGACGTAAAGGCCAACTCGCCAGGAATGATGTCAAATATAACCGCCCAGATGTTAGGTTGGGTTAGGTTAGGTTATATTACGTTATTGATGTATATAAAGGTCCCACGAAGACGTAGAGGCCAACTCGCCAGGAATGATGTCAAATATTACCGCCGAGATGTTAGGTTGCGTTAGGTTAGGTTATATTTCGTTATTGATGTATATAAAGGTTCCACGGAGACGTATAGGCCAACTCGCCAGGAATGATGTCAAATATTACGGACGAGATGTTAGGTTGGGTTAGGTTAGTTTGTATTACGTTATTTATGTATATAAAGGTCCCATCGGGACGTAGTTGCCAACAAGCCAGGAATGTGGTCAAATATTACCGCCGAGATGTTAGATTGGGTTAGGTTATGTTATATTACGTTATTGATGTATATAAATGTCTCACGGAGACGTAAAGGCTAACAAGCCAGGAATTTGGTCAAATATTACCGCCGAGATGCTAGATTGGGTTAGGTTAGGTTATAGTACGTTATTGAAGTATATAAAGGTCCCAAGGAGACGTAGAGGCCAACAAGCCAGGAATGTGGTCAAATATTACCACCGAGATGTTAGATTGGGTTAGGTTATGTTATATTACGTTATTGATGTATATAAAGGTCTCACGGAGACGTAAAGGCTAACAAGCCAGGAATTTGGTCAAATATTACCGCCGAGATACTAGATTGGGTTAGGTTAGGTTATAGTACGTTATTGAAGTATATAAAGGTCCCAAGGAGACGTAGAGGCCAACAAGCCAGGAATGTTGTCAAATATTACCGCCGAGATGATAGGTTGGGTTAGGTTACGTTATATTACGTTATTGATGTATATGATGGTCAAACGGAGACGTAAAGGCCAACTCGCCAGGAATGATGTCAAATATAACCGCCCAGATGTTAGGTTGGGTTAGGTTAGGTTATATTACGTTATTGATGTATATAAAGGTCCCACGGGGACGTAGAGGCCAACAAGCCAGGAACGTGGTCAAATATTACCGCCGAGATGACAGGTTGGGTTAGGTCAGGTTATATTACGTTATTTATGTATATAAAGGTCCCATCGGGACGTAGTTGCCAACAAGCCAGGAATGTGGTCAAATATTACCGCCGAGATGTTAGATTGGGTTAGGTTATGTTATATTACGTTATTGATGTATATAAAGGTCTCACGGAGACGTAAAGGCTAACAAGCCAGGAATTTGGTCAAATATTACCGCCGAGATGCTAGATTGGGTTAGGTTAGGTTATAGTACGTTATTGAAGTATATAAAGGTCCCAAGGAGACGTAGAGGCCAACAAGCCAGGAATGTTGTCAAATATTACCGCCGAGATGATAGGTTGGGTTAGGTTACGTTATATTACGTTATTGATGTATATGATGGTCAAACGGAGACGTAAAGGCCAACTCGCCAGGAATGATGTCAAATATAACCGCCCAGATGTTAGGTTGGGTTAGGTTAGGTTATATTACGTTATTGATGTATATAAAGGTCCCACGAAGACGTAGAGGCCAACTCGCCAGGAATGATGTCAAATATAACCGCCCAGATGTTAGGTTGGGTTAGGTTAGGTTATATTACGTTATTGATGTATATAAAGGTCCCACGAAGACGTAGAGGCCAACTCGCCAGGAATGATGTCAAATATTACCGCCGAGATGTTAGGTTGCGTTAGGTTAGGTTATATTACGTTATTGATGTATATAAAGGTTCCACGGAGACGTATAGGCCAACTCGCCAGGAATGATGTCAAATATTACGGACGAGATGTTAGGTTGGGTTAGGTTAGTTTGTATTACGTTATTTATGTATATAAAGGTCCCATCGGGACGTAGTTGCCAACAAGCCAGGAATGTGGTCAAATATTACCGCCGAGATGTTAGATTGGGTTAGGTTATGTTATATTACGTTATTGATGTATATAAATGTCTCACGGAGACGTAAAGGCTAACAAGCCAGGAATTTGGTCAAATATTACCGCCGAGATACTAGATTGGGTTAGGTTAGGTTATAGTACGTTATTGAAGTATATAAAGGTCCCAAGGAGACGTAGAGGCCAACAAGCCAGGAATGTTGTCAAATATTACCGCCGAGATGATAGGTTGGGTTAGGTTACCTTATATTACGTTATTGATGTATATGATGGTCAAACGGAGACGTAAAGGCCAACTCGCCAGGAATGATGTCAAATATAACCGCCCAGATGTTAGGTTGGGTTAGGTTAGGTTATATTACGTTATTGATGTATATAAAGGTCCCACGGGGACGTAGAGGCCAACAAGCCAGGAACGTGGTCAAATATTACCGCCGAGATGACAGGTTGGGTTAGGTCAGGTTATATTACGTTATTTATGTATATAAAGGTCCCATCGGGACGTAGTTGCCAACAAGCCAGGAATGTGGTCAAATATTACCGCCGAGATGTTAGATTGGGTTAGGTTATGTTATATTACGTTATTGATGTATATAAAGGTCTCACGGAGACGTAAAGGCTAACAAGCCAGGAATTTGGTCAAATATTACCGCCGAGATGCTAGATTGGGTTAGGTTAGGTTATAGTACGTTATTGAAGTATATAAAGGTCCCAAGGAGACGTAGAGGCCAACAAGCCAGGAATTTGGTCAAATATTACCGCCGAGATGTTAGATTGGGTTAGGTTATGTTATATTACGTTATTGATGTATATAAAGGTGTCACGGAGACGTAAAGGCTAACAAGCCAGGAATTTGGTCAAATATTACCGCCGAGATGCTAGATTGGGTTACGTTAGGTTATAGTACGTTATAGAAGTATATAAAGGTCCCAAGGAGACGTAGAGGCCAACAAGCCAGGAATGTTGTCAAATATTACCGCCGAGATGATAGGTTGGGTTAGGTTACGTTATATTACGTTATTGATGTATATGATTGTCAAACGGAGACGTAAAGGCCAACTCGCCAGGAATGATGTCAAATATAACCGCCCAGATGTTAGGTTGGGTTAGGTTAGGTTATATTACGTTATTGATGTATATAAAGGTCCCACGGGGACGTAGAGGCCAACAAGCCAGGAATGTGGTCAAATATTACCGCCGAGATGTTAGGTTGGGTTAGGTTAGGTTATATTACGTTATTGATGTATATAAAGTTTCCACGGAGACGTAGAGGCCAACTCGCCAGGAATGATGCCAGGTATTACCGACGAGATGTTAGGTTGGGTTAGGTTAGGTTATATTACGTTATTGATGTATATAAAGATCCCACGGAGACGTAGAGGCCAACTCGCCAGGTATGTTGTCAAATATTACCGCCGAGATGTTCGGTTGGTTTAGGTTAGGTTATTTTACGTTATTTATGTATATAAAAGTCCCAAGGAGACGTAGAGGCCAACGAGACAGGCATGTGGTCAAATATTACCGCCGAGAAGTTAGGTTGGGTTAGGTTAGGTTATATTACGTTATTGATGTATATGATGGTCCCACGGAGACGGAGAAGCAAACTCGCCAGTAATTTTGTCAAATATTACCGCCGAGATGATAGGTTGGGTTAGGTTAGGTTATATTTCGTTATTGATGTATATGAAGGGCCCACGGATACGTAGAGGCCAACTCGCCAGGTATGTTGTCAAATATTACCGCGGAGATGTTAGGTTGGGTTAGGTTAAGTTATATTACGTTATTGATGTATATAAAGGTCCCACGAAGAGGTAGAGGCCAACTCGCCAGGAATGTTGTCAAATATTACCCCCGAGATGATAGGTTGGATTAAGTTACGTTATATTACGTTATTGATGTATACGAGGGTTACACGGAGACATAGAGGACAACTCGCCAGGAATGATGTCAAATATTACCGCCGAGATGTTAGGTTGCGTTTGGTTAGGTTATATTACGTTATTGATGTATATGAAGGTCAAACGGAGACGTAGAGGCCAACTCGCCAGGAATGATGTCAAATATTACCGCCGAGATGTTAGGTTGGGTTAGGTTAGGTTATATTACGTAATTGATGTATATAAAGGTCCCACGGAGATATAGAGGCCAACTCGACAGGAATGATGTCAAATATTACCGCCGAGATGTTAGGTTGCGTTAGATTAGGTTATATTACGTTATTGATGTATATAAAGGTCCCACGGGGACGTAGAGGCCAACAAGCCAGGAATGTGGTCAAATATTACCGCCGAGATGTTAGGTTGGGTTAGGTTAGGTTATATTACGTTATTGATGTATATAAAGGTTCCACGGAGACGTAGAGGCCAACTCGCCAGGAATGATGCCAGATATTACCGACGAGATGTTAGGTTGGGTTAGGTTAGGTTATATTACGTTATTGATGTATATAAAGATCCCACGGAGACGTAGAGGCCAACTCGCCAGGTATGTTGTCAAATATTACCGCCGAGATGTTCGGTTGGTTTAGGTTAGGTTATTTTACGTTATTTATGTATATAAAAGTCCCAAGGAGACGTAGAGGCCAACGAGACAGGCATGTGGTCAAATATTACCGCTGAGAAGTTAGGTTGGGTTAGGTTAGGTTATATTACGTTATTGATGTATATGATGGTCCCACGGAGACGGAGAAGCAAACTCGCCAGTAATTTTGTCAAATATTACCGCCGAGATGATAGGTTGGGTTAGGTTAGGTTATATTTCGTTATTGATGTATATGAAGGGCCCACGGATACGTAGAGGCCAACTCGCCAGGTATGTTGTCAAATATTACCGCGGAGATGTTAGGTTGGGTTAGGTTAAGTTATATTACGTTATTGATGTATATAAAGGTCCCACGAAGAGGTAGAGGCCAACTCGCCAGGAATGTTGTCAAATATTACCCCCGAGATGATAGGTTGGATTAAGTTACGTTATATTACGTTATTGATGTATACGAGGGTTACACGGAGACATAGAGGACAACTCGCCAGGAATGATGTCAAATATTACCGCCGAGATGTTAGGTTGCGTTAGGTTAGGTTATATTACGTTATTGATGTATATGAAGGTCAAACGGAGACGTAGAGGCCAACTCGCCAGGAATGATGTCAAATATTACCGCCGAGATGTTAGGTTGGGTTAGGTTAGGTTATATTACGTAATTGATGTATATAAAGGTCCCACGGAGATATAGAGGCCAACTCGACAGGAATGATGTCAAATATTACAGCCGAGATGTTAGGTTGCGTTAGATTAGGTTATATTACGTTATTGATGTATATAAAGGTGCCACGGAGACGTAGATGCCAAATCGCCAGGAATGTTTTCAAACATTACCGCCGAGATGATAGGTTGGCTTAAGTTACGTTATATTACGTTATTGTTGTATACGTGGGTTACACGGAGACGTAGAGGCCAAATCGCCACGAATGATGTCAAATATTACCGCCGAGATGCTAGGTTGGTTTTGGTTAGGTTATATTACGTTATTGATGTATATAAAGGACCCACGGAGACGTAGAGGCCACCTCGACAGGTATGTTTTCAAATATTAGCGCCGAGAAGTTAGGTTGGGTTAGGTTAGGTTATATTACGTTATTGATGTATATGATGGTCCCACGGAGACGGAGAAGCCAACTCGCCAGTAATTTTGTCAAATATTACCGCCGAGATGATAGGTTGGGTTAGGTTAGGTTATATTTCGTTATTGATGTATATGAAGGGCCCACGGATACCTAGAGGCCAACTCGCCAGGAATGTTGTCAAATATTACCGCGGAGATGTTAGGTTGGGTTAGGTTAAGTTATATTACGTTATTGATGTATATAAAGGTCCCACGAAGACGTAGAGGCCAACTCGCCAGGAATGTTGTCAAATATTACCGCCGAGATGTTAGGTTGCGTTAGGTTAGGTTATATTACGTTATTGATGTATATAAAGGTTCCACGGAGACGTATAGGCCAACTCGCCAGGAATGATGTCAAATATTACCGACGAGATGTTAGGTTGGGTTAGGTTAGTTTGTATTACGTTATTTATGTATATAAAGGTCCCATCGGGACGTAGTTGCCAACAAGCCAGGAATGTGGTCAAATATTACCGCCGAGATGTTAGATTGGGTTAGGTTATGTTATATTACGTTATTGATGTATATAAAGGTCTCACGGAGACGTAAAGGCTAACAAGTCAGGAATTTGGTCAAATATTACCGCCGAGATGCTAGATTGGGTTAGGTTAGGTTATAGTACGTTATTGAAGTATATAAAGGTCCCAAGGAGACGTAGAGGCCAACAAGCCAGGAATGTTGTCAAATATTACCGCCGAGATGATAGGTTGGGTTAGGTTACGTTATATTACGTTATTGATGTATATGATGGTCAAACGGAGACGTAAAGGCCAACTCGCCAGGAATGATGTCAAATATAACCGCCCAGATGTTAGGTTGGGTTAGGTTAGGTTATATTACGTTATTGATGTATATAAAGGTCCCACGGGGACGTAGAGGCCAACAAGCCAGGAATGTGGTCAAATATTACCGCCGAGATGTTAGGTTGGGTTAGGTTAGGTTATATTACGTTATTGATGTATATAAAGGTTCCACGGAGACGTAGAGGCCAACTCGCCAGGAATGATGTCTAATATTACCGTCGAGATGCTAGGTTGGGTTAGGTTAGGTTATATTACGTTATTGATGTATATAAAGGTCCCACGGAGACGTAGAGGCCAACAAGCCAGGAACGTGGTCAAATATTACCGCCGAGATGATAGGTTGGGTTAGGTCAGGTTATATTACGTTATTTATGTATATAAAGGTCCCATCGGGACGTAGTTGCCAACAAGCCAGGAATGTGGTCAAATATTACCGCCGAGATGTTAGATTGGGTTAGGTTATGTTATATTACGTTATTGATGTATATAAAGGTCTCACGGAGACGTAAAGGCTAACAAGCCAGGAATTTGGTCAAATATTACCGCCGAGATGCTAGATTGGGTTAGGTTAGGTTATAGTACGTTATTGAAGTATATAAAGGTCCCAAGGAGACGTAGAGGCCAACAAGCCAGGAATGTTGTCAAATATTACCGCCGAGATGATAGGTTGGGTTAGGTTACGTTATATTACGTTATTGATGTATATGATGGTCAAACGGAGACGTAAAGGCCAACTCGCCAGGAATGATGTCAAATATAACCGCCCAGATGTTAGGTTGGGTTAGGTTAGGTTATATTACGTTATTGATGTATATAAAGGTCCCACGAAGACGTAGAGGCCAACTCGCCAGGAATGATGTCAAATATTACCGCCGAGATGTTAGGTTGCGTTAGGTTAGGTTATATTACGTTATTGATGTATATAAAGGTTCCACGGAGACGTATAGGCCAACTCGCCAGGAATGATGTCAAATATTACCGACGAGATGTTAGGTTGGGTTAGGTTAGTTTGTATTACGTTATTTATGTATATAAAGGTCCCATCGGGACGTAGTTGCCAACAAGCCAGGAATGTGGTCAAATATTACCGCCGAGATGTTAGATTGGGTTAGGTTATGTTATATTACGTTATTGATGTATATAAAGGTCTCACGGAGACGTAAAGGCTAACAAGCCAGGAATTTGGTCAAATATTACCGCCGAGATACTAGATTGGGTTAGGTTAGGTTATAGTACGTTATTGAAGTATATAAAGGTCCCAAGGAGACGTAGAGGCCAACAAGCCAGGAATGTTGTCAAATATTACCGCCGAGATGATAGGTTGGGTTAGGTTACGTTATATTACGTTATTGATGTATATGATGGTCAAACGGAGACGTAAAGGCCAACTCGCCAGGAATGATGTCAAATATAACCGCCCAGATGTTAGGTTGGGTTAGGTTAGGTTATATTACGTTATTGATGTATATAAAGGTCCCACGAAGACGTAGAGGCCAACTCGCCAGGAATGTTGTCAAATATTACCCCCGAGATGATAGGTTGGATTAAATTACGTTATATTACGTTATTGATGTATACGAGGGTTACACGGAGACATAGAGGACAACTCGCCAGGAATGATGTCAAATATTACCGCCGAGATGTTAGGTTGCGTTAGGTTAGGTTATATTACGTTATTGATGTATATGAAGGTCAAACGGAGACGTAGAGGCCAACTCGCCAGGAATGATGTCAAATATTACCGCCGAGATGTTAGGTTGGGTTAGGTTAGGTTATATTACGTAATTGATGTATATAAAGGTCCCACGGAGATATAGAGGCCAACTCGACAGGAATGATGTCAAATATTACCGCCGAGATGTTAGGTTGCGTTAGATTAGGTTATATTACGTTATTGATGTATATAAAGGTCCCACGGGGACGTAGAGGCCAACAAGCCAGGAATGTGGTCAAATATTACCGCCGAGCTGTTAGGTTGGGTTAGGTTAGGTTATATTACGTTATTGATGTATATAAAGGTTCCACGGAGACGTAGAGGCCAACTCGCCAGGAATGATGCCAGATATTACCGACGAGATGTTAGGTTGGGTTAGGTTAGGTTATATTACGTTATTGATGTATATAAAGATCCCACGGAGACGTAGAGGCCAACTCGCCAGGTATGTTGTCAAATATTACCGCCGAGATTTTCGGTTGGTTTAGGTTAGGTTATTTTACGTTATTTATGTATATAAAAGTCCCAAGGAGACGTAGAGGCCAACGAGACAGGCATGTGGTCAAATATTACCGCCGAGAAGTTAGGTTGGGTTAGGTTAGGTTATATTACGTTATTGATGTATATGATGGTCCCACGGAGACGGAGAAGCAAACTCGCCAGTAATTTTGTCAAATATTACCGCCGAGATGATAGGTTGGGTTAGGTTAGGTTATATTTCGTTATTGATGTATATGAAGGGCCCACGGATACGTAGAGGCCAACTCGCCAGGTATGTTGTCAAATATTACCGCGGAGATGTTAGGTTGGGTTAGGTTAAGTTATATTACGTTATTGATGTATATAAAGGTCCCACGAAGAGGTAGAGGCCAACTCGCCAGGAATGTTGTCAAATATTACCCCCGAGATGATAGGTTGGATTAAGTTACGTTATATTACGTTATTGATGTATACGAGGGTTGCACGGAGACATAGAGGACAACTCGCCAGGAATGATGTCAAATATTACCGCCGAGATGTTAGGTTGCGTTAGGTTAGGTTATATTACGTTATTGATGTATATGAAGGTCAAACGGAGACGTAGAGGCCAACTCGCCAGGAATGATGTCAAATATTACCGCCGAGATGTTAGGTTGGGTTAGGTTAGGTTATATTACGTAATTGATGTATATAAAGGTCCCACGGAGATATAGAGGCCAACTCGACAGGAATGATGTCAAATATTACCGCCGAGATGTTAGGTTGCGTTAGATTAGGTTATATTACGTTATTGATGTATATAAAGGTCCCACGGAGACGTAGATGCCAAATCGCCAGGAATGTTTTCAAACATTACCGCCGAGATGATAGGTTGGCTTAAGTTACGTTATATTACGTTATTGTTGTATACGTGGGTTACACGGAGACGTAGAGGCCAAATCGCCAGGAATGATGTCAAATATTACCGCCGAGATGCTAGGTTGGTTTTGGTTAGGTTATATTACGTTATTGATGTATATAAAGGACCCACGGAGACGTAGAGGCCACCTCGACAGGTATGTTTTCAAATATTAGCGCCGAGAAGTTAGGTTGGGTTACGTTAGGTTATATTACGTTATTGATGTATATGATGGTCCCACGGAGACGGAGAAGCCAACTCGCCAGTAATTTTGTCAAATATTACCGCCGAGATGATAGGTTGGGTTAGGTTAGGTTATATTTCGTTATTGATGTATATGAAGGGCCCACGGATACCTAGAGGCCAACTCGCCAGGAATGTTGTCAAATATTACCGCGGAGATGTTAGGTTGGGTTAGGTTAAGTTATATTACGTTATTGATGTATATAAAGGTCCCACGAAGACGTAGAGGCCAACTCGCCAGGAATGTTGTCAAATATTACCGCCGAGATGTTAAATTGGGTTAGGCTAGGTTATATTACGTTATTGACGTATATAAAGGTCCCACGGAGCCGTAGAAGCCAACAAGCCAGGAACGTGTTCAAATATTACCGTGAGATGTTAGATTGGGTTAGGATAGCTTATATTATGTTATTGATGTATATATAGGCCCCACGGAGACGTAGAGCCCAACAAGCCAGGGATGTGGTCAAATATTACCGTCGAGATGATAGGTTGGGTTAAGTTACGTTATATCACGTTACTGTTGTATACGAGGGTTACACGGAGACGTAGAGGCCAACTCGCCAGGAATGATGTCAAATATTACCGTCGAGATGCTAGGTTGGGTTAGGTTAGGTTATATTACGTTATTGATGTATATAAAGGTCCCACGGAGACGTAGATGCCAACTCGACAGGAATGTTTTCAAATATTACCGCCGAGATGATAGGTTGGGTTAGGTTAGGTTATATTACGTTATTGATGTATAAGAAGGTCAAACGGAGACGTAGAGGCCAACTCGCCAGGAATGTTGTCAAATATTACCCCCGAGATGATAGGTTGGATTAAGTTACGTTATATTACGTTATTGATATATACGAGGGTTACACGGAGACATAGAGGCCAACTCGCCAGGAATGATGTCAAATATTACCGCCGAGATGTTAGGTTGCGTTAGGTTAGGTTATATTACGTTATTGATGTATATGAAGGTCAAACGGAGACGTAGAGGCCAACTCGCCAGGAATGTTGTCAAATATTATCGCCCAGATGATAGGTTGGGTTAGGTTAGGTTATATTACGTTATAGATGTATATAAAGGTCCCACGGAGACGTAGAGGCCAACAAGCCAGGAATGTGTTCAAATATTACCGTGAGATGTTAGATTGGGTTAGGATAGCTTATATTATGTTATTGATGTATATATAGGCCCCACGGAGACGTAGAGGCCAACAAGCCAGGGATGTGGTCAAATATTACCGTCGAGATGATAGGTTGGGTTAAGTTACGTTATATTACGTTACTGTTGTATACGAGGGTTACACGGAGACGTAGAGGCCAACTCGCCAGGAATGATGTCAAATATTACCGTCGAGATGCTAGGTTGGGTTAGGTTAGGTTATATTACGTTATTGATGTATATAAAGGTTCCACGGAGACGTAGAGGCCAACTCGCCAGGAATGATGTCAAATATTACCGACGAGATGTTAGGTTGGGTTAGGTTAGGTTATATTACGTTATTTGTGTATATAAAGGTCCCATCGGGACGTAGTTGCCAACAAGCCAGGAATGTGGTCAAATATTACCGCCGAGATGTTAGATTGGGTTAGGTTATGTTATATTACGTTATTGATGTATATAAAGGTCTCACGGAGACGTAAAGGCTAACAAGCCAGGAATTTGGTCAAATATTACCGCCGAGATACTAGATTGGGTTAGGTTAGGTTATAGTACGTTATTGAAGTATATAAAGGTCCCAAGGAGATGTAGAGGCCAACAAGCCAGGAATGTTGTCAAATATTACCGCCGAGATGATAGGTTGGGTTAGGTTACGTTATATTACGTTATTGATGCATATGATGGTCAAACGGAGACGTAAAGGCCAACTCGCCAGGAATGATGTCAAATATAACCGCCCAGATGTTAGGTTGGGTTAGGTTAGGTTATATTACGTTATTGATGTATATAAAGGTCCCACGGGGACGTAGAGGCCAACAAGCCAGGAATGTGGTCAAATATTACCGCCGAGATGATAGGTTGGATTAAGTTACGTTATATTACGTTATTGATGTATACGAGGGTTACACGGAGACATAGAGGACAACTCGCCAGGAATGATGTCAAATATTACCGCCGAGATGTTAGGTTGCGTTAGGTTAGGTTATATTACGTTATTGATGTATATGAAGGTCAAACGGAGACGTAGAGGCCAACTCGCCAGGAATGATGTCAAATATTACCGCCGAGATGTTAGGTTGGGTTAGGTTAGGTTATATTACGTAATTGATGTATATAAAGGTCCCACGGAGATATAGAGGCCAACTCGACAGGAATGATGTCAAATATTACCGCCGAGATGATAGATTGGGTTAGGTTATGTTATATTACGTTATTGATGTATATAAAGGTCCCACGGAGACGTAGATGCCAAATCGCCAGGAATGTTTTCAAACATTACCGCCGAGATGCTAGGTTGGTTTTGGTTAGGTTATATTACGTTATTGATGTATATAAAGGACCCACGGAGACGTAGAGGCCACCTCGACAGGTATGTTTTCAAATATTAGCGCCGAGAAGTTAGGTTGGGTTAGGTTAGGTTATATTACGTTATTGATGTATATGATGGTCCCACGGAGACGGAGAAGCCAACTCGCCAGTAATTTTGTCAAATATTACCGCCGAGATGATAGGTTGGGTTAGGTTAGGTTATATTTCGTTATTGATGTATATGAAGGGCCCACGGATACCTAGAGGCCAACTCGCCAGGAATGTTGTCAAATATTACCGCGGAGATGTTAGGTTGGGTTAGGTTAAGTTATATTACGTTATTGATGTATATAAAGGTCCCACGAAGACGTAGAGGCCAACTCGCCAGGAATGTTGTCAAATATTACCGCCGAGATGTTAAATTGGGTTAGGCTAGGTTATATTACGTTATTGACGTATATAAAGGTCCCACGGAGCCGTAGAAGCCAACAAGCCAGGAATGTGTTCAAATATTACCGTGAGATGTTAGATTGGGTTAGGATAGCTTATATTATGTTATTGATGTATATATAGGCCCCACGGAGACGTAGAGGCCAACAAGCCAGGGATGTGGTCAAATATTACCGTCGAGATGATAGGTTGGGTTAGGTTACGTTATATCACGTTACTGTTGTATACGAGGGTTACACGGAGACGTAGAGGCCAACTCGCCAGGAATGATGTCAAATATTACCGTCGAGATGCTAGGTTGGGTTAGGTTAGGTTATATTACGTTATTGATGTATATAAAGGTCCCACGGAGACGTAGATGCCAACTCGACAGGAATGTTTTCAAATATTACCGCCGAGATGATAGGTTGGGTTAGGTTAGGTTATATTACGTTATTGATGTATATAAAGGTCCCACGGGGACGGAGAAGCCAAATCGCCAGGAATGTTGTCAAATATTACCGCCGAGATGTTAGGTTTGGTGAGGTTAGGTTATATTACGTTATAGATGTATATAAAGGTCTCACGGAAACGTAGAGGCCAACAAGCCAGGAACGTGGTCAAATATTACCGCCGAGATGATAGGTTGGGTTAGGTTAGGTTATATTACGTTATTGATGTATATAAAGGTCCCACGGGGACGGAGAAGCCAACTCGCCAGGAATGTTGTCCAATATTACCGCCGAGATGTTAGGTTGGGTTAGGTTAGGTTATCTTACGTTATAGATCTATATGAAGGTCCCACGGAGACGTAGAGTGCAACAAGCCAGGAACGTGGTCAAATATTACCGCCGAGATGTTAGGTTGGATTAGGTTAGGTTATATTACGTTATTGATGTATATAAAGGTCCCACGGAAGCGTAGAAGCCAACTCGCCAGGAATGTTGCCAAATATTACCGCAGAGGATAGGTTGGGTTATGTTAGGTTAGATTACGTTATTGATGTATAAGAAGGTCAAACGGAGACGTAGAGGCCAACTCGCCAGGAATGTTGTCAAATATTACCCCCGAGATGATAGGTTGGATTAAGTTACGTTATATTACGTTATTGATATATACGAGGGTTACACGGAGACATAGAGGCCAACTCGCCAGGAATGATGTCAAATATTACCGCCGAGATGTTAGGTTGCGTTAGGTTAGGTTATATTACGTTATTGATGTATATAAAGGTTCCACGGAGACGTAGAGGCCAACTCGCCAGGAATGATGTCAAATATTACCGTCGAGATGCTAGGTTGGGTTAGTTTAGGTTATATTACGTTATTGATGTATATAAAGGTCCCACGGAGACGTAGAGGCCAACAAGCCAGGAACGTGGTCAAATATTACCGCCGAGATGATAGGTTGGGTTAGGTCAGGTTATATTACGTTATTTATGTATATAAAGGTCCCATCGGGACGTAGTCGCCAACAAGCCAGGAATGTGGTCAAATATTACCGCCGAGATGTTAGATTGGGTTAGGTTATGTTATATTACGTTATTGATGTATATAAAGGTCTCACGGAGACGTAAAGGCTAACAAGCCAGGAATTTGGTCAAATATTACCGCCGAGATGCTAGATTGGGTTAGGTTAGGTTGTAGTACGTTATTGAAGTATATAAAGGTCCCAAGGAGACGTAGAGGCCAACAAGCCAGGAATGTTGTCAAATATTACCGCCGAGATGATAGGTTGGGTTAGGTTACGTTATATTACGTTATTGATGTATATGATGGTCAAACGGAGACGTAAAGGCCAACTCGCCAGGAATGATGTCAAATATAACCGCCCAGATGTTAGGTTGGGTTAGGTTAGGTTATATTACGTTATTGATGTATATAAAGGTCCCACGAAGACGTAGAGGCCAACTCGCCAGGAATGATGTCAAATATTACCGCCGAGATGTTAGGTTGCCTTAGGTTAGGTTATATTACGTTATTGATGTATATAAAGGTTCCACGGAGACGTATAGGCCAACTCGCCAGGAATGATGTCAAATATTACCGACGAGATGTTAGGTTGGGTTAGGTTAGTTTGTATTACGTTATTTATGTATATAAAGGTCCCATCGGGACGTAGTTGCCAACAAGCCAGGAATGTGGTCAAATATTACCGCCGAGATGTTAGATTGGGTTAGGTTATGTTATATTACGTTATTGATGTATATAAAGGTCTCACGGAGACGTAAAGGCTAACAAGCCAGGAATTTGGTCAGATATTACCGCCGAGATGCTAGATTGGGTTAGGTTAGGTTATAGTACGTTATTGAAGTATATAAAGGTCCCAAGGAGACGTAGAGGCCAACAAGCCAGGAATGTTGTCAAATATTACCGCCGAGATGATAGGTTGGGTTAGGTTACGTTATATTACGTTATTGATGTATATGATGGTCAAACGGAGACGTAAAGGCCAACTCGCCAGGAATGATGTCAAATATAACCGCCCAGATGTTAGGTTGGGTTAGGTTAGGTTATATTACGTTATTGATGTATATAAAGGTCCCACGAAGACGTAGAGGCCAACTCGCCAGGAATGATGTCAAATATTACCGCCGAGATGTTAGGTTGCGTTAGGTTAGGTTATATTACGTTATTGATGTATATGAAGGTCAAACGGAGACGTAGAGGCCAACTCGCCAGGAATGATGTCAAATATTACCGCCGCGATGATAAGTTGGGTTAAGTTACGTTATATTACGTTATTTATGTATACGAGGGTTACACGGAGACGTAGAGGCCAACTCGCCAGGAATGATGTCAAATATTACCGCCGAGATGTTAGGTTGCGATAGGTTAGGTTATATTACGTTATTGATGTATATAAAGGTCCCACGGAGACGTAGAGGCCAACAAGACAGTCATGTGGTCAAATATTACCGCCGAGATGATAGGTTGGGTTAAGTTACGTTATATTACGTTACTGTTGTATACGAGGGTTACACGGAGACGTAGAGGCCAACTCGCCAGGAATGATGTCAAATATTACCGCTGAGATGTTAGGTTGCGTTAGGTTAAGTTATATTACGTTATTGATGTATATAAAGGTCCCACGAAGACGTAGAGGCCAACTTGCCAGGAATGTGGTCAAATATTATCGCCGAGATGTTAGATTGGGCTAGGCTAGCTTATATTATGTTATTGATGTATATAAAGGTCCCACGGAGACGTAGAGGCCAACTCGCCAGGAATGTTGTCAAATATTACCGCCGAGATGATAGGTTGGATTAAGTTACGTTATATTACGTTATGATGTATACGAGGGTTACACGGAGACATAGAGGCCAACTCGCCAGGAATGATGTCAAATATTACCGCCGAGATGTTAGGTTGCGTTAGGTTAGGTTATATTACGTTATAGATGTATATAAAGGTCCGACGGAGACGTAGAGGCCAACAAGCCAGGAATGTGGTCAAATATTACCGCCGAGATGTTAGATAGGGTTAGGTTAGGTTATATTTCGTTATTGATGTATATGAAGGGCCCACGGATACGTAGAGGCCAACTCGCCAGGTATGTTGTCAAATATTACCGAGAAGATGTTAGGTTGGGTTAGGCTAGCTTATATTATGTTATTGATGTATATATAGGTCCCACGGAGACGTAGAGGCCAACAAGCCAGGAATGTGATCAAATATTACCGTCGAGATGTTAGATTTGGTTAGGCTAGCTTATATTATGTTATTGATGTATATATAGGTCCCACGGAGACGTAGGGGCCAACAAGCCAGGAATGTCGTCAAATATTACCGTCGAGATGATAGGTTGGGTTAAGTTACGTTATATGACGTTACTGTTGTATACGAGGGTTACACGGAGACGTAGAGGCCAACTCGCCAGGAATGATGTCAAATATTACCGCCGAGATGTTAGGTTGCGTTAGGTTAGGTTATATTACGTTATAGATGTATATAAAGGTCTCACGGAGACGTAGAGGCCAACATGCCAGGAATGTTGTCAAATATTACCGCCGAGATGTTAGATTGGGTTAGGTTATGTTATATTACGTTATTGATGTTAATAAAGATCCCATGCAGACGTAGAGGCCAACTCGCCAGGAAAGTTGTCAACTATTACCGCCGAGATGTTAAATTAGGTTAGGCTAGGTTATATTACGTTATTGAAGTATATAAAGGTCCCACGGAGACGTAGAAGCCAACAAGCCAGGAATGTGGTCAAATATTACAGTGAGATGTTAGATTGGGTTAGGCTAGCTTATATTATGTTATTGATGTATATATAGGTCCCACGGAGACGTAGAGGCCAACAAGCCAGGAATGTCATCAAATATTACCGTCGAGATGTTAGATTTGGTTAGGCTAGTTTATATTATGTTATTGATGTATATATAGGTCCCACGAAGACGTAGAGGCCAACTTGCCAGTAATGTGGTCAAATATTATCGCCGAGATGTTAGATTGGGTTAGGCTAGCTTATATTATGTTATTGATGTATATAAAGGTCCCACGGAGACGTAGAGGCCAACTCGCCAGGAATGATGTCAAATATTACCGCCGAGATGTTAGGTTGCCTTAGGTTAGGTTATATTACGTTATTGATGTATATAAAGGTTCCACGGAGACGTATAGGCCAACTCGCCAGGAATGATGTCAAATATTACCGACGAGATGTTAGGTTGGGTTAGGTTAGTTTGTATTACGTTATTTATGTATATAAAGGTCCCATCGGGACGTAGTTGCCAACAAGCCAGGAATGTGGTCAAATATTACCGCCGAGATGTTAGATTGGGTTAGGTTATGTTATATTACGTTATTGATGTATATAAAGGTCTCACGGAGACGTAAAGGCTAACAAGCCAGGAATTTGGTCAGATATTACCGCCGAGATGCTAGATTGGGTTAGGTTAGGTTATAGTACGTTATTGAAGTATATAAAGGTCCCAAGGAGACGTAGAGGCCAACAAGCCAGGAATGTTGTCAAATATTACCGCCGAGATGATAGGTTGGGTTAGGTTACGTTATATTACGTTATTGATGTATATGATGGTCAAACGGAGACGTAAAGGCCAACTCGCCAGGAATGATGTCAAATATAACCGCCCAGATGTTAGGTTGGGTTAGGTTAGGTTATATTACGTTATTGATGTATATAAAGGTCCCACGAAGACGTAGAGGCCAACTCGCCAGGAATGATGTCAAATATTACCGCCGAGATGTTAGGTTGCGTTAGGTTAGGTTATATTACGTTATTGATGTATATGAAGGTCAAACGGAGACGTAGAGGCCAACTCGCCAGGAATGATGTCAAATATTACCGCCGCGATGATAAGTTGGGTTAAGTTACGTTATATTACGTTATTTATGTATACGAGGGTTACACGGAGACGTAGAGGCCAACTCGCCAGGAATGATGTCAAATATTACCGCCGAGATGTTAGGTTGCGATAGGTTAGGTTATATTACGTTATTGATGTATATAAAGGTCCCACGGAGACGTAGAGGCCAACAAGACAGTCATGTGGTCAAATATTACCGCCGAGATGATAGGTTGGGTTAAGTTACGTTATATTACGTTACTGTTGTATACGAGGGTTACACGGAGACGTAGAGGCCAACTCGCCAGGAATGATGTCAAATATTACCGCTGAGATGTTAGGTTGCGTTAGGTTAAGTTATATTACGTTATTGATGTATATAAAGGTCCCACGAAGACGTAGAGGCCAACTTGCCAGGAATGTGGTCAAATATTATCGCCGAGATGTTAGATTGGGCTAGGCTAGCTTATATTATGTTATTGATGTATATAAAGGTCCCACGGAGACGTAGAGGCCAACTCGCCAGGAATGTTGTCAAATATTACCGCCGAGATGATAGGTTGGATTAAGTTACGTTATATTACGTTATGATGTATACGAGGGATACACGGAGACATAGAGGCCAACTCGCCAGGAATGATGTCAAATATTACCGCCGAGATGTTAGGTTGCGTTAGGTTAGGTTATATTACGTTATAGATGTATATAAAGGTCCGACGGAGACGTAGAGGCCAACAAGCCAGGAATGTGGTCAAATATTACCGCCGAGATGTTAGATAGGGTTAGGTTAGGTTATATTTCGTTATTGATGTATATGAAGGGCCCACGGATACGTAGAGGCCAACTCGCCAGGTATGTTGTCAAATATTACCGAGAAGATGTTAGGTTGGGTTAGGCTAGCTTATATTATGTTATTGATGTATATATAGGTCCCACGGAGACGTAGAGGCCAACAAGCCAGGAATGTGATCAAATATTACCGTCGAGATGTTAGATTTGGTTAGGCTAGCTTATATTATGTTATTGATGTATATATAGGTCCCACGGAGACGTAGGGGCCAACAAGCCAGGAATGTCGTCAAATATTACCGTCGAGATGATAGGTTGGGTTAAGTTACGTTATATGACGTTACTGTTGTATACGAGGGTTACACGGAGACGTAGAGGCCAACTCGCCAGGAATGATGTCAAATATTACCGCCGAGATGTTAGGTTGCGTTAGGTTAGGTTATATTACGTTATAGATGTATATAAAGGTCTCACGGAGACGTAGAGGCCAACATGCCAGGAATGTTGTCAAATATTACCGCCGAGATGTTAGATTGGGTTAGGTTATGTTATATTACGTTATTGATGTTAATAAAGATCCCATGCAGACGTAGAGGCCAACTCGCCAGGAAAGTTGTCAACTATTACCGCCGAGATGTTAAATTAGGTTAGGCTAGGTTATATTACGTTATTGAAGTATATAAAGGTCCCACGGAGACGTAGAAGCCAACAAGCCAGGAATGTGGTCAAATATTACAGTGAGATGTTAGATTGGGTTAGGCTAGCTTATATTATGTTATTGATGTATATATAGGTCCCACGGAGACGTAGAGGCCAACAAGCCAGGAATGTCATCAAATATTACCGTCGAGATGTTAGATTTGGTTAGGCTAGTTTATATTATGTTATTGATGTATATATAGGTCCCACGAAGACGTAGAGGCCAACTTGCCAGGAATGTGGTCAAATATTATCGCCGAGATGTTAGATTGGGTTAGGCTAGCTTATATTATGTTATTGATGTATATAAAGGTCCCACGGAGACGTAGAGGCCAACTCGCCAGGAATGTTGTCAAATATTACCGCCGAGATGATAGGTTGGATTAAGTTACGTTATATTACGTTATGATGTATACGAGGGTTACACGGAGACATAGAGGCCAACTCGCCAGGAATGATGTCAAATATTACCGCCGAGATGTTAGGTTGGGTTAGGTTAGGTTATATTACGTTATAGATCTATATGAAGGTCCCACGGAGACGTAGAGTGCAACAAGCCAGGAACGTGGTCAAATATTACCGCCGAGATGTTAGGTTGGGTTAGGTTAGGTTATATTACGTTATTGATGTATATAAAGGTCAAACGGAGACGTAGAGGCCAACTCGCCAGGAATGTTGTCAAATATTACCGCCGAGATGATAGGTTGGGTTAGGTTAGGTTATATTACGTTATTGATGTATATAAAGGTCTCACGGAGACGTAAAGGCTAACAAGCCAGGAATTTGGTCAAATATTACCGCCGAGATGCTAGATTGGGTTAGGTTAGGTTGTAGTACGTTATTGAAGTATATAAAGGTCCCAAGGAGACGTAGAGGCCAACAAGCCAGGAATGTTGTCAAATATTACCGCCGAGATGATAGGTTGGGTTAGGTTACGTTATATTACGTTATTGATGTATATGATGGTCAAACGGAGACGTAAAGGCCAACTCGCCAGGAATGATGTCAAATATAACCGCCCAGATGTTAGGTTGGGTTAGGTTAGGTTATATTACGTTATTGATGTATATAAAGGTCCCACGAAGACGTAGAGGCCAACTCGCCAGGAATGATGTCAAATATTACCGCCGAGATGTTAGGTTGCCTTAGGTTAGGTTATATTACGTTATTGATGTATATAAAGGTTCCACGGAGACGTATAGGCCAACTCGCCAGGAATGATGTCAAATATTACCGACGAGATGTTAGGTTGGGTTAGGTTAGTTTGTATTACGTTATTTATGTATATAAAGGTCCCATCGGGACGTAGTTGCCAACAAGCCAGGAATGTGGTCAAATATTACCGCCGAGATGTTAGATTGGGTTAGGTTATGTTATATTACGTTATTGATGTATATAAAGGTCTCACGGAGACGTAAAGGCTAACAAGCCAGGAATTTGGTCAAATATTACCGCCGAGATGCTAGATTGGGTTAGGTTAGGTTATAGTACGTTATTGAAGTATATAAAGGTCCCAAGGAGACGTAGAGGCCAACAAGCCAGGAATGTTGTCAAATATTACCGCCGAGATGATAGGTTGGGTTAGGTTACGTTATATTACGTTATTGATGTATATGATGGTCAAACGGAGACGTAAAGGCCAACTCGCCAGGAATGATGTCAAATATAACCGCCCAGATGTTAGGTTGGGTTAGGTTAGGTTATATTACGTTATTGATGTATATAAAGGTCCCACGAAGACGTAGAGGCCAACTCGCCAGGAATGATGTCAAATATTACCGCCGAGATGTTAGGTTGCGTTAGGTTAGGTTATATTACGTTATTGATGTATATGAAGGTCAAACGGAGACGTAGAGGCCAACTCGCCAGGAATGATGTCAAATATTACCGCCGCGATGATAAGTTGGGTTAAGTTACGTTATATTACGTTATTTATGTATACGAGGGTTACACGGAGACGTAGAGGCCAACTCGCCAGGAATGATGTCAAATATTACCGCCGAGATGTTAGGTTGCGATAGGTTAGGTTATATTACGTTATTGATGTATATAAAGGTCCCACGGAGACGTAGAGGCCAACAAGACAGTCATGTGGTCAAATATTACCGCCGAGATGATAGGTTGGGTTAAGTTACGTTATATTACGTTACTGTTGTATACGAGGGTTACACGGAGACGTAGAGGCCAACTCGCCAGGAATGATGTCAAATATTACCGCTGAGATGTTAGGTTGCGTTAGGTTAAGTTATATTACGTTATTGATGTATATAAAGGTCCCACGAAGACGTAGAGGCCAACTTGCCAGGAATGTGGTCAAATATTATCGCCGAGATGTTAGATTGGGCTAGGCTAGCTTATATTATGTTATTGATGTATATAAAGGTCCCACGGAGACGTAGAGGCCAACTCGCCAGGAATGTTGTCAAATATTACCGCCGAGATGATAGGTTGGATTAAGTTACGTTATATTACGTTATGATGTATACGAGGGTTACACGGAGACATAGAGGCCAACTCGCCAGGAATGATGTCAAATATTACCGCCGAGATGTTAGGTTGCGTTAGGTTAGGTTATATTACGTTATAGATGTATATAAAGGTCCGACGGAGACGTAGAGGCCAACAAGCCAGGAATGTGGTCAAATATTACCGCCGAGATGTTAGATAGGGTTAGGTTAGGTTATATTTCGTTATTGATGTATATGAAGGGCCCACGGATACGTAGAGGCCAACTCGCCAGGTATGTTGTCAAATATTACCGAGAAGATGTTAGGTTGGGTTAGGCTAGCTTATATTATGTTATTGATGTATATATAGGTCCCACGGAGACGTAGAGGCCAACAAGCCAGGAATGTGATCAAATATTACCGTCGAGATGTTAGATTTGGTTAGGCTAGCTTATATTATGTTATTGATGTATATATAGGTCCCACGGAGACGTAGGGGCCAACAAGCCAGGAATGTCGTCAAATATTACCGTCGAGATGATAGGTTGGGTTAAGTTACGTTATATTACGTTACTGTTGTATACGAGGGTTACACGGAGACGTAGAGGCCAACTCGCCAGGAATGATGTCAAATATTACCGCCGAGATGTTAGGTTGCGTTAGGTTAGGTTATATTACGTTATAGATGTATATAAAGGTCTCACGGAGACGTAGAGGCCAACATGCCAGGAATGTTGTCAAATATTACCGCCGAGATGTTAGATTGGGTTAGGTTATGTTATATTACGTTATTGATGTTAATAAAGATCCCATGCAGACGTAGAGGCCAACTCGCCAGGAAAGTTGTCAACTATTACCGCCGAGATGTTAAATTAGGTTAGGCTAGGTTATATTACGTTATTGAAGTATATAAAGGTCCGACGGAGACGTAGAAGCCAACAAGCCAGGAATGTGGTCAAATATTACAGTGAGATGTTAGATTGGGTTAGGCTAGCTTATATTATGTTATTGATGTATATATAGGTCCCACGGAGACGTAGAGGCCAACAAGCCAGGAATGTCATCAAATATTACCGTCGAGATGTTAGATTTGGTTAGGCTAGCTTATATTATGTTATTGATGTATATATAGGTCCCACGAAGACGTAGAGGCCAACTTGCCAGGAATGTGGTCAAATATTATCGCCGAGATGTTAGATTGGGTTAGGCTAGCTTATATTATGTTATTGATGTATATAAAGGTCCCACGGAGACGTAGAGGCCAACTCGCCAGGAATGTTGTCAAATATTACCGCCGAGATGATAGGTTGGATTAAGTTACGTTATATTACGTTATGATGTATACGAGGGTTACACGGAGACATAGAGGCCAACTCGCCAGGAATGATGTCAAATATTACCGCCGAGATGTTAGGTTGGGTTAGGTTAGGTTATATTACGTTATAGATCTATATGAAGGTCCCACGGAGACGTAGAGTGCAACAAGCCAGGAACGTGGTCAAATATTACCGCCGAGATGTTAGGTTGGGTTAGGTTAGGTTATATTACGTTATTGATGTATATAAAGGTCAAACGGAGACGTAGAGGCCAACTCGCCAGGAATGTTGTCAAATATTACCGCCGAGATGATAGGTTGGGTTAGGTTAGGTTATATTACGTTATAGATGTATATAAAGGTCCGACGAAGACGTAGAGGCCAACTTGCCAGGAATGTGGTCAAATATTATCGCCGAGATGTTAGATTGGGTTAGGCTAGCTTATATTATGTTATTGATGTATATAAAGGTCCCACGGAGACGTAGAGGCCAACTCGCCAGGAATGTTGTCAAATATTACCGCCGAGATGATAGGTTGGATTAAGTTACGTTATATTACGTTATGATGTATACGAGGGTTACACGGAGACATAGAGGCCAACTCGCCAGGAATGATGTCAAATATTACCGCCGAGATGTTAGGTTGCGTTATGTTAGGTTATATTACGTTATAGATGTATATAAAGGTCCGACGGAGACGTAGAGGCCAACAAGCCAGGAATGTGGTCAAATATTACCGCCGAGATGTTAGATAGGGTTAGGTTAGGTTATATTTCGTTATTGATGTATATGAAGGGCCCACGGATACGTAGAGGCCAACTCGCCAGGTATGTTGTCAAATATTACCGAGAAGATGTTAGGTTGGGTTAGGCTAGCTTATATTATGTTATTGATGTATATATAGGTCCCACGGAGACGTAGAGGCCAACAAGCCAGGAATGTGATCAAATATTACCGTCGAGATGTTAGATTTAGTTAGGCTAGCTTATATTATGTTATTGATGTATATATAGGTCCCACGGAGACGTAGAGGCCAACAAGCCAGGAATGTCGTCAAATATTACCGTCGAGATGTTAGATTGGGTTAGGTTATGTTATATTACGTTATTGATGTATATAAAGGTCCCACGAAGACGTAGAGGCCAACTCGCCAGGAATGATCCCAGATATTACCGACGAGATGTTAGGTTGCGTTAGGTTAGGTTATATTACGTTATTGATGTATATAAAGGTCCCATGGAGACGTAGAGGCCAACTCGCCAGGAATGTTGTCAAATATTACCGCCGCGATGATAAGTTGGGTTAAGTTACGTTATATTACGTTATTTATGTATACGAGGGTTACACGGAGACGTAGAGGCCAACTCGCCAGGAATGATGTCAAATATTACCGCCGAGATGTTAGGTTGCGATAGGTTAGGTTATATTACGTTATTGATGTATATAAAGGTCCCACGGAGACGTAGAGGCCAACAAGACAGTCATGTGGTCAAATATTACCGCCGAGATGATAGGTTGGGTTAAGTTACGTTATATTACGTTACTGTTGTATACGAGGGTTACACGGAGACGTAGAGGCCAACTCGCCAGGAATGATGTCAAATATTACCGCCGAGATGTTAGGTTGCGTTAGGTTAGGTTATATTACGTTATTGATGTATATGAAGGTCAAACGGAGACGTAGAGGCCAACTCGCCAGGAATGTTGTCAAATATTACCGCCGAGATGATAGGTTGGGTTAGGATAGGTTATATTACGTTATAGATGTATATAAAGGTCTCACGGAGACGTAGAGGCCAACAAGCCAGGAATGTGGTCAAATATTACCGCCGAGATGTTAGATTGGGTTAGGCTAGGTTATATTACGTTATTGAAGTATATAAAGGTCCCACGGAGACGTAGAAGCCAACAAGCCAGGAATGTGATCAAATATTACCGTCGAGATGTTAGATTTGGTTAGGCTAGCTTATATTATGTTATTGATGTATATATAGGTCCCACGGAGACGTAGAGGCCAACAAGCCAGGAATGTTGTCAAATATTACCGCCGAGATGATAGGTTGGATTAAGTTACGTTATATTACGTTATGATGTATACGAGGGTTACACGGAGACATAGAGGCCAACTCGCCAGGAATGATGTCAAATATTACCGCCGAGATGTTAGGTTGCGTTATGTTAGGTTATATTACGTTATAGATGTATATAAAGGTCCGACGGAGACGTAGAGGCCAACAAGCCAGGAATGTGGTCAAATATTACCGCCGAGATGTTAGATAGGGTTAGGTTAGGTTATATTTCGTTATTGATGTATATGAAGGGCCCACGGATACGTAGAGGCCAACTCGCCAGGTATGTTGTCAAATATTACCGAGAAGATGTTAGGTTGGGTTAGGCTAGCTTATATTATGTTATTGATGTATATATAGGTCCCACGGAGACGTAGAGGCCAACAAGCCAGGAATGTGATCAAATATTACCGTCGAGATGTTAGATTTGGTTAGGCTAGCTTATATTATGTTATTGATGTATATATAGGTCCCACGGAGACGTAGAGGCCAACAAGCCAGGAATGTCGTCAAATATTACCGTCGAGATGTTAGATTGGGTTAGGTTATGTTATATTACGTTATTGATGTATATAAAGGTCCCACGAAGACGTAGAGGCCAACTCGCCAGGAATGATCCCAGATATTACCGACGAGATGTTAGGTTGCGTTAGGTTAGGTTATATTACGTTATTGATGTATATAAAGGTCCCATGGAGACGTAGAGGCCAACTCGCCAGGAATGTTGTCAAATATTACCGCCGCGATGATAAGTTGGGTTAAGTTACGTTATATTACGTTATTTATGTATACGAGGGTTACACGGAGACGTAGAGGCCAACTCGCCAGGAATGATGTCAAATATTACCGCCGAGATGTTAGGTTGCGATAGGTTAGGTTATATTACGTTATTGATGTATATAAAGGTCCCACGGAGACGTAGAGGCCAACAAGACAGTCATGTGGTCAAATATTACCGCCGAGATGATAGGTTGGGTTAAGTTACGTTATATTACGTTACTGTTGTATACGAGGGTTACACGGAGACGTAGAGGCCAACTCGCCAGGAATGATGTCAAATATTACCGCCGAGATGTTAGGTTGCGTTAGGTTAGGTTATATTACGTTATTGATGTATATGAAGGTCAAACGGAGACGTAGAGGCCAACTCGCCAGGAATGTTGTCAAATATTACCGCCGAGATGATAGGTTGGGTTAGGATAGGTTATATTACGTTATAGATGTATATAAAGGTCTCACGGAGACGTAGAGGCCAACAAGCCAGGAATGTGGTCAAATATTACCGCCGAGATGTTAGATTGGGTTAGGCTAGGTTATATTACGTTATTGAAGTATATAAAGGTCCCACGGAGACGTAGAAGCCAACAAGCCAGGAATGTGATCAAATATTACCGTCGAGATGTTAGATTTGGTTAGGCTAGCTTATATTATGTTATTGATGTATATATAGGTCCCACGGAGACGTAGAGGCCAACAAGCCAGGAATGTCGTCAAATATTACCGTCGAGATGTTAGATTGGGTTAGGTTATGTTATATTACGTTATTGATGTATATAAAGGTCCCACGAAGACGTAGAGGCCAACTCGCCAGGAATGATGCCAGATATTACAGACGAGATGTTAGGTTGGGTTAGGTTAGGTTATATTACGTTATTGATGTATATAAAGGTCCCACGAAGACGTAGAGGCCATCTCGCCAGGAATTTTGTCAAACATTACCGCCGAGATGATAGGTTGGGTTAAGTTACGTTATATTACGTTATTGATGTATACGAGGGTTACACGGAGACGTAGAGGCCAACTCGCCAGGAATGATGTCAAATATTATCGCCGAGATGTTAGGTTGCGTTAGGTTAGGTTATATTACGTTATTGATGTATATAAAGGTCCCACGGAGACGTAGAGGCCAACAAGACAGTCATGTGGTCAAATATTACCGCCGAGATGATAGGTTGGGTTAAGTTACGTTATATTACGTTACTGTTGTATACGAGGGTTGCACGGAGACGTAGAGGCCAACTCGCCAGGAATGATGTCAAATATTACCGCCGAGATGTTAGGTTGCGTTAGGTTAAGTTATATTACGTTATTGATGTATATAAAGGTCCCACGAAGACGTAGAGGCCAACTTGCCAGGAATGTGGTCAAATATTATCGCCGAGATGTTAGATTGGGTTAGGCTAGCTTATATTATGTTATTGATGTATATAAAGGTCCCACGGAGACGTAGATGCCAACTCGCCAGGAATGTTGTCAAATATTACCGCCGAGATGATAGGTTGGATTAAGTTACGTTATATTACGTTATGATGTATACGAGGGTTACACGGAGACATAGAGGCCAACTCGCCAGGAATGATGTCAAATATTACCGCCGAGATGTTAGGTTGCGTTAGGTTAGGTTATATTACGTTATAGATGTATATAAAGGTCCGACGGAGACGTAGAGGCCAACAAGCCAGGAATGTGGTCAAATATTACCGCCGAGATGTTAGATAGGGTTAGGTTAGGTTATATTTCGTTATTGATGTATATGAAGGGCCCACGGATACGTAGAGGCCAACTCGCCAGGTATGTTGTCAAATATTACCGCCGAGATGATAGGTTGGGTTAAGTTACGTTATATTACGTTATTGATGTATACCAGGGTTACACGGAGACGTAGAGGCCAACTCGCCAGGAATGGTGTCAAATATTATCGCCGAGATGTTAGGTTGCGTTAGGTTAGGTTATATTACGTTATTGATGTATATAAAGCTCCCATGGAGACGTAGAGGCCAACTCGCCAGGAATGTTGTCAAATATTACCGCCGCGATGATAAGTTGGGTTAAGTTACGTTATATTACGTTATAGATGTATATAAAGGTCTCACGGAGACGTAGAGGCCAACAAGCCAGGAATGTTGTCAAATAACACCGCCGAGATGATAGGTTGGGTTAGGTTAGGTTATATTACGTTATTGATGTATATAAAGGTCCCACGGGGACGTAGTGGCCAACAAGCCGGGAATGTGGTCAAATATTACCGCCGAGATGTTAGATTGGGTTAGGTTAGGTTATATTACGTTATTGAGGTATATAAAGGTCCGACGGAGACGGAGAAGCCAACTCGCCAGGAATTTTGTCAAATATTACCGCCGAGATGATAGGTTGGATTAAGTTACGTTATATTACGTTATTGATGTATATGATGGTCAAACGGAGACGTAGAGGCCAACTCGCCAGGAATGTTGTCAAATATTACCGCCGAGATGATAGGTTGGATTAAGTTACGTTATATTACGTTATGATGTATACGAGGGTTACACGGAGACATAGAGGCCAACTCGCCAGGAATGATGTCAAATATTACCGCCGAGATGTTAGGTTGCGTTAGGTTAGGTTATATTACGTTATAGATGTATATAAAGGTCCGACGGAGACGTAGAGGCCAACAAGCCAGGAATGTGGTCAAATATTACCGCCGAGATGTTAGATAGGGTTAGGTTAGGTTATATTTCGTTATTGAGGTATATAAAGGTCCGACGGAGACGGAGAAGCCAACTCGCCAGGAATTTTGTCAAATATTACCGCCGAGATGATAGGTTGGATTAAGTTACGTTATATTACGTTATTGATGTATATGATGGTCAAACGGAGACGTAGAGGCCAACTCGCCAGGAATGATGTCAAATATTACCGCCGAGATGTTAGGTTGGGTTAGGTAAGGTTATATTACGTTATTGATGTATATAAAGGTCCCACGGGGACGTAGAGGCCAACAAGCCAGGAATGTGGTCAAATATTACCGCAGAGATGTTAGATTGGGTTAGGCTAGCGTATATTACGTTATTGATGTATATAAAGGTTCCACGGAGACGTATAGGCCAACTCGCCAGGAATGATGTCAAATATTACCGCCAGATGTTAGGTTGCGTTAGGTTAGGTTATATTACGTTATTGATGTATATGAAGGTCAAACGGAGACGTAGATTCCAACTCGCCAGGAATGTTGTCAAATATTACCGCCGAGATGATAGGTTGGGTTAGGTTAGGTTATATTACGTTATATTACGTTATTGATGTATATAAAGGTCCCACGGAGACGTAGCTGCCAACTCGCCAGGAATGTTGTCAAATATTACAGCCGAGATGTTAGGTTGGGTTAGGTTAGGTTATGTTACGTTATAGATCTATATGAAGGTCCCACGGAGACGTAGAGTGCAACAAGCCAGGAACGTGGTCAAATATTCCCGCCGAGATGTTAGGTTGGGTTAAGTTAGGTTTTATTACGTTATTGATGTATATAAAGGTCAAACGGAGACGTAGAGGCCAACTCGCCAGGAATGTTGTCAAATATTACCGCCGAGATGATAGGTTGGATTAAGTTACGTTATATTACGTTATGATGCATACGAGGGTTACACGGAGACATAGAGGCCAACTCGCCAGGAATGATGTAAAATATTACCGCCGAGATGTTAGGTTGCGTTAGGTTAGGTTATATTACGTTATAGATGTATATAAAGGTCCGACGGAGACGTAGCGGCCAACAAGCCAGGAATGTGGTCAAATATTACCGCCGAGATGTTAGATAGGATTAGGTTAGTTTATATTTCGTTATTGATGTATATGAAGGGCCCACGGATACGTAGAGGCCAACTCGCCAGGTATGTTGTCAAATATTACCGCCGAGATGATAGGTTGGGTTAGGTTAGGTTATATTACGTTATAGATGTATATAAAGGTCCCACGGAGACGTAGTAGCCAACATGCCAGGAATGTTGTCAAATATTACCGCCGAGATGTTAGATTGGGTTAGGTTATGTTATATTACGTTATTGATGTTAATAAAGATCCCATGCAGACGTAGAGGCCAACTCGCCAGGAAAGTTGTCAACTATTACCGCCGCGATGTTAAATTGGGTTAGGCTAGGTTATATTACGTTATTGAAGTATATAAAGGTCCCACGGAGACGTAGAAGCCAACAAGCCAGGAATGTGGTCAAATATTACGGTGAGATGTTAGATTGGGTTAGGCTAGCTTATATTATGTTATTGATGTATATATAGGTCCCACGGAGACGTAGAGGCCAACAAGGCAGGAATGTGATCAAATATTACCGTCGAGATGTTAGATTTGGTTAGGCTAGCTTATATTATGTTATTGATGTATATATAGGTCCCACGGAGACGTAGAGGCCAATAAGCCAGGAATGTCGTCAAATATTACCGTCGAGATGTTAGATTGGGTTAGGTTATGTTATATTACGTTATTGATGTATATAAAGGTCCCACGAAGACGTAGAGGCCAACTCGCCAGGAATGATGCCAGATATTACAGACGAGATGTTAGGTTGGGTTAGGTTAGGTTATATTACGTTATTGATGTATATAAAGGTCCCACGAAGACGTAGAGGCCATCTCGCCAGGAATTTTGTCAAACATTACCGCCGAGATGATAGGTTGGGTTAAGTTACGTTATATTACGTTATTGATGTATACGAGGGTTACACGGAGACGTAGAGGCCAACTCGCCAGGAATGATGCCAGATATTACAGACGAGATGTTAGGTTGGGTTAGGTTAGGTTATATTACGTTATTGATGTATATAAAGGTCCCACGAAGACGTAGAGGCCATCTCGCCAGGAATTTTGTCAAACATTACCGCCGAGATGATAGGTTGGGTTAAGTTACGTTATATTACGTTATTGATGTATACGAGGGTTACACGGAGACGTAGAGGCCAACTCGCCAGGAATGATGTCAAATATTATCGCCGAGATGTTAGGTTGCGTTAGGTTAGGTTATATTACGTTATTGATGTATATAAAGGTCCCATGGAGACGTAGAGGCCAACTCGCCAGGAATGTTGTCAGATATTACCGCCGCGATGATAGGTTGGGTTAAGTTACGTTATATTACGTTATTTATGTATACGAGGGTTACACGGAGACGTAGAGGCCAACTCGACAGGAATGATGTCAAATATTACCGCCGAGATGTTAGTTTGCGATAGGTTAGGTTATATTACGTTATTGATGTATATAAAGGTCCCACGGAGACGTAGAGGCCAACAAGACAGTCATGTGGTCAAATATTACCGCCGATATGTTAGGTTGGTTTAGGTTAGGTTATATTACGTTATTGATGTATATAAATGTCCCACGCAGACGTAGATGCCAACTCGCTTGGAATGTTTTCAAATATTACCGCCGAGATGTTAGGTTGGGTTAGGTTAGGTTATATTACGTTATAGATGTATATTAAGGTCTCACGGAGACGTAGAGGCCAACAAGCCAGGAATGTTGTCAAATAACACCGCCGAGATGATAGGTTGGGTTAGGTTAGGTTATATTACGTTATTGATGTATATAAAGGTCCCACGGGGACGTAGTGGCCAACAAGCCGGGAATGTGGTCAAATATTACCGCCGAGATGTTAGATTGGGTTAGGTTAGGTTATATTACGTTATTGAGGTATATAAAGGTCCGACGGAGACGGAGAAGCCAACTCGCCAGGAATTTTGTCAAATATTACCGCCGAGATGATAGGTTGGATTAGGTTACGTTATATTACGTTATTGATGTATATAATGGTCAAACGGAGACGTAGAGGCCAACTCGCCAGGAATGATGTCAAATATTATCGCCGAGATGTTAGGTTGCGTTAGGTTAGGTTATATTACGTTATTGATGTATATAAAGGTCCCATGGAGACGTAGAGGCCAACTCGCCAGGAATGTTGCCAAATATTACCGCCGCGATGATAGGTTGGGTTAAGTTACGTTATATTACGTTATTTATGTATACGAGGGTTACACGGAGACGTAGAGGCCAACTCGCCAGGAATGATGTCAAATATTACCGCCGAGATGCTAGGTTGCGATAGGTTAGGTTATATTACGTTATTGATGTATATAAAGGTCCCACGGTGACGTAGAGGCCAACAAGACAGTCATGTGGTCAAATATTACCGCCGAGATGTTAGGTTGGTTTAGGTTAGGTTATATTACGTTATTGATGTATATAAAGGTCCCACGGAGACGTAGAGGCCAACAAGCCAGGAATGTCGTCAAATATTACCGTCGAGATGTTAGATTGGGTTAGGTTATGTTATATTACGTTATTGATGTATATAAAGGTCCCACGAAGATGTAGAGGCCAACTCGCCAGGAATGTTGTCAAATATTACCGCCGAGATGATAGGTTGGGTTAAGTTACGTTATATTACGTTACTGTTGTATACGAGGGTTACACGGAGACGTAGAGGCCAACTCGCCAGGAATGATGTCAAATATTACCGCCGAGATGTTAGGTTGCGTTAGGTTAGGTTATATTACGTTATTGATGTATATGAAGGTCAAACGGAGACGTAGAGGCCAACTCGCCAGGAATGTTGTCAAATATTACCGCCGAGATGATAGGTTGCGTTAGGATAGGTTATATTACGTTATAGATGTATATAAAGGTCTCACGGAGACGTAGAGGCCAACAAGCCAGGAATGTGGTCAAATATTACCGCCGAGATGTTAGATTGGGTTAGGCTAGGTTATACTACGTTATTGAAGTATATAAAGGTCCCACGGAGACGTAGAAGCCAACAAGCCAGGAATGTGGTCAAATATTACCGTCAGATGTTAGATTGGGTGAGGCTAGGTTATATTACGTTATTGAAGTATATAAAGGTCCCACGGAGACGTAGAAGCCAACAAGCCAGGAATGTGGTCAAATATTACCGTGAGATGTTAGATTGGGTTAGGCTAGCTTATATTACGTTATAGATGTATATTAAGGTCTCACGGAGACGTAGCGGCCAACAAGCCAGGAATGTTGTCAAATAACACCGCCGAGATGATAGGTTGGGTTAAGTTACGTTATATTACGTTATTGATGTATACGAGGGTTACACGGAGACGTAGAGGCCAACTCGCCAGGAATGATGTCAAATATTATCGCCGAGATGTTAGGTTGCGTTAGGTTAGGTTATATTACGTTATTGATGTATATAAAGGTCCCATGGAGACGTAGAGGCCAACTCGCCAGGAATGTTGTCAAATATTACCGCCGCGATGATAGGTTGGGTTAAGTTACGTTATATTACGTTATTGATGTATACGAGGGTTACACGGAGACATAGAGGCCACCTCGCCAGGAATGTTGTCAAATATTACCGCCGAGATGATAGGTTGGATTAAGTTACGTTATATTACGTTATTGATGTATACGAGGGTTACACGGAGACATAGAGGCCAACTCGCCAGGAATGATGTCAAATATTACCGCCGAGATGTTAGGTTGCGTTAGGTTAGGTTATATTACGTTATTGATGCACATGAAGGTCCCACGGAGACGTAGAGGCCAACAGGCCAGGAATGTGGTCAAATATTACCGCCGAGATGTTAGATTGGGTTAGGCTAGCTTATATTATGTTATTGATGTATATAAAGGTCCCACGGAGACGTAGAGGCCAACAAGCCAGGAATGTGGTCAAATATTACCGTCGAGATGTTAGATTGGGTTAGGTTATGTTATATTACGTTATTGATGTATATAAAGGTCTCACGGAGACGTAGAGGCTAACAAGCCAGGAATGTGGTCAAATATTACCGCCGAGATGCTAGATTGGGTTAGGTTAGGTTATAGTACGTTATTGAAGTATATAAAGGTCCCAAGGAGACGTAGAGGCCAACAAGCCAGGAATGTTGTCAAATATTACCGCCGAGATGATAGGTTGGGTTAAGTTACGTTATATTACGTTATTGATTTATACGAGGGTTACACGGAGACGTAGAGGCCAACTCGCCAGGAATGATGTCAAATATTATCGCCGAGATGTTAGGTTGCGTTAGGTTAGGTTATATTACGTTATTGATGTATATAAAGGTCCCACGGAGAAGTAGATGCCAAATCGCCAGGAATGTTTTCAAACATTACCGCCGAGATGATAAGTTGGCTTAAGTTACTTTATATTACGTTATTGTTGTATACGAGGGTTACACGGAGACGTAGAGGCCAAATCGCCAGGAATAATGTCAAATATTACCGCCGAGATGCTAGGTTGGGTTAGGTTAGGTTATATTACGTTATTGATGTATATAAAGGACCCACGGAGACGTAGAGGCCACCTCGCCAGGTATGTTTTCAAATATTAGCGCCGAGAAGTTAGGTTGGGTTAGGTTAGGTTATATTACGTTATAGATGTATATAAAGGTCTCACGGAGACGTAGAGGCCAACAAGCCAGGAATGTTGTCAAATAACACCGCCGAGATGATAGGTTGGGTTAGGTTAGGTTATATTACGTTATTGATGTATATAAAGGTCCCACGGAGACGTAGATGCCAACTCGCCAGGAATGTTGTCAAATATTACAGCCGAGATGTTAGGTTGGGTTAGGTTAGGTTATATTACGTTATAGATCTATATGAAGGTCCCACGGAGACGTAGAGTGCAACAAGCCAGGAACGTGGTCAAATATTACCGCCGAGATGTTAGGTTGGGTTAAGTTAGGTTATATTACGTTATTGATGTATATAAAGGTCAAACGGAGACGTAGAGGCCAACTCGCCAGGAATGTTGTCAAATATTACCGCCGAGATGATAGGTTGGGTTTGGTTAGGTTATATTACGTTATAGATGTATATAAAGGTCCGACGGAGACGTAGAGGCCAACAAGCCAGGAATGTGGTCAAATATTACCGCCGAGATGTTAGATAGGGTTAGGTTAGGTTATATTTCGTTATTGATGTTTATGAAGGGCCCACGGATACGTAGGGGCCAACTCGCCAGGTATGTTGTCAAATATTACCGCGGAGATGTTAGGTTGGGTTAGGTTAAGTTATATTACGTTATTGATGTATATAAAGGTCCCACGAAGACGTAGAGGCCAACTCGCCAGGAATGTGGTCAAATATTATCGCCGAGATGTTAGATTGGGTTAGGCTAGCTTATATTATGTTATTGATGTATATAAAGGTCCCACGGAGACGTAGAGGCCAACTCGCCAGGAATGTTGTCAAATATTACCGCCGAGATGATCGGTTGGATTAAGTTACGTTATATTACGTTATGATGCATACGAGGGTTACACGGAGACATAGAGGCCAACTCGCCAGGAATGATGTCAAATATTACCGCCGAGATGTTAGGTTGCGTTAGGTTAGGTTATATTACGTTATAGATGTATATAAAGGTCCGACGGAGACGTAGAGGCCAACAAGCCAGGAATGTGGTCAAATATTACCGCCGAGATGTTAGATAGGATTAGGTTAGTTTATATTTCGTTATTGATGTATATGAAGGGCCCACGGATACGTAGAGGCCAACTCGCCAGGTATGTTGTCAAATATTACCGCCGAGATGATAGGTTGGGTTAGGTTAGGTTATATTACGTTATAGATGTATATAAAGGTCCGACGGAGACGTAGAGGCCAACAAGCCAGGAATGTGGTCAAAAATTACCGCCGAGATGTTAGGTTGGTTTAGGTTAGGTTATATTACGTTATTGATGTATATGAAGGTCCCACGGAGACGTAGAGGCCAAATCGCCAGGAATGTTGTCAAATATTACCGCCGAGATGATAGGTTGGGTTAAGTTACGTTATATTACGTTATTTATGTATACGGGGGTTACACGGAGACGTAGAGGCCAACTCGCCAGGAATGATGTCAAATATTACCGCCGAGATGATAGGTTGGGTTAGGTTAGGTTATATTACGTTATAGATGTATATAAAGGTCTCACGGAGACGTAGAGGCCAACAAGCCAGGAATGTGGTCAAATATTACCGCCGAGATGATAGGTTGGATTAAGTTACGTTATATTACGTTATGATGCATACGAGGGTTACACGGAGACATAGAGGCCAACTCGCCAGGAATGATGTAAAATATTACCGCCGAGATGTTAGGTTGCGTTAGGTTAGGTTATATTACGTTATAGATGTATATAAAGGTCCGACGGAGACGTAGCGGCCAACAAGCCAGGAATGTGGTCAAATATTACCGCCGAGATGTTAGATAGGATTAGGTTAGTTTATATTTCGTTATTGATGTATATGAAGGGCCCACGGATACGTAGAGGCCAACTCGCCAGGTATGTTGTCAAATATTACCGCCGAGATGATAGGTTGGGTTAGGTTAGGTTATATTACGTTATAGATGTATATAAAGGTCCCACGGAGACGTAGTAGCCAACATGCCAGGAATGTTGTCAAATATTACCGCCGAGATGTTAGATTGGGTTAGGTTATGTTATATTACGTTATTGATGTTAATAAAGATCCCATGCAGACGTAGAGGCCAACTCGCCAGGAAAGTTGTCAACTATTACCGCCGCGATGTTAAATTGGGTTAGGCTAGGTTATATTACGTTATTGAAGTATATAAAGGTCCCACGGAGACGTAGAAGCCAACAAGCCAGGAATGTGGTCAAATATTACGGTGAGATGTTAGATTGGGTTAGGCTAGCTTATATTATGTTATTGATGTATATATAGGTCCCACGGAGACGTAGAGGCCAACAAGCCAGGAATGTGATCAAATATTACCGTCGAGATGTTAGATTTGGTTAGGCTAGCTTATATTATGTTATTGATGTATATATAGGTCCCACGGAGACGTAGAGGCCAACAAGCCAGGAATGTCGTCAAATATTACCGTCGAGATGTTAGATTGGGTTAGGTTATGTTATATTACGTTATTGATGTATATAAAGGTCCCACGAAGACGTAGAGGCCAACTCGCCAGGAATGATGCCAGATATTACAGACGAGATGTTAGGTTGGGTTAGGTTAGGTTATATTACGTTATTGATGTATATAAAGGTCCCACGAAGACGTAGAGGCCATCTCGCCAGGAATTTTGTCAAACATTACCGCCGAGATGATAGGTTGGGTTAAGTTACGTTATATTACGTTATTGATGTATACGAGGGTTACACGGAGACGTAGAGGCCAACTCGCCAGGAATGATGCCAGATATTACAGACGAGATGTTAGGTTGGGTTAGGTTAGGTTATATTACGTTATTGATGTATATAAAGGTCCCACGAAGACGTAGAGGCCATCTCGCCAGGAATTTTGTCAAACATTACCGCCGAGATGATAGGTTGGGTTAAGTTACGTTATATTACGTTATTGATGTATACGAGGGTTACACGGAGACGTAGAGGCCAACTCGCCAGGAATGATGTCAAATATTATCGCCGAGATGTTAGGTTGCGTTAGGTTAGGTTATATTACGTTATTGATGTATATAAAGGTCCCATGGAGACGTAGAGGCCAACTCGCCAGGAATGTTGTCAAATATTACCGCCGCGATGATAGGTTGGGTTAAGTTACGTTATATTACGTTATTGATGTATACGAGGGTTACACGGAGACATAGAGGCCACCTCGCCAGGAATGTTGTCAAATATTACCGCCGAGATGATAGGTTGGATTAAGTTACGTTATATTACGTTATTGATGTATACGAGGGTTACACGGAGACATAGAGGCCAACTCGCCAGGAATGATGTCAAATATTACCGCCGAGATGTTAGGTTGCGTTAGGTTAGGTTATATTACGTTATTGATGCACATGAAGGTCCCACGGAGACGTAGAGGCCAACAGGCCAGGAATGTGGTCAAATATTACCGCCGAGATGTTAGATTGGGTTAGGCTAGCTTATATTATGTTATTGATGTATATAAAGGTCCCACGGAGACGTAGAGGCCAACAAGCCAGGAATGTGGTCAAATATTACCGTCGAGATGTTAGATTGGGTTAGGTTATGTTATATTACGTTATTGATGTATATAAAGGTCTCACGGAGACGTAGAGGCTAACAAGCCAGGAATGTGGTCAAATATTACCGCCGAGATGCTAGATTGGGTTAGGTTAGGTTATAGTACGTTATTGAAGTATATAAAGGTCCCAAGGAGACGTAGAGGCCAACAAGCCAGGAATGTTGTCAAATATTACCGCCGAGATGATAGGTTGGGTTAAGTTACGTTATATTACGTTATTGATTTATACGAGGGTTACACGGAGACGTAGAGGCCAACTCGCCAGGAATGATGTCAAATATTATCGCCGAGATGTTAGGTTGCGTTAGGTTAGGTTATATTACGTTATTGATGTATATAAAGGTCCCACGGAGAAGTAGATGCCAAATCGCCAGGAATGTTTTCAAACATTACCGCCGAGATGATAAGTTGGCTTAAGTTACTTTATATTACGTTATTGTTGTATACGAGGGTTACACGGAGACGTAGAGGCCAAATCGCCAGGAATAATGTCAAATATTACCGCCGAGATGCTAGGTTGGGTTAGGTTAGGTTATATTACGTTATTGATGTATATAAAGGACCCACGGAGACGTAGAGGCCACCTCGCCAGGTATGTTTTCAAATATTAGCGCCGAGAAGTTAGGTTGGGTTAGGTTAGGTTATATTACGTTATAGATGTATATAAAGGTCTCACGGAGACGTAGAGGCCAACAAGCCAGGAATGTTGTCAAATAACACCGCCGAGATGATAGGTTGGGTTAGGTTAGGTTATATTACGTTATTGATGTATATAAAGGTCCCACGGAGACGTAGATGCCAACTCGCCAGGAATGTTGTCAAATATTACAGCCGAGATGTTAGGTTGGGTTAGGTTAGGTTATATTACGTTATAGATCTATATGAAGGTCCCACGGAGACGTAGAGTGCAACAAGCCAGGAACGTGGTCAAATATTACCGCCGAGATGTTAGGTTGGGTTAAGTTAGGTTATATTACGTTATTGATGTATATAAAGGTCAAACGGAGACGTAGAGGCCAACTCGCCAGGAATGTTGTCAAATATTACCGCCGAGATGATAGGTTGGGTTTGGTTAGGTTATATTACGTTATAGATGTATATAAAGGTCCGACGGAGACGTAGAGGCCAACAAGCCAGGAATGTGGTCAAATATTACCGCCGAGATGTTAGATAGGGTTAGGTTAGGTTATATTTCGTTATTGATGTTTATGAAGGGCCCACGGATACGTAGGGGCCAACTCGCCAGGTATGTTGTCAAATATTACCGCGGAGATGTTAGGTTGGGTTAGGTTAAGTTATATTACGTTATTGATGTATATAAAGGTCCCACGAAGACGTAGAGGCCAACTCGCCAGGAATGTGGTCAAATATTATCGCCGAGATGTTAGATTGGGTTAGGCTAGCTTATATTATGTTATTGATGTATATAAAGGTCCCACGGAGACGTAGAGGCCAACTCGCCAGGAATGTTGTCAAATATTACCGCCGAGATGATCGGTTGGATTAAGTTACGTTATATTACGTTATGATGCATACGAGGGTTACACGGAGACATAGAGGCCAACTCGCCAGGAATGATGTCAAATATTACCGCCGAGATGTTAGGTTGCGTTAGGTTAGGTTATATTACGTTATAGATGTATATAAAGGTCCGACGGAGACGTAGAGGCCAACAAGCCAGGAATGTGGTCAAATATTACCGCCGAGATGTTAGATAGGATTAGGTTAGTTTATATTTCGTTATTGATGTATATGAAGGGCCCACGGATACGTAGAGGCCAACTCGCCAGGTATGTTGTCAAATATTACCGCCGAGATGATAGGTTGGGTTAGGTTAGGTTATATTACGTTATAGATGTATATAAAGGTCCGACGGAGACGTAGAGGCCAACAAGCCAGGAATGTGGTCAAAAATTACCGCCGAGATGTTAGGTTGGTTTAGGTTAGGTTATATTACGTTATTGATGTATATGAAGGTCCCACGGAGACGTAGAGGCCAAATCGCCAGGAATGTTGTCAAATATTACCGCCGAGATGATAGGTTGGGTTAAGTTACGTTATATTACGTTATTTATGTATACGGGGGTTACACGGAGACGTAGAGGCCAACTCGCCAGGAATGATGTCAAATATTACCGCCGAGATGATAGGTTGGGTTAGGTTAGGTTATATTACGTTATAGATGTATATAAAGGTCTCACGGAGACGTAGAGGCCAACAAGCCAGGAATGTGGTCAAATATTACCGCCGAGATGATAGGTTGGATTAAGTTACGTTATATTACGTTATGATGCATACGAGGGTTACACGGAGACATAGAGGCCAACTCGCCAGGAATGATGTAAAATATTACCGCCGAGATGTTAGGTTGCGTTAGGTTAGGTTATATTACGTTATAGATGTATATAAAGGTCCGACGGAGACGTAGCGGCCAACAAGCCAGGAATGTGGTCAAATATTACCGCCGAGATGTTAGATAGGATTAGGTTAGTTTATATTTCGTTATTGATGTATATGAAGGGCCCACGGATACGTAGAGGCCAACTCGCCAGGTATGTTGTCAAATATTACCGCCGAGATGATAGGTTGGGTTAGGTTAGGTTATATTACGTTATAGATGTATATAAAGGTCCCACGGAGACGTAGTAGCCAACATGCCAGGAATGTTGTCAAATATTACCGCCGAGATGTTAGATTGGGTTAGGTTATGTTATATTACGTTATTGATGTTAATAAAGATCCCATGCAGACGTAGAGGCCAACTCGCCAGGAAAGTTGTCAACTATTACCGCCGCGATGTTAAATTGGGTTAGGCTAGGTTATATTACGTTATTGAAGTATATAAAGGTCCCACGGAGACGTAGAAGCCAACAAGCCAGGAATGTGGTCAAATATTACGGTGAGATGTTAGATTGGGTTAGGCTAGCTTATATTATGTTATTGATGTATATATAGGTCCCACGGAGACGTAGAGGCCAACAAGCCAGGAATGTGATCAAATATTACCGTCGAGATGTTAGATTTGGTTAGGCTAGCTTATATTATGTTATTGATGTATATATAGGTCCCACGGAGACGTAGAGGCCAACAAGCCAGGAATGTCGTCAAATATTACCGTCGAGATGTTAGATTGGGTTAGGTTATGTTATATTACGTTATTGATGTATATAAAGGTCCCACGAAGACGTAGAGGCCAACTCGCCAGGAATGATGCCAGATATTACAGACGAGATGTTAGGTTGGGTTAGGTTAGGTTATATTACGTTATTGATGTATATAAAGGTCCCACGAAGACGTAGAGGCCATCTCGCCAGGAATTTTGTCAAACATTACCGCCGAGATGATAGGTTGGGTTAAGTTACGTTATATTACGTTATTGATGTATACGAGGGTTACACGGAGACGTAGAGGCCAACTCGCCAGGAATGATGCCAGATATTACAGACGAGATGTTAGGTTGGGTTAGGTTAGGTTATATTACGTTATTGATGTATATAAAGGTCCCACGAAGACGTAGAGGCCATCTCGCCAGGAATTTTGTCAAACATTACCGCCGAGATGATAGGTTGGGTTAAGTTACGTTATATTACGTTATTGATGTATACGAGGGTTACACGGAGACATAGAGGCCAACTCGCCAGGAATGATGTCAAATATTACCGCCGAGATGTTAGGTTGCGTTAGGTTAGGTTATATTACGTTATTGATGCACATGAAGGTCCCACGGAGACGTAGAGGCCAACAGGCCAGGAATGTGGTCAAATATTACCGCCGAGATGTTAGATTGGGTTAGGCTAGCTTATATTATGTTATTGATGTATATAAAGGTCCCACGGAGACGTAGAGGCCAACAAGCCAGGAATGTGGTCAAATATTACCGTCGAGATGTTAGATTGGGTTAGGTTATGTTATATTACGTTATTGATGTATATAAAGGTCTCACGGAGACGTAGAGGCTAACAAGCCAGGAATGTGGTCAAATATTACCGCCGAGATGCTAGATTGGGTTAGGTTAGGTTATAGTACGTTATTGAAGTATATAAAGGTCCCAAGGAGACGTAGAGGCCAACAAGCCAGGAATGTTGTCAAATATTACCGCCGAGATGATAGGTTGGGTTAAGTTACGTTATATTACGTTATTGATTTATACGAGGGTTACACGGAGACGTAGAGGCCAACTCGCCAGGAATGATGTCAAATATTATCGCCGAGATGCTAGGTTGGGTTAGGTTAGGTTATATTACGTTATTGATGTATATAAAGGACCCACGGAGACGTAGAGGCCACCTCGCCAGGTATGTTTTCAAATATTAGCGCCGAGAAGTTAGGTTGGGTTAGGTTAGGTTATATTACGTTATAGATGTATATAAAGGTCTCACGGAGACGTAGAGGCCAACAAGCCAGGAATGTTGTCAAATAACACCGCCGAGATGATAGGTTGGGTTAGGTTAGGTTATATTACGTTATTGATGTATATAAAGGTCCCACGGAGACGTAGATGCCAACTCGCCAGGAATGTTGTCAAATATTACAGCCGAGATGTTAGGTTGGGTTAGGTTAGGTTATATTACGTTATAGATCTATATGAAGGTCCCACGGAGACGTAGAGTGCAACAAGCCAGGAACGTGGTCAAATATTACCGCCGAGATGTTAGGTTGGGTTAAGTTAGGTTATATTACGTTATTGATGTATATAAAGGTCAAACGGAGACGTAGAGGCCAACTCGCCAGGAATGTTGTCAAATATTACCGCCGAGATGATAGGTTGGGTTTGGTTAGGTTATATTACGTTATAGATGTATATAAAGGTCCGACGGAGACGTAGAGGCCAACAAGCCAGGAATGTGGTCAAATATTACCGCCGAGATGTTAGATAGGGTTAGGTTAGGTTATATTTCGTTATTGATGTTTATGAAGGGCCCACGGATACGTAGGGGCCAACTCGCCAGGTATGTTGTCAAATATTACCGCGGAGATGTTAGGTTGGGTTAGGTTAAGTTATATTACGTTATTGATGTATATAAAGGTCCCACGAAGACGTAGAGGCCAACTCGCCAGGAATGTGGTCAAATATTATCGCCGAGATGTTAGATTGGGTTAGGCTAGCTTATATTATGTTATTGATGTATATAAAGGTCCCACGGAGACGTAGAGGCCAACTCGCCAGGAATGTTGTCAAATATTACCGCCGAGATGATCGGTTGGATTAAGTTACGTTATATTACGTTATGATGCATACGAGGGTTACACGGAGACATAGAGGCCAACTCGCCAGGAATGATGTCAAATATTACCGCCGAGATGTTAGGTTGCGTTAGGTTAGGTTATATTACGTTATAGATGTATATAAAGGTCCGACGGAGACGTAGAGGCCAACAAGCCAGGAATGTGGTCAAATATTACCGCCGAGATGTTAGATAGGATTAGGTTAGTTTATATTTCGTTATTGATGTATATGAAGGGCCCACGGATACGTAGAGGCCAACTCGCCAGGTATGTTGTCAAATATTACCGCCGAGATGATAGGTTGGGTTAGGTTAGGTTATATTACGTTATAGATGTATATAAAGGTCCGACGGAGACGTAGAGGCCAACAAGCCAGGAATGTGGTCAAAAATTACCGCCGAGATGTTAGATAGGGTTAGGTTAGGTTATATTTCGTTATTGATGTATATGAAGGGCCCACGGATACGTAGAGGCCAACTCGCCAGGTATGTTGTCAAATATTACCGAGAAGATGTTAGGTTGGGTTAGGTTAAGTTATATTACGTTATTGATGTATATAAAGGTCCCACGAAGACGTAGAGGCCAACTCGCCAGGAATGTTGTCAAATATTACCGCCGAGATGATCGGTTGGGTTAGGTTAGGTTATATTACGTTATAGATGTATATAAAGGTCCCACGGAGACGTAGAGGCCAACATGCCAGGAATGTTGTCAAATATTACCGCCGAGATGTTAGATTGGGTTAGGTTATGTTATATTACGTTATTGATGTTAATAAAGATCCCATGCAGACGTAGAGGCCAACTCGCCAGGAAAGTTGTCAACTATTACCGCCGCGATGTTAAATTGGGTTAGGCTAGGTTATATTACGTTATTGAAGTATATAAAGGTCCCAAGGAGACGTAGAAGCCAACAAGCCAGGAATGTGGTCAAATATTACCGTGAGATGTTAGATTGGGTTAGGCTAGCTTATATTATGTTATTGATTTATATATAGGTCCCACGGAGACGTAGAGGCCAACAAGTCAGGAATGTGATCAAATATTACCGTCGAGATGTTAGATTTGGTTAGGCTAGCTTATATTATGTTATTGCTGTATATATAGGTCCCACGGAGACGTAGAGGCCAACAAGCCAGGAATGTCGTCAAATATTACCGTCGAGATGTTAGATTGGGTTAGGTTATGTTATATTACGTTATTGATGTATATAAAGGTCCCACGAAGACGTAGAGGCCAACTCGCCAGGAATGATGCCAGATATTACAGACGAGATGTTAGGTTGGGTTAGGTTAGGTTATATTACGTTATTGATGTATATAAAGGTCCCACGAAGACGTAGAGGCCATCTCGCCAGGAATTTTGTCAAACATTACCGCCGAGATGATAGGTTGGGTTAAGTTACGTTATATTACGTTATTGATGTATACGAGGGTTACACGGAGACGTAGAGGCCAACTCGCAGGAATGATGTCAAATATTATCGCCGAGCTGTTAGGTTGCGTTAGGTTAGGTTATATTAAGTTATTGATGTATATAAAGGTCCCATGGAGACGTAGAGGCCAACTCGCCAGGAATGTTGTCAAATATTACCGCCGCGATGATAGGTTGGGTTAAGTTACGTTATATTACGTTACTGTTGTATACGAGGGTTACACGGAGACGTAGAGGCCAACTCGCCAGGAATGATGTCAAATATTCCCGCCGAGATGCTATGTTGGGTTAGGTTAGGTTATATTACGTTATTGATGTATATAAAGGTCCCACGGAGAAGTAGATGCCAAATCGCCAGGAATGTTTTCAAACATTACCGCCGAGATGATAAGTTGGCTTAAGTTACTTTATATTACGTTATTGTTGTATACGAGGGTTACAGTGAGACGTAGAGGCCAAATCGCCAGGAATGATGTCAAATATTACCGCCGAGATGCTAGGTTGGGTTAGGTTAGGTTATATTACGCTATTGATGTATATAAAGGACCCACGGAGACGTAGAGCCCACCTCGCCAGGTATGTTTTCAAATATTAGCGCCGAGAAGTTAGGTTGGGTTAGGTTAGGTTATATTACGTTATTGATGTATATGATGGTCCCACGGAGACGGAGAAGCCAACTCGCCAGTAATTTTGTCAAATATTACCGCCGAGATGATAGGTTGGGTTAGGTTAGGTTATATTTCGTTATTGATGTATATGAAGGGCCCACGGATACGTAGAGGCCAACTCGCCAGGTATGTTGTCAAATATTACCGCGGAGATGTTAGGTTGGGTTAGGTTAAGTTATATTACGTTATTGATGTGTATAAAGGTCCCACGAAGACGTAGAGGCCAACTCGCCAGGAATGTTGTCAAATATTACCCCCCAGATGATAGGTAGGATTAAGTTACGTTATATTACGTTATTGATGTATACGAGGGTTACACGGAGACGTAGAGGCCAACTCGCCAGGAATGATGTCAAATATTATCGCCGAGATGTTAGGTTGCGTTAGGTTAGGTTATATTACGTTATTGATGTATATAAAGGTCCCATGGAGACGTAGAGTCCAACTCGCCAGGAATGTTGTCAGATATTACCGCCGCGATGATAGGTTGGGTTAAGTTACGTTATATTACGTTATTTATGTATACGAGGGTTACACGGAGACGTAGAGGCCAACTCGCCAGGAATGATGTCAAATATTACCGCCGAGATGTTAGTTTGCGATAGGTTAGGTTATATTACGTTATTGATGTAGATAAAGGTCCCACGGAGACGTAGAGGCCAACAAGACAGTCATGTGGTCAAATATTACCGCCGAGATGTTAGGTTGGTTTAGGTTAGGTTATATTACGTTATTGATGTATATGAAGGTCCCACGGAGACGTAGAGGCCAACTCGCCAGGAATGTTGTCAAATATTACCGCCGAGATGATAGGTTGGGTTAAGTTACGTTATATTACGTTATTTATGTATACGAGGGTTACACGGAGACGTAGAGGCCAACTCGCCAGGAATGTTGTCAAATATTACCGCCGAGATGATAGGTTGGGTTAAGTTACGTTATATTACGTTACTGTTGTATACGAGGGTTACACGGAGACGTAGAGGCCAACTAGCCAGGAATGATGTCAAATATTACCGCCGAGATGTTAGGTTGCGCTAGGTTAGGTTATATTACGTTATTGATGTATATGAAGGTCAAACGGAGACGTAGAGGCCAACTCGCCAGGAATGATGTCAAATATTACCGCCGAGATGCTAGGTTGGGTTAGGTTAGGTTATATTACGTTATTGATGTATATAAAGGACCCACGGAGACGTAGAGGCCACCTCGCCAGGTATGTTTTCAAATATTAGCGCCGAGAAGTTAGGTTGGGTTAGGTTAGGTTATATTACGTTATTGATGTATATGATGGTCCCACGGAGACGGAGAAGCCAACACACCAGTAATTTTGTCAAATATTACCGCCGATATGATAGGTTGGGTTAGGTTAGGTTATATTTCGTTATTGATGTATATGAAGGGCCCACGGATACGTAGAGGCCAACTCGCCAGGTATGTTGTCAAATATTACCGCGGAGATGTTAGGTTGGGTTAGGTTAAGTTATATTACGTTATTGATGTGTATAAAGGTCCCACGAAGACGTAGAGGCCAACTCGCCAGGAATGTTGTCAAATATTACCCCCCAGATGATAGGTAGGATTAAGTTACGTTATATTACGTTATTGATGTATACGAGGGTTACACGGAGACGTAGAGGCCAACTCGCCAGGAATGTTGTCAAATATTACCGCCGAGATGATAGGTTGGGTTAAGTTACGTTATATTACGTTACTGTTGTATACGAGGGTTACACGGAGACGTAGAGGCCAACTAGCCAGGAATGATGTCAAATATTACCGCCGAGATGTTAGGTTGCGCTAGGTTAGGTTATATTACGTTATTGATGTATATGAAGGTCAAACGGAGACGTAGAGGCCAACTCGACAGGAATGTTGTCAAATATTACAGCCGAGATGTTAGGTTGGGTTAGGTTAGGTTATATTACGTTATAGATCTATATGAAGGTCCCACGGAGACGTAGAGTGCAACAAGCCAGGAACGTGGTCAAATATTACCGCCGAGATGTTAGGTTGGGTTAAGTTAGGTTATATTACGTTATTGATGTATATAAAGGTCAAACGGAGACGTAGAGGCCAACTCGCCAGGAATGTTGTCAAATATTACCGCCGAGATGTTAGGTTGCGTTAGGTTAGGTTATATTACGTTATAGATGTATATAAAGGTCCGACGGAGACGTAGAGGCCAACAAGCCAGGAATGTGGTCAAATATTACCGCCGAGATGTTAGATAGGGTTAGGTTAGGTTATATTTCGTTATTGATGTATATGAAGGTCCCACGGAGACGTAGAGGCCAACAAGCCAGGAATGTGGTCAAATATTACCGTCGAGATGTTAGATTGGGTTAGGTTATGTTATATTACGTTATTGATGTATATAAAGGTCTCACGGAGACGTAGAGGCTAACAAGCCAGGAATTTGGTCAAATATTACCGCCGAGATGCTAGATTGGGTTAGGTTAGGTTATAGTACGTTATTGAAGTATATAAAGGTCCCAAGGAGACGTAGAGGCCAACAAGCCAGGAATGTTGTCAAATATTACCGCCGAGATGTTAGGTTGCGTTAGGTTAGGTTATATTACGTTATTGATGTATATAAAGGTCCCACGGAGAAGTAGATGCCAAATCGCCAGGAATGTTTTCAAACATTACCGCCGAGATGATAAGTTGGCTTAAGTTACTTTATATTACGTTATTGTTGTATACGAGGGTTACACGGAGACGTAGAGGCCAAATCGCCAGGAATGATGTCAAATATTACCGCCGAGATGCTAGGTTGGGTTAGGTTAGGTTATATTACGCTATTGATGTATATAAAGGACCCACGGAGACGTAGAGTCCACCTCGCCAGGTATGTTTTCAAATATTAGCGCCGAGAAGTTAGGTTGGGTTAGGTTAGGTTATATTACGTTATTGATGTATATGATGGTCCCACGGAGACGGAGAAGCCAACTCGCCAGTAATTTTGTCAAATATTACCGCCGAGATGATAGGTTGGGTTAGGTTAGGTTATATTTCGTTATTGATGTATATGAAGGGCCCACGGATACGTAGAGGCCAACTCGCCAGGTATGTTGTCAAATATTACCGCGGAGATGTTAGGTTGGGTTAGGTTAAGTTATATTACGTTATTGATGTGTATAAAGGTCCCACGAAGACGTAGAGGCCAACTCGCCAGGAATGTTGTCAAATATTACCCCCCAGATGATAGGTAGGATTAAGTTACGTTATATTACGTTATTGATGTATACGAGGGTTACACGGAGACGTAGAGGCCAACTCGCCAGGAATGATGTCAAATATTATCGCCGAGATGTTAGGTTGCGTTAGGTTAGGTTATATTACGTTATTGATGTATATAAAGGTCGCATGGAGACGTAGAGTCCAACTCGCCAGGAATGTTGTCAGATATTACCGCCGCGATGATAGGTTGGGTTAAGTTACGTTATATTACGTTATTTATGTATATGAAGGGCCCACGGATACGTAGAGGCCAACTCGCCAGGTATGTTGTCAAATATTACCGCGGAGATGTTAGGTTGGGTTAGGTTAAGTTATATTACGTTATTGATGTGTATAAAGGTCCCACGAAGACGTAGAGGCCAACTCGCCAGGAATGTTGTCAAATATTACCCCCCAGATGATAGGTTGGGTTAAGTTACGTTATATTACGTTATTTATGTATACGAGGGTTACACGGAGACGTAGAGGCCAACTCGCCAGGAATGATGTCAAATATTACCGCCGAGATGTTAGTTTGCGATAGGTTAGGTTATATTACGTTATTGATGTAGATAAAGGTCCCACGGAGACGTAGAGGCCAACAAGACAGTCATGTGGTCAAATATTACCGCCGAGATGTTAGGTTGGTTTAGGTTAGGTTATATTACGTTATTGATGTATATGAAGGTCCCACGGAGACGTAGATGCCAACTCGCCAGGAATGTTGTCAAATATTACCGCCGAGATGATAGGTTGGGTTAAGTTACGTTATATTACGTTATTTATGTATACGAGGGTTACACGGAGACGTAGAGGCCAACTCGCCAGGAATGTTGTCAAATATTATCGCCGAGATGTTAGGTTGCGTTAGGTTAGGTTATATTACGTTATTGATGTATATAAAGGTCCCACGGAGAAGTAGATGCCAAATCGCCAGGAATGTTTTCAAACATTACCGCCGAGATGATAAGTTGGCTTAAGTTACTTTATATTACGTTATTGTTGTATACGAGGGTTACAGTGAGACGTAGAGGCCAAATCGCCAGGAATGATGTCAAATATTACCGCCGAGATGCTAGGTTGGGTTAGGTTAGGTTATATTACGCTATTGATGTATATAAAGGACCCACGGAGACGTAGAGTCCACCTCGCCAGGTATGTTTTCAAATATTAGCGCCGAGAAGTTAGGTTGGGTTAGGTTAGGTTATATTACGTTATTGATGTATATGATGGTCCCACGGAGACGGAGAAGCCAACTCGCCAGTAATTTTGTCAAATATTACCGCCGAGATGATAGGTTGGGTTAGGTTAGGTTATATTTCGTTATTGATGTATATGAAGGGCCCACGGATACGTAGAAGCCAACTCGCCAGGTATGTTGTCAAATATTACCGCGGAGATGTTAGGTTGGGTTAGGTTAAGTTATATTACGTTATTGATGTGTATAAAGGTCCCACGAAGACGTAGAGGCCAACTCGCCAGGAATGTTGTCAAATATTACCCCCCAGATGATAGGTAGGATTAAGTTACGTTATATTACGTTATTGATGTATACGAGGGTTACACGGAGACGTAGAGGCCAACTCGCCAGGAATGATGTCAAATATTATCGCCGAGATGTTAGGTTGCGTTAGGTTAGGTTATATTACGTTATTGATGTATATAAAGGTCCCATGGAGACGTAGAGTCCAACTCGCCAGGAATGTTGTCAGATATTACCGCCGCGATGATAGGTTGGGTTAAGTTACGTTATATTACGTTATTTATGTATATGAAGGGCCCACGGATACGTAGAGGCCAACTCGCCAGGTATGTTGTCAAATATTACCGCGGAGATGTTAGGTTGGGTTAGGTTAAGTTATATTACGTTATTGATGTGTATAAAGGTCCCACGAAGACGTAGAGGCCAACTCGCCAGGAATGTTGTCAAATATTACCCCCCAGATGATAGGTAGGATTAAGTTACGTTATATTACGTTATTGATGTATACGAGGGTTACACGGAGACGTAGAGGCCAACTCGCCAGGAATGATGTCAAATATTATCGCCGAGATGTTAGGTTGCGTTAGGTTAGGTTATATTACGTTATTGATGTATATAAAGGTCCCATGGAGACGTAGAGTCCAACTCGCCAGGAATGTTGTCAGATATTACCGCCGCGATGATAGGTTGGGTTAAGTTACGTTATATTACGTTATTTATGTATACGAGGGTTACACGGAGACGTAGAGGCCAACTCGCCAGGAATGATGTCAAATATTACCGCCGAGATGTTAGTTTGCGATAGGTTAGGTTATATTACGTTATTGATGTAGATAAAGGTCCCACGGAGACGTAGAGGCCAACAAGACAGTCATGTGGTCAAATATTACCGCCGAGATGTTAGGTTGGTTTAGGTTAGGTTATATTACGTTATTGATGTATATGAAGGTCCCACGGAGACGTAGAGGCCAACTCGCCAGGAATGTTGTCAAATATTACCGCCGAGATGATAGGTTGGGTTAAGTTACGTTATATTACGTTATTTATGTATACGAGGGTTACACGGAGACGTAGAGGCCAACTCGCCAGGAATGTTGTCAAATATTACCGCCGAGATGATAGGTTGGGTTAAGTTACGTTATATTACGTTACTGTTGTATACGAGGGTTACACGGAGACGTAGAGGCCAACTAGCCAGGAATGATGTCAAATATTACCGCCGAGATGTTAGGTTGCGCTAGGTTAGGTTATATTACGTTATTGATGTATATGAAGGTCAAACGGAGACGTAGAGGCCAACTCGCCAGGAATGTTGTCAAATATTACCGCCGAGATGATAGGTTGGGTTAGGATAGGTTATATTACGTTATAGATGTATATAAAGGTCTCACGGAGACGTAGAGGCCAACAAGCCAGGAATGTGGTCAAATATTACCGCCGAGATGTTAGATTGGGTTAGGCTAGGTTATATTACGTTATTGAAGTATATAAAGGTCCCACGGAGACGTAGAAGCCAACAAGCCAGGAATGTGGTCAAATATTACCGCCGAGATGTTAGATAGGGTTAGGTTAGGTTATATTTCGTTATTGATGTATATGAAGGGCCCACGGATACGTAGAGGCCAACTCGCCAGGAATGTGGTCAAATATTACCGTGATATGTTAGATTGGGTTAGGCTAGCTTATATTATGTTATTGATGTATATATAGGTCCCACGGAGACGTAGAGGCCAACAAGCCAGGAATGTGGTCAAATATTACCGTCGAGATGTTAGATTGGGTTAGGCTAGCTTATATTATGTTACTGATGTATATATAGGTCCCACGAAGACGTAGAGGCCAACAAGCCAGGAATGTCGTCAAATATTACCGTCGAGATGTTAGATTGGGTTAGGTTATGTTATATTACGTTATTGAGGTATATAAATGTCCCACGAAGACGTAGAGGCCAACTCGCCAGGAATGTTGTCAAATATTACCGCCGAGATGATAGGTTGGGTTAAGTTTCGTTATATTACGTTACTGTTGTATACGAGGGTTACACGGAGACGTAGAGGCCAACTCGCCAGGAATGATGTCAAATATTACCGCCGAGATGCTAGGTTGGGTTAGGTTAGGTTATATTACGTTATTGATGTATATAAAGGTCCCACGGAGACGTAGATGCCAACTCGCCAGGAATGTTGCCAAATATTACCGCCGCGATGATAGGTTGGGTTAAGTTACGTTATATTACGTTATTTATGTATACGAGGGTTACACGGAGACGTAGAGGCCAACTCGCCAGGAATGATGTCAGATATTACCGCCGAGATGTTAGGTTGCGATAGGTTAGGTTATATTACGTTATTGATGTATATAAAGGTCCCACGGTGACGTAGAGGCCAACAAGCCAGGAACGTGGTCAAATATTACCGCCGAGATGTTAGGTTGCGTTAAGTTAGGTTATATTACGTTATTGATGTATATAAAGGTCAAACGGAGACGTAGAGGCCAACTCGCCAGGAATGTTGTCAAATATTACCGCCGAGATGTTAGGTTGCGTTAGGTTAGGTTATATTACGTTATAGATGTATATAAAGGTCCGACGGAGACGTAGAGGCCAACAAGCCAGGAATGTGGTCAAATATTACCGCCGAGATGTTAGATAGGGTTAGGTTAGGTTATATTTCGTTATTGATGTATATGAAGGGCCCACGGATACGTAGAGGCCAACTCGCCAGGTATGTTGTCAAATATTACCGAGAAGATGTTAGGTTGGGTTAGGTTAAGTTATATTACGTTATTGATGTATATAAAGGTCCCACGAAGACGTAGAGGCCAACTCGCCAGGAATGTTGTCAAATATTACCGCCGAGATGATCGGTTGGGTTAGGTTAGGTTATATTACGTTATAGATGTATATAAAGGTCCCACGGAGACGTAGAGGCCAACTCGCCAGGAAAGTTGTCAACTATTACCGCCGAGATGTTAAATTGGGTTAGGCTAGGTTATATTACGTTATTGAAGTATATAAAGGTCCCACGGAGACGTAGAAGCCAACAAGCCAGGAATGTGGTCAAATATTACCGTGAGATGTTAGATTGGGTTAGGCTAGCTTATATTATGTTATTGATGTATATATAGGTCCCACGGAGACGTAAAAGCCAACAAGCCAGGAATGTGATCAAATATTACCGTCGAGATGTTAGATTTGGTTAGGCTAGCTTATATTATGTTATTGATGTATATATAGGTCCCACGGAGACGTAAAAGCCAACAAGCCAGGAATGTGATCAAATATTACCGTCGAGATGTTAGATTTGGTTAGGCTAGCTTATATTATGTTATTGATGTATATATAGGTCCCACGAAGACGTAGAGGCCATCTCGCCAGGAATTTTGTCAAATATTACCGCCGAGATGATAGGTTGGGTTAAGTTACGTTATATTACGTTATTGATGTATACGAGGGTTACACGGAGACGTAGAGGCCAACTCGCCAGGAATGATGTCAAATATTATCGCCGAGATGTTAGGTTGCGTTAGGTTAGGCTATATTACGTTATTGATGTATATAAAGGTCCCATGGAGACGTAGAGGCCAACTCGCCAGGAATGTTGTCAGATATTACCGCCGCGATGATAGGTTGGGTTAAGTTACGTTATATTACGTTATTTATGTATACGAGGGTTACACGGAGACGTAGAGGCCAACTCGCCAGGAATGATGTCAAATATTACCGCCGAGATGTTAGTTTGCGATAGGTTAGGTTATATTACGTTATTGATGTAGATAAAGGTCCCACGGAGACGTAGAGGCCAACAAGACAGTCATGTGGTCAAATATTACCGCCGAGATGTTAGGTTGGTTTAGGTTAGGTTATATTACGTTATTGATGTATATGAAGGTCCCACGGAGACGTAGAGGCCAACATGCCAGGAATGTTGTCAAATATTACCGCCGAGATGTTAGATTGGGTTAGGTTAGGTTATATTACGTTATTGATGTATATGAAGGGCCCACGGATACGCAGAGGCCAACTCGCCAGGTATGTTGTCAAATATTACCGCGGAGATGTTAGGTTGGGTTAGGTTAAGTTATATTACGTTATTGATGCGTATAAAGGTCCCACGAAGACCTAGAGGCCAACTCGCCAGGAATGTTGCCAAATATTACCCCCGAGATGATAGGTAGGATTAAGTTACGTTATATTACTTTATTGATGTATACGAGGGTTACACGGAGACATAGAGGCCACCTCGCCAGGAATGTTGTCAAATATTACCGCCGAGATGATAGGTTGGATTAAGTTACGTTATATTACGTTATTGATGTATACGAGGGTTACACGGAGACATAGAGGCCAACTCGCCAGGAATGATGTCAAATATTACCGCCGAGATGTTAGGTTGCGTTAGGTTAGGTTATATTACGTTATTGATGCATATGAAGGTCAAACGGAGACGTAGGGGCCAACTCGCCAGGAATGTTGTCAAATATTACCGCCGAGATGATCGGTTGGGTTAGGTTAGGTTATATTACGTTATAGATGTATATAAAGGTCCCACGGAGACGTAGAGGCCAACAAGCCAGGAATGTGGTCAAATTTTACCGCCGAGATGTTAGGTTGCGTTAGGTTAGGTTATATTACGTTATTGATGTATATAAAGATTCCACGGAGACGTATAGGCCAACTCGCCAGGAATGATGTCAAATATTACCGACGAGATGTTAGGTTGGGTTAGGTTAGGTTATATTACGTTATTGATGTATATAAAGGTCCCATCGGGACGTAGTTGCCAACAAGCCAGGAATGTGGTCAAATATTACCGCCGAGATGTTATATTGGGTTATGTTAGGTTATATTACGTTATTGAGGTATATAAAGGTCCCACGGAGACGTAGAGGCCAACAGGCCAGGAATGTGGTCAAATATTACCGCCGAGATGTTAGATTGGGTTAGGCTAGCTTATATTATGTTATTGATGTATACAAAGGTCCCACGGAGACGTAGAGGCCAACAAGCCAGGAATGTGGTCAAATATTACCGTCGAGATGTTAGATTGGGTTAGGTTATGTTATATTACGTTATTGATGTATATAAAGGTCCCACGAAGACGTAGAGGCCAACTCGCCAGGAATGATGCCAGATATTACAGACGAGATGTTAGGTTGGGTTAGGTTAGGTTATATTACGTTATTGATGTATATAAAGGTCCCACGAAGACGTAGAGGCCATCTCGCCAGGAATTTTGTCAAATATTACCTCCGAGAAGATAGGTTGGGTTAAGTTACGTTATATTACGTTATTGATGTATACGAGGGTTACACGGAGACGTAGAGGCCAACTCGCCAGGAATGATGTCAAATATTATCGCCGAGATTTTAGGTTGCGTTAGGTTAGGTTATATTACGTTATTGATGTATATAAAGGTCCCATGGAGACGTAGAGGCCAACTCGCCAGGAATGTCGTCAGATATTACCGCCGCGATGATAGGTTGGGTTAAGTTACGTTATATTACGTTATTTATGTATACGAGGGTTACACGGAGACGTAGAGGCCAACTCGCCAGGAATGATGTCAAATATTACCGCCGAGATGTTAGTTTGCGATAGGTTAGGTTATATTACGTTATTGATGTAGATAAAGGTCCCACGGAGACGTAGAGGCCAACAAGACAGTCATGTTGTCAAATATTACCGCCGAGATGTTAGGTTGGTTTAGGTTAGGTTATATTACGTTATTGATGTATATGAAGGTCCCACGGAGACGTAGAGGCCAAATCGCCAGGAATGTTGTCAAATATTACCGCCGAGATGATAGGTTGGGTTAAGTTACGTTATATTACGTTATTTATGTATACGGGGATTACACGCAGACGTAGAGGCCAACTCGCCAGGAATGATGTCAAATATTACCGCCGAGATGATAGGTTGGGTTAGGTTAGGTTATATTACGTTATAGATGTATATAAAGGTCTCACGGAGACGTAGAGGCCAACAAGCCAGGAATGTGGTCAAATATTACCGCCGAGATGTTAGATTGGGTTAGGCTAGGTTATATTACGTTATTGAAGTATATAAAGGTCCCACGGAGACGTAGAAGCCAACAAGCCAGGAATGTGGTCAAATATTACCGTCGAGATGTTAGATTGGGTTAGGTTATGTTATATTACGTTATTGATGTATATAAAGGTCCCACGAAGACGTAGAGGCCAACTCGCCAGGAATGATGCCAGATATTACAGACGAGATGTTAGGTTGGGTTAGGTTAGGTTATATTACGTTATTGATGTAGATAAAGGTCCCACGGAGACGTAGAGGCCAACAAGACAGTCATGTTGTCAAATATTACCGCCGAGATGTTAGGTTGGTTTAGGTTAGGTTATATTACGTTATTGATGTATATGAAGGTCCCACGGAGACGTAGAGGCCAAATCGCCAGGAATGTTGTCAAATATTACCGCCGAGATGATAGGTTGGGTTAAGTTACGTTATATTACGTTATTTATGTATACGGGGGTTACACGGAGACGTAGAGGCCAACTCGCCAGGAATGATGTCAAATATTACCGCCGAGATGATAGGTTGGGTTAGGTTAGGTTATATTACGTTATAGATGTATATAAAGGTCTCACGGAGACGTAGAGGCCAACAAGCCAGGAATGTGGTCAAATATTACCGCCGAGATGTTAGATTGGGTTAGGCTAGGTTATATTACGTTATTGAAGTATATAAAGGTCCCACGGAGACGTAGAAGCCAACAAGCCAGGAATGTGGTCAAATATTACCGTGAGCTGTTAGATTGGGTTAGGCTAGGTTATATTACGTTATTGAGGTATATAAAGGTCCCACGGAGACGTAGAGGCCAACTCGCCAGGAATGTTGTCAAATATTACCGCCGAGATGATGGGTTGGGTTAAGTTACGTTATATTACGTTACTGTTGTATACGAGGGTTACACGGAGACGTAGAGGCCAACTCGCCAGAAATGATGTCAAATATTACCGCCGAGATGCTAGGTTGGGTTAGGTTAGGTTATATTACGTTATTGATGTATATAAAGGTCCCACGGAGACGTAGATGCCAACTCGCCAGGAATGTTGTCAAATATTACAGCCGAGATGTTAGGTTGGGTTAGGTTAGGTTATATTACGTTATAGATCTATATGAAGGTCCCACGGAGACGTAGAGTGCAACAAGCCAGGAACGTGGTCAAATATTACCGCCGAGATGTTAGGTTGGGTTAGGTTAGGTTATATTACGTTATTGATGTATATAAAGGTCAATCGGAGACGTAGAGGCCAACTCGCCAGGAATGTTGTCAAATATTACCGCCGAGATGATAGGTTGGGTTAGGTTAGGTTATATTACGTTATAGATGTATATAAAGGTCCGACGGAGACGTAGAGGCCAACAAGCCAGGAATGTGGTCAAATATTACCGCCGAGATGTTAGATAGGGTTAGGTTAGGTTATATTTCGTTATTGATGTTTATGAAGGGCCCACGGATACGCAGAGGCCAACTCGCCAGGTATGTTGTCAAATATTACCGCGGAGATGTTAGGTTGGGTTAGGTTAAGTTATATTACGTTATTGATGTATATAAAGGTCCCACGAAGACGTAGAGGCCAACTCGCCAGGAATGTGGTCAAATATTATCGCCGAGATGTTAGATTGGTTTAGGCTAGCTTATATTATGTTATTGATGTATATAAAGGTCCCACGGAGACGTAGAGGCCAAATCGCCAGGTATGTTGTCAAGTATTACCGCGGAGATGTTAGGTTGGCTTAGGTTAAGTTATATTACGTTATTGATGTGTATAAAGGTCCCACGAAGACGTAGAGGCCAACTCGCCGAGAATCTTGTCAAATATTACCCCCGAGATGATAGGTAGGATTAAGTTACGTTATATTACGTTATTGATGTATACGAGGGTTACACGGAGACGTAGAGGCCAACTCGCCAGGAATGATGTCAAATATTATCGCCGAGATGTTAGGTTGCGTTAGGTTAGGTTATATTACGTTATTGATGTATATATAGGTCCCACGGGGACGTAGAGGCCAACAAGCCAGGAATGTGGTCAAATATTACCGCCGAGATGTTAGGTTGCGTTAGGTTAGGTTATATTACGTTATTGATGTATATAAAGGTTCCACGGAGACGTATAGGCCAACTCGCCAGGAATGATGTCAAATATTACCGACGAGATGTTAGGTTGGGTTAGGTTAGGTTATATTACGTTATTGATGTATATAAAGGTCCCATCGGGACGTAGTTGCCAACAAGCCAGGAATGTGGTCAAATATTACCGCCGAGATGTTAGATTGGGTTATGTTAGGTTATATTACGTTATTGAGGTATATAAAGGTCCCACGGAGACGTAGAGGCCAACAGGCCAGGAATGTTGTCAAATATTACCGCCGAGATGATAGGTTGGGTTAAGTTACGTTATATTACGTTATTGATGTATACGAGGGTTACACGGAGACGTAGAGGCCAACTCGCCAGGAACGATGTCAAATATTATCGCCGAGATGTTAGGTTGCGTTAGGTTAGGTTATATTACGTTATTGATGTATATAAAGGTCCCACGGAGAAGTAGATTCCAAATCGCCAGGAATGTTTTCAAACATTACCGCCGAGATGATAAGTTGGCTTAAGTTACTTTATATTACGTTATTGTTGTATACGAGGGTTACACGGAGACGTAGAGGCCAAATCGCCAGGAATGATGTCAAATATTACCGCCGAGATGCTAGGTTGGGTTAGGTTAGGTTATATTACGTTATTGATGTATATAAAGGACCCACGGAGACGTAGAGGCCACCTCGCCAGGTATGTTTTCAAATATTAGCGCCGAGAAGTTAGGTTGGGTTAGGTTAGGTTATATTACGTTATTGATGTATATGATGGTCCCACGGAGACGGAGAAGCCAACTCGCCAGTAATTTTGTCAAATATTACCGCCGAGATGATAGGTTGGGTTAGGTTAGGTTACATTTCGTTATTGATGTATATGAAGGGGCCACGGATACGTAGAGGCCAACTCGCCAGGTATGTTGTCAAATATTACCGCGGAGATGTTAGGTTGGGTTAGGTTAAGTTATATTACGTTATTGATGTGTATAAAGGTCCCACGAAGACGTAGAGGCCAACTCGCCAGGAATGTTGTCAAATATTACCCCCGAGATGATAGGTAGGATTAAGTTACGTTATATTACGTTATTGATGTATACGAGGGTTACACGGAGACATAGAGGCCACCTCGCCAGCAATGTTGTCAAATATTACCGCCGAGATGATAGGTTGGATTAAGTTACGTTATATTACGTTATTGATGTATACGAGGGTTACACGGAGACATAGAGGCCAACTCGCCAGGAATGATGTCAAATATTACCGCCGAGATGTTAGGTTGCGTTAGGTTAGCTTATATTACGTTATTGATGCATATGAAGGTCAAACGGAGACGTAGGGGCCAACTCGCCAGGAATGTTGTAAAATATTACCGCCGAGATGATCGGTTGGGTTAGGTTAGGTTATATTACGTTATAGATGTATACGAGGGTTACACGGAGACGTAGAGGCCAACATGCCAGGAATGTTGTCAAATATTACCGCCGAGATGATAGGTTGGATTAAGTTACGTTATATTACGTTATTGATGTATACGAGGATTACACGGAGACGTAGAGGCCAACTCGCCAGGAATGATGTCAAATATTATCGCCGAGATGTTAGGTTGCGTTAGGTTAGGTTATATTACGTTATTGATGTATATAAAGGTCCCACGGGGACGTAGAGGCCAACAAGCCAGGAATGTGGTCAAATTTTACCGCCGAGATGTTAGGTTGCGTTAGGTTAGGTTATATTACGTTATTGATGTATATAAAGGTTCCACGGAGACGTATAGGCCAACTCGCCAGGAATGATGTCAAATATTACCGACGAGATGTTAGGTTGGGTTAGGTTAGGTTATATTACGTTATTGATGTATATAAAGGTCCCATCGGGACGTAGTTGCCAACAAGCCAGGAATGTGGTCAAATATTACCGCCGAGATGTTATATTGGGTTATGTTAGGTTATATTACGTTATTGAGGTATATAAAGGTACCACGGAGACGTAGAGGCCAACAGGCCAGGAATGTGGTCAAATATTACCGCCGAGATGTTAGATTGGGTTAGGCTAGCTTATATTATGTTATTGATGTATATAAAGGTCCCACGAAGACGTAGAGGCCAACTCGCCGGGAATGATGCCAGATATTACAGACGAGATGTTAGGTTGGGTTAGGTTAGGTTATATTACGTTATTGATGTATATAAAGGTCAAACGGAGACGTAGAGGCCAACTCGCCAGGAATGTTGTCAAATATTACCGCCGAGATGATAGGTTGGGTTAGGTTAGGTTATATTACGTTATAGATGTACATAAAGGTCCGACGGAGACGTAGAGGCCAACAAGCCAGGAATGTGGTCAAATATTACCGCCGAGATGTTAGATAGGGTTAGGTTAGGTTATATTTCGTTATTGATGTTTATGAAGGGCCCACGGATACGCAGAGGCCAACTCGCCAGGTATGTTGTCAAATATTACCGCGGAGATGTTAGGTTGGGTTAGGTTAAGTTATATTACGTTATTGATGTATATAAAGGTCCCACGAAGACGTAGAGGCCAACTCGCCAGGAATGTGGTCAAATATTATCGCCGAGATGTTAGATTGGTTTAGGCTAGCTTATATTATGTTATTGATGTATATAAAGGTCCCACGGAGACGTAGAGGCCAAATCGCCAGGTATGTTGTCAAGTATTACCGCGGAGATGTTAGGTTGGGTTAGGTTAAGTTATATTACGTTATTGATGTGTATAAAGGTCTCACGGAGACGTAGAGGCCAACATGCCAGGAATGTGGTCAAATATTACCGCCGAGATGTTAGATTGGGTTAAGCTAGGTTATATTACGTTATTGAAGTATATAAAGGTCCCACGGAGACGTAGAAGCCAACAAGCCAGGAATGTGGTCAAATATTACCGTGAGATGTTAGATTGGGTTAGGCTAGGTTATATTACGTTATTGAAGTATATAAAGGTCCCACGGAGACGTAGAGGCCAACTCGCCAGGAATGTTGTCAAATATTACCGCCGAGATGATAGGTTGGGTTAAGTTACGTTATATTACGTTACTGTTGTATACGAGGGTTACACGGAGACGTAGAGGCCAACTCGCCAGAAATGATGTCAAATATTACCGCCGAGATGCTAGGTTGGGTTAGGTTAGGTTATATTACGTTATTGATGTATATAAAGGTCCCACGGAGACGTAGATGCCAACTCGCCAGGAATGATGTCAAATATTATCGCCGAGATGTTAGGTTGCGTTAGGTTAGGTTATATTACGTTATTGATGTATATAAAGGTCCCACGGAGAAGTAGATGCCAAATCGCCAGGAATGTTTTCAAACATTACCGCCGAGATGTTAGGTTGGGTTAGGTTAGGTTATATTACGTTATTCATGTATATAAAGGTCCCACGAAGACGTAGAGGCCATCTCGCCAGGAATTTTGTCAAATATTACAGCCGAGATGTTAGTTTGCGATAGGTTAGGTTATATTACGTTATTGATGTAGATAAAGGTCCCACGGAGACGTAGAGGCCAACAAGACAGTCATGTGGTCAAATATTACCGCCGAGATGTTAGGTTGGTTTAGGTTAGGTTATATTACGTTATTGATGTATATGAAGGTCCCACGGAGACGTAGAGGCCAACTCGCCAGGAATGTTGTCAAATATTACCGCCGAGATGATAGGTTGGGTTAAGTTACGTTATATTACGTTATTTATGTATACGAGGGTTACACGGAGACGTAGAGGCCAACTCGCCAGGAATGATGTCAAATATTACCGCCGAGATGACAGGTTGGGTTAGGTTAGGTTATATTACGTTATAGATGTATATAAAGGTCTCACGGAGACGTAGAGGCCAACATGCCAGGAATGTGGTCAAATATTACCGCCGAGATGTTAGATTGGGTTAAGCTAGGTTATATTACGTTATTGAAGTATATAAAGGTCCCACGGAGACGTAGAAGCCAACAAGCCAGGAATGTGGTCAAATATTACCGTGAGATGTTAGATTGGGTTAGGCTAGGTTATATTACGTTATTGAAGTATATAAAGGTCCCACGGAGACGTAGAGGCCAACTCGCCAGGAATGTTGTCAAATATTACCGCCGAGATGATAGGTTGGGTTAAGTTACGTTATATTACGTTACTGTTGTATACGAGGGTTACACGGAGACGTAGAGGCCAACTCGCCAGAAATGATGTCAAATATTACCGCCGAGATGCTAGGTTGGGTTAGGTTAGGTTATATTACGTTATTGATGTATATAAAGGTCCCACGGAGACGTAGATGCCAACTCGCCAGGAATGATGTCAAATATTATCGCCGAGATGTTAGGTTGCGTTAGGTTAGGTTATATTACGTTATTGATGTATATAAAGGTCCCACGGAGAAGTAGATGCCAAATCGCCAGGAATGTTTTCAAACATTACCGCCGAGATGTTAGGTTGGGTTAGGTTAGGTTATATTACGTTATTGATGTATATAAAGGTCCCACGAAGACGTAGAGGCCATCTCGCCAGGAATTTTGTCAAATATTACAGCCGAGATGATAGGTTGGGTTAAGTTACGTTATATTACGTTATTGATGTATACGAGGGTTACACGGAGACGTAGAGGCCAACTCGCCAGGAATGATGTCAAATATTATCGCCGAGATGTTAGGTTGCGTTAGGTTAGGTTATATTACGTTATTGATGTATATAAAGGTCCCATGGAGACGTAGAGGCCAACTCGCCAGGAATGTTGTCAAATATTACCGCCGCGATGATAGGTTGGGTTAAGTTACGTTATATTACGTTATTGATGTATACGAGGGTTACACGGAGACATAGAGGCCACCTCGCCAGGAATGTTGTCAAATATTACCGCCGAGATGATAGGTTGGATTAAGTTACGTTATATTACGTTATTGATGTATACGAGGGTTACACGGAGACATAGAGGCCAACTCGCCAGGAATGATGTCAAATATTACCGCCGAGATGTTAGGTTGCGTTAGGTTAGGTTATATTACGTTATTGATGCATATGAAGGTCAAACGGAGACGTAGGGGCCAACTCGCCAGGAATGTTGTCAAATATTACCGCCGAGATGATCGGTTGGGTTAGGTTAGGTTATATTACGTTATAGATGTATATAAAGGTCCCACGGAGACGTAGAGGCCAACATGCCAGGAATGTTGTCAAATATTACCGCCGAGATGTTAGATTGGGTTAGGTTAGGTTATATTACGTTATTGAGGTATATAAAGGTCCCACGGAGACGTAGAGGCCAACAGGCCAGGAATGTGGTCAAATATTACCGCCGAGATGTTAGATTGGGTTAGGCTAGCTTATATTATGTTATTGATGTATATAAAGGTCCCACGGAGACGTAGAGGCCAACAAGCCAGGAATGTTGTCAAATATTACCGCCGAGATGATAGGTTGGGTTAAGGTACGTTATATTACGTTATTGATGTATACGAGGGTTACACGGAGACGTAGAGGCCAACTCGCCAGGAATGATGTCAAATATTATCGCCGAGATGTTAGGTTGCGTTAGGTTAGGTTATATTACGTTATTGATGTATATAAAGGTCCCACGGAGAAGTAGATGCCAAATCGCCAGGAATGTTTTCAAACATTACCGCCGAGATGATAAGTTGGCTTAAGTTACTTTATATTACGTTATTGTTGTATACGAGGGTTACACGGAGACGTAGAGGCCAAATCGCCAGGAATGATGTCAAATATTACCGCCGAGATGCTAGGTTGGGTTAGGTTAGGTTATATTACGTTATTGATGTATATAAAGGACCCACGGAGACGTAGAGGCCACCTCGCCAGGTATGTTTTCAAATATTAGCGCCGAGAAGTTAGGTTGGGTTAGGTTAGGTTATATTACGTTATTGATGTATATGATGGTCCCACGGAGACGGAGAAGCCAACTCGCCAGTAATTTTGTCAAATATTATCGCCGAGATGTTAGATTGGATTAGGCTAGCTTATATTATGTTATTGATGTATATAAAGGTCCCACGGAGACGTAGAGGCCAACAAGCCAGGAATGTGGTCAAATATTACCGTCGAGATGTTAGATTGGGTTATGTAATGTTATATTACGTTATTGATGTATATAAAGGTCTCACGGAGACGTAGAGGCTAACAAGCCAGGAATTTGGGCAAATATTACCGCCGAGATGCTAGGTTGGGTTAGGTTAGGTTATAGTACGTTATTGAAGTATATAAAGGTCCCAAGGAGACGTAGAGGCCAACAAGCCAGGAATGTTGTCAAATATTACCGCCGAGATGATAGGTTGGGTTAAGTTACGTTATATTACGTTATTGATGTATACGAGGGTTACACGGAGACGTAGAGGCCAACTCGCCAGGAATGATGTCAAATATTACCGCCGAGATGCTAGGTTGGGTTAGGTTAGGTTATATTACGTTATTGATGTATATAAAGGACCCACGGAGACGTAGAGGCCACCTCGCCAGGTATGTTTTCAAATATTAGCGCCGAGAAGTTAGGTTGGGTTAGGTTAGGTTATATTACGTTATTGATGTATATGATGGTCCCACGGAGACGGAGAAGCCAACTCGCCAGTAATTTTGTCAAATATTATCGCCGAGATGTTAGATTGGATTAGGCTAGCTTATATTATGTTATTGATGTATATAAAGGTCCCACGGAGACGTAGAGGCCAACAAGCCAGGAATGTGGTCAAATATTACCGTCGAGATGTTAGATTGGGTTATGTAATGTTATATTACGTTATTGATGTATATAAAGGTCTCACGGAGACGTAGAGGCTAACAAGCCAGGAATTTGGGCAAATATTACCGCCGAGATGCTAGGTTGGGTTAGGTTAGGTTATAGTACGTTATTGAAGTATATAAAGGTCCCAAGGAGACGTAGAGGCCAACAAGCCAGGAATGTTGTCAAATATTACCGCCGAGATGATAGGTTGGGTTAAGTTACGTTATATTACGTTATTGATGTATACGAGGGTTACACGGAGACGTAGAGGCCAACTCGCCAGGAATGATGTCAAATATTACCGCCGAGATGCTAGGTTGGGTTAGGTTAGGTTATATTACGTTATTGATGTATATAAAGGACCCACGGAGACGTAGAGGCCACCTCGCCAGGTATGTTTTCAAATATTAGCGCCGAGAAGTTAGGTTGGGTTAGGTTAGGTTATATTACGTTATTGATGTATATGATGGTCCCACGGAGACGGAGAAGCCAACTCGCCAGTAATTTTGTCAAATATTATCGCCGAGATGTTAGATTGGATTAGGCTAGCTTATATTATGTTATTGATGTATATAAAGGTCCCACGGAGACGTAGAGGCCAACAAGCCAGGAATGTGGTCAAATATTACCGTCGAGATGTTAGATTGGGTTATGTAATGTTATATTACGTTATTGATGTATATAAAGGTCTCACGGAGACGTAGAGGCTAACAAGCCAGGAATTTGGGCAAATATTACCGCCGAGATGCTAGGTTGGGTTAGGTTAGGTTATAGTACGTTATTGAAGTATATAAAGGTCCCAAGGAGACGTAGAGGCCAACAAGCCAGGAATGTTGTCAAATATTACCGCCGAGATGATAGGTTGGGTTAAGTTACGTTATATTACGTTATTGATGTATACGAGGGTTACACGGAGACGTAGAGGCCAACTCGCCAGGAATGATGTCAAATATTACCGCCGAGATGCTAGGTTGGGTTAGGTTAGGTTATATTACGTTATTGATGTATATAAAGGACCCACGGAGACGTAGAGGCCACCTCGCCAGGTATGTTTTCAAATATTAGCGCCGAGAAGTTAGGTTGGGTTAGGTTAGGTTATATTACGTTATTGATGTATATGATGGTCCCACGGAGACGGAGAAGCCAACTCGCCAGTAATTTTGTCAAATATTATCGCCGAGATGTTAGATTGGATTAGGCTAGCTTATATTATGTTATTGATGTATATAAAGGTCCCACGGAGACGTAGAGGCCAACAAGCCAGGAATGTGGTCAAATATTACCGTCGAGATGTTAGATTGGGTTATGTAATGTTATATTACGTTATTGATGTATATAAAGGTCTCACGGAGACGTAGAGGCTAACAAGCCAGGAATTTGGGCAAATATTACCGCCGAGATGCTAGGTTGGGTTAGGTTAGGTTATAGTACGTTATTGAAGTATATAAAGGTCCCAAGGAGACGTAGAGGCCAACAAGCCAGGAATGTTGTCAAATATTACCGCCGAGATGATAGGTTGGGTTAAGTTACGTTATATTACGTTATTGATGTATACGAGGGTTACACGGAGACGTAGAGGCCAACTCGCCAGGAATGATGTCAAATATTACCGCCGAGATGCTAGGTTGGGTTAGGTTAGGTTATATTACGTTATTGATGTATATAAAGGACCCACGGAGACGTAGAGGCCACCTCGCCAGGTATGTTTTCAAATATTAGCGCCGAGAAGTTAGGTTGGGTTAGGTTAGGTTATATTACGTTATTGATGTATATGATGGTCCCACGGAGACGGAGAAGCCAACTCGCCAGTAATTTTGTCAAATATTATCGCCGAGATGTTAGATTGGATTAGGCTAGCTTATATTATGTTATTGATGTATATAAAGGTCCCACGGAGACGTAGAGGCCAACAAGCCAGGAATGTGGTCAAATATTACCGTCGAGATGTTAGATTGGGTTATGTAATGTTATATTACGTTATTGATGTATATAAAGGTCTCACGGAGACGTAGAGGCTAACAAGCCAGGAATTTGGGCAAATATTACCGCCGAGATGCTAGGTTGGGTTAGGTTAGGTTATAGTACGTTATTGAAGTATATAAAGGTCCCAAGGAGACGTAGAGGCCAACAAGCCAGGAATGTTGTCAAATATTACCGCCGAGATGATAGGTTGGGTTAAGTTACGTTATATTACGTTATTGATGTATACGAGGGTTACACGGAGACGTAGAGGCCAACTCGCCAGGAATGATGTCAAATATTACCGCCGAGATGCTAGGTTGGGTTAGGTTAGGTTATATTACGTTATTGATGTATATAAAGGACCCACGGAGACGTAGAGGCCACCTCGCCAGGTATGTTTTCAAATATTAGCGCCGAGAAGTTAGGTTGGGTTAGGTTAGGTTATATTACGTTATTGATGTATATGATGGTCCCACGGAGACGGAGAAGCCAACTCGCCAGTAATTTTGTCAAATATTATCGCCGAGATGTTAGATTGGATTAGGCTAGCTTATATTATGTTATTGATGTATATAAAGGTCCCACGGAGACGTAGAGGCCAACAAGCCAGGAATGTGGTCAAATATTACCGTCGAGATGTTAGATTGGGTTATGTAATGTTATATTACGTTATTGATGTATATAAAGGTCTCACGGAGACGTAGAGGCTAACAAGCCAGGAATTTGGGCAAATATTACCGCCGAGATGCTAGGTTGGGTTAGGTTAGGTTATAGTACGTTATTGAAGTATATAAAGGTCCCAAGGAGACGTAGAGGCCAACAAGCCAGGAATGTTGTCAAATATTACCGCCGAGATGATAGGTTGGGTTAAGTTACGTTATATTACGTTATTGATGTATACGAGGGTTACACGGAGACGTAGAGGCCAACTCGCCAGGAATGATGTCAAATATTACCGCCGAGATGCTAGGTTGGGTTAGGTTAGGTTATATTACGTTATTGATGTATATAAAGGACCCACGGAGACGTAGAGGCCACCTCGCCAGGTATGTTTTCAAATATTAGCGCCGAGAAGTTAGGTTGGGTTAGGTTAGGTTATATTACGTTATTGATGTATATGATGGTCCCACGGAGACGGAGAAGCCAACTCGCCAGTAATTTTGTCAAATATTATCGCCGAGATGTTAGATTGGATTAGGCTAGCTTATATTATGTTATTGATGTATATAAAGGTCCCACGGAGACGTAGAGGCCAACAAGCCAGGAATGTGGTCAAATATTACCGTCGAGATGTTAGATTGGGTTATGTAATGTTATATTACGTTATTGATGTATATAAAGGTCTCACGGAGACGTAGAGGCTAACAAGCCAGGAATTTGGGCAAATATTACCGCCGAGATGCTAGGTTGGGTTAGGTTAGGTTATAGTACGTTATTGAAGTATATAAAGGTCCCAAGGAGACGTAGAGGCCAACAAGCCAGGAATGTTGTCAAATATTACCGCCGAGATGATAGGTTGGGTTAAGTTACGTTATATTACGTTATTGATGTATACGAGGGTTACACGGAGACGTAGAGGCCAACTCGCCAGGAATGATGTCAAATATTACCGCCGAGATGCTAGGTTGGGTTAGGTTAGGTTATATTACGTTATTGATGTATATAAAGGACCCACGGAGACGTAGAGGCCACCTCGCCAGGTATGTTTTCAAATATTAGCGCCGAGAAGTTAGGTTGGGTTAGGTTAGGTTATATTACGTTATTGATGTATATGATGGTCCCACGGAGACGGAGAAGCCAACTCGCCAGTAATTTTGTCAAATATTATCGCCGAGATGTTAGATTGGATTAGGCTAGCTTATATTATGTTATTGATGTATATAAAGGTCCCACGGAGACGTAGAGGCCAACAAGCCAGGAATGTGGTCAAATATTACCGTCGAGATGTTAGATTGGGTTATGTAATGTTATATTACGTTATTGATGTATATAAAGGTCTCACGGAGACGTAGAGGCTAACAAGCCAGGAATTTGGGCAAATATTACCGCCGAGATGCTAGGTTGGGTTAGGTTAGGTTATAGTACGTTATTGAAGTATATAAAGGTCCCAAGGAGACGTAGAGGCCAACAAGCCAGGAATGTTGTCAAATATTACCGCCGAGATGATAGGTTGGGTTAAGTTACGTTATATTACGTTATTGATGTATACGAGGGTTACACGGAGACGTAGAGGCCAACTCGCCAGGAATGATGTCAAATATTACCGCCGAGATGCTAGGTTGGGTTAGGTTAGGTTATATTACGTTATTGATGTATATAAAGGACCCACGGAGACGTAGAGGCCACCTCGCCAGGTATGTTTTCAAATATTAGCGCCGAGAAGTTAGGTTGGGTTAGGTTAGGTTATATTACGTTATTGATGTATATGATGGACCCACGGAGACGGAGAAGCCAACTCGCCAGTAATTTTGTCAAATATTATCGCCGAGATGTTAGATTGGATTAGGCTAGCTTATATTATGTTATTGATGTATATAAAGGTCCCACGGAGACGTAGAGGCCAACAAGCCAGGAATGTGGTCAAATATTACCGTCGAGATGTTAGATTGGGTTATGTAATGTTATATTACGTTATTGATGTATATAAAGGTCTCACGGAGACGTAGAGGCTAACAAGCCAGGAATTTGGGCAAATATTACCGCCGAGATGCTAGGTTGGGTTAGGTTAGGTTATAGTACGTTATTGAAGTATATAAAGGTCCCAAGGAGACGTAGAGGCCAACAAGCCAGGAATGTTGTCAAATATTACCGCCGAGATGATAGGTTGGGTTAAGTTACGTTATAATACGTTATTGATGTATACGAGGGTTACACGGAGACGTAGAGGCCAACTCGCCAGGAATGATGTCAAATATTACCGCCGAGATGCTAGGTTGGGTTAGGTTAGGTTATATTACGTTATTGATGTATATAAAGGACCCACGGAGACGTAGAGGCCACCTCGCCAGGTATGTTTTCAAATATTAGCGCCGAGAAGTTAGGTTGGGTTAGGTTAGGTTATATTACGTTATTGATGTATATGATGGTCCCACGGAGACGGAGAAGCCAACTCGCCAGTAATTTTGTCAAATATTATCGCCGAGATGTTAGATTGGATTAGGCTAGCTTATATTATGTTATTGATGTATATAAAGGTCCCACGGAGACGTAGAGGCCAACAAGCCAGGAATGTGGTCAAATATTACCGTCGAGATGTTAGATTGGGTTATGTAATGTTATATTACGTTATTGATGTATATAAAGGTCTCACGGAGACGTAGAGGCTAACAAGCCAGGAATTTGGGCAAATATTACCGCCGAGATGCTAGGTTGGGTTAGGTTAGGTTATAGTACGTTATTGAAGTATATAAAGGTCCCAAGGAGACGTAGAGGCCAACAAGCCAGGAATGTTGTCAAATATTACCGCCGAGATGATAGGTTGGGTTAAGTTACGTTATATTACGTTATTGATGTATACGAGGGTTACACGGAGACGTAGAGGCCAACTCGCCAGGAATGATGTCAAATATTACCGCCGAGATGCTAGGTTGGGTTAGGTTAGGTTATATTACGTTATTGATGTATATAAAGGACCCACGGAGACGAAGAGGCCACCTCGCCAGGTATGTTTTCAAATATTAGCGCCGAGAAGTTAGGTTGGGTTAGGTTAGGTTATATTACGTTATTGATGTATATGATGGTCCCACGGAGACGGAGAAGCCAACTCGCCAGTAATTTTGTCAAATATTATCGCCGAGATGTTAGATTGGATTAGGCTAGCTTATATTATGTTATTGATGTATATAAAGGTCCCACGGAGACGTAGAGGCCAACAAGCCAGGAATGTGGTCAAATATTACCGTCGAGATGTTAGATTGGGTTATGTAATGTTATATTACGTTATTGATGTATATAAAGGTCTCACGGAGACGTAGAGGCTAACAAGCCAGGAATTTGGGCAAATATTACCGCCGAGATGCTAGGTTGGGTTAGGTTAGGTTATAGTACGTTATTGAAGTATATAAAGGTCCCAAGGAGACGTAGAGGCCAACAAGCCAGGAATGTTGTCAAATATTACCGCCGAGATGATAGGTTGGGTTAAGTTACGTTATATTACGTTATTGATGTATACGAGGGTTACACGGAGACGTAGAGGCCAACTCGCCAGGAATGATGTCAAATATTACCGCCGAGATGCTAGGTTGGGTTAGGTTAGGTTATATTACGTTATTGATGTATATAAAGGACCCACGGAGACGTAGAGGCCACCTCGCCAGGTATGTTTTCAAATATTAGCGCCGAGAAGTTAGGTTGGGTTAGGTTAGGTTATATTACGTTATTGATGTATATGATGGTCCCACGGAGACGGAGAAGCCAACTCGCCAGTAATTTTGTCAAATATTATCGCCGAGATGTTAGATTGGATTAGGCTAGCTTATATTATGTTATTGATGTATATAAAGGTCCCACGGAGACGTAGAGGCCAACAAGCCAGGAATGTGGTCAAATATTACCGTCGAGATGTTAGATTGGGTTATGTAATGTTATATTACGTTATTGATGTATATAAAGGTCTCACGGAGACGTAGAGGCTAACAAGCCAGGAATTTGGGCAAATATTACCGCCGAGATGCTAGGTTGGGTTAGGTTAGGTTATAGTACGTTATTGAAGTATATAAAGGTCCCAAGGAGACGTAGAGGCCAACAAGCCAGGAATGTTGTCAAATATTACCGCCGAGATGATAGGTTGGGTTAAGTTACGTTATATTACGTTATTGATGTATACGAGGGTTACACGGAGACGTAGAGGCCAACTCGCCAGGAATGATGTCAAATATTACCGCCGAGATGCTAGGTTGGGTTAGGTTAGGTTATATTACGTTATTGATGTATATAAAGGACCCACGGAGACGTAGAGGCCACCTCGCCAGGTATGTTTTCAAATATTAGCGCCGAGAAGTTAGGTTGGGTTAGGTTAGGTTATATTACGTTATTGATGTATATGATGGTCCCACGGAGACGGAGAAGCCAACTCGCCAGTAATTTTGTCAAATATTATCGCCGAGATGTTAGATTGGATTAGGCTAGCTTATATTATGTTATTGATGTATATAAAGGTCCCACGGAGACGTAGAGGCCAACAAGCCAGGAATGTGGTCAAATATTACCGTCGAGATGTTAGATTGGGTTATGTAATGTTATATTACGTTATTGATGTATATAAAGGTCTCACGGAAACGTAGAGGCTAACAAGCCAGGAATTTGGGCAAATATTACCGCCGAGATGCTAGGTTGGGTTAGGTTAGGTTATAGTACGTTATTGAAGTATATAAAGGTCCCAAGGAGACGTAGAGGCCAACAAGCCAGGAATGTTGTCAAATATTACCGCCGAGATGATAGGTTGGGTTAAGTTACGTTATATTACGTTATTGATGTATACGAGGGTTACACGGAGACGTAGAGGCCAACTCGCCAGGAATGATGTCAAATATTACCGCCGAGATGCTAGGTTGGGTTAGGTTAGGTTATATTACGTTATTGATGTATATAAAGGACCCACAGAGACGTAGAGGCCACCTCGCCAGGTATGTTTTCAAATATTAGCGCCGAGAAGTTAGGTTGGGTTAGGTTAGGTTATATTACGTTATTGATGTATATGATGGTCCCACGGAGACGGAGAAGCCAACTCGCCAGTAATTTTGTCAAATATTATCGCCGAGATGTTAGATTGGATTAGGCTAGCTTATATTATGTTATTGATGTATATAAAGGTCCCACGGAGACGTAGAGGCCAACAAGCCAGGAATGTGGTCAAATATTACCGTCGAGATGTTAGATTGGGTTATGTAATGTTATATTACGTTATTGATGTATATAAAGGTCTCACGGAGACGTAGAGGCTAACAAGCCAGGAATTTGGGCAAATATTACCGCCGAGATGCTAGGTTGGGTTAGGTTAGGTTATAGTACGTTATTGAAGTATATAAAGGTCCCAAGGAGACGTAGAGGCCAACAAGCCAGGAATGTTGTCAAATATTACCGCCGAGATGATAGGTTGGGTTAAGTTACGTTATATTACGTTATTGATGTATACGAGGGTTACACGGAGACGTAGAGGCCAACTCGCCAGGAATGATGTCAAATATTACCGCCGAGATGCTAGGTTGGGTTAGGTTAGGTTATATTACGTTATTGATGTATATAAAGGACCCACGGAGACGTAGAGGCCACCTCGCCAGGTATGTTTTCAAATATTAGCGCCGAGAAGTTAGGTTGGGTTAGGTTAGGTTATATTACGTTATTGATGTATATGATGGTCCCACGGAGACGGAGAAGCCAAGTCGCCAGTAATTTTGTCAAATATTACCGCCGAGATGATAGGTTGGGTTAGGTTAGGTTATATTTCGTTATTGATGTATATGAAGGGCCCACGGATACGTAGAGGCCAACTCGCCAGGTATGTTGTCAAATATTACCGCGGAGATGTTAGGTTGGGTTAGGTTAAGTTATATTACGTTATTGATGTGTATAAAGGTCCCACGAAGACGTAGAGGCCAACTCGCCAGGAATGTTGTCAAATATTACCCCCGAGATGATAGGTAGGATTAAGTTACGTTATATTACGTTATTGATGTATACGAGGGTTACACGGAGACATAGAGGCCACCTCGCCAGGAATGTTGTCAAATATTACCGCCGAGATGATAGGTTGGATTAAGTTACGTTATATTACGTTATTGATGTATACGAGGGTTACACGGAGACATAGAGGCCAACTCGCCAGGAATGATGTCAAATATTACCGCCGAGATGTTAGGTTGCGTTAGGTTAGGTTATATTACGTTATTGATGCATATGAAGGTCAAACGGAGACGTAGGGGCCAACTCGCCAGGAATGTTGTCAAATATTACCGCCGAGATGATCGGTTGGGTTAGGTTAGGTTATATTACGTTATAGATGTATATAAAGGTCCCACGGAGACGTAGAGGCCAACATGCCAGGAATGTTGTCAAATATTACCGCCGAGATGTTAGATTGGGTTAGGTTAGGTTATATTACGTTATTGATGTATATAAAGGTCCCACGGAGAAGTAGATGCCAAATCGCCAGGAATGTTTTCAAACATTACCGCCGAGATGATAAGTTGGCTTAAGTTACTTTATATTACGTTATTGTTGTATACGAGGGTTACACGGAGACGTAGAGGCCAAATCGCCAGGAATGATGTCAAATATTACCGCCGAGATGCTAGGTTGGGTTAGGTTAGGTTATATTACGTTATTGATGTATATAAAGGACCCACGGAGACGTAGAGGCCACCTCGCCAGGTATGTTTTCAAATATTAGCGCCGAGAAGTTAGGTTGGGTTAGGTTAGGTTATATTACGTTATTGATGTATATGATGGTCCCACGGAGACGGAGAAGCCAACTCGCCAGTAATTTTGTCAAATATTACCGCCGAGATGATAGGTTGGGTTAGGTTAGGTTATATTTCGTTATTGATGTATATGAAGGGCCCACGGATACGTAGAGGCCAACTCGCCAGGTATGTTGTCAAATATTACCGCGGAGATGTTAGGTTGGGTTAGGTTAAGTTATATTACGTTATTGATGTGTATAAAGGTCCCACGAAGACGTAGAGGCCAACTCGCCAGGAATGTTGTCAAATATTACCCCCGAGATGATAGGTAGGATTAAGTTACGTTATATTACGTTATTGATGTATACGAGGGTTACACGGAGACATAGAGGCCACCTCGCCAGGAATGTTGTCAAATATTACCGCCGAGATGATAGGTTGGATTAAGTTACGTTATATTACGTTATTGATGTATACGAGGGTTACACGGAGACATAGAGGCCAACTCGCCAGGAATGATGTCAAATATTACCGCCGAGATGTTAGGTTGCGTTAGGTTAGGTTATATTACGTTATTGATGCATATGAAGGTCAAACGGAGACGTAGGGGCCAACTCGCCAGGAATGTTGTCAAATATTACCGCCGAGATGATCGGTTGGGTTAGGTTAGGTTATATTACGTTATAGATGTATATAAAGGTCCCACGGAGACGTAGAGGCCAACATGCCAGGAATGTTGTCAAATATTACCGCCGAGATGTTAGATTGGGTTAGGTTAGGTTATATTACGTTATTGATGTATACGAGGGTTACACGGAGACGTAGAGGCCAACTCGCCAGGAATGTTGTCAAATATTACCGCCGCGATGATAGGTTGGGTTAAGTTACGTTATATTACGTTATTGATGTATACGAGGGTTACACGGAGACATAGAGTCCAACTCGCCAGGAATGATGTCAAATATTATCGCCGAGATGTTAGGTTGCGTTAGGTTAGGTTATATTACGTTATTGATGTATATAAAGGTCCCACGGGGACGTAGAGGCCAACAAGCCAGGAATGTGGTCAAATATTACCGCCGAGATGTTAGATTGGGTTAGGCTAGCTTATATTATGTTATTGATGTATATAAAGGTCCCACGGAGACGTAGAGGCCAACAAGCCAGGAATGTGGTCAAATATTACCGTCGAGATGTTAGATTGGGTTATGTAATGTTATATTACGTTATTGATGTATATAAAGGTCTCACGGAGACGTAGAGGCTAACAAGCCAGGAATTTGGGCAAATATTACCGTCGAGATGCTAGGTTGGGTTAGGTTAGGTTATAGTACGTTATTGAAGTATATAAAGGTCCCAAGGAGACGTAGAGGCCAACAAGCCAGGAATGTTGTCAAATATTACCGCCGAGATGATAGGTTGGGTTAAGTTACGTTATATTACGTTATTGATGTATACGAGGGTTACACGGAGACGTAGAGGCCAACTCGCCAGGAATGATGTCAAATATTACCGCCGAGATGCTAGGTTGGGTTAGGTTAGGTTATATTACGTTATTGATGTATATAAAGGACCCACGGAGACGTAGAGGCCACCTCGCCAGGTATGTTTTCAAATATTAGCGCCGAGAAGTTAGGTTGGGTTAGGTTAGGTTATATTACGTTATTGATGTATATGATGGTCCCACGGAGACGGAGAAGCCAACTCGCCAGTAATTTTGTCAAATATTATCGCCGAGATGTTAGATTGGATTAGGCTAGCTTATATTATGTTATTGATGTATATAAAGGTCCCACGGAGACGTAGAGGCCAACAAGCCAGGAATGTGGTCAAATATTACCGTCGAGATGTTAGATTGGGTTATGTAATGTTATATTACGTTATTGATGTATATAAAGGTCTCACGGAGACGTAGAGGCTAACAAGCCAGGAATTTGGGCAAATATTACCGCCGAGATGCTAGGTTGGGTTAGGTTAGGTTATAGTACGTTATTGAAGTATATAAAGGTCCCAAGGAGACGTAGAGGCCAACAAGCCAGGAATGTTGTCAAATATTACCGCCGAGATGATAGGTTGGGTTAAGTTACGTTATATTACGTTATTGATGTATACGAGGGTTACACGGAGACGTAGAGGCCAACTCGCCAGGAATGATGTCAAATATTACCGCCGAGATGCTAGGTTGGGTTAGGTTAGGTTATATTACGTTATTGATGTATATAAAGGACCCACGGAGACGTAGAGGCCACCTCGCCAGGTATGTTTTCAAATATTAGCGCCGAGAAGTTAGGTTGGGTTAGGTTAGGTTATATTACGTTATTGATGTATATGATGGTCCCACGGAGACGGAGAAGCCAACTCGCCAGTAATTTTGTCAAATATTATCGCCGAGATGTTAGATTGGATTAAGCTAGCTTATATTATGTTATTGATGTATATAAAGGTCCCACGGAGACGTAGAGGCCAACAAGCCAGGAATGTGGTCAAATATTACCGTCGAGATGTTAGATTGGGTTATGTAATGTTATATTACGTTATTGATGTATATAAAGGTCTCACGGAGACGTAGAGGCTAACAAGCCAGGAATTTGGGCAAATATTACCGCCGAGATGCTAGGTTGGGTTAGGTTAGGTTATAGTACGTTATTGAAGTATATAAAGGTCCCAAGGAGACGTAGAGGCCAACAAGCCAGGAATGTTGTCAAATATTACCGCCGAGATGATAGGTTGGGTTAAGTTACGTTATATTACGTTATTGATGTATACGAGGGTTACACGGAGACGTAGAGGCCAACTCGCCAGGAATGATGTCAAATATTACCGCCGAGATGCTAGGTTGGGTTAGGTTAGGTTATATTACGTTATTGATGTATATAAAGGACCCACGGAGACGTAGAGGCCACCTCGCCAGGTATGTTTTCAAATATTAGCGCCGAGAAGTTAGGTTGGGTTAGGTTAGGTTATATTACGTTATTGATGTATATGATGGTCCCACGGAGACGGAGAAGCCAACTCGCCAGTAATTTTGTCAAATATTATCGCCGAGATGTTAGATTGGATTAGGCTAGCTTATATTATGTTATTGATGTATATAAAGGTCCCACGGAGACGTAGAGGCCAACAAGCCAGGAATGTGGTCAAATATTACCGTCGAGATGTTAGATTGGGTTATGTAATGTTATATTACGTTATTGATGTATATAAAGGTCTCACGGAGACGTAGAGGCTAACAAGCCAGGAATTTGGGCAAATATTACCGCCGAGATGCTAGGTTGGGTTAGGTTAGGTTATAGTACGTTATTGAAGTATATAAAGGTCCCAAGGAGACGTAGAGGCCAACAAGCCAGGAATGTTGTCAAATATTACCGCCGAGATGATAGGTTGGGTTAAGTTACGTTATATTACGTTATTGATGTATACGAGGGTTACACGGAGACGTAGAGGCCAACTCGCCAGGAATGATGTCAAATATTACCGCCGAGATGCTAGGTTGGGTTAGGTTAGGTTATATTACGTTATTGATGTATATAAAGGACCCACGGAGACGTAGAGGCCACCTCGCCAGGTATGTTTTCAAATATTAGCGCCGAGAAGTTAGGTTGGGTTAGGTTAGGTTATATTACGTTATTGATGTATATGATGGTCCCACGGAGACGGAGAAGCCAAGTCGCCAGTAATTTTGTCAAATATTACCGCCGAGATGATAGGTTGGGTTAGGTTAGGTTATATTTCGTTATTGATGTATATGAAGGGCCCACGGATACGTAGAGGCCAACTCGCCAGGTATGTTGTCAAATATTACCGCGGAGATGTTAGGTTGGGTTAGGTTAAGTTATATTACGTTATTGATGTGTATAAAGGTCCCACGAAGACGTAGAGGCCAACTCGCCAGGAATGTTGTCAAATATTACCCCCGAGATGATAGGTAGGATTAAGTTACGTTATATTACGTTATTGATGTATACGAGGGTTACACGGAGACATAGAGGCCACCTCGCCAGGAATGTTGTCAAATATTACCGCCGAGATGATAGGTTGGATTAAGTTACGTTATATTACGTTATTGATGTATACGAGGGTTACACGGAGACATAGAGGCCAACTCGCCAGGAATGATGTCAAATATTACCGCCGAGATGTTAGGTTGCGTTAGGTTAGGTTATATTACGTTATTGATGCATATGAAGGTCAAACGGAGACGTAGGGGCCAACTCGCCAGGAATGTTGTCAAATATTACCGCCGAGATGATCGGTTGGGTTAGGTTAGGTTATATTACGTTATAGATGTATATAAAGGTCCCACGGAGACGTAGAGGCCAACATGCCAGGAATGTTGTCAAATATTACCGCCGAGATGTTAGATTGGGTTAGGTTAGGTTATATTACGTTATTGATGTATATAAAGGTCCCACGGAGAAGTAGATGCCAAATCGCCAGGAATGTTTTCAAACATTACCGCCGAGATGATAAGTTGGCTTAAGTTACTTTATATTACGTTATTGTTGTATACGAGGGTTACACGGAGACGTAGAGGCCAAATCGCCAGGAATGATGTCAAATATTACCGCCGAGATGCTAGGTTGGGTTAGGTTAGGTTATATTACGTTATTGATGTATATAAAGGACCCACGGAGACGTAGAGGCCACCTCGCCAGGTATGTTTTCAAATATTAGCGCCGAGAAGTTAGGTTGGGTTAGGTTAGGTTATATTACGTTATTGATGTATATGATGGTCCCACGGAGACGGAGAAGCCAACTCGCCAGTAATTTTGTCAAATATTACCGCCGAGATGATAGGTTGGGTTAGGTTAGGTTATATTTCGTTATTGATGTATATGAAGGGCCCACGGATACGTAGAGGCCAACTCGCCAGGTATGTTGTCAAATATTACCGCGGAGATGTTAGGTTGGGTTAGGTTAAGTTATATTACGTTATTGATGTGTATAAAGGTCCCACGAAGACGTAGAGGCCAACTCGCCAGGAATGTTGTCAAATATTACCCCCGAGATGATAGGTAGGATTAAGTTACGTTATATTACGTTATTGATGTATACGAGGGTTACACGGAGACATAGAGGCCACCTCGCCAGGAATGTTGTCAAATATTACCGCCGAGATGATAGGTTGGATTAAGTTACGTTATATTACGTTATTGATGTATACGAGGGTTACACGGAGACATAGAGGCCAACTCGCCAGGAATGATGTCAAATATTACCGCCGAGATGTTAGGTTGCGTTAGGTTAGGTTATATTACGTTATTGATGCATATGAAGGTCAAACGGAGACGTAGGGGCCAACTCGCCAGGAATGTTGTCAAATATTACCGCCGAGATGATCGGTTGGGTTAGGTTAGGTTATATTACGTTATAGATGTATATAAAGGTCCCACGGAGACGTAGAGGCCAACATGCCAGGAATGTTGTCAAATATTACCGCCGAGATGTTAGATTGGCTTAGGTTAGGTTATATTACGTTATTGATGTATACGAGGGTTACACGGAGACGTAGAGGCCAACTCGCCAGGAATGTTGTCAAATATTACCGCCGCGATGATAGGTTGGGTTAAGTTACGTTATATTACGTTATTGATGTATACGAGGGTTACACGGAGACATAGAGTCCAACTCGCCAGGAATGATGTCAAATATTATCGCCGAGATGTTAGGTTGCGTTAGGTTAGGTTATATTACGTTATTGATGTATATAAAGGTCCCACGGGGACGTAGAGGCCAACAAGCCAGGAATGTGGTCAAATATTACCGCCGAGATGTTAGATTGGGTTAGGCTAGCTTATATTATGTTATTGATGTATATAAAGGTCCCACGGAGACGTAGAGGCCAACAAGCCAGGAATGTGGTCAAATATTACCGTCGAGATGTTAGATTGGGTTATGTAATGTTATATTACGTTATTGATGTATATAAAGGTCTCACGGAGACGTAGAGGCTAACAAGCCAGGAATTTGGGCAAATATTACCGTCGAGATGCTAGGTTGGGTTAGGTTAGGTTATAGTACGTTATTGAAGTATATAAAGGTCCCAAGGAGACGTAGAGGCCAACAAGCCAGGAATGTTGTCAAATATTACCGCCGAGATGATAGGTTGGGTTAAGTTACGTTATATTACGTTATTGATGTATACGAGGGTTACACGGAGACGTAGAGGCCAACTCGCCAGGAATGATGTCAAATATTACCGCCGAGATGCTAGGTTGGGTTAGGTTAGGTTATATTACGTTATTGATGTATATAAAGGACCCACGGAGACGTAGAGGCCACCTCGCCAGGTATGTTTTCAAATATTAGCGCCGAGAAGTTAGGTTGGGTTAGGTTAGGTTATATTACGTTATTGATGTATATGATGGTCCCACGGAGACGGAGAAGCCAACTCGCCAGTAATTTTGTCAAATATTATCGCCGAGATGTTAGATTGGATTAGGCTAGCTTATATTATGTTATTGATGTATATAAATGTCGCACGGAGACGTAGAGGCCAACTCGCCAGGTATGTTGTCAAATATTACCGCGGAGATGTTAGGTTGGGTTAGGTTAAGTTATATTACGTTATTGATGTGTATAAAGGTCCCACGAAGACGTAGAGGCCAACTCGCCGAGAATCTTGTCAAATATTACCCCCGATATGATAGGTAGGATTAAGTTACGTTATATTACGTTATTGATGTATACGAGGGTTACACGGAGACATAGAGGCCACCTCGCCAGGAATGTTGTCAAATATTACCGCCGAGATGATAGGTTGGATTAAGTTACGTTATATTACGTTATTGATGTATACGAGGGTTACACGGAGACATAGAGGCCAACTCGCCAGGAATGATGTCAAATATTACCGCCGAGATGTTAGGTTGCGTTAGGTTAGGTTATATTACGTTATTGATGCATATGAAGGTCCCATGGAGACGTAGAGGCCAACTCGCCAGGAATGTTGTCAAATATTACCGCCGCGATGATAGGTTGGGTTAAGTAACGTTATATTACGTTATTGATGTATACGAGGGTTACACGGAGACATAGAGTCCAACTCGCCAGGAATGATGTCAAATATTATCGCCGAGATGTTAGGTTGCGTTAGGTTAGGTTATATTACGTTATTGATGTATATAAAGGTCCCACGGGGACGTAGAGGCCAACAAGCCAGGAATGTGGTCAAATATTACCGCCGAGATGTTAGATTGGGTTAGGCTAGCTTATATTATGTTATTGATGTATATAAAGGTCCCACGGAGACGTAGAGGCCAACAAGCCAGGAATGTGGTCAAATATTACCGTCGAGATGTTAGATTGGGTTATGTAATGTTATATTACGTTATTGATGTATATAAAGGTCTCACGGAGACGTAGAGGCTAACAAGCCAGGAATTTGGGCAAATATTACCGCCGAGATGCTAGGTTGGGTTAGGTTAGGTTATAGTACGTTATTGAAGTATATAAAGGTCCCAAGGAGACGTAGAGGCCAACAAGCCAGGAATGTTGTCAAATATTACCGCCGAGATGATAGGTTGGGTTAAGTTACGTTATATTACGTTATTGATGTATACGAGGGTTACACGGAGACGTAGAGGCCAACTCGCCAGGAATGATGTCAAATATTACCGACGAGATGCTAGGTTGGGTTAGGTTAGGTTATATTACGTTATTGATGTATATAAAGGACCCACGGAGACGTAGAGGCCACCTCGCCAGGTATGTTTTCAAATATTAGCGCCGAGAAGTTAGGTTGGGTTAGGTTAGGTTATATTACGTTATTGATGTATATGATGGTCCCACGGAGACGGAGAAGCCAACTCGCCAGGTATGTTTTCAAATATTACCGCCGAGATGTTAGATTGGGTTATGTAATGTTATATTACGTTATTGATGTATATAAAGGTCTCACGGAGACGTAGAGGCTAACAAGCCAGGAATTTGGGCAAATATTACCGCCGAGATGCTAGGTTGGGTTAGGTTAGGTTATAGTACGTTATTGAAGTATATAAAGGTCCCAAGGAGACGTAGAGGCCAACAAGCCAGGAATGTTGTCAAATATTACCGCCGAGATGATAGGTTGGGTTAAGTTACGTTATATTACGTTATTGATGTATACGAGGGTTACACGGAGACGTAGAGGCCAACTCGCCAGGAATGATGTCAAATATTACCGCCGAGATGCTAGGTTGGGTTAGGTTAGGTTATATTACGTTATTGATGTATATAAAGGACCCACGGAGACGTAGAGGCCACCTCGCCAGGTATGTTTTCAAATATTAGCGCCGAGAAGTTAGGTTGGGTTAGGTTAGGTTATATTACGTTATTGATGTATATGATGGTCCCACGGAGACGGAGAAGCCAACTCGCCAGTAATTTTGTCAAATATTATCGCCGAGATGTTAGATTGGATTAGGCTAGCTTATATTATGTTATTGATGTATATAAATGTCCCACGGAGACGTAGAGGCCAACTCGCCAGGTATGTTGTCAAATATTACCGCGGAGATGTTAGGTTGGGTTAGGTTAAGTTATATTACGTTATTGATGTGTATAAAGGTCCCACGAAGACGTAGAGGCCAACTCGCCGAGAATCTTGTCAAATATTACCCCCGATATGATAGGTAGGATTAAGTTACGTTATATTACGTTATTGATGTATACGAGGGTTACACGGAGACATAGAGGCCACCTCGCCAGGAATGTTGTCAAATATTACCGCCGAGATGATAGGTTGGATTAAGTTACGTTATATTACGTTATTGATGTATACGAGGGTTACACGGAGACATAGAGGCCAACTCGCCAGGAATGATGTCAAATATTACCGCCGAGATGTTAGGTTGCGTTAGGTTAGGTTATATTACGTTATTGATGCATATGAAGGTCCCATGGAGACGTAGAGGCCAACTCGCCAGGAATGTTGTCAAATATTACCGCCGCGATGATAGGTTGGGTTAAGTTACGTTATATTACGTTATTGATGTATACGAGGGTTACACGGAGACATAGAGTCCAACTCGCTAGGAATGATGTAAAATATTATCGCCGAGATGTTAGGTTGCGTTAGGTTAGGTTATATTACGTTATTGATGTATATAAAGGTCCCACGGGGACGTAGAGGCCAACAAGCCAGGAATGTGGTCAAATATTACCGCCGAGATGTTAGATTGGGTTAGGCTAGCTTATATTATGTTATTGATGTATATAAAGGTCCCACGGAGACGTAGAGGCCAACAAGCCAGGAATGTGGTCAAATATTACCGTCGAGATGTTAGATTGGGTTATGTAATGTTATATTACGTTATTGATGTATATAAAGGTCTCACGGAGACGTAGAGGCTAACAAGCCAGGAATTTGGGCAAATATTACCGCCGAGATGCTAGGTTGGGTTAGGTTAGGTTATAGTACGTTATTGAAGTATATAAAGGTCCCAAGGAGACGTAGAGGCCAACAAGCCAGGAATGTTGTCAAATATTACCGCCGAGATGATAGGTTGGGTTAAGTTACGTTATATTACGTTATTGATGTATACGAGGGTTACACGGAGACGTAGAGGCCAACTCGCCAGGAATGATGTCAAATATTACCGACGAGATGCTAGGTTGGGTTAGGTTAGGTTATATTACGTTATTGATGTATATAAAGGACCCACGGAGACGTAGAGGCCACCTCGCCAGGTATGTTTTCAAATATTAGCGCCGAGAAGTTAGGTTGGGTTAGGTTAGGTTATATTACGTTATTGATGTATATGATGGTACCACGGAGACGGAGAAGCCAACTCGCCAGTAATTTTGTCAAATATTATCGCCGAGATGTTAGATTGGATTAGGCTAGCTTATATTATGTTATTGATGTATATAAATGTCCCACGGAGACGTAGAGGCCAACTCGCCAGGTATGTTGTCAAATATTACCGCGGAGATGTTAGGTTGGGTTAGGTTAAGTTATATTACGTTATTGATGTGTATAAAGGTCCCACGAAGACGTAGAGGCCAACTCGCCGAGAATCTTGTCAAATATTACCCCCGATATGATAGGTAGGATTAAGTTACGTTATATTACGTTATTGATGTATACGAGGGTTACACGGAGACATAGAGGCCACCTCGCCAGGAATGTTGTCAAATATTACCGCCGAGATGATAGGTTGGATTAAGTTACGTTATATTACGTTATTGATGTATACGAGGGTTACACGGAGACATAGAGGCCAACTCGCCAGGAATGATGTCAAATATTACCGCCGAGATGTTAGGTTGCGTTAGGTTAGGTTATATTACGTTATTGATGCATATGAAGGTCAAACGGAGACGTAGGGGCCAACTCGCCAGGAATGTTGTCAAATATTACCGCCGAGATGATCGGTTGGGTTAGGTTAGGTTATATTACGTTATAGATGTATATAAAGGTCCCACGGAGACGTAGAGGCCAACATGCCAGGAATGTTGTCAAATATTACCGCCGAGATGTTAGATTGGGTTAGGTTAGGTTATATTACGTTATTGAGGTATATAAAGGTCCCACGGAGACGTAGAGGCCAACAGGCCAGGAATGTGGTCAAATATTACCGCCGAGATGTTAGATTGGGTTAGGCTAGCTTATATTATGTTATTGATGTATATAAAGGTCCCACGGAGACGTAGAGGCCAACAAGCCAGGAATGTGGTCAAATATTACCGTCGAGATGTTAGATTGGGTTAGGTTATGTTATATTACGTTATTGATGTATATAAAGGTCTCACGGAGACGTAGAGGCTAACAAGCCAGGAATTTGGTCAAATATTACCGCCGAGATGCTAGATTGGGTTAGGTTAGGTTATAGTACGTTATTGAAGTATATAAACGTCCCAAGGAGACGTAGAGGCCAACAAGCCAGGAATGTTGTCAAATATTACCGCCGGGATGATAGGTTGGGTTAAGGTACGTTATATTACGTTATTGATGTATACGAGGGTTACACGGAGACATAGAGGCCAACTCGCCAGGAATGTTGTCAAATATTATCGCCGAGATGTTAGGTTGCGTTAGGTTAGGTTATATTACGTTATTGATGTATATAAAGGTCCCACGGAGACGTAGAGGCCAACATGCCAGGAATGTTGTCAAATATTACCGCCGAGATGTTAGATTGGGTTAGGTTAGGTTATATTACGTTATTGATGTATACGAGGGTTACACGGAGACGTAGAGGCCAACTCGCCAGGAATGATGTCAAATATTATCGCCGAGATGTTAGGTTGCGTTAGGTTAGGTTATATTACGTTATTGATGCATATAAAGGTCCCACGGGGACGTAGAGGCCAACAAGCCAGGAATGTGGTCAAATATTACCGCCGAGATGTTAGGTTGCGTTAGGTTAGGTTATATTACGTTATTGATGTATATAAAGGTTCCACGGAGACGTATAGGCCAACTCGCCAGGAATGATGTCAAATATTACCGACGAGATGTTAGGTTGGGTTAGGTTAGGTTATATTACGTTATTGATGTATATAAAGGTCCCATCGGGACGTAGTTGCCAACAAGCCAGGAATGTGGTCAAATATTACCGCCGAGATGTTATATTGGGTTATGTTAGGTTATATTACGTTATTGAGGTATATAAAGGTCCCACGGAGACGTAGAGGCCAACAGGCCAGGAATGTCGTCAAATATTACCGCCGAGATGTTAGATTGGGTTAGGCTAGCTTATATTATGTTATTGATGTATATAAAGGTCCCACGGAGACGTAGAGGCCAACAAGCCAGGAATGTGGTCAAATATTACCGTCGAGATGTTAGATTGGGTTAGGTTATGTTATATTACGTTATTGATGTATATAAAGGTCTCACGGAGACGTAGAGGCTAACAAGCCCGGAATTTGGTCAAATATTACCGCCGAGATGCTAGATTGGGTTAGGTTAGGTTATAGTACGTTATTGAAGTATATAAAGGTCCCAAGGAGACGTAGAGGCTAACAAGCCAGGAATGTTGTCAAATATTACCGCCGAGATGATAGGTTGGTTTAAGTTACGTTATATTACGTTATTGATGTATACGAGGGTTACACGGAGACATAGAGGCCAACTCGCCAGGAATGATGTCAAATATTACCGCCGAGATGTTAGGTTGCGTTAGGTTAGGTTATATTACGTTATTGATGCATATGAAGGTCAAACGGAGACGTAGGGGCCAACTCGCCAGGAATGTTGTCAAATATTACCGCCGAGATGATCGGTTGGGTTAGGTTAGGTTATATTACGTTATAGATGTATATAAAGGTCCCACGGAGACGTAGAGGCCAACATGCCGGGAATGTAGTCAAATATTACCGCCGAGATGTTAGATTGGGTTAGGTTAGGTTATATTACGTTATTGATGTATACGAGGGTTACACGGAGACGTAGAGGCCAACTCGCCAGGAATGATGTCAAATATTATCGCCGAGATGTTAGGTTGCGTTAGGTTAGGTTATATTACGTTATTGATGCATATAAAGGTCCCACGGGGACGTAGAGGCCAACAAGCCAGGAATGTGGTCAAATATTACCGCCGAGATGTTAGGTTGCGTTAGGTTAGGTTATATTACGTTATTGATGTATATAAAGGTTCCACGGAGACGTATAGGCCAAATCGCCAGGAATGATGTCAAATATTACCGACGAGATGTTAGGTTGGGTTAGGTTAGGTTATATGACGTTATTGATGTATATAAAGGTCCCATCGGAACGTAGTTGCCAACAAGCCAGGAATGTGGTCAAATATTACCGCCGAGATGTTATATTGGGTTATGTTAGGTTATATTACGTTATTGAGGTATATAAAGGTCCCACGGAGACGTAGAGGCCAACAGGCCAGGAATGTCGTCAAATATTACCGCCGAGATGTTAGATTGGGTTAGGCTAGTTTATATTATGTTATTGATGTATATAAAGGTCCCACGGAGACGTAGAGGCCAACAAGCCAGGAATGTGGTCAAATATTACCGTCGAGATGTTAGATTGGGTTAGGTTATGTTATATTACGTTATTGATGTATATAAAGGTCTCACGGAGACGTAGAGGCTAACAAGCCCGGAATTTGGTCAAATATTACCGCCGAGATGCTAGATTGGGTTAGGTTAAGTTATAGTACGTTATTGAAGTATATAAAGGTCCCAAGGAGACGTAGAGGCTAACAAGCCAGGAATGTTGTCAAATATTACCGCCGAGATGATAGGTTGGGTTAAGTTACGTTATATTACGTTATTGATGTATACGAGGGTTACACGGAGACGTAGAGGCCAACTCGCCAGGAATGATGTCAAATATTATCGCCGAGATGTTAGGTTGCGTCAGGTTAGGTTATATTACGTTATTGATGTATATAAAGGTCCCATCGGGACGTAGTTGCCAACAAGCCAGGAATGTGGTCAAATATTACCGCCGAGATGTTATATTGGGTTATGTTAGGTTATATTACGTTATTGAGGTATATAAAGGTCCCACGGAGACGTAGAGGCCAACAGGCCAGGAATGTCGTCAAATATTACCGCCGAGATGTTAGATTGGGTTAGGCTAGCTTATATTATGTTATTGATGTATATAAAGGTCCCACGGAGACGTAGAGGCCAACAAGCCAGGAATGTGGTCAAATATTACCGTCGAGATGTTAGATTGGGTTAGGTTATGTTATATTACGTTATTGATGTATATAAAGGTCTCACGGAGACGTAGAGGCTAACAAGCCAGGAATTTGGTCAAATATTACCGCCGAGATGCTAGATTGGGTTAGGTTAGGTTATAGTACGTTATTGAAGTATATAAAGGTCCCAAGGAGACGTAGAGGCTAACAAGCCAGGAATATTGTCAAATATTACCGCCGAGATGATAGGTTGGGTTAAGTTACGTTATATTACGTTATTGATGTATACGAGGGTTACACGGACACGTAGAGGCCAACTCGCCAGGAATGATGTCAAATATTATCGCCGAGATGTTAGGTTGCGTTAGGTTAGGTTATATTACGTTATTGATGTATATAAAGGTCCCACGGAGAAGTAGATGCCAAATCGCCAGGAATGTTTTCAAACATTACCGCCGAGATGTTAGGTTGGGTTAGGTTAGGTTATATTACGTTATTGATGTATATAAAGGCCCCACGAAGACGTAGTGGCCATCTCGCCAGGAATTTTGTCAAATATTACCGCCGAGATGATAGGTTGGGTTAAGTTACGTTATATTACGTTATTGATGTATACGAGGGTTACACGGAGACGTAGAGGCCAACTCGCCAGGAATGATGTCAAATATTATCGCCGAGATGTTAGGTTGCGTTAGGTTAGGTTATATTACGTTATTGATGTATATAAAGGTCCCATGGAGACGTAGAGGCCAACTCGCCAGGAATGTTGTCAAATATTACCGCCGCGATGATAGGTTGGGTTAAGTTACGTTATATTACGTTATTGATGTATACGAGGGTTACACGGAGACATAGAGGCCAACTCGCCAGGAATGTTGTCTAATATTACCGCCGAGATGATAGGTTGGATTAAGTTACGTTATATTACGTTATTGATGTATACGAGGGTTACACGGAGACGTAGAGGCCAACTCGCCAGGAATGATGTCAAATATTATCGCCGAGATGTTAGGTTGCGTTAGGTTAGGTTATATTACGTTATTGATGTATATAAAGGTCCCACGGGGACATAGAGGCCAACAAGCCAGGAATGTGGTCAAATATTACCGCCGAGATGTTAGATTGGGTTAGGCTAGCTTATATTATGTTATTGATGTATATAAAGGTCCCACGGAGACGTAGAGGCCAACAAGCCAGGAATGTGGTCAAATATTACCGTCGAGATGTTAGATTGGGTTAGGTTAGGTTATATTACGTTATTGATGTATATAAAGGTCCCATCGGGACGTAGTTGCCAACAAGCCAGGAATTTGGTCAAATATTACCGCCGAGATGCTAGGTTGGGTTAGGTTAGGTTATATTACGTTATTGATGTATATAAAGGACCCACGGAGACGTAGAGGCCACCTCGCCAGGTATGTTTTCAAATATTAGCGCCGAGAAGTTAGGTTGGGTTAGGTTAGGTTATATTACGTTATTGATGTATATGATGGTCCCACGGAGACGGAGAAGCCAACTCGCCAGTAATTTTGTCAAATATTATCGCCGAGATGTTAGATTGGGTTAGGCTAGCTTATATTATGTTATTGATGTATATAAAGGTCCCACGGAGACGTAGAGGCCAACTCGCCAGGTATGTCGTCAAATATTACCGCGGAGATGTTAGGTTGGGTTAGGTTAAGTTATATTACGTTATTGATGTGTATAAAGGTCCCACGAAGACGTAGAGGCCAACTCGCCGAGAATCTTGTCAAATATTACCCCCGATATGATAGGTAGGATTAAGTTACGTTATATTACGTTATTGATGTATACGAGGGTTACACGGAGACATAGAGGCCACCTCGCCAGGAATGTTGTCAAATATTACCGCCGAGATGATAGGTTGGATTAAGTTACGTTATATTACGTTATTGATGTATACGAGGATTACACGTAGACATAGAGGCCAACTCGCCAGGAATGATGTCAAATATTACCGCCGAGATGTTAGGTTGCGTTAGGTTAGGTTATATTACGTTATTGATGCATATGAAGGTCAAACGGAGACGTAGGGGCCAACTCGCCAGGAATGTTGTCAAATATTACCGCCGAGATGATCGGTTGGGTTAGGTTAGGTTATATTACGTTATAGATGTATATAAAGGTCCCACGGAGACGTAGAGGCCAACATGCCAGGAATGTTGTCAAATATTACCGCCGAGATGTTAGATTGGCTTAGGTTAGGTTATATTACGTTATTGATGTATACGAGGGTTACACGGAGACGTAGAGGCCAACTCGCCAGGAATGATGTCAAATATTATCGCCGAGATGTTAGGTTGCGTTAGGTTAGGTTATATTACGTTATTGATGTATATAAAGGTCCCACGAGGACGTAGAGGCCAACAAGCCAGGAATGTGGTCAAATATTGCCGCCGAGATGTTAGGTTGCGTTAGGTTAGGTTATATTACGTTATTGATGTATATAAAGGTCCCACGGGGACGTAGAGGCCAACAAGCCAGGAATGTGGTCAAATATTACCGCCGAGATGTTAGATTGGGTTAGGCTAGGTTATATTACGTTATTGATGTATATAAAGGTCCCATCTGGACGTAGTTGCCAACAAGCCAGGAATGTGGTCAAATATTACCGCCGAGATAATCGGTTGGGTTAGGTTAGGTTATATTACGTTATTGAGGTATATAAAGGTCCCACGGAGACGTAGAGGCCAACAGGCCAGGAATGTGGTCAAATATTACCGCCGAGATGTTAGATTGGGTTAGGCTAGCTTATATTATGTTATTGATTTATATAAAGGTCCCACGGAGACGTAGAGGCCAACAAGCCAGGAATGTGGTCAAATATTACCGTCGAGATGTTAGATTGGGTTAGGTTATGTTATATTACGTTATTGATGTATATAAAGGTCTCACGGAGACGTAGAGGCTAACAAGCCAGGAATTTGGTCAAATATTACCGCCGAGATGCTAGATTGGGTTAGGTTAGGTTATAGTACGTTATTGAAGTATATAAAGGTCCCAAGGAGACGTAGAGGCTAACAAGCCAGGAATGTTGTCAAATATTACCGCCGAGATGATAGGTTGGGTTAAGTTACGTTATATTACGTTATTGATGTATACGAGGGTTACACGGAGACGTAGAGGCCAACTCGCCAGGAATGATGTCAAATATTATCGCCGAGATGTTAGGTTGCGTTAGGTTAGGTTATATTACGTTATTGATGTATATAAAGGTCCCACGGAGAAGTAGATGCCAAATCGCCAGGAATGTTTTCAAACATTACCGCCGAGATGTTAGGTTGGGTTAGGTTAGGTTATATTACGTTATTGATGTATATAAAGGTCCCACGAACACGTAGAGGCCATCTCGCCAGGAATTTTGTCAAATATTACCGCCGAGATGATAGGTTGGGTTAAGTTACGTTATATTACGTTATTGATGTATACGAGGGTTACACGGAGACGTAGAGGCCAACTCGCCAGGAATGATGTCAAATATTATCGCCGAGATGTTAGGTTGCGTTAGGTTAGGTTATATTACGTTATTGATGTATATAAAGGTCCCACGGAGAAGTAGATGCCAAATCGCCAGGAATGTTTTCAAACATTACCGCCGAGATGTTAGGTTGGGTTAGGTTAGGTTATATTACGTTATTGATGTATATAAAGGTCCCACGAAGACGTAGAGGCCATCTCGCCAGGAATTTTGTCAAATATTACCGCCGAGATGATAGGTTGGGTTAAGTTACGTTATATTACGTTATTGATGTATACGAGGGTTACACGGAGACGTAGAGGCCAACTCGCCAGGAATGATGTCAAATATTATCGCCGAGATGTTATGTTGCGTTAGGTTAGGTTATATTACGTTATTGATGTATATAAAGGTCCCATGGAGACGTAGAGGCCAACTCGCCAGGAATGTTGTCAAATATTACCGCCGCGATGATAGGTTGGGTTAAGTTACGTTATATTACGTTATTGATGTATATAAAGGTCCCACGAAGACGTAGAGGCCATCTCGCCAGGAATTTTGTCAAATATTACCGCCGAGATGATAGGTTGGGTTAAGTTACGTTATATTACGTTATTGATGTATACGAGGGTTACACGGAGACGTAGAGGCCAACTCGCCAGGAATGATGTCAAATATTATCGCCGAGATGTTATGTTGCGTTAGGTTAGGTTATATTACGTTATTGATGTATATAAAGGTCCCATGGAGACGTAGAGGCCAACTCGCCAGGAATGTTGTCAAATATTACCGCCGCGATGATAGGTTGGGTTAAGTTACGTTATATTACGTTATTGATGTATACGAGGGTTACACGGAGACATAGAGGCCAACTCGCCAGGAATGTTGTCAAATATTACCGCCGAGATGATAGGTTGGATTAAGTTACGTTATATTACGTTATTGATGTATACGAGGGTTACACGGAGACGTAGAGGCCAACTCGCCAGGAATGATGTCAAATATTATCGCCGAGATGTTAGGTTGCGTTAGGTTAGGTTATATTACGTTATTGATGTATATAAAGGTCCCACGGGGACGTAGAGGCCAACAAGCCAGGAATGTGGTCAAATATTACCGCCGAGATGTTAGATTGGGTTAGGCTAGCTTATATTATGTTATTGATGTATATAAAGGTCCCACGGAGACGTAGAGGCCAACAAGCCAGGAATGTGGTCAAATATTACCGTCGAGATGTTAGATTGGGTTAGGTTATGTTATATTACGTTATTGATGTATATAAAGGTCTCACGGAGACGTAGAGGATAACAAGCCAGGAATTTGGTCAAATATTACCGCCGAGATGCTAGGTTGGGTTAGGTTAGGTTATAGTACGTTATTGAAGTATATAAAGGTCCCAAGGAGACGTAGAGGCCAACAAGCCAGGAATGTTGTCAGATATTACCGCCGAGATGATAGGTTGGGTTAAGTTACGTTATATTACGTTATTGATGTATACGAGGGTTACACGGAGACGTAGAGGCCAACTCGCCAGGAATGATGTCAAATATTACCGCCGAGATGCTAGGTTGCGTTAGGTTAGGTTATATTACGTTATTGATGCATATGAAGGTCAAACGGAGACGTAGGGGCCAACTCGCCAGGAATGTTGTCAAATATTACCGCCGAGATGATCGGTTGGGTTAGGTTAGGTTATATTACGTTATAGATGTATATAAAGGTCCCACGGAGACGTAGAGGCCAACATGCCAGGAATGTTGTCAAATATTACCGCCGAGATGTTAGATTGGGTTAGGTTAGGTTATATTACGTTATTGAGGTATATAAAGGTCCCACGGAGACGTAGAGGCCAACAGGCCAGGAATGTGGTCAAATATTACCGCCGAGATGTTAGATTGGGTTAGGCTAGCTTATATTATGTTATTGATTTATATAAAGGTCCCACGGAGACGTAGAGGCCAACAAGCCAGGAATGTGGTCAAATATTACCGTCGAGATGTTAGATTGGGTTAGGTTATGTTATATTACGTTATTGATGTATATAAATGTCTCACGGAGACGTAGAGGCTAACAAGCCAGGAATTTGGTCAAATATTACCGCCGAGATGCTAGATTGGGTTAGGTTAGGTTATAGTACGTTATTGAAGTATATAAAGGTCCCAAGGAGACGTAGAGGCTAACAAGCCAGGAATGTTGTCAAATATTACCGCCGAGATGATAGGTTGGGTTAAGTTACGTTATATTACGTTATTGATGTATATAAAGGACCCACGGAGACGTAGAGGCCACCTCGCCAGGTATGTTTTCAAACATTAGCGCCGAGAAGTTAGGTTGGGTTAGGTTAGGTTATATTACGTTATTGATGTATATGATGGTCCCACGTAGACGGAGAAGCCAACTCGCCAGTAATTTTGTCAAATATTATCGCCGAGATGTTAGATTGGGTTAGGCTAGCTTATATTATGTTATTGATGTATATAAAGGTCCCACGGAGACGTAGATTCCAAATCGCCAGGTATGTTGTCAAATATTACCGCGGTGATGTTAGGTTGGGTTAGGTTAAGTTATATTACGTTATTGATGTGTATAAAGGTCCCACGAAGACGTAGAGGCCAACTCGCCGAGAGTCTTGTCAAATATTACCCCCGAGATGATAGGTAGGATTAAGTTACGTTATATTACGTTATTGATGTATACGAGGGTTACACGGAGACATAGAGGCCAACTCGCCAGGAATGATGTCAAATATTACCGCCGAGATGTTAGGTTGCGTTAGGTTAGGTTATATTACGTTATTGATGCATATGAAGGTCAAACGGAGACGTAGGGGCCAACTCGCCAGGAATGTTGTCAAATATTACCGCCGAGATGATCGGTTGGGTTAGGTTAGGTTATATTACGTTATAGATGTATATAAAGGTCCCACGGAGACGTAGAGGCCAACATGCCAGGAATGTTGTCAAATATTACCGCCGAGATGTTAGATTGGGTTAGGTTTGGTTATATTACGTTATTGATGTATACGAGAGTTACACGGAGACGTAGAGGCCAACTCGCCAGGAATGTTGTCAAATATTACCGCCGAGATGATAGGTTGGGTTAAGTTACGTTATATTACGTTATTGATGTATACGAGGGTTACACGGAGACGTAGAGGCCAACTCGCCAGGAATGTGGTCAAATATTACCGCCGAGATGCTAGGTTGGGTTAGGTTAGGTTATATTACGTTATTGATGTATATAAAGGACCCACGGAGACGTAGAGGCCACCTCGCCAGGTATGTTTTCAAATATTAGCGCCGAGAAGTTAGGTTGGGTTAGGTTAGGTTATATTACGTTATTGATGTATATGATGGTCCCACGGAGACGGAGAAGCCAACTCGCCAGTAATTTTGTCAAATATTATCGCCGAGATGTTAGATTGGGTTAGGCTAGCTTATATTATGTTATTGATGTATATAAAGGTCCCACGGAGACGTAGATTCCAAATCGCCAGGTATGTTGTCAAATATTACCGCGGAGATGTTAGGTTGGGTTAGGTTAAGTTATATTACGTTATTGATGTGTATAAAGGTCCCACGAAGACGTAGAGGCCAACTCGCCGAGAATCTTGTCAAATATTACCCCCGAGATGATAGGTAGGATTAAGTTACGTTATATTACGTTATTGATGTATACGAGGGTTACACGGAGACATAGAGGCCACCTCGCCAGGAATGTTGTCAAATATTACCGCCGAGATGATAGGTTGGATTAAGTTACGTTATATTACGTTATTTATGTATACGAGGGTTACACGGAGACGTAGAGGCCAACTCGCCAGGAATGATGTCAAATATTACCGCCGAGATGTTAGTTTGCGATAGGTTCGGTTATATTACGTTATTGATGTAGATAAAGGTCCCACGGAGACGTACAGGCCAACAAGACAGTCATGTGGTCAAATATTACCGCCGAGATGTTAGGTTGGTTTAGGTTAGGTTATATTACGTTATTGATGTATATGAAGGTCCCACGGAGACGTAGAGGCCAACTCGCCAGGAATGTTGTCAAATATTACCGCCGAGATGATAGGTTGGGTTAAGTTACGTTATATTACGTTATTTATGTATACGAGGGTTACACGGAGACGTAGAGGCCAACTCGCCAGGAATGATGTCAAATATTACCGCCGAGATGATAGGTTGGGTTAGGTTAGGTTATAGTACGTTATTGAAGTATATAAAGGTCCCAAGGAGACGTAGAGGCCAACAAGCCAGGAATGTTGTCACATATTACCGCCGAGATGATAGGTTGGGTTAAGTTACGTTATATTACGTTATTGATGTGTATAAAGGTCCCACGAAGACGTAGAGGCCAACTCGCCGAGAATCTTGTCAAATATTACCCCCGAGATGATAGGTAGGATTAAGTTACGTTATATTACGTTATTGATGTATACGAGGGTTACACGGAGACATAGAGGCCACCTCGCCAGGAATGTTGTCAAATATTACCGCCGAGATGATAGGTTGGATTAAGTTACGTTATATTACGTTATTGATGTATGCGAGGGTTACACGGAGACATAGAGGCCAACTCGCCAGGAATGATGTCAAATATTACCGCCGAGATGTTAGGTTGCGTTAGGTTAGGTTATATTACGTTATTGATGCATATGAAGGTCAAACGGAGACGTAGGGGCCAACTCGCCAGGAATGTTGTCAAATATTACCGCCGAGATGATCGGTTGGGTTAGGTTAGGTTATATTACGTTATAGATGTATATAAAGGTCCCACGGAGACGTAGAGGCCAACATGCCAGGAATGTTGTCAAATATTACCGCCGAGATGTTAGATTGGGTTAGGTTAGGTTATATTACGTTATTGATGTATACGAGAGTTACACGGAGACGTAGAGGCCAACTCGCCAGGAATGATGTCAAATATTATCGCCGAGATGTTAGGTTGCGTTAGGTTAGGTTATATTACGTTATTGATGTATATAAAGGTCCCACGGGGACGTAGAGGCCAACAAGCCAGGAATGTGGTCAAATATTACCGCCGAGATGTTAGGTTGCGTTAGGTTAGGTTATATTACGTTATTGATGTATATAAAGGTTCCACGGAGACGTATAGGCCAACTCGCCAGGAATGATGTCAAATATTACCGACGAGATGTTAGGTTGGGTTAGGTTAGGTTATATTACGTTATTGATGTATATAAACGTCCCATCGGGACGTAGTTGCCAACAAGCCAGGAATGTGGTCAAATATTACCGCCCAGATGTTAGATTGGGTTATGTTAGGTTATATTACGTTATTGAGGTATATAAAGGTCCCACGGAGACGTAGAGGCCAACAGGCCAGGAATGTGGTCAAATATTACCGCCGAGATGTTAGATTGGGTTAGGCTAGCTTATATTATGTTATTGATGTATATAAAGGTCCCACGGAGACGTAGAGGCCAACAAGCCAGGAATGTGGTCAAATATTACCGTCGAGATGTTAGATTGGGTCAGGTTATGTTATATTACGTTATTGATGTATATAAAGGTCTCACGGAGACGTAGAGGCTAACAAGCCAGGAATTTGGTCAAATATTACCGCCGAGATGCTAGATTGGGTTAGGTTAGGTTATAGTACGTTATTGAAGTATATAAAGGTCCCAAGGAGACGTACAGGCTAACAAGCCAGGAATGTTGTCAAATATTACCGCCGAGATGATAGGTTGGGTTAAGTTACGTTATATTACGTTATTGATGTATACGAGGGTTACACGGAGACGTAGAGGCCAACTCGCCAGGAATGATGTCAAATATTATCGCCGAGATGTTAGGTTGCGTTAGGTTAGGTTATATTACGTTATTGATGTATATAAAGGTCCCACGGAGAAGTAGATGCCAAATCGCCAGGAATGTTTTCAAACATTACCGCCGAGATGTTAGGTTGGGTTAGGTTAGGTTATATTACGTTATTGATGTATATAAAGGTCCCACGAAGACGTAGAGGCCATCTCGCCAGGAATTTTGTCAAATATTACCGCCGAGATGATAGGTTGGGTTAAGTTACGTTATATTACGTTATTGATGTATACGAGGGTTACACGGAGACGTAGAGGCCAACTCGCCAGGAATGATGTCAAATATTATCGCCGAGATGTTAGGTTGCGTTAGGTTAGGTGATATTATGTTATTGATGTATATAAAGGTTCCATGGAGACGTAGAGGCCAACTCGCCAGGAATGTTGTCAGATATTACCGCCGAGATGATAGGTTGGGTTAAGTTACGTTATATTACGTTATTTATGTATACGAGGGTTACACGGAGACGTAGAGGCCAACTCACCAGGAATGATGTCAAATATTACCGCCGAGATGATAGGTTGGGTTAGGTTAGGTTATAGTACGTTATTGAAGTATATAAAGGTCCCAAGGAGACGTAGAGGCCAACAAGCCAGGTATGTTGTCACATATTACCGCCGAGATGATAGGTTGGGTTAAGTTACGTTATATTACGTTATTGATGTATACGAGGGTTACACGGAGACGTAGAGGCCAACTCGCCAGGAATGATGTCAAATATTACCGCCGAGATGCTAGGTTGGGTTAGGTTAGGTTATATTACGTTATTGATGTATATAAAGGACCCACGGAGACGTAGAGGCCACCTCGCCAGGTATGTTTTCAAATATTAGCGCCGAGAAGTTAGGTTGGGTTAGGTTAGGTTATATTACGTTATTGATGTATATGATGGTCCCACGGAGACGGAGAAGCCAACTCGCCAGTAATTTTGTCAAATATTATCGCCGAGATGTTAGATTGGGTTAGGCTAGCTTATATTATGTTATTGATGTATGTAAAGGTCCCACGGAGACGTAGATTCCAAATCGCCAGGTATGTTGTCAAATATTACCGCGGAGATGTTAGGTTGGGTTAGGTTAAGTTATATTACGTTATTGATGTGTATAAAGGTCCCACGAAGACGTAGAGGCCAACTCGCCGAGAATCTTGTCAAATACTACCCCCGAGATGATAGGTAGGATTAAGTTACGTTATATTACGTTATTGATGTATACGACGGTTACACGGAGACATAGAGGCCACCTCGCCAGGAATGTTGTCAAATATTACCGCCGAGATGATAGGTTGGATTAAGTTACGTTATATTACGTTATTGATGTATGCGAGGGTTACACGGAGACATAGAGGCCAACTCGCCAGGAATGTTGTCAAATATTACCGCCGAGATGATCGGTTGGGTTAGGTTAGGTTATATTACGTTATAGATGTATATAAAGGTCCCACGGAGACGTAGAGGCCAACATGCCAGGAATGTTGTCAAATATTACCGCCGAGATGTTAGATTGGGTTAGGTTAGGTTATATTACGTTATTGATGTATACGAGGGTTACACGGAGACGTAGAGGCCAACTCGCCAGGAATGATGTCAAATATTATCGCCGAGATGTTAGGTTGCGTTAGGTTAGGTTATATTACGTTATTGATGTATATAAAGGTCCCACGGGGACGTAGAGGCCAACAAGCCAGGAATGTGGTCAAATATTACCGCCGAGATGTTAGGTTGCGTTAGGTTAGGTTATATTACGTTATTGATGTATATAAAGGTTCCACGGAGACGTAGAGGCCAACAAGCCAGGAATGTGGTCAAATATTACCGTCGAGATGTTAGATTGGGTTAGGTTATGTTATATTACGTTATTGATGTATATAAAGGTCTCACGGAGACGTAGAGGCTAACAAGCCAGGAATTTGGTCAAATATTACCGCCGAGATGCTAGATTGGGTTAGGTTAGGTTATAGTACGTTATTGAAGTATATAAAGGTCCCAAGGAGACGTAGAGGCTAACAAGCCAGGAATGTTGTCAAATATTACCGCCGAGATGATAGGTTGGGTTAAGTTACGTTATATTACGTTATTGATGTATACGAGGGTTACACGGAGACGTAGAGGCCAACTCGCCAGGAATGATGTCAAATATTATCGCCGAGATGTTAGGTTGCGTTAGGTTAGGTTATATTACGTTATTGATGTATATAAAGGCCCCACGGAGAAGTAGATGCCAAATCGCCAGGAATGTTTTCAAACATTACCGCCGTGATGTTAGGTTGGGTTAGGTTAGGTTATATTACGTTATTGATGTATATAAAGGTCCCACGAAGACGTAGAGGCCATCTCGCCAGGAATTTTGTCAAATATTACCGCCGAGATGATAGGTTGGGTTAAGTTACGTTATATTACGTTATTGATGTATACGAGGGTTACACGGAGACGTAGAGGCCAACTCGCCAGGAATGATGTCAAATATTATCGCCGAGATGTTAGGTTGCGTTAGGTTAGGTTATATTACGTTATTGATGTATATAAAGGTCCCACGGGGACGTAGAGGCCAACAAGCCAGGAATGTGGTCAAATATTACCGCCGAGATGTTAGATTGGGTTAGGCTAGCTTATATTATGTTATTGATGTATATAAAGGTCCCACGGAGACGTAGAGGCCAACAAGCCAGGAATGTGGTCAAATATTACCGTCGAGATGTTAGATTGGGTTAGGTTATGTTATATTACGTTATTGATGTATATAAAGGTCTCACGCAGACGTAGAGGCTAACAAGCCAGGAATTTGGTCAAATATTACCGCCGAGATGCTAGGTTGGGTTAGGTTAGGTTATAGTACGTTATTGATGTATATAAAGGACCCACGGAGACGTAGAGGCCACCTCGCCAGGTATGTTTTCAAATATTAGCGCCGAGAAGTTAGGTTGGGTTAGGTTAGGTTATATTACGTTATTGATGTATATGATGGTCCCACGGAGACGGAGAAGCCAACTCGCCAGTAATTTTGTCAAATATTATCGCCGAGATGTTAGATTGGGTTAGGCTAGCTTATATTATGTTATTGATGTATATAAAGGTCCCACGGAGACGTAGAGGCCAACTCGCCAGGTATGTTGTCAAATATTACCGCGGAGATGTTAGGTTGGGTTAGGTTAAGTTATATTACGTTATTGATGTGTATAAAGGTCCCACGGAGAAGTAGATGCCAAATCGCCAGGAATGTTTTCAAACATTACCGCCGAGATGATAAGTTGGCTTAAGTTACTTTATATTACGTTATTGTTGTATACGAGGGTTACACGCAGACGTAGAGGCCAAATCGCCAGGAATGATGTCAAATATTACCGCCGAGATGCTAGGTTGGGTTAGGTTAGGTTATATTACGTTATTGATGTATATAAAGGACCCACGGAGACGTAGAGGCCACCTCGCCAGGTATGTTTTCAAATATTAGCGCCGAGAAGTTAGGTTGGGTTAGGTTAGGTTATATTACGTTATTGATGTATATGATGGTCCCACGGAGACGGAGAAGCCAACTCGCCAGTAATTTTGTCAAATATTACCGCCGAGATGATAGGTTGGGTTAGGTTAGGTTATATTTCGTTATTGATGTATATGAAGGGCCCACGGATACGTAGAGGCCAACTCGCCAGGTATGTTGTCAAATATTACCGCCGAGATGATAGGTTGGATTAAGTTACGTTATATTACGTTATTGATGTATACGAGGGTTACACGGAGACATAGAGGCCAACTCGCCAGGAATGATGTCAAATATTACCGCCGAGATGTTAGGTTGCGTTAGGTTAGGTTATATTACGTTATTGATGCATATGAAGGTCAAACGGAGACGTAGGGGCCAACTCGCCAGGAATGTTGTCAAATATTACCGCCGAGATGATCGGTTGGGTTAGGTTAGGTTATATTACGTTATTGATGTATATAAACGTCCCATCGGGACGTAGTTGCCAACAAGCCAGGAATGTGGTCAAATATTACCGCCCAGATGTTAGATTGGGTTATGTTAGGTTATATTACGTTATTGAGGTATATAAAGGTCCCACGGAGACGTAGAGGCCAACAGGCCAGGAATGTGGTCAAATATTACCGCCGAGAAGTTAGATTGGGTTAGGCTAGCTTATATTATGTTATTGATGTATATAAAGGTCCCACGGAGACGTAGAGGCCAACAAGCCAGGAATGTGGTCAAATATTACCGTCGAGATGTTAGATTGGGTCAGGTTATGTTATATTACGTTATTGATGTATATAAAGATCTCACGGAGACGTAGAGGCTAACAAGCCAGGAATTTGGTCAAATATTACCGCCGAGATGCTAGATTGGGTTAGGTTAGGTTATAGTACGTTATTGAAGTATATAAAGGTCCCAAGGAGACGTAGAGGCTAACAAGCCAGGAATGTTGTCAAATATTACCGCCGAGATGATAGGTTGGGTTATGTTACGTTTTATTACGTTATTGATGTATACGAGGGTTACACGGAGACGTAGAGGCCAACAAGCCAGGAATGTGGTCAAATATTACCGTCGAGATGTTAGATTGGGTTAGGTTATGTTATATTACGTTATTGATGTATATAAAGGTCTCACGCAGACGTAGAGGCTAACAAGCCAGGAATTTGGTCAAATATTACCGCCGAGATGCTAGGTTGGGTTAGGTTAGGTTATAGTACGTTATTGATGTATATAAAGGACCCACGGAGACGTAGAGGCCACCTCGCCAGGTATGTTTTCAAATATTAGCGCCGAGAAGTTAGGTTGGGTTAGGTTAGGTTATATTACGTTATTGATGTATATGATGGTCCCACGGAGACGGAGAAGCCAACTCGCCAGTAATTTTGTCAAATATTATCGCCGAGATGTTAGATTGGGTTAGGCTAGCTTATATTATGTTATTGATGTATATAAAGGTCCCACGGAGACGTAGAGGCCAACTCGCCAGGTATGTTGTCAAATATTACCGCGGAGATGTTAGGTTGGGTTAGGTTAAGTTATATTACGTTATTGATGTGTATAAAGGTCCCACGGAGAAGTAGATGCCAAATCGCCAGGAATGTTTTCAAACATTACCGCCGAGATGATAAGTTGGCTTAAGTTACTTTATATTACGTTATTGTTGTATACGAGGGTTACACGCAGACGTAGAGGCCAAATCGCCAGGAATGATGTCAAATATTACCGCCGAGATGCTAGGTTGGGTTAGGTTAGGTTATATTACGTTATTGATGTATATAAAGGACCCACGGAGACGTAGAGGCCACCTCGCCAGGTATGTTTTCAAATATTAGCGCCGAGAAGTTAGGTTGGGTTAGGTTAGGTTATATTACGTTATTGATGTATATGATGGTCCCACGGAGACGGAGAAGCCAACTCGCCAGTAATTTTGTCAAATATTACCGCCGAGATGATAGGTTGGGTTAGGTTAGGTTATATTTCGTTATTGATGTATATGAAGGGCCCACGGATACGTAGAGGCCAACTCGCCAGGTATGTTGTCAAATATTACCGCCGAGATGATAGGTTGGATTAAGTTACGTTATATTACGTTATTGATGTATACGAGGGTTACACGGAGACATAGAGGCCAACTCGCCAGGAATGATGTCAAATATTACCGCCGAGATGTTAGGTTGCGTTAGGTTAGGTTATATCACGTTATTGATGCATATGAAGGTCAAACGGAGACGTAGGGGCCAACTCGCCAGGAATGTTGTCAAATATTACCGCCGAGATGATCGGTTGGGTTAGGTTAGGTTATATTACGTTATTGATGTATATAAACGTCCCATCGGGACGTAGTTGCCAACAAGCCAGGAATGTGGTCAAATATTACCGCCCAGATGTTAGATTGGGTTATGTTAGGTTATATTACGTTATTGAGGTATATAAAGGTCCCACGGAGACGTAGAGGCCAACAGGCCAGGAATGTGGTCAAATATTACCGCCGAGAAGTTAGATTGGGTTAGGCTAGCTTATATTATGTTATTGATGTATATAAAGGTCCCACGGAGACGTAGAGGCCAACAAGCCAGGAATGTGGTCAAATATTACCGTCGAGATGTTAGATTGGGTCAGGTTATGTTATATTACGTTATTGATGTATATAAAGATCTCACGGAGACGTAGAGGCTAACAAGCCAGGAATTTGGTCAAATATTACCGCCGAGATGCTAGATTGGGTTAGGTTAGGTTATAGTACGTTATTGAAGTATATAAAGGTCCCAAGGAGACGTAGAGGCTAACAAGCCAGGAATGTTGTCAAATATTACCGCCGAGATGATAGGTTGGGTTATGTTACGTTATATTACGTTATTGATGTATACGAGGGTTACACGGAGACGTAGAGGCCAACTCGCCAGGAATGATGTCAAATATTATCGCCGAGATGTTAGGTTGCGTTAGGTTAGGTTATATTACGTTATTGATGTATATAAAGGTCCCACGGGGACGTAGAGGCCAACAAGCCAGGAATGTGGTCAAATATTACCGCCGAGATGTTAGGTTGCGTTAGGTTAGGTTATATTACGTTATTGATGTATATAAAGGTTCCACGGAGACGTAGAGGCCAACAAGCCAGGAATGTGGTCAAATATTACCGTCGAGATGTTAGATTGGGTTAGGTTATGTTATATTACGTTATTGATGTATATAAAGGTCTCACGGAGACGTAGAGGCTAACAAGCCAGGAATTTGGTCAAATATTACCGCCGAGATGCTAGATTGGGTTAGGTTAGGTTATAGTACGTTATTGAAGTATATAAAGGTCCCAAGGAGACGTAGAGGCTAACAAGCCAGGAATGTTGTCAAATATTACCGCCGAGATGATAGGTTGGGTTAAGTTACGTTATATTACGTTATTGATGTATACGAGGGTTACACGGAGACGTAGAGGCCAACTCGCCAGGAATGATGTCAAATATTATCGCCGAGATGTTAGGTTGCGTTAGGTTAGGTTATATTACGTTATTGATGTATATAAAGGCCCCACGGAGAAGTAGATGCCAAATCGCCAGGAATGTTTTCAAACATTACCGCCGTGATGTTAGGTTGGGTTAGGTTAGGTTATATTACGTTATTGATGTATATAAAGGTCCCACGAAGACGTAGAGGCCATCTCGCCAGGAATTTTGTCAAATATTACCGCCGAGATGATAGGTTGGGTTAAGTTACGTTATATTACGTTATTGATGTATACGAGGGTTACACGTAGACGTAGAGGCCAACTCGCCAGGAATGATGTCAAATATTATCGCCGAGATGTTAGGTTGCGTTAGGTTAGGTTATATTACGTTATTGATGTATATAAAGGTCCCACGGGGACGTAGAGGCCAACAAGCCAGGAATGTGGTCAAATATTACCGCCGAGATGTTAGATTGGGTTAGGCTAGCTTATATTATGTTATTGATGTATATAAAGGACCCACGGAGACGTAGAGGCCACCTCGCCAGGTATGTTTTCAAATATTAGCGCCGAGAAGTTAGGTTGGGTTAGGTTAGGTTATATTACGTTATTGATGTATATGATGGTCCCACGGAGACGGAGAAGCCAACTCGCCAGTAATTTTGTCAAATATTATCGCCGAGATGTTAGATTGGGTTAGGCTAGCTTATATTATGTTATTGATGTATACAAAGGTCCCACGGAGACGTAGAGGCCAACTCGCCAGGTATGTTGTCAAATATTACCGCGGAGATGTTAGGTTGAGTTAGGTTAAGTTATATTACGTTATTGATGTGTATAAAGGTCCCACGAAGACGTAGAGGCCAACTCGCCAAGAATCTTGTCAAATATTACCCCCGATATGATAGGTAGGATTAAGTTACGTTATATTACGTTATTGATGTATACGAGGGTTACACGGAGACATAGAGGCCACCTCGCCAGGAATGTTGTCAAATATTACCGCCGAGATGATAGGTTGGATTAAGTTACGTTATATTACGTTATTGATGTATACGAGGGTTACACGGAGACATAGAGGCCAACTCGCCAGGAATGATGTCAAATATTACCGCCGAGATGTTAGGTTGCGTTAGGTTAGGTTATATTACGTTATTGATGCATATGAAGGTCAAACGGAGACGTAGGGGCCAACTCGCCAGGAATGTTGTCAAATATTATCGCCGAGATGTTAGGTTGCGTTAGGTTAGGTTATATTACGTTATTGATGTATATAAAGGTCCCACGGAGAAGTAGATGCCAAATCGCCAGGAATGTTTTCAAACATTACCGCCGAGATGATAAGTTGGCTTAAGTTACTTTATATTACGTTATTGTTGTATACGAGGGTTACACGCAGACGTAGAGGCCAAATCGCCAGGAATGATGTCAAATATTACCGCCGAGATGCTAGGTTGGGTTAGGTTAGGTTATATTACGTTATTGATGTATATAAAGGACCCACGGAGACGTAGAGGCCACCTCGCCAGGTATGTCTTCAAATATTAGCGCCGAGAAGTTAGGTTGGGTTAGGTTAGGTTATATTACGTTATTGATGTATATGATGGTCCCACAGAGACGGAGAAGCCAACTCGCCAGTAATTTTGTCAAATATTACCGCCGAGATGATAGGTTGGGTTAGGTTAGGTTATATTTCGTTATTGATGTATATGAAGGGCCCACGGATACGTAGAGGCCAACTCGCCAGGTATGTTGTCAAATATTACCGCGGAGATGTTAGGTTGGGTTAGGTTAAGTTATATTACGTTATTGATGTGTATAAAGGTCCCACGAAGACGTAGAGGCCAACTCGCCAGGAATGTTGTCAAATATTACCCCCGAGATGATAGGTAGGATTAAGTTACGTTATATTACGTTATTGATGTATACGAGGGTTACACGGAGACATAGAGGCCACCTCGCCAGGAATGTTGTCAAATATTACCGCCGAGATGATAGGTTGGATTAAGTTACGTTATATTACGTTATTGATGTATACGAGGGTTACACGGAGACATAGAAGCCAACTCGCCAGGAATGATGTCAAATATTACCGCCGAGATGTTAGGTTGCGTTAGGTTAGGTTATATTACGTTATTGATGTATATAAAGGTCCCACGGGGACGTAGAGGCCAACAAGCCAGGAATGTGGTCAAATATTACCGCCGAGATGTTAGGTTGCGTTAGGTTAGGTTATATTACGTTATTGATGTATATAAAGGTTCCACGGAGACGTATAGGCCAACTCGCCAGGAATGATGTCAAATATTACCGACGAGATGTTAGGTTGGGTTAGGTTAGGTTATATTACGTTATTGATGTATATAAACGTCCCATCGGGACGTAGTTGCCAACAAGCCAGGAATGTGGTCAAATATTACCGCCCAGATGTTAGATTGGGTTGTGTTAGGTTATATTACGTTATTGAGGTATATAAAGGTCCCACGGAGACGTAGAGGCCAACAGGCCATGAATGTGGTCAAATATTACCGCCGAGATGTTAGATTGGGTTAGGCTAGCTTATATTATGTTATTGATGTATATAAAGGTCCCACGGAGACGTAGAGGCCAACAAGCCAGGAATGTGGTCAAATATTACCGTCGAGATGTTAGATTGGGTTAGGCTAGCTTATATTATGTTATTGATGTATATAAAGGTCCCACGGAGACGTAGAGGCCAACAAGCCAGGAATGTGGTCAAATATTACCGTCGAGATGTTAGATTGGGTCAGGTTATGTTATATTACGTTATTGATGTATATAAAGGTCTCACGGAGACGTAGAGGCTAACAAGCCAGGAATTTGGTCAAATATTACCGCCGAGATGCTAGATTGGGTTAGGTTAGGTTATAGTACGTTATTGAAGTATATAAAGGTCCCAAGGAGACGTAGAGGCTAACAAGCCAGGAATGTTGTCAAATATTACCGCCGAGATGATAGGTTGGGTTAAGTTACGTTATATTACGTTATTGATGTATACGAGGGTTACACGGAGACGTAGAGGCCAACTCGCCAGGAATGATGTCAAATATTATCGCCGAGATGTTAGGTTGCGTTAGGTTAGGTTATATTACGTTATTGATGTATATAAAGGTCCCACGGGGACGTAGAGGCCAACAAGCCAGGAATGTGGTCAAATATTACCGCCGAGATGTTAGGTTGCGTTAGGTTAGGTTATATTACGTTATTGATGTATATAAAGGTTCCACGGAGACGTAGAGGCCAACAAGCCAGGAATGTGGTCAAATATTACCGTCGAGATGTTAGATTGGGTTAGGTTATGTTATATTACGTTATTGATGTATATAAAGATCTCACGGAGACGTAGAGGCTAACAAGCCAGGAATTTGGTCAAATATTACCGCCGAGATGCTAGGTTGGGTTAGGTTAGGTTATATTACGTTATTGATGTATATAAAGGACCCACGGAGACGTAGAGGCCACCTCGCCAGGTATGTTTTCAAATATTAGCGCCGAGAAGTTAGGTTGGGTTAGGTTAGGTTATATTACGTTATTGATGTATATGATGGTCCCACAGAGACGGAGAAGCCAACTCGCCAGTAATTTTGTCAAATATTACCGCCGAGATGATAGGTTGGGTTAGGTTAGGTTATATTTCGTTATTGATGTATATGAAGGGCCCACGGATACGTAGAGGCCAACTCGCCAGGTATGTTGTCAAATATTACCGCGGAGATGTTAGGTTGGGTTAGGTTAAGTTATATTACGTTATTGATGTGTATAAAGGTCCCACGAAGACGTAGAGGCCAACTCGCCAGGAATGTTGTCAAATATTACCCCCGAGATGATAGGTAGGATTAAGTTACGTTATATTACGTTATTGATGTATACGAGGGTTACACGGAGACATAGAGGCCACCTCGCCAGGAATGTTGTCAAATATTACCGCCGAGATGATAGGTTGGATTAAGTTACGTTATATTACGTTATTGATGTATACGAGGGTTACACGGAGACATAGAAGCCAACTCGCCAGGAATGATGTCAAATATTACCGCCGAGATGTTAGGTTGCGTTAGGTTAGGTTATATTACGTTATTGATGTATATAAAGGTCCCACGGGGACGTAGAGGCCAACAAGCCAGGAATGTGGTCAAATATTACCGCCGAGATGTTAGGTTGCGTTAGGTTAGGTTATATTACGTTATTGATGTATATAAAGGTTCCACGGAGACGTATAGGCCAACTCGCCAGGAATGATGTCAAATATTACCGACGAGATGTTAGGTTGGGTTAGGTTAGGTTATATTACGTTATTGATGTATATAAACGTCCCATCGGGACGTAGTTGCCAACAAGCCAGGAATGTGGTCAAATATTACCGCCCAGATGTTAGATTGGGTTGTGTTAGGTTATATTACGTTATTGAGGCATATAAAGGTCCCACGGAGACGTAGAGGCCAACAGGCCATGAATGTGGTCAAATATTACCGCCGAGATGTTAGATTGGGTTAGGCTAGCTTATATTATGTTATTGATGTATATAAAGGTCCCACGGAGACGTAGAGGCCAACAAGCCAGGAATGTGGTCAAATATTACCGTCGAGATGTTAGATTGGGTCAGCTTATGTTATATTACGTTATTGATGTATATAAAGGTCTCACGGAGACGTAGAGGCTAACAAGCCAGGAATTTGGTCAAATATTACCGCCGAGATGCTAGATTGGGTTAGGTTAGGTTATAGTACGTTATTGAAGTATATAAAGGTCCCAAGGAGACGTAGAGGCTAACAAGCCAGGAATGTTGTCAAATATTACCGCCGAGATGATAGGTTGGGTTAAGTTACGTTATATTACGTTATTGATGTATACGAGGGTTACACGGAGACGTAGAGGCCAACTCGCCAGGAATGATGTCAAATATTATCGCCGAGATGTTAGGTTGCGTTAGGTTAGGTTATATTACGTTATTGATGTATATAAAGGACCCACGGAGACGTAGAGGCCACCTCGCCAGGTATGTTTTCAAATATTAGCGCCGAGAAGTTAGGTTGGGTTAGGTTAGGTTATATTACGTTAATGATGTATATGATGGTCCCACGGAGACGGAGAAGCCAACTCGCCAGTAATTTTGTCAAATATTACCGCCGAGATGATAGGTTGGGTTAGGTTAGGTTATATTTCGTTATTGATGTATATGAAGGGCCCACGGATACGTAGAGGCCAACTCGCCAGGTATGTTGTCAAATATTACCGCGGAGATGTTAGGTTGCGTTAGGTTAGGTTATATTACGTTATTGATGTATATAAAGGTCCCACGGGGACGTAGAGGCCAACAAGCCAGGAATGTGGTCAAATATTACCCCCGAGATGATAGGTAGGATTAAGTTACGTTATATTACGTTATTGATGTATACGAGGGTTACGCGGAGACATAGAGGCCACCTCGCCAGGAATGTTGTCAAATATTACCGCCGAGATGATAGGTTGGATTAAGTTACGTTATATTACGTTATTGATGTATACGAGGGTTACACGGAGACATAGAGGCCAACTCGCCAGGAATGATGTCAAATATTACCGCCGAGATGTTAGGTTGCGTTAGGTTAGGTTATATTACGTTATTGATGCATATGAAGGTCAAACGGAGACGTAGGGGCCAACTCGCCAGGAATGTTGTCAAATATTACCGCCGAGATGATCGGTTGGGTTAGGTTAGGTTATATTACGTTATAGATGTATATAAAGGTCCCACGGAGACGTAGAGGCCAACATGCCAGGAATGTTGTCAAATATTACCGCCGAGATGTTAGATTGGGTTAAGTTACGTTATATTACGTTATTGATGTATACGAGGGTTACACGGAGACGTAGAGGCCATCTCGCCAGGAATGATGTCAAATATTATCGCCGAGATGTTAGGTTGCGTTAGGTTAGGTTATATTACGTTATTGATGTATATAAAGGTCCCACGGGGACGTAGAGGCCAACAAGCCAGGAATGTGGTCAAATATTACCGCCGAGATGTTAGGTTGCGTTAGGTTAGGTTATATTACGTTATTGATGTATATAAAGGTTCCACGGAGACGTAGAGGCCAACAAGCCAGGAATGTGGTCAAATATTACCGTCGAGATGTTAGATTGGGTTAGGTTATGTTATATTACGTTATTGATGTATATAAAGGTCTCACGGAGACGTAGAGGCTAACAAGCCAGGAATTTGGTCAAATATTACCGCCGAGATGCTAGATTGGGTTAGGTTAGGTTATAGTACGTTATTGAAGTATATAAAGGTCCCAAGGAGACGTAGAGGCTAACAAGCCAGGAATGTTGTCAAATATTACCGCCGAGATGATAGGTTGGGTTAAGTTACGTTATATTACGTTATTGATGTATACGAGGGTTACACGGAGACGTAGAGGCCAACTCGCCAGGAATGATGTCAAATATTATCGCCGAGATGTTAGGTTGCGTTAGGTTAGGTTATATTACGTTATTGATGTATATAAAGGCCCCACGGAGAAGTAGATGCCAAATCGCCAGGAATGTTTTCAAACATTACCGCCGTGATGTTAGGTTGGGTTAGGTTAGGTTATATTACGTTATTGATGTATATAAAGGTCCCACGAAGACGTAGAGGCCATCTCGCCAGGAATTTTGTCAAATATTACCGCCGAGATGATAGGTTGGGTTAAGTTACGTTATATTACGTTATTGATGTATACGAGGGTTACACGGAGACGTAGAGGCCAACTCGCCAGGAATGATGTCAAATATTATCGCCGAGATGTTAGGTTGCGTTAGGTTAGGTTATATTACGTTATTGATGTATATAAAGGTCCCATGGAGACGTAGAGGCCAACTCGCCAGGAATGTTGTCAAATATTACCGCCGCGATGATAGGTTGGGTTAAGTTACGTTATATTACGTTATTGATGTATACGAGGGTTACACGGAGACATAGAGGCCAACTCGCCAGGAATGTTGTCAAATATTACCGCCGAGATGATAGGTTGGATTAAGTTACGTTATATTACGTTATTGATGTATACGAGGGTTACACGTAAACGTAGAGGCCAACTCGCCAGGAATGATGTCAAATATTATCGCCGAGATGTTAGGTTGCGTTAGGTTAGGTTATATTACGTTATTGATGTATATAAAGGTCCCACGGGGACGTAGAGGCCAACAAGCCAGGAATGTGGTCAAATATTACCGCCGAGATGTTAGATTGGGTTAGGCTAGCTTATATTATGTTATTGATGTATATAAAGGTCCCACGGAGACGTAGAGGCCAACAAGCCAGGAATGTGGTCAAATATTACCGTCGAGATGTTAGATTGGGTTAGGTTATGTTATATTACGTTACTGATGTATATAAAGGTCTCACGGAGACGTAGAGGCTAACAAGCCAGGAATTTGGTCAAATATTACCGCCGAGATGCTAGGTTGGGTTAGGTTAGGTTATAGTACGTTATTGATGTATATAAAGGACCCACGGAGACGTAGAGGCCACCTCGCCAGGTATATTTTCAAATATTAGCGCCGAGAAGTTAGGTTGGGTTAGGTTAGGTTATATTACGTTATTGATGTATATGATGGTCCCACGGAGACGGAGAAGCCAACTCGCCAGTAATTTTGTGAAATATTATCGCCGAGATGTTAGATTGGGTTAGGCTAGCTTATATTATGTTATTGATGTATATAAAGGTCCCACGGAGACGTAGAGGCCAACTCGCCAGGTATGTTGTCAAATATTACCGCGGAGATGTTAGGTTGGGTTAGGTTAAGTTATATTACGTTATTGATGTGTATAAAGGTCCCACGAAGACGTAGAGGCCAACTCGCCAAGAATCTTGTCAAATATTACCCCCGATATGATAGGTAGGATTAAGTTACGTTATATTACGTTATTGATGTATACGAGGGTTACACGGAGACATAGAGGCCACCTCGCCAGGAATGTTGTCAAATATTACCGCCGAGATGATAGGTTGGATTAAGTTACGTTATATTACGTTATTGATGTATACGAGGGTTACACGGAGACATAGAGGCCAACTCGCCAGGAATGATGTCAAATATTACCGCCGAGATGTTAGGTTGCGTTAGGTTAGGTTATATTACGTTATTGATGCATATGAAGGTCAAACGGAGACGTAGGGGCCAACTCGCCAGGAATGTTGTCAAATATTATCGCCGAGATGTTAGGTTGCGTTAGGTTAGGTTATATTACGTTATTGATGTATATAAAGGTCCCACGGAGAAGTAGATGCCAAATCGCCAGGAATGTTTTCAAACATTACCGCCGAGATGATAAATTGGCTTAAGTTACTTTATATTACGTTATTGTTGTATACGAGGGTTACACGCAGACGTAGAGGCCAAATCGCCAGGAATGATGTCAAATATTACCGCCGAGATGCTAGGTTGGGTTAGGTTAGGTTATATTACGTTATTGATGTATATAAAGGACCCACGGAGACGTAGAGGCCACCTCGCCAGGTATGTTTTCAAATATTAGCGCCGAGAAGTTAGGTTGGGTTAGGTTAGGTTATATTACGTTATTGATGTATATGATGGTCCCACGGAGACGGAGAAGCCAACTCGCCAGTAATTTTGTCAAATATTACCGCCGAGATGATAGGTTGGGTTAGGTTAGGTTATATTTCGTTATTGATGTATATGAAGGGCCCACGGATACGTAGAGGCCAACTCGCCAGGTATGTTGTCAAATATTACCGCGGAGATGTTAGGTTGGGTTAGGTTAAGTTATATTACGTTATTGATGTGTATAAAGGTCCCACGAAGACGTAGAGGCCAACTCGCCAGGAATGTTGTCAAATATTACCCCCGAGATGATAGGTAGGATTAAGTTACGTTATATTACGTTATTGATGTATACGAGGGTTACACGGAGACATAGAGGCCACCTCGCCAGGAATGTTGTCAAATATTACCGCCGAGATGATAGGTTGGATTAAGTTACGTTATATTACGTTATTGATGTATACGAGGGTTACACGGAGACATAGAGGCCAACTCGCCAGGAATGATGTCAAATATTACCGCCGAGATGTTAGGTTGCGTTAGGTTAGGTTATATTACGTTATTGATGCATATGAAGGTCAAACGGAGACGTAGGGGCCAACTCGCCAGGAATGTTGTCAAATATTACCGCCGAGATGATCGGTTGGGTTAGGTTAGGTTATATTACATTATAGATGTATATAAAGGTCCCACGGAGACGTAGAGGCCAACATGCCAGGAATGTCGTCAAATATTACCGCCGAGATGTTAGATTGGGTTAGGTTAGGTTATATTACGTTATTGATGTATACGAGGGTTACACGGAGACGTATAGGCCAACTCGCCAGGAATGATGTCAAGTATTACCGACGAGATGTTAGGTTGGGTTAGGTTAGGTTATATTACGTTATTGATGTATATAAAGGTCCCATCGGGACGTAGTTGCCAACAAGCCAGGAATGTGGTCAAATATTACCGCCGAGATGTTATATTGGGTTATGTTAGGTTATATTACGTTATTGAGGTATATAAAGGTCCCACGGAGACGTAGAGGCCAACAGGCCAGAAATGTGGTCAAATATTACCGCCGAGATGTTAGATTGGGTTAGGCTAGCTTATATTATGTTATTGATGTATATAAAGGTCCCACGGAGACGTAGAGGCCAACAAGCCAGGAATGTGGTCAAATATTACCGTCGAGATGTTAGATTGGGTTACGTTATGTTATATTACGTTATTGATGTATATAAAGGTCTCACGGAGACGTAGAGGCTAACAAGCCAGGAATTTGGTCAAATATTACCGCCGAGATGCTAGATTGGGTTAGGTTAGGTTATAGTACGTTATTGAAGTATATAAAGGTCCCAAGGAGACGTAGAGGCTAACAAGCCAGGAATGTTGTCAAATATTACCGCCGAGATGATAGGTTGGGTTAAGTTACGTTATATTACGTTATTGATGTATACGAGGGTTACACGGAGACGTAGAGGCCAACTCGCCAGGAATGATGTCAAATATTATCGCCGAGATGTTAGGTTGCGTTAGGTTAGGTTATATTACGTTATTGATGTATATAAAGGTCCCACGGAGAAGTAGATGCCAAATCGCCAGGAATGTTTTCAAACATTACCGCCGAGATGTTAGGTTGGGTTAGGTTAGGTTATATTACGTTATTGATGTATATAAAGGTCCCACGAAGACGTAGAGGCCATCTCGCCAGGAATTTTGTCAAATATTACCGCCGAGATGATAGGTTGGGTTAAGTTACGTTATATTACGTTATTGATGTATACGAGGGTTACACGGAGACGTAGAGGCCAACTCGCCAGGAATGATGTCAAATATTATCGCCGAGATGTTAGGTTGCGTTAGGTTAGGTTATATTACGTTATTGATGTATATAAAGGTCCCATGGAGACGTAGAGGCCAACTCGCCAGGAATGTTGTCAAATATTACCGCCGCGATGATAGGTTGGGTTAAGTTAAGTTATATTACGTTATTGATGTATACGAGGGTTACACGGAGACATAGAGGCCAACTCGCCAGGAATGTTGTCAAATATTACCGCCGAGATGATAGGTTGGATTAAGTTACGTTACATTACGTTATTGATGTATACGAGGGTTACACGGAGACGTAGAGGCCAACTCGCCAGGAATGATGTCAAATATTATCGCCGAGATGTTAGGTTGCGTTAGGTTAGGTTATATTACGTTATTGATGTATATAAAGGTCCCACGGGGACGTAGAGGCCAACATGCCAGGAATGTTGTCAAATATTACCGCCGAGATGTTAGATTGGGTTAGGTTAGGTTATATTACGTTATTGATGTATACGAGGGTTACACGGAGACGTAGAGGCCAACTCGCCAGGAATGATGTCAAATATTACCGCCGAGATGTTAGGTTGCGTTAGGTTAGGTTATATTACGTTATTGATGCATATGAAGGTCAAACGGAGACGTAGGGGCCAACTCGCCAGGAATGTTGTCAAATATTATCGCCGAGATGTTAGGTTGCGTTAGGTTAGGTTATATTACGTTATTGATGTATATAAAGGTCCCACGGAGAAGTAGATGCCAAATCGCCAGGAATGTTTTCAAACCTTACCGCCGAGATGATAAGTTGGCTTAAGTTACTTTATATTACGTTATTGTTGTATACGAGGGTTACACGGAGACGTAGAGGCCAAATCGCCAGGAATGATGTCAAATATTACCGCCGAGATGCTAGGTTGGGTTAGGTTAGGTTATATTTCGTTATTGATGTATATGAAGGGCCCACGGTTACGTAGAGGCCAACTCGCCAGGTATGTTGTCAAATATTACCGCGGAGATGTTAGGTTGCGTTAGGTTAGGTTATATTACGTTATTGATGCATATGAAGGTCAAACGGAGACGTAGGGGCCAACTCGCCAGGAATGTTGTCAAATATTATCGCCGAGATGTTAGGTTGCGTTAGGTTAGGTTATATTACGTTATTGATGTATATGATGGTCCCACGGAGACGGAGAAGCCAACTCGCCAGTAATTTTGTCAAATATTATCGCCGAGATGTTAGATTGGGTTAGGCTAGCTTATATTATGTTATTGATGTATATAAAGGTCCCACGGAGACGTAGAGGCCAACTCGCCAGGTATGTTGTCAAATATTACCGCGGAGATGTTAGGTTGGGTTAGGTTAAGTTATATTACGTTATTGATGTGTATAAAGGTCCCACGAAGACGTAGAGGCCAACTCGCCGAGAATCTTGTCAAATATTACCCCCGATATGATAGGTAGGATTAAGTTACGTTATATTACGTTATTGATGTATACGAGGGTTACACGGAGACATAGAGGCCACCTCGCCAGGAATGTTGTCAAATATTACCGCCGAGATGATAGGTTGGATTAAGTTACGTTATATTACGTTATTGATGTATACGAGGGTTACACGGAGACATAGAGGCCAACTCGCCAGGAATGATGTCAAATATTACCGCCGAGATGTTAGGTTGCGTTAGGTTAGGTTATATTACGTTATTGATGCATATGAAGGTCAAACGGAGACGTAGAGGCCAACATGCCAGGAATGTTGTCAAATATTACCGCCGAGATGTTAGATTGGGTTAGGTTAGGTTATATTACGTTATTGATGTATACGAGGGTTACACGGAGACGTATAGGCCAACTCGCCAGGAATGATGTCAAATATTACCGACGAGATGTTAGATTGGGTTAGGTTATGTTATATTACGTTATTGATGTATATAAAGGTCTCACGGAGACGTAGAGGCTAACAAGCCAGGAATTTGGTCAAATATTACCGCCGAGATGCTAGATTGGGTTAGGTTAGGTTATATTACGTTATTGATGTATACGAGGGTTACACGGAGACGTATAGGCCAACTCGCCAGGAATGATGTCAAGTATTACCGACGAGATGTTAGGTTGGGTTAGGTTAGGTTATATTACGTTATTGATGTATATAAAGGTCCCATCGGGACGTAGTTGCCAACAAGCCAGGAATGTGGTCAAATATTACCGCCGAGATGTTATATTGGGTTATGTTAGGTTATATTACGTTATTGAGGTATATAAAGGTCCCACGGAGACGTAGAGGCCAACAGGCCAGAAATGTGGTCAAATATTACCGCCGAGATGTTAGATTGGGTTAGGCTAGCTTATATTATGTTATTGATGTATATAAAGGTCCCACGGAGACGTAGAGGCTAACAAGCCAGGAATGTTGTCAAATATTACCGCCGAGATGATAGGTTGGGTTAAGTTACGTTATATTACGTTATTGATGTATACGAGGGTTACACGGAGACGTAGAGGCCAACTCGCCAGGAATGATGTCAAATATTATCGCCGAGATGTTAGGTTGCGTTAGGTTAGGTTATATTACGTTATTGATGTATATAAAGGTCCCACGGAGAAGTGGATGCCAAATCGCCAGGAATGTTTTCAAACATTACCGCCGAGATGTTAGGTTGGGTTAGGTTAGGTTATATTACGTTATTGATGTATATAAAGGTCCCACGAAGACGTAGAGGCCATCTCGCCAGGAATTTTGTCAAATATTACCGCCGAGATGATAGGTTGGGTTAAGTTACGTTATATTACGTTATTGATGTATACGAGGGTTACACGGAGACGTAGAGGCCAACTCGCCAGGAATGACGTCAAATATTATCGCCGAGATGTTAGGTTGCGTTAGGTTAGGTTATATTACGTTATTGATGTATATAAAGGTCCCATGGAGACGTAGAGGCCAACTCGCCAGGAATGTTGTCAAATATTACCGCCGCGATGATAGGTTGGGTTAAGTTACGTTATATTACGTTATTGATGTATACGAGGGTTACACGGAGACATAGAGGCCAACTCGCCAGGAATGTTGTCAAATATTACCGCCGAGATGATAGGTTGGATTAAGTTACGTTATATTACGTTATTGATGTATACGAGGGTTACACGGAGACATAGAGGCCACCTCGCCAGGAATGTTGTCAAATATTACCGCCGAGATGATAGGTTGGATTAAGTTACGTTATATTACGTTATTGATGTATACGAGGGTTACACGGAGACATAGAGGCCAACTCGCCAGGAATGATGTCAAATATTACCGCCGAGATGTTAGGTTGCGTTAGGTTAGGTTATATTACGTTATTGATGCATATGAAGGTCAAACGGAGACGTAGGGGCCAACTCGCCAGGAATGTTGTCAAATATTACCGCCGAGATGATCGGTTGGGTTAGGTTAGGTTATATTACATTATAGATGTATATAAAGGTCCCACGGAGACGTAGAGGCCAACATGCCAGGAATGTTGTCAAATATTACCGCCGAGATGTTAGATTGGGTTAGGTTAGGTTATATTACGTTATTGATGTATACGAGGGTTACACGGAGACGTATAGGCCAACTCGCCAGGAATGATGTCAAATATTACCGACGAGATGTTAGGTTGGGTTAGGTTAGGTTATATTACGTTATTGATGTATATAAAGGTCCCATCGGGACGTAGTTGCCAACAAGCCAGGAATGTGGTCAAATATTACCGCCGAGATGTTATATTGGGTTATGTTAGGTTATATTACGTTATTGAGGTATATAAAGGTCCCACGGAGACGTAGAGGCCAACAGGCCAGAAATGTGGTCAAATATTACCGCCGAGATGTTAGATTGGGTTAGGCTAGCTTATATTATGTTATTGATGTATATAAAGGTCCCACGGAGACGTAGAGGCCAACAAGCCAGGAATGTGGTCAAATATTACCGTCGAGATGTTAGATTGGGTTAGGTTATGTTATATTACGTTATTGATGTATATAAAGGTCTCACGGAGACGTAGAGGCTAACAAGCCAGGAATTTGGTCAAATATTACCGCCGAGATGCTAGATTGGGTTAGGTTAGGTTATAGTACGTTATTGAAGTATATAAAGGTCCCAAGGAGACGTAGAGGCTAACAAGCCAGGAATGTTGTCAAATATTACCGCCGAGATGATAGGTTGGGTTAAGTTACGTTATATTACGTTATTGATGTATACGAGGGTTACACGGAGACGTAGAGGCCAACTCGCCAGGAATGATGTCAAATATTATCGCCGAGATGTTAGGTTGCGTTAGGTTAGGTTATATTACGTTATTGATGTATATAAAGGTCCCACGGGGACGTAGAGGCCAACAAGCCAGGAATGTGGTCAAATATTACCGCCGAGATGTTAGATTGGGTTAGGCTAGCTTATATTATGTTATTGATGTATATAAAGGTCCCACGGAGACGTAGAGGCCAACAAGCCAGGAATGTGGTCAAATATTACCGTCGAGATGTTAGATTGGGTTAGGTTATGTTATATTACGTTACTGATGTATATAAAGGTCTCACGGAGACGTAGAGGCTAACAAGCCAGGAATTTGGTCAAATATTACCGCCGAGATGCTAGGTTGGGTTAGGTTAGGTTATAGTACGTTATTGATGTATATAAAGGACCCACGGAGACGTAGAGGCCACCTCGCCAGGTATGTTTTCAAATATTAGCGCCGAGAAGTTAGGTTGGGTTAGGTTAGGTTATATTACGTTATTGATGTATATGATGGTCCCACGGAGACGGAGAAGCCAACTCGCCAGTAATTTTGTCAAATATTATCGCCGAGATGTTAGATTGGGTTAGGCTAGCTTATATTATGTTATTGATGTATATAAAGGTCCCACGGAGACGTAGAGGCCAACTCGCCAGGTATGTTGTCAAATATTACCGCGGAGATGTTAGGTTGGGTTAGGTTAAGTTATATTACGTTATTGATGTGTATAAAGGTCCCACGAAGACGTAGAGGCCAACATGCCAGGAATGTTGTCAAATATTACCGCCGAGATGTTAGGTTGGGTTAGGTTAGGTTATATTACGTTATTGATGTATATAAAGGTCCCATCGGGACGTAGTTGCCAACAAGCCAGGAATGTGGTCAAATATTACCGCCGAGATGTTATATTGGGTTATGTTAGGTTATATAACGTTATTGAGGTATATAAAGCTCCCACGGAGACGTAGAGGCCAACAGGCCAGGAATGTGGTCAAATATTACCGCCGAGATGTTAGATTGGGTTAGGCTAGCTTATATTATGTTATTGATGTATATAAAGGTCCCACGGAGACGTAGAGGCCAACAAGCCAGGAATGTGGTCAAATATTACCGTCGAGATGTTAGATTGGGTTAGGTTATGTTATATTACGTTATTGATGTATATAAAGGTCTCACGGAGACGTAGAGGCTAACAAGCCAGGAATTTGGTCAAATATTACCGCCGAGATGCTAGATTGGGTTAGGTTAGGTTATAGTACGTTATTGAAGTATATAAAGGTCCCAAGGAGACGTAGAGGCTAACAAGCCAGGAATGTTGTCAAATATTACCGCCGAGATGATAGGTTGGGTTAAGTTACGTTATATTACGTTATTGATGTATACGAGGGTTACACGGAGACGTAGAGGCCAACTCGCCAGGAATGGTGTCAAATATTATCGCGGAGATGTTAGGTTGCGTTAGGTTAGGTTATATTACGTTATTGATGTATATAAAGGTCCCACGGAGAAGTAGATGCCAAATCGCCAGGAATGTTTTCAAACATTACCGCCGAGATGTTAGGTTGCGTTAGGTTAGGTTATATTACGTTATTGATGTATATAAAGGTCCCATGGAGACGTAGAGGCCAACTCGCCAGGAATGTTGTCAAATATTACCGCCGAGATGATAGGTTGGATTAAGTTACGTTATATTACGTTATTGATGTATACGAGGGTTACACGGAGACGTAGAGGCCAACTCGCCAGGAATGATGTCAAATATTATCGCCGAGATGTTAGGTTGCGTTAGGTTAGGTTATATTACGTTATTGATGTATATAAAGGTCCCACGGGGACGTAGAGGCCAACAAGCCAGGAATGTGGTCAAATATTACCGCCGAGATGTTAGATTGGGTTAGGCTAGCTTATATTATGTTATTGATGTATATAAAGGTCCCACGGAGACGTAGAGGCCAACAAGCCAGGAATGTGGTCAAATATTACCGTCGAGATGTTAGATTGGGTTAGGTTATGTTATATTACGTTATTGATGTATATAAAGGTCTCACGGAGACGTAGAGGCTAACAAGCCAGGAATTTGGTCAAATATTACCGCCGAGATGCTAGGTTGGGTTAGGTTAGGTTATAGTACGTTATTGAAGTATATAAAGGTCCCAAGGAGACGTAGAGGCCAACAAGCCAGGAATGTTGTCAAATATTACCGCCGCGATGATAGGTTGGGTTAAGTTACGTTATATTACGTTATTGATGTATACGAGGGTTACACGGAGACATAGAGGCCAACTCGCCAGGAATGTTGTCAAATATTACCGCCGAGATGATAGGTTGGATTAAGTTACGTTATATTACGTTATTGATGTATACGAGGGTTACACGGAGACATAGAGGCCACCTCGCCAGGAATGTTGTCAAATATTACCGCCGAGATGATAGGTTGGATTAAGTTACGTTATATTACGTTATTGATGTATACGAGGGTTACACGGAGACATAGAGGCCAACTCGCCAGGAATGATGTCAAATATTACCGCCGAGATGTTAGGTTGCGTTAGGTTAGGTTATATTACGTTATTGATGCATATGAAGGTCAAACGGAGACGTAGGGGCCAACTCGCCAGGAATGTTGTCAAATATTACCGCCGAGATGATCGGTTGGGTTAGGTTAGGTTATATTACATTATAGATGTATATAAAGGTCCCACGGAGACGTAGAGGCCAACATGCCAGGAATGTTGTCAAATATTACCGCCGAGATGTTAGATTGGGTTAGGTTAGGTTATATTACGTTATTGATGTATACGAGGGTTACACGGAGACGTATAGGCCAACTCGCCAGGAATGATGTCAAATATTACCGACGAGATGTTAGGTTGGGTTAGGTTAGGTTATATTACGTTATTGATGTATATAAAGGTCCCATCGGGACGTAGTTGCCAACAAGCCAGGAATGTGGTCAAATATTACCGCCGAGATGTTAGATTGGGTTAGGTTATGTTATATTACGTTATTGAGGTATATAAAGGTCCCACGGAGACGTAGAGGCCAACAGGCCAGAAATGTGGTCAAATATTACCGCCGAGATGTTAGATTGGGTTAGGCTAGCTTATATTATGTTATTGATGTATATAAAGGTCCCACGGGGACGTAGAGGCCAACAAGCCAGGAATGTGGTCAAATATTACCGCCGAGATGTTAGATTGGGTTAGGCTAGCTTATATTATGTTATTGATGTATATAAAGGTCCCACGGAGACGTAGAGGCCAACAAGCCAGGAATGTGGTCAAATATTACCGTCGAGATGTTAGATTGGGTTAGGTTATGTTATATTACGTTACTGATGTATATAAAGGTCTCACGGAGACGTAGAGGCTAACAAGCCAGGAATTTGGTCAAATATTACCGCCGAGATGCTAGGTTGGGTTAGGTTAGGTTATAGTACGTTATTGATGTATATAAAGGACCCACGGAGACGTAGATGCCACCTCGCCAGGTATGTTTTCAAATATTAGCGCCGAGAAGTTAGGTTGGGTTAGGTTAGGTTATATTACGTTATTGATGTATATGATGGTCCCACGGAGACGGAGAAGCCAACTCGCCAGTAATTTTGTCAAATATTATCGCCGAGATGTTAGATTGGGTTAGGCTAGCTTATATTATGTTATTGATGTATATAAAGGTCCCACGGAGACGTAGAGGCCAACTCGCCAGGTATGTTGTCAAATATTACCGCGGAGATGTTAGGTTGGGTTAGGTTAAGTTATATTACGTTATTGATGTGTATAAAGGTCCCACGAAGACGTAGATGCCAACTCGCCAAGAATCTTGTCAAATATTACCCCCGATATGATAGGTAGGATTAAGTTACGTTATATTACGTTATTGATGTATACGAGGGTTACACGGAGACATAGAGGCCACCTCGCCAGGAATGTTGTCAAATATTACCGCCGAGATGATAGGTTGGATTAAGTTACGTTATATTACGTTATTGATGTATACGAGGGTTACACGGAGACATAGAGGCCAACTCGCCAGGAATGATGTCAAATATTACCGCCGAGATGTTAGGTTGCGTTAGGTTAGGTTATATTACGTTATTGATGCATATGAAGGTCAAACGGAGACGTAGGGGCCAACTCGCCAGGAATGCTGTCAAATATTACCGCCGAGATGATCGGTTGGGTTAGGTTAGGTTATATTACGTTATAGATGTATATCAAGGTCCCACGGAGACGTAGAGGCCACCTCGCCAGGTATGTTTTCAAATATTAGCGCCGAGCAGTTAGGTTGGGTTAGGTTAGGTTATATTACGTTATTGATGTATATGATGGTCCCACGGAGACGGAGAAGCCAACTCGCCAGTAATTTTGTCAAATATTACCGCCGAGATGATAGGTTGGGTTAGGTTAGGTTATATTACGTTATTGATGTATATGATGGTCCCACGGAGACGTAGAGGCCAACTCGCCAGGTATGTTGTCAAATATTACCGCGGAGATGTTAGGTTGGGTTAGGTTAAGTTATATTACGTTATTGATGTGTATAAAGGTCCCACGAAGACGTAGAGGCCAACTCGCCGAGAATCTTGTCAAATATTACCCCTGATATGATAGGTAGGATTAAGTTACGTTATATTACGTTATTGATGTATACGAGGGTTACACGGAGACATAGAGGCCACCTCGCCAGGAATGTTGTCAAATATTACCGCCGAGATGATAGGTTGGATTAAGTTACGTTATATTACGTTATTGATGTATACGAGGGTTACACGGAGACATAGAGGCCAACTCGCCAGGAATGATGTCAAATATTACCGCCGAGATGTTAGGTTGCGTTAGGTTAGGTTATATTACGTTATTGATGCATATGAAGGTCAAACGGAGACGTAGGGGCCAACTCGCCAGGAATGTTGTCAAATATTACCGCCGAGATGATCGGTTGGGTTAGGTTAGGTTATATTACGTTATAGATGTATATCAAGGTCCCACGGAGACGTAGAGGCCAACATGCCAGGAATGTTGTCAAATATTACCGCCGAGATGTTAGGTTGGGTTAGGTTAGGTTATATTACGTTATTGATGTATATAAAGGTCCCATCGGGACGTAGTTGCCAACAAGCCAGGAATGTGGTCAAATATTACCGCCGAGATGTTATATTGGGTTATGTTAGGTTATATTACGTTATTGAGGTATATAAAGCTCCCACGGAGACGTAGAGGCCAACAGGCCAGGAATGTGGTCAAATATTACCGCCGAGATGTTAGATTGGGTTAGGCTAGCTTATATTATGTTATTGATGTATATAAAGGTCCCACGGAGACGTAGAGGCCAACAAGCCAGGAATGTGGTCAAATATTACCGTCGAGATGTTAGATTGGGTTAGGTTATGTTATATTACGTTATTGATGTATATAAAGGTCTCACGGAGACGTAGAGGCTAACAAGCCAGGAATTTGGTCAAATATTACCGCCGAGATGCTAGATTGGGTTAGGTTAGGTTATAGTACGTTATTGAAGTATATAAAGGTCCCAAGGAGACGTAGAGGCTAACAAGCCAGGAATGTTGTCAAATATTACCGCCGAGATGATAGGTTGGGTTAAGTTACGTTATATTACGTTATTGATGTATACGAGGGTTACACGGAGACGTAGAGGCCAACTCGCCAGGAATGGTGTCAAATATTATCGCGGAGATGTTAGGTTGCGTTAGGTTAGGTTATATTACGTTATTGATGTATATAAAGGTCCCACGGAGAAGTAGATGCCAAATCGCCAGGAATGTTTTCAAACATTACCGCCGAGATGTTAGGTTGCGTTAGGTTAGGTTATATTACGTTATTGATGTATATAAAGGTCCCATGGAGACGTAGAGGCCAACTCGCCAGGAATGTTGTAAAATATTACCGCCGCGATGATAGGTTGGGTTAAGTTACGTTATATTACGTTATTGATGTATACGAGGGTTACACGGAGACATAGAGGCCAACTCGCCAGGAATGTTGTCAAATATTACCGCCGAGATGATAGGTTGGATTAAGTTACGTTATATTACGTTATTGATGTATACGAGGGTTACACGGAGACGTAGAGGCCAACTCGCCAGGAATGATGTCAAATATTATCGCCGAGATGTTAGGTTGCGTTAGGTTAGGTTATATTACGTTATTGATGTATATAAAGGTCCCACGGGGACGTAGAGGCCAACAAGCCAGGAATGTGGTCAAATATTACCGCCGAGATGTTAGATTGGGTTAGGCTAGCTTATATTATGTTATTGATGTATATAAAGGTCCCACGGAGACGTAGAGGCCAACAAGCCAGGAATGTGGTCAAATATTACCGTCGAGATGTTAGATTGGGTTAGGTTATGTTATATTACGTTATTGATGTATATAAAGGTCTCACGGAGACGTAGAGGCTAACAAGCCAGGAATTTGGTCAAATATTACCGCCGAGATGCTAGGTTGGGTTAGGTTAGGTTATAGTACGTTATTGAAGTATATAAAGGTCCCAAGGAGACGTAGAGGCCAACAAGCCAGGAATGTTGTCAAATATTACCGCCGCGATGATAGGTTGGGTTAAGTTACGTTATATTACGTTATTGATGTATACGAGGGTTACACGGAGACATAGAGGCCAACTCGCCAGGAATGTTGTCAAATATTACCGCCGAGATGTTAGGTTGCGTTAGGTTAGGTTATATTACGTTATTGATGTATATAAAGGTCCCACGGAGAAGTAGATGCCAAATCGCCAGGAATGTTTTCAAACCTTACCGCCGAGATGATAAGTTGGCTTAAGTTACTTTATATTACGTTATTGTTGTATACGAGGGTTACACGGAGACGTAGAGGCCAAATCGCCAGGAATGATGTCAAATATTACCGCCGAGATGCTAGGTTGGGTTAGGTTAGGTTATATTTCGTTATTGATGTATATGAAGGGCCCACGGTTACGTAGAGGCCAACTCGCCAGGTATGTTGTCAAATATTACCGCGGAGATGTTAGGTTGCGTTAGGTTAGGTTATATTACGTTATTGATGCATATGAAGGTCAAACGGAGACGTAGGGGCCAACTCGCCAGGAATGTTGTCAAATATTATCGCCGAGATGTTAGGTTGCGTTAGGTTAGGTTATATTACGTTATTGATGTATATGATGGTCCCACGGAGACGGAGAAGCCAACTCGCCAGTAATTTTGTCAAATATTATCGCCGAGATGTTAGATTGAGTTAGGCTAGCTTATATTATGTTATTGATGTATATAAAGGTCCCACGGAGACGTAGAGGCCAACTCGCCAGGTATGTTGTCAAATATTAACGCGGAGATGTTAGGTTGGGTTAGGTTAAGTTATATTACGTTATTGATGTGTATAAAGGTCCCACGAAGACGTAGAGGCCAACTCGCCGAGAATCTTGTCAAATATTACCCCCGATATGATAGGTAGGATTAAGTTACGTTATATTACGTTATTGATGTATACGAGGGTTACACGGAGACATAGAGGCCACCTCGCCAGGAATGTTGTCAAATATTACCGCCGAGATGATAGGTTGGATTAAGTTACGTTATATTACGTTATTGATGTATACGAGGGTTACACGGAGACATAGAGGCCAACTCGCCAGGAATGATGTCAAATATTACCGCCGAGATGTTAGGTTGCGTTAGGTTAGGTTATATTACGTTATTGATGCATATGAAGGTCAAACGGAGACGTAGAGGCCAACATGCCAGGAATGTTGTCAAATATTACCGCCGAGATGTTAGATTGGGTTAGGTTAGGTTATATTACGTTATTGATGTATACGAGGGTTACACGGAGACGTATAGGCCAACTCGCCAGGAATGATGTCAAATATTACCGACGAGATGTTAGGTTGGGTTAGGTTAGGTTATATTACGTTATTGATGTATATAAAGGTCCCATCGGGACGTAGTTGCCAACAAGCCAGGAATGTGGTCAAATATTACCGCCGAGATGTTATATTGGGTTATGTTAGGTTATATTACGTTATTGAGGTATATAAAGGTCCCACGGAGACGTAGAGGCCAACAGGCCAGAAATGTGGTCAAATATTACCGCCGAGATGTTAGATTGGGTTAGGCTAGCTTATATTATGTTATTGATGTATATAAAGGTCCCACGGAGACGTAGAGGCCAACAAGCCAGGAATGTGGTCAAATATTACCGTCGAGATGTTAGATTGGGTTAGGTTATGTTATATTACGTTATTGATGTATATAAAGGTCTCACGGAGACGTAGAGGCTAACAAGCCAGGAATTTGGTCAAATATTACCGCCGAGATGCTAGATTGGGTTAGGTTAGGTTATATTACGTTATTGATGTATACGAGGGTTACACGGAGACGTATAGGCCAACTCGCCAGGAATGATGTCAAGTATTACCGACGAGATGTTAGGTTGGGTTAGGTTAGGTTATATTACGTTATTGATGTATATAAAGGTCCCATCGGGACGTAGTTGCCAACAAGCCAGGAATGTGGTCAAATATTACCGCCGAGATGTTATATTGGGTTATGTTAGGTTATATTACGTTATTGAGGTATATAAAGGTCCCACGGAGACGTAGAGGCCAACAGGCCAGAAATGTGGTCAAATATTACCGCCGAGATGTTAGATTGGGTTAGGCTAGCTTATATTATGTTATTGATGTATATAAAGGTCCCACGGAGACGTAGAGGCTAACAAGCCAGGAATGTTGTCAAATATTACCGCCGAGATGATAGGTTGGGTTAAGTTACGTTATATTACGTTATTGATGTATACGAGGGTTACACGGAGACGTAGAGGCCAACTCGCCAGGAATGATGTCAAATATTATCGCCGAGATGTTAGGTTGCGTTAGGTTAGGTTATATTACGTTATTGATGTATATAAAGGTCCCACGGAGAAGTGGATGCCAAATCGCCAGGAATGTTTTCAAACATTACCGCCGAGATGTTAGGTTGGGTTAGGTTAGGTTATATTACGTTATTGATGTATATAAAGGTCCCACGAAGACGTAGAGGCCATCTCGCCAGGAATTTTGTCAAATATTACCGCCGAGATGATAGGTTGGGTTAAGTTACGTTATATTACGTTATTGATGTATACGAGGGTTACACGGAGACGTAGAGGCCAACTCGCCAGGAATGACGTCAAATATTATCGCCGAGATGTTAGGTTGCGTTAGGTTAGGTTATATTACGTTATTGATGTATATAAAGGTCCCATGGAGACATAGAGGCCACCTCGCCAGGAATGTTGTCAAATATTACCGCCGAGATGATAGGTTGGATTAAGTTACGTTATATTACGTTATTGATGTATACGAGGGTTACACGGAGACATAGAGGCCATCTCGCCAGGAATGATGTCAAATATTACCGCCGAGATGTTAGGTTGCGTTAGGTTAGGTTATATTACGTTATTGATGCATATGAAGGTCAAACGGAGACGTAGGGGCCAACTCGCCAGGAATGTTGTCAAATATTACCGCCGAGATGATCGGTTGGGTTAGGTTAGGTTATATTACATTATAGATGTATATAAAGGTCCCACGGAGACGTAGAGGCCAACATGCCAGGAATGTTGTCAAATATTACCGCCGAGATGTTAGATTGGGTTAGGTTAGGTTATATTACGTTATTGATGTATACGAGGGTTACACGGAGACGTATAGGCCAACTCGCCAGGAATGATGTCAAATATTACCGACGAGATGTTAGGTTGGGTTAGGTTAGGTTATATTACGTTATTGATGTATATAAAGGTCCCATCGGGACGTAGTTGCCAACAAGCCAGGAATGTGGTCAAATATTACCGCCGAGATGTTATATTGGGTTATGTTAGGTTATATTACGTTATTGAGGTATATAAAGGTCCCACGGAGACGTAGAGGCCAACAGGCCAGAAATGTGGTCAAATATTACCGCCGAGATGTTAGATTGGGTTAGGCTAGCTTATATTATGTTATTGATGTATATAAAGGTCCCACGGAGACGTAGAGGCCAACAAGCCAGGAATGTGGTCAAATATTACCGTCGAGATGTTAGATTGGGTTAGGTTATGTTATATTACGTTATTGATGTATATAAAGGTCTCACGGAGACGTAGAGGCCAACTCGCCAGGTATGTTGTCAAATATTACCGCGGAGATGTTAGGTTGGGTTAGGTTAAGTTATATTACGTTATTGATGTGTATAAAGGTCCCACGGGGACGTAGAGGCCAACAAGCCAGGAATGTGGTCAAATATTACCGCCGAGATGTTAGATTGGGTTAGGCTAGCTTATATTATGTTATTGATGTATATAAAGGTCCCACGGAGACGTAGAGGCCAACAAGCCAGGAATGTGGTCAAATATTACCGTCGAGATGTTAGATTGGGTTAGGTTATGTTATATTACGTTACTGATGTATATAAAGGTCTCACGGAGACGTAGAGGCTAACAAGCCAGGAATTTGGTCAAATATTACCGCCGAGATGCTAGGTTGGGTTAGGTTAGGTTATAGTACGTTATTGATGTATATAAAGGACCCACGGAGACGTAGAGGCCACCTCGCCAGGTATGTTTTCAAATATTAGCGCCGAGAAGTTAGGTTGGGTTAGGTTAGGTTATATTACGTTATTGATGTATATGATGGTCCCACGGAGACGGAGAAGCCAACTCGCCAGTAATTTTGTCAAATATTATCGCCGAGATGTTAGATTGGGTTAGGCTAGCTTATATTATGTTATTGATGTATATAAAGGTCCCACGGAGACGTAGAGGCCAACTCGCCAGGTATGTTGTCAAATATTACCGCGGAGATGTTAGGTTGGGTTAGGTTAAGTTATATTACGTTATTGATGTGTATAAAGGTCCCACGAAGACGTAGATGCCAACTCGCCAAGAATCTTGTCAAATATTACCCCCGATATGATAGGTAGGATTAAGTTACGTTATATTACGTTATTGATGTATACGAGGGTTACACGGAGACATAGAAGCCACCTCGCCAGGAATGTTGTCAAATATTACCGCCGAGATGATAGGTTGGATTAAGTTACGTTATATTACGTTATTGATGTATACGAGGGTTACACGGAGACATAGAGGCCAACTCGCCAGGAATGATGTCAAATATTACCGCCGAGATGTTAGGTTGCGTTAGGTTAGGTTATATTACGTTATTGATGCATATGAAGGTCAAACGGAGACGTAGGGGCCAACTCGCCAGGAATGCTGTCAAATATTACCGCCGAGATGATCGGTTGGGTTAGGTTAGGTTATATTACGTTATAGATGTATATCAAGGTCCCACGGAGACGTAGAGGCCACCTCGCCAGGTATGTTTTCAAATATTAGCGCCGAGCAGTTAGGTTGGGTTAGGTTAGGTTATATTACGTTATTGATGTATATGATGGTCCCACGGAGACGGAGAAGCCAACTCGCCAGTAATTTTGTCAAATATTACCGCCGAGATGATAGGTTGGGTTAGGTTAGGTTATATTACGTTATTGATGTATATGATGGTCCCACGGAGACGTAGAGGCCAACTCGCCAGGTATGTTGTCAAATATTACCGCGGAGATGTTAGGTTGGGTTAGGTTAAGTTATATTACGTTATTGATGTGTATAAAGGTCCCACGAAGACGTAGAGGCCAACTCGCCGAGAATCTTGTCAAATATTACCCCTGATATGATAGGTAGGATTAAGTTACGTTATATTACGTTATTGATGTATACGAGGGTTACACGGAGACATAGAGGCCACCTCGCCAGGAATGTTGTCAAATATTACCGCCGAGATGATAGGTTGGATTAAGTTACGTTATATTACGTTATTGATGTATACGAGGGTTACACGGAGACATAGAGGCCAACTCGCCAGGAATGATGTCAAATATTACCGCCGAGATGTTAGGTTGCGTTAGGTTAGGTTATATTACGTTATTGATGCATATGAAGGTCAAACGGAGACGTAGGGGCCAACTCGCCAGGAATGTTGTCAAATATTACCGCCGAGATGATCGGTTGGGTTAGGTTAGGTTATATTACGTTATAGATGTATATCAAGGTCCCACGGAGACGTAGAGGCCAACATGCCAGGAATGTTGTCAAATATTACCGCCGAGATGTTAGGTTGGGTTAGGTTAGGTTATATTACGTTATTGATGTATATAAAGGTCCCATCGGGACGTAGTTGCCAACAAGCCAGGAATGTGGTCAAATATTACCGCCGAGATGTTATATTGGGTTATGTTAGGTTATATTACGTTATTGAGGTATATAAAGCTCCCACGGAGACGTAGAGGCCAACAGGCCAGGAATGTGGTCAAATATTACCGCCGAGATGTTAGATTGGGTTAGGCTAGCTTATATTATGTTATTGATGTATATAAAGGTCCCACGGAGACGTAGAGGCCAACAAGCCAGGAATGTGGTCAAATATTACCGTCGAGATGTTAGATTGGGTTAGGTTATGTTATATTACGTTATTGATGTATATAAAGGTCTCACGGAGACGTAGAGGCTAACAAGCCAGGAATTTGGTCAAATATTACCGCCGAGATGCTAGATTGGGTTAGGTTAGGTTATAGTACGTTATTGAAGTATATAAAGGTCCCAAGGAGACGTAGAGGCTAACAAGCCAGGAATGTTGTCAAATATTACCGCCGAGATGATAGGTTGGGTTAAGTTACGTTATATTACGTTATTGATGTATACGAGGGTTACACGGAGACGTAGAGGCCAACTCGCCAGGAATGGTGTCAAATATTATCGCGGAGATGTTAGGTTGCGTTAGGTTAGGTTATACTACGTTATTGATGTATATAAAGGTCCCACGGAGAAGTAGATGCCAAATCGCCAGGAATGTTTTCAAACATTACCGCCGAGATGTTAGGTTGCGTTAGGTTAGGTTATATTACGTTATTGATGTATATAAAGGTCCCATGGAGACGTAGAGGCCAACTCGCCAGGAATGTTGTCAAATATTACCGCCGCGATGATAGGTTGGGTTAAGTTACGTTATATTACGTTATTGATGTATACGAGGGTTACACGGAGACATAGAGGCCAACTCGCCAGGAATGTTGTCAAATATTACCGCCGAGATGATAGGTTGGATTAAGTTACGTTATATTACGTTATTGATGTATACGAGGGTTACACGGAGACGTAGAGGCCAACTCGCCAGGAATGATGTCAAATATTATCGCCGAGATGTTAGGTTGCGTTAGGTTAGGTTATATTACGTTATTGATGTATATAAAGGTCCCACGGGAACGTAGAGGCCAACAAGCCAGGAATGTGGTCAAATATTACCGCCGAGATGTTAGATTGGGTTAGGCTAGCTTATATTATGTTATTGATGTATATAAAGGTCCCACGGAGACGTAGAGGCCAACAAGCCAGGAATGTGGTCAAATATTACCGTCGAGATGTTAGATTGGGTTAGGTTATGTTATATTACGTTATTGATGTATATAAAGGTCTCACGGAGACGTAGAGGCTAACAAGCCAGGAATTTGGTCAAATATTACCGCCGAGATGCTAGGTTGGGTTAGGTTAGGTTATAGTACGTTATTGAAGTATATAAAGGTCCCAAGGAGACGTAGAGGCCAACAAGCCAGGAATGTTGTCAAATATTACCGCCGCGATGATAGGTTGGGTTAAGTTACGTTATATTACGTTATTGATGTATACGAGGGTTACACGGAGACATAGAGGCCAACTCGCCAGGAATGTTGTCAAATATTACCGCCGAGATGATAGGTTGGATTAAGTTACGTTATATTACGTTATTGATGTATACGAGGGTTACACGGAGACATAGAGGCCACCTCGCCAGGAATGTTGTCAAATATTACCGCCGAGATGATAGGTTGGATTAAGTTACGTTATATTACGTTATTGATGTATACGAGGGTTACACGGAGACATAGAGGCCAACTCGCCAGGAATGATGTCAAATATTACCGCCGAGATGTTAGGTTGGGTTAGGTTAGGTTATATTACGTTATTGATGTATATAAAGGTCCCTTCGGGACGTAGTTGCCAACAAGCCAGGAATGTGGTCAAATATTACCGCCGAGATGTTATATTGGGTTATGTTAGGTTATATTACGTTATTGAGGTATATAAAGGTCCCACGGAGACGTAGAGGCCAACAGGCCAGAAATGTGGTCAAATATTACCGCCGAGATGTTAGATTGGGTTAGGCTAGCTTATATTATGTTATTGATGTATATAAAGGTCCCACGGAGACGTAGAGGCCAACAAGCCAGGAATGTGGTCAAATATTACCGTCGAGATGTTAGATTGGGTTAGGTTATGTTATATTACGTTATTGATGTATATAAAGGTCTCACGGAGACGTAGAGGCTAACAAGCCAGGAATTTGGTCAAATATTACCGCCGAGATGCTAGATTGGGTTAGGTTAGGTTATAGTACGTTATTGAAGTATATAAAGGTCCCAAGGAGACGTAGAGGCTAACAAGCCAGGAATGTTGTCAAATATTACCGCCGAGATGATAGGTTGGGTTAAGTTACGTTATATTACGTTATTGATGTATACGAGGGTTACACGGAGACGTAGAGGCCAACTCGCCAGGAATGATGTCAAATATTATCGCCGAGATGTTAGGTTGCGTTAGGTTAGGTTATATTACGTTATTGATGTATATAAAGGTCCCACGGGGACGTAGAGGCCAACAAGCCAGGAATGTGGTCAAATATTACCGCCGAGATGTTAGATTGGGTTAGGCTAGCTTATATTATGTTATTGATGTATATAAAGGTCCCACGGAGACGTAGAGGCCAACAAGCCAGGAATGTGGTCAAATATTACCGTCGAGATGTTAGATTGGGTTAGGTTATGTTATATTACGTTACTGATGTATATAAAGGTCTCACGGAGACGTAGAGGCTAACAAGCCAGGAATTTGGTCAAATATTACCGCCGAGATGCTAGGTTGGGTTAGGTTAGGTTATAGTACGTTATTGATGTATATAAAGGACCCACGGAGACGTAGAGGCCACCTCGCCAGGTATGTTTTCAAATATTAGCGCCGAGCAGTTAGGTTGGGTTAGGTTAGGTTATATTACGTTATTGATGTATATGATGGTCCCACGGAGACGGAGAAGCCAACTCGCCAGTAATTTTGTCAAATATTACCGCCGAGATGATAGGTTGGGTTAGGTTAGGTTATATTACGTTATTGATGTATATGATGGTCCCACGGAGACGTAGAGGCCAACTCGCCAGGTATGTTGTCAAATATTACCGCGGAGATGTTAGGTTGGGTTAGGTTAAGTTATATTACGTTATTGATGTGTATAAAGGTCCCACGAAGACGTAGAGGCCAACTCGCCGAGAATCTTGTCAAATATTACCCCTGATATGATAGGTAGGATTAAGTTACGTTATATTACGTTATTGATGTATACGAGGGTTACACGGAGACATAGAGGCCACCTCGCCAGGAATGTTGTCAAATATTACCGCCGAGATGATAGGTTGGATTAAGTTACGTTATATTACGTTATTGATGTATACGAGGGTTACACGGAGACATAGAGGCCAACTCGCCAGGAATGATGTCAAATATTACCGCCGAGATGTTAGGTTGCGTTAGGTTAGGTTATATTACGTTATTGATGCATATGAAGGTCAAGCGGAGACGTAGGGGCCAACTCGCCAGGAATGTTGTCAAATATTACCGCCGAGATGATCGGTTGGGTTAGGTTAGGTTATATTACGTTATAGATGTATATCAAGGTCCCACGGAGACGTAGAGGCCAACATGCCAGGAATGTTGTCAAATATTACCGCCGAGATGTTAGGTTGGGTTAGGTTAGGTTATATTACGTTATTGATGTATATAAAGGTCCCATCGGGACGTAGTTGCCAACAAGCCAGGAATGTGGTCAAATATTACCGCCGAGATGTTATATTGGGTTATGTTAGGTTATATTACGTTATTGAGGTATATAAAGCTCCCACGGAGACGTAGAGGCCAACAGGCCAGGAATGTGGTCAAATATTACCGCCGAGATGTTAGATTGGGTTAGGCTAGCTTATATTATGTTATTGATGTATATAAAGGTCCCACGGAGACGTAGAGGCCAACAAGCCAGGAATGTGGTCAAATATTACCGTCGAGATGTTAGATTGGGTTAGGTTATGTTATATTACGTTATTGATGTATATAAAGGTCTCACGGAGACGTAGAGGCTAACAAGCCAGGAATTTGGTCAAATATTACCGCCGAGATGCTAGATTGGGTTAGGTTAGGTTATAGTACGTTGTTGAAGTATATAAAGGTCCCAAGGAGACGTAGAGGCTAACAAGCCAGGAATGTTGTCAAATATTACCGCCGAGATGATAGGTTGGGTTAAGTTACGTTATATTACGTTATTGATGTATACGAGGGTTACACGGAGACGTAGAGGCCAACTCGCCAGGAATGGTGTCAAATATTATCGCGGAGATGTTAGGTTGCGTTAGGTTAGGTTATATTACGTTATTGATGTATATAAAGGTCCCACGGAGAAGTAGATGCCAAATCGCCAGGAATGTTTTCAAACATTACCGCCGAGATGTTAGGTTGCGTTAGGTTAGGTTATATTACGTTATTGATGTATATAAAGGTCCCATGGAGACGTAGAGGCCAACTCGCCAGGAATGTTGTCAAATATTACCGCCGCGATGATAGGTTGGGTTAAGTTACGTTATATTACGTTATTGATGTATACGAGGGTTACACGGAGACATAGAGGCCAACTCGCCAGGAATGTTGTCAAATATTACCGCCGAGATGATAGGTTGGATTAAGTTACGTTATATTACGTTATTGATGTATACGAGGGTTACACGGAGACGTAGAGGCCAACTCGCCAGGAATGATGTCAAATATTATCGCCGAGATGTTAGGTTGCGTTAGGTTAGGTTATATTACGTTATTGATGTATATAAAGGTCCCACGGGGACGTAGAGGCCAACAAGCCAGGAATGTGGTCAAATATTACCGCCGAGATGTTAGATTGGGTTAGGCTAGCTTATATTATGTTATTGATGTATATAAAGGTCCCACGGAGACGTAGAGGCCAACAAGCCAGGAATGTGGTCAAATATTACCGTCGAGATGTTAGATTGGGTTAGGTTATGTTATATTACGTTATTGATGTATATAAAGGTCTCACGGAGACGTAGAGGCTAACAAGCCAGGAATTTGGTCAAATATTACCGCCGAGATGCTAGGTTGGGTTAGGTTAGGTTATAGTACGTTATTGAAGTATATAAAGGTCCCAAGGAGACGTAGAGGCCAACAAGCCAGGAATGTTGTCAAATATTACCGCCGAGATGATAGGTTGGGTTAAGTTACGTTATATTACGTTATTGATGTATACGAGGGTTACACGGAGACGTAGAGGCCAACTCACCAGGAATGATGTCAAATATTACCGCCGAGATGCTAGGTTGGGTTAGGTTAGGTTATATTACGTTATTGATGTATATAAAGGACCCACGGAGACGTAGAAGCCACCTCGCCAGGTATGTTTTCAAATATTAGCGCCGAGAAGTTAGGTTGGGTTAGGTTAGGTTATATTACGTTATTGATGTATATGATGGTCCCACGGAGACGGAGAAGCCAACTCGCCAGTAATTTTGTCAAATATTATCGCCGAGATGTTAGATTGGGTTAGGCTAGCTTATATTATGTTATTGATGTATATAAAGGTCCCACGGAGACGTAGAGGCCAACTCGCCAGGTATGTTGTCAAATATTACCGCGGAGATGTTATATTGGGTTATGTTAGGTTATATTACGTTATTGAGGTATATAAAGGTCCCACGGAGACGTAGAGGCCAACAGGCCAGAAATGTGGTCAAATATTACCGCCGAGATGTTAGATTGGGTTAGGCTAGCTTATATTATGTTATTGATGTATATAAAGGTCCCACGGAGACGTAGAGGCTAACAAGCCAGGAATGTTGTCAAATATTACCGCCGAGATGATAGGTTGGGTTAAGTTACGTTATATTACGTTATTGATGTATACGAGGGTTACACGGAGACGTAGAGGCCAACTCGCCAGGAATGATGTCAAATATTATCGCCGAGATGTTAGGTTGCGTTAGGTTAGGTTATATTACGTTATTCATGTATATAAAGGTCCCACGGAGAAGTAGATGCCAAATCGCCAGGAATGTTTTCAAACATTACCGCCGAGATGTTAGGTTGGGTTAGGTTAGGTTATATTACGTTATTGATGTATATAAAGGTCCCACGAAGACGTAGAGGCCATCTCGCCAGGAATTTTGTCAAATATTACCGCCGAGATGATAGGTTGGGTTAAGTTACGTTATATTACGTTATTGATGTATACGAGGGTTACACGGAGACGTAGAGGCCAACTCGCCAGGAATGACGTCAAATATTATCGCCGAGATGTTAGGTTGCGTTAGGTTAGGTTATATTACGTTATTGATGTATATAAAGGTCCCATGGAGACGTAGAGGCCAACTCGCCAGGAATGTTGTCAAATATTACCGCCGCGATGATAGGTTGGGTTAAGTTACGTTATATTACGTTATTGATGTATACGAGGGTTACACGGAGACATAGAGGCCACCTCGCCAGGAATGTTGTCAAATATTACCGCCGAGATGATAGGTTGGATTAAGTTACGTTATATTACGTTATTGATGTATACGAGGGTTACACGGAGACATAGAGGCCAACTCGCCAGGAATGATGTCAAATATTACCGCCGAGATGTTAGGTTGCGTTAGGTTAGGTTATATTACGTTATTGATGCATATGAAGGTCAAACGGAGACGTAGGGGCCAACTCGCCAGGAATGTTGTCAAATATTACCGCCGAGATGATCGGTTGGGTTAGGTTAGGTTATATTACATTATAGATGTATATAAAGGTCCCACGGAGACGTAGAGGCCAACATGCCAGGAATGTTGTCAAATATTACCGCCGAGATGTTAGATTGGGTTAGGTTAGGTTATATTACGTTATTGATGTATACGAGGGTTACACGTAGACGTATAGGCCAACTCGCCAGGAATGATGTCAAATATTATCGACGAGATGTTAGGTTGGGTTAGGTTAGGTTATATTACGTTATTGATGTATATAAAGGTCCCATCGGGACGTAGTTGCCAACAAGCCAGGAATGTGGTCAAATATTACCGCCGAGATGTTATATTGGGTTATGTTAGGTTATATTACGTTATTGAGGTATATAAAGCTCCCACGGAGACGTAGAGGCCAACAGGCCAGGAATGTGGTCAAATATTACCGCCGAGATGTTAGATTGGGTTAGGCTAGCTTATATTATGTTATTGATGTATATAAAGGTCCCACGGAGACGTAGAGGCCAACAAGCCAGGAATGTGGTCAAATATTACCGTCGAGATGTTAGATTGGGTTAGGTTATGTTATATTACGTTATTGATGTATATAAAGGTCTCACGGAGACGTAGAGGCTAACAAGCCAGGAATTTGGTCAAATATTACCGCCGAGATGCTAGATTGGGTTAGGTTAGGTTATAGTACGTTATTGAAGTATATAAAGGTCCCAAGGAGACGTAGAGGCTAACAAGCCAGGAATGTTGTCAAATATTACCGCCGAGATGATAGGTTGGGTTAAGTTACGTTATATTACGTTATTGATGTATACGAGGGTTACACGGAGACGTAGAGGCCAACTCGCCAGGAATGGTGTCAAATATTATCGCGGAGATGTTAGGTTGCGTTAGGTTAGGTTATATTACGTTATTGATGTATATAAAAGTCCCACGGAGAAGTAGATGCCAAATCGCCAGGAATGTTTTCAAACATTACCGCCGAGATGTTAGGTTGCGTTAGGTTAGGTTATATTACGTTATTGATGTATATAAAGGTCCCATGGAGACGTAGAGGCCAACTCGCCAGGAATGTTGTCAAATATTACCGCCGCGATGATAGGTTGGGTTAAGTTACGTTATATTACGTTATTGATGTATACGAGGGTTACACGGAGACATAGAGGCCAACTCGCCAGGAATGTTGTCAAATATTACCGCCGAGATGATAGGTTGGATTAAGTTACGTTATATTACGTTATTGATGTATACGAGGGTTACACGGAGACGTAGAGGCCAACTCGCCAGGAATGATGTCAAATATTATCGCCGAGATGTTAGGTTGCGTTAGGTTAGGTTATATTACGTTATTGATGTATATAAAGGTCCCACGGGGACGTAGAGGCCAACAAGCCAGGAATGTGGTCAAATATTACCGCCGAGATGTTAGATTGGGTTAGGCTAGCTTATATTATGTTATTGATGTATATAAAGGTCCCACGGAGACGTAGAGGCCAACAAGCCAGGAATGTGGTCAAATATTACCGTCGAGATGTTAGATTGGGTTAGGTTATGTTATATTACGTTATTGATGTATATAAAGGTCTCACGGAGACGTAGAGGCTAACAAGCCAGGAATTTGGTCAAATATTACCGCCGAGATGCTAGGTTGGGTTAGGTTAGGTTATAGTACGTTATTGAAGTATATAAAGGTCCCAAGGAGACGTAGAGGCCAACAAGCCAGGAATGTTGTCAAATATTACCGCCGAGATGATAGGTTGGGTTAAGTTACGTTATATTACGTTATTGATGTATACGAGGGTTACACGGAGACGTAGAGGCCAACTCACCAGGAATGATGTCAAATATTACCGCCGAGATGCTAGGTTGGGTTAGGTTAGGTTATATTACGTTATTGATGTATATAAAGGACCCACGGAGACGTAGAAGCCACCTCGCCAGGTATGTTTTCAAATATTAGCGCCGAGAAGTTAGGTTGGGTTAGGTTAGGTTATATTACGTTATTGATGTATATGATGGTCCCACGGAGACGGAGAAGCCAACTCGCCAGTAATTTTGTCAAATATTATCGCCGAGATGTTAGATTGGGTTAGGCTAGCTTATATTATGTTATTGATGTATATAAAGGTCCCACGGAGACGTAGAGGCCAACTCGCCAGGTATGTTGTCAAATATTACCGCGGAGATGTTATATTGGGTTATGTTAGGTTATATTACGTTATTGAGGTATATAAAGGTCCCACGGAGACGTAGAGGCCAACAGGCCAGAAATGTGGTCAAATATTACCGCCGAGATGTTAGATTGGGTTAGGCTAGCTTATATTATGTTATTGATGTATATAAAGGTCCCACGGAGACGTAGAGGCTAACAAGCCAGGAATGTTGTCAAATATTACCGCCGAGATGATAGGTTGGGTTAAGTTACGTTATATTACGTTATTGATGTATACGAGGGTTACACGGAGACGTAGAGGCCAACTCGCCAGGAATGATGTCAAATATTATCGCCGAGATGTTAGGTTGCGTTAGGTTAGGTTATATTACGTTATTGATGTATATAAAGGTCCCACGGAGAAGTAGATGCCAAATCGCCAGGAATGTTTTCAAACATTACCGCCGAGATGTTAGGTTGGGTTAGGTTAGGTTATATTACGTTATTGATGTATATAAAGGTCCCACGAAGACGTAGAGGCCATCTCGCCAGGAATTTTGTCAAATATTACCGCCGAGATGATAGGTTGGGTTAAGTTACGTTATATTACGTTATTGATGTATACGAGGGTTACACGGAGACGTAGAGGCCAACTCGCCAGGAATGACGTCAAATATTATCGCCGAGATGTTAGGTTGCGTTAGGTTAGGTTATATTACGTTATTGATGTATATAAAGGTCCCATGGAGACGTAGAGGCCAACTCGCCAGGAATGTTGTCAAATATTACCGCCGCGATGATAGGTTGGGTTAAGTTACGTTATATTACGTTATTGATGTATACGAGGGTTACACGGAGACATAGAGGCCACCTCGCCAGGAATGTTGTCAAATATTACCGCCGAGATGATCGGTTGGGTTAGGTTAGGTTATATTACATTATAGATGTATATAAAGGTCCCACGGAGACGTAGAGGCCAACATGCCAGGAATGTTGTCAAATATTACCGCCGAGATGTTAGATTGGGTTAGGTTAGGTTATATTACGTTATTGATGTATACGAGGGTTACACGGAGACGTATAGGCCAACTCGCCAGGAATGATGTCAAATATTACCGACGAGATGTTAGGTTGGGTTAGGTTAGGTTATATTACGTTATTGATGTATATAAAGGTCCCATCGGGACGTAGTTGCCAACAAGCCAGGAATGTGGTCAAATATTACCGCCGAGATGTTATATTGGGTTATGTTAGGTTATATTACGTTATTGAGGTATATAAAGGTCCCACGGAGACGTAGAGGCCAACAGGCCAGAAATGTGGTCAAATATTACCGCCGAGATGTTAGATTGGGTTAGGCTAGCTTATATTATGTTATTGATGTATATAAAGGTCCCACGGAGACGTAGAGGCCAACAAGCCAGGAATGTGGTCAAATATTACCGTCGAGATGTTAGATTGGGTTAGGTTATGTTATATTACGTTATTGATGTATATAAAGGTCTCACGGAGACGTAGAGGCTAACAAGCCAGGAATTTGGTCAAATATTACCGCCGAGATGCTAGATTGGGTTAGGTTAGGTTATAGTACGTTATTGAAGTATATAAAGGTCCCAAGGAGACGTAGAGGCTAACAAGCCAGGAATGTTGTCAAATATTACCGCCGAGATGATAGGTTGGGTTAAGTTACGTTATATTACGTTATTGATGTATACGAGGGTTACACGGAGACGTAGAGGCCAACTCGCCAGGAATGATGTCAAATATTATCGCCGAGATGTTAGGTTGCGTTAGGTTAGGTTATATTACGTTATTGATGTATATAAAGGTCCCACGGGGACGTAGAGGCCAACAAGCCAGGAATGTGGTCAAATATTACCGCCGAGATGTTAGATTGGGTTAGGCTAGCTTATATTATGTTATTGATGTATATAAAGGTCCCACGGAGACGTAGAGGCCAACAAGCCAGGAATGTGGTCAAATATTACCGTCGAGATGTTAGATTGGGTTAGGTTATGTTATATTACGTTACTGATGTATATAAAGGTCTCACGGAGACGTAGAGGCTAACAAGCCAGGAATTTGGTCAAATATTACCGCCGAGATGCTAGGTTGGGTTAGGTTAGGTTATAGTACGTTATTGATGTATATAAAGGACCCACGGAGACGTAGAGGCCACCTCGCCAGGTATGTTTTCAAATATTAGCGCCGAGAAGTTAGGTTGGGTTAGGTTAGGTTATATTACGTTATTGATGTATATGATGGTCCCACGGAGACGGAGAAGCCAACTCGCCAGTAATTTTGTCAAATATTATCGCCGAGATGTTAGATTGGGTTAGGCTAGCTTATATTATGTTATTGATGTATATAAAGGTCCCACGGAGACGTAGAGGCCAACTCGCCAGGTATGTTGTCAAATATTACCGCGGAGATGTTAGGTTGGGTTAGGTTAAGTTATATTACGTTATTGATGTGTATAAAGGTCCCACGAAGACGTAGATGCCAACTCGCCAAGAATCTTGTCAAATATTACCCCCGATATGATAGGTAGGATTAAGTTACGTTATATTACGTTATTGATGTATACGAGGGTTACACGGAGACATAGAGGCCACCTCGCCAGGAATGTTGTCAAATATTACCGCCGAGATGATAGGTTGGATTAAGTTACGTTATATTACGTTATTGATGTATACGAGGGTTACACGGAGACATAGAGGCCAACTCGCCAGGAATGATGTCAAATATTACCGCCGAGATGTTAGGTTGCGTTAGGTTAGGTTATATTACGTTATTGATGCATATGAAGGTCAAACGGAGACGTAGGGGCCAACTCGCCAGGAATGTTGTCAAATATTACCGCCGAGATGATCGGTTGGGTTAGGTTAGGTTATATTACGTTATAGATGTATATCAAGGTCCCACGGAGACGTAGAGGCCAACATGCCAGGAATGTTGTCAAATATTACCGCCGAGATGTTAGGTTGGGTTAGGTTAGGTTATATTACGTTATTGATGTATATAAAGGTCCCAACGGGACGTAGTTGCCAACAAGCCAGGAATGTGGTCAAATATTACCGCCGAGATGTTATATTGGGTTATGTTAGGTTATATTACGTTATTGAGGTATATAAAGCTCCCACGGAGACGTAGAGGCCAACAGGCCAGGAATGTGGTCAAATATTACCGCCGAGATGTTAGATTGGGTTAGGCTAGCTTATATTATGTTATTGATGTATATAAAGGTCCCACGGAGACGTAGAGGCCAACAAGCCAGGAATGTGGTCAAATATTACCGTCGAGATGTTAGATTGGGTTAGGTTATGTTATATTACGTTATTGATGTATATAAAGGTCTCACGGAGACGTAGAGGCTAACAAGCCAGGAATTTGGTCAAATATTACCGCCGAGATGCTAGATTGGGTTAGGTTAGGTTATAGTACGTTATTGAAGTATATAAAGGTCCCAAGGAGACGTAGAGGCTAACAAGCCAGGAATGTTGTCAAATATTACCGCCGAGATGATAGGTTGGGTTAAGTTACGTTATATTACGTTATTGATGTATACGAGGGTTACACGGAGACGTAGAGGCCAACTCGCCAGGAATGATGTCAAATATTATCGCGGAGATGTTAGGTTGCGTTAGGTTAGGTTATATTACGTTATTGATGTATATAAAGGTCCCACGGAGAAGTAGATGCCAAATCGCCAGGAATGTTTTCAAACATTACCGCCGAGATGTTAGGTTGCGTTAGGTTAGGTTATATTACGTTATTGATGTATATAAAGGTCCCATGGAGACGTAGAGGCCAACTCGCCTGGAATGTTGTCAAATATTACCGCCGCGATGATAGGTTGGGTTAAGTTACGTTATATTACGTTATTGATGTATACGAGGGTTACACGGAGACATAGAGGCCAACTCGCCAGGAATGTTGTCAAATATTACCGCCGAGATGATAGGTTGGATTAAGTTACGTTATATTACGTTATTGATGTATACGAGGGTTACACGGAGACGTAGAGGCCAACTCGCCAGGAATGATGTCAAATATTATCGCCGAGATGTTAGGTTGCGTTAGGTTAGGTTATATTACGTTATTGATGTATATAAAGGTCCCACGGGGACGTAGAGGCCAACAAGCCAGGAATGTGGTCAAATATTACCGCCGAGATGTTAGATTGGGTTAGGCTAGCTTATATTATGTTATTGATGTATATAAAGGTCCCACGGAGACGTAGAGGCCAACAAGCCAGGAATGTGGTCAAATATTACCGTCGAGATGTTAGATTGGGTTAGGTTATGTTATATTACGTTATTGATGTATATAAAGGTCTCACGGAGACGTAGAGGCTAACAAGCCAGGAATTTGGTCAAATATTACCGCCGAGATGCTAGGTTGGGTTAGGTTAGGTTATAGTACGTTATTGAAGTATATAAAGGTCCCAAGGAGACGTAGAGGCCAACAAGCCAGGAATGTTGTCAAATATTACCGCCGAGATGATAGGTTGGGTTAAGTTACGTTATATTACGTTATTGATGTATACGAGGGTTACACGGAGACGTAGAGGCCAACTCACCAGGAATGATGTCAAATATTACCGCCGAGATGCTAGGTTGGGTTAGGTTAGGTTATATTACGTTATTGATGTATATAAAGGACCCACGGAGACGTAGAAGCCACCTCGCCAGGTATGTTTTCAAATATTAGCGCCGAGAAGTTAGGTTGGGTTAGGTTAGGTTATATTACGTTATTGATGTATATGATGGTCCCACGGAGACGGAGAAGCCAACTCGCCAGTAATTTTGTCAAATATTATCGCCGAGATGTTAGATTGGGTTAGGCTAGCTTATATTATGTTATTGATGTATATAAAGGTCCCACGGAGACGTAGAGGCCAACTCGCCAGGTATGTTGTCAAATATTACCGCGGAGATGTTAGGTTGGGTTAGGTTAAGTTATATTACGTTATTGATGTGTATAAAGGTCCCACGAAGACGTAGAGGCCAACTCGCCGAGAATCTTGTCAAATATTACCCCCGATATGATAGGTAGGATTAAGTTACGTTATATTACGTTATTGATGTATACGAGGGTTACACGGAGACATAGAGGCCAACTCGCCAGGAATGATGTCAAATATTACCGCCGAGATGTTAGGTTGCGCTAGGTTAGGTTATATTACGTTATTGATGCATATGAAGGTCAAACGGAGACGTAGGGGCCAACTCGCCAGGAATGTTGTCAAATATTACCGCCGAGATGATCGGTTGGGTTAGGTTAGGTTATATTACATTATAGATGTATATAAAGGTCCCACGGAGACGTAGAGGCCAACATGCCAGGAATGTTGTCAAATATTACCGCCGAGATGTTAGATTGGGTTAGGTTAGGTTATATTACGTTATTGATGTATACGAGGGTTACACGGAGACGTATAGGCCAACTCGCCAGGAATGATGTCAAATATTACCGACGAGATGTTAGGTTGGGTTAGGTTAGGTTATATTACGTTATTGATGTATATAAAGGTCCCATCGGGACGTAGTTGCCAACAAGCCAGGAATGTGGTCAAATATTACCGCCGAGATGTTATATTGGGTTATGTTAGGTTATATTACGTTATTGAGGTATATAAAGGTCCCACGGAGACGTAGAGGCCAACAGGCCAGAAATGTGGTCAAATATTACCGTCGAGATGTTAGATTGGGTTAGGTTATGTTATATTACGTTATTGATGTATATAAAGGTCTCACGGAGACGTAGAGGCTAACAAGCCAGGAATTTGGTCAAATATTACCGCCGAGATGCTAGGTTGGGTTAGGTTAGGTTATAGTACGTTATTGAAGTATATAAAGGTCCCAAGGAGACGTAGAGGCCAACAAGCCAGGAATGTTGTCAAATATTACCGCCGAGATGATAGGTTGGGTTAAGTTACGTTATATTACGTTATTGATGTATACGAGGGTTACACGGAGACGTAGAGGCCAACTCGCCAGGAATGATGTCAAATATTACCGCCGAGATGCTAGGTTGGGTTAGGTTAGGTTATATTACGTTATTGATGTATATAAAGGACCCACGGAGACGTAGAGGCCACCTCGCCAGGTATGTTTTCAAATATTAGCGCCGAGAAGTTAGGTTGCGTTAGGTTAGGTTATATTACGTTATGGATGTATATGATGGACCCACGGAGACGGAGAAGCCAACTCGCCAGTAATTTTGTCAAATATTATCGCCGAGATGTTAGATTGGGTTAGGCTAGCTTATATTATGTTATTGATGTATATAAAGGTCCCACGGAGACGTAGAGGCCAACTCGCCAGGTATGTTGTCAAATATTACCGCGGAGATGTTAGGTTGGGTTAGGTTAAGTTATATTACGTTATTGATGTGTATAAAGGTCCCACGAAGACGTAGAGGCCAACTCGCCGAGAATCTTGTCAAATATTACCCCCGATATGATAGGTAGGATTAAGTTACGTTATATTACGTTATTGATGTATACGAGGGTTACACGGAGACATAGAGGCCACCTCGCCAGGAATGTTGTCAAATATTACCGCCGAGATGATAGGTTGGATTAAGTTACGTTATATTACGTTATTGATGTATACGAGAGTTACACGGAGACATAGAGGCCAACTCGCCAGGAATGATGTCAAATATTACCGCCGAGATTTTAGGTTGCGTTAGGTTAGGTTATATTACGTTATTGATGTATATAAAGGACCCACGGAGACGTAGAGGCCACCTCGCCAGGTATGTTTTCAAATATTAGCGCCGAGAAGTTAGGTTGGGTTAGGTTAGGTTATATTACGTTATTGATGTATATGATGGTCCCACGGAGACGGAGAAGCCAACTCGCCAGTAATTTTGTCAAATATTACCGCCGAGATGATAGGTTGGGTTAGGTTAGGTCATATTTCGTTATTGATGTATATGAAGGGCCCACGGATACGTAGAGGCCAACTCGCCAGGTATGTTGTCAAATATTACCGCGGAGATGTTAGGTTGGGTTAGGTTAAGTTATATTACGTTATTGATGTGTATAAAGGTCCCACGAAGACGTAGAGGCCAACTCGCCAGGAATGTTGTCAAATATTACCCCCGAGATGATAGGTAGGATTAAGTTACGTTATATTACGTTACTGATGTATACGAGGGTTACACGGAGACATAGAGGCCACCTCGCCAGGAATGTTGTCAAATATTACCGCCGAGATGATAGGTTGGATTAAGATACGTTATATTACGTTATTGATGTATACGAGGGTTACACGGAGACATAGAGGCCAACTCGCCAGGAATGATGTCAAATATTACCGCCGAGATGTTAGGTTGCGTTAGGTTAGGTTATATTACGTTATTGATGCATATGAAGGTCAAACGGAGACGCAGGGGCCAACTCGCCAGGAATGTTGTCAAATATTACCGCCGAGATGATCGGTTGGGTTAGGTTAGGTTATATTACGTTATAGATGTATATAAAGGTCCCACGGAGACGTAGAGGCCAACATGCCAGGAATGTTGTCAAATATTACCGCCGAGATGTTAGATTGTGTTAGGTTAGGTTATATTACGTTATTGATGTATACGAGGGTTACACGGAGACGTAGAGGCCAACTCGCCAGGAATGATGTCAAACATTATCGCCGAGATGTTAGGTTGCGTTAGGTTAGGTTATATTACGTTATTGATGTATATAAAGGTCCCACGGGGACGTAGAGGCCAACAAGCCAGGAATGTGGTCAAATATTACCGCCGAGATGTTAGGTTGCGTTAGGTTAGGTTATATTACGTTATTGATGTATATAAAGGTTCCACGGAGACGTATAGGCCAACTCGCCAGGAATGATGTCAAATATTACCGACGAGATGTTAGGTTGGGTTAGGTTAGGTTATATTACGTTATTGATGTATATAAAGGTCCCATCGGGACGTAGTTGCCAACAAGCCAGGAATGTGGTCAAATATTACCGCCGAGATGTTATATTGGGTTATGTTAGGTTATATTACGTTATTGAGGTATATAAGGGTCCCACGGAGACGTAGAGGCCAACAGGCCAGGAATGTGGTCAAATATTACCGCCGAGATGTTAGATTGGGTTAGGCTAGCTTATATTATGTTATTGATGTATATAAAGGTCCCACGGAGACGTAGAGGCCAACAAGCCAGGAATGTGGTCAAATATTACCGTCGAGATGTTAGATTGGGTTAGGTTATGTTATATTACGTTATTGATGTATATAAAGGTCTCACGGAGACGTAGAGGCTAACAAGCCAGGAATTTGGTCAAATATTACCGCCGAGATGCTAGGTTGGGTTAGGTTAGGTTATAGTACGTTATTGAAGTATATAAAGGTCCCAAGGAGACGTAGAGGCCAACAAGCCAGGAATGTTGTCAAATATTACCGCCGAGATGATAGGTTGGATTAAGTTACGTTATATTACGTTATTGATGTATACGAGGGTTACACGGAGACATAGAGGCCAACTCGCCAGGAATGATGTCAAATATTACCGCCGAGATGTTAGGTTGCGTTAGGTTAGGTTATATTACGTTATTGATGCATATGAAGGTCAAACGGAGACGTAGGGGCCAACTCGCCAGGAATGTTGTCAAATATTACCGCCGAGAAGATCGGTTGGGTTAGGTTAGGTTATATTACGTTATAGATGTATATAAAGGTCCCACGGAGTCGTAGAGGCCAACATGCCAGGAATGTTGTCAAATATTACCGCCGAAATGTTAGATTGGGTTAGGTTATGTTATATTACGTTATTGATGTATATAAAGATCCCATGCAGACGTAGAGGCCAACTCGCCAGGAAAGTTGTCAAATATTACCGCCGAGATGTTAAATTGGGTTAGGTTAGGTTATATTACGTTATTGATGTATATAAAGGTCCCACGAAGACGTAGAGGCCATCTCGCCAGGAATTTTGTCAAATATTACCGCCGAGATGATAGGTTGGGTTAAGTTACGTTATATTACGTTATTGATGTATACGAGGGTTACACGGAGACGTAGAGGCCAACTCGCCAGGAATGATGTCAAATATTATCGCCGAGATGTTAGGTTGCGTTAGGTTAGGTTATATTACGTTATTGATGTATATAAAGGTCCCATGGAGACGTAGAGGCCAACTCGCCAGGAATGTTGTCAGATATTACCGCCGCGATGATAGGTTGGGTTAAGTTACGTTATATTACGTTATTTATGTATACGAGGGTTACACGGAGACGTAGAGGCCAACCCGCCAGGAATGATGTCAAATATTACCGCGGAGATGTTAGTTTGCGATAGGTTAGGTTATATTACGTTATTGATGTAGATAAAGGTCCCACGGAGACGTAGAGGCCAACAAGACAGTCATGTGGTCAAATATTACCGCCGAGATGTTAGGTTGGTTTAGGTTAGGTTATATTACGTTATTGATGTATATGAAGGTCCCACGGAGACGTAGAGGCCAACTCGCCAGGAATGTTGTCAAATATTACCGCCGAGATGATAGGTTGGGTTAAGTTACGTTATATTACGTTATTTATGTATACGAGGGTTACACGGAGACGTAGAGGCCAACTCGCCAGGAATGATGTCAAATATTACCGCCGAGATGATAGGTTGGGTTAGGTTAGGTTATATTACGTTATTGATGTATATGATGGTCCCACGGAGACGTAGAGGCCAACTCGCCAGGTATGTTGTCAAATATTACCGCGGAGATGTTAGGTTGGGTTAGGTTAAGTTATATTACGTTATTGATGCATATGAAGGTCAAACGGAGACGTAGGGGCCAACTCGCCAGGAATGCTGTCAAATATTACCGCCGAGATGATCGGTTGGGTTAGGTTAGGTTATATTACGTTATAGATGTATATCAAGGTCCCACGGAGACGTAGAGGCCACCTCGCCAGGTATGTTTTCAAATATTAGCGCCGAGCAGTTAGGTTGGGTTAGGTTAGGTTATATTACGTTATTGATGTATATGATGGTCCCACGGAGACGGAGAAGCCAACTCGCCAGTAATTTTGTCAAATATTACCGCCGAGATGATAGGTTGGGTTAGGTTAGGTTATATTACGTTATAGATGTATATAAAGGTCTCACGGAGACGTAGAGGCCAACAAGCCAGGAATGTGGTCAAATATTACCGCCGAGATGTTAGATTGGGTTAGGCTAGGTTATATTACGTTATTGAAGTATATAAAGGTCCCACGGAGACGTAGAAGCCAACAAGCCAGGAATGTGGTCAAATATTACCGTGAGATGTTAGATTGGGTTAGGCTAGGTTATATTACGTTATTGAAGTATATAAAGGTCCCACGGAGACGTAGAGGCCAACTCGCCAGGAATGTTGTCAAATATTACCGCCGTGATGTTAGGTTGGGTTAGGTTACGTTATATTACGTTATTGATGTATACGAGGGTTACACGGAGACATAGAGGCCAACTCGCCAGGAATGATGTCAAATATTACCGCCGAGATGTTAGGTTGCGTTAGGTTAGGTTATATTACGTTATTGATGCATATGAAGGTGAAACGGAGACGTAGGGGCCAACTCGCCAGGAATGTTGTCAAATATTACCGCCGAGATGATCGGTTGGGTTAGGTTAGGTTATATTACGTTATAGATGTATATAAAGGTCCCACGGAGACGTAGAGGCCAACTTGCCAGGAATGTTGTCAAATATTACCGCCGAGATGATAGGTTGGATTAAGTTACGTTATATTACGTTATTGATGTATACGAGGGTTACACGGAGACATAGAGGCCAACTCGCCAGGAATGATGTCAAATATTACCGCCGAGATGTTAGGTTGCGTTAGGTTATGTTATATTACGTTATTGATGTATATAAAGGTTCCACGGAGACGTATAGGCCAACTCGCCAGGAATGATGTCAAATATTACCGACGAGATGTTAGGTTGCGTTAGGTTAGGTTATATTACGTTATTGATGTATATAAAGGTCCCATCGGGACGTAGCTGCCAACAAGCCAGGAATGTGGTCAAATATTACCGCCGAGATGTTATATTGGGTTATGTTAGGTTATATTACGTTATTGAGGTATATAAAGGTCCCACGGAGACGTAGAGGCCAACAGGCCAGGAATGTGGTCAAATATTACCGCCGAGATGTTAGATTGGGTTAGGCTAGCTTATATTATGTTATTGATGTATATAAAGGTCCCACGGAGACGTAGAGGCCAACAAGCCAGGAATGTGGTCAAATATTACCGTCGAGATGTTAGATTGGGTTAGGTTATGTTATATTACGTTAGTGATGTATATAAAGGTCTCACGGAGACGTAGAGGCTAACAAGCCAGGAATTTGGTCAAATATTACCGCCGAGATGCTAGATTGGGTTAGGTTAGGTTATAGTACGTTATTGAAGTATATAAAGGTCCCAAGGAGACGTAGAGGCTAACAAGCCAGGAATGTTGTCAAATATTACCGCCGAGATGATAGGTTGGGTTAAGTTACGTTATATTACGTTATTGATGTATACGAGGGTTACACGGAGACGTAGAGGCCAACTCGCCAGGAATGATGTCAAATATTATCGCCGAGATGTTAGGTTGCGTTAGGTTAGGTTATATTACGTTATTGATGTATATAAAGGTCCCACGGAGAAGTAGATGCCAAATCGCCAGGAATGTTTTCAAACATTACCGCCGAGATGTTAGGTTGGGTTAGGTTAGGTTATATTACGTTATTGATGTATATAAAAGTCCCACGAAGACGTAGAGGCCATCTCGCCAGGAATTTTGTCAAATATTACCGCCGAGATGATAGGTTGGGTTAAGTTACGTTATATTACGTTATTGATGTATACGAGGGTTACACGGAGACGTAGAGGCCAACTCGCCAGGAATGATGTCAAATATTATCGCCGAGATGTTAGGTTGCGTTAGGTTAGGTTATATTACTTTATTGATGTATATAAAGGTCCCATGGAGACGTAGAGGCCAACTCGCCAGGAATGTTGTCAAATATTACCGCCGCGATGATAGGTTGGGTTAAGTTACGTTATATTACGTTATTGATGTATACGAGGGTTACACGGAGACATAGAGGCCAACTCGCCAGGAATGTTGTCAAATATTACCGCCGAGATGATAGGTTGGATTAAGTTACGTTATATTACGTTATTGATGTATACGAGGGTTACACGGAGACGTAGAGGCCAACTCGCCAGGAATGATGTCAAATATTATCGCCGAGATGTTAGGTTGCGTTAGGTTAGGTTATATTACGTTATTGATGTATATAAAGGTCCCACGGGGACGTAGAGGCCAACAAGCCAGGAATATGGTCAAATATTACCGCCGAGATGTTAGATTGGGTTAGGCTAGCTTATATTATGTTATTGATGTATATAAAGGTCCCACGGAGACGTAGAGGCCAACAAGCCAGGAATGTGGTCAAATATTACCGTCGAGATGTTAGATTGGGTTAGGTTATGTTATATTACGTTATTGATGTATATAAAAGTCTCACGGAGACGTAGAGGCTAACAAGCCAGGAATTTGGTCAAATATTACCGCCGAGATGCTAGGTTGGGTTAGGTTAGGTTATATTACGTTATTGATGTATATAAAGGACCCAAGGAGACGTAGAGGCCACCTCGCCAGGTATGTTTTCAAATATTAGCGCCGAGAAGTTAGGTTGGGTTAGGTTAGGTTATATTACGTTATTGATGTATATGATGGTCCCACGGAGACGGAGAAGCCAACTCGCCAGTAATTTTGTCAAATATTATCGCCGAGATGTTAGATTGGGTTAGGCTAGCTTATATTATGTTATTGATGTATATAAAGGTCCCACGGAGACGTAGAGGCCAACTCGCCAGGTATGTTGTCAAATATTACCGCGGAGATGTTAGGTTGGGTTAGGTTAAGTTATATTACGTTATTGATGTGTATAAAGGTCCCACGAAGACGTAGAGGCCAACTCGCCGAGAATCTTGTCAAATATTACCCCCGATATGATAGGTAGGATTAAGTTACGTTATATTACGTTATTGATGTATACGAGGGTTACACGGAGACATGGAGGCCACCTCGCCAGGAATGATGTCAAATATTACCGACGAGATGTTAGGTTGGGTTAGGTTAGGTTATATTACGTTATTGATGTATATAAAGGTCCCATCGGGACGTAGTTGCCAACAAGCCAGGAATGTGGTCAAATATTACCGCCGAGATGTTATATTGGGTTACGTTAGGTTATATTACGTTATTGAGGTATATAAAGGTCCCACGGAGACGTAGAGGCCAACAGGCCAGGAATGTGGTCAAATATTACCGCCGAGATGTTAGATTGGGTTAGGCTAGCTTATATTATGTTATTGATGTATATAAAGGTCCCACGGAGACGTAGAGGCCAACAAGCCAGGAATGTGGTCAAATATTACCGTCGAGATGTTAGATTGGGTTAGGTTATGTTATATTACGTTAGTGATGTATATAAAGGTCTCACGGAGTCGTAGAGGCTAACAAGCCAGGAATTTGGTCAAATATTACCGCCGAGATGCTAGATTGGGTTAGGTTAGGTTATAGTACGTTATTGAAGTATATAAAGGTCCCAAGGAGACGTAGAGGCTAACAAGCCAGGAATGTTGTCAAATTTTACCGCCGAGATGATAGGTTGGGTTAAGTTACGTTATATTACGTTATTGATGTATACGAGGGTTACACGGAGACGTAGAGGCCAACTCGCCAGGAATGATGTCAAATATTATCGCCGAGATGTTAGGTTGCGTTAGGTTAGGTTATATTACGTTATTGATGTATATAAAGGTCCCACGGAGAAGTAGATGCCAAATCGCCAGGAATGTTTTCAAACATTACCGCCGAGATGTTAGGTTGGGTTAGGTTAGGTTATATTACGTTATTGATGTATATAAAGGTCCCACGAAGACGTAGAGGCCAACTCGCCAGGAATGTTGTCAAATATTACCGCCGCGATGATAGGTTGGGTTAAGTTACGTTATATTACGTTATTGATGTATACGAGGGTTACACGGAGACATAGAGGCCAACTCGCCAGGAATGTTGTCAAATATTACCGCCGAGATGATAGGTTGGATTAAGTTACGTTATATTACGTTATTGATGTATACGAGGGTTACACGGAGACGTAGAGGCCAACTCGCCAGGAATGATGTCAAATATTATCGCCGAGATGTTAGGTTGCGTTAGGTTAGGTTATATTACGTTATTGATGTATATAAAGGTCCTACGGGGACGTAGAGGCCAACAAGCCAGGAATGTGGTCAAATATTACCGCCGAGATGTTAGATTGGGTTAGGCTAGCTTATATTATGTTATTGATGTATATAAAGGTCCCACGGAGACGTAGAGGCCAACAAGCCAGGAATGTGGTCAAATATTACCGTCGAGATGTTAGATTGGGTTAGGTTAGGTTATATTACGTTATTGATGTATATAAAGGTCCCATCGGGACGTAGTTGCCAACAAGCCAGGAATGTGGTCAAATATTACCGCCGAGATGTTATATTGGGTTATGTTAGGTTATATTACGTTATTGAGGTATATAAAGGTCCCACGGAGACGTAGAGGCCAACAGGCCAGGAATGTGGTCAAATATTACCGCCGAGATGTTAGATTGGGTTAGGCTTGCTTATATTATGTTATTGATGTATATAAAGGTCCCACGGAGACGTAGAGGCCACAAGCCAGGAATGTGGTCAAATATTACCGTCGAGATGTTAGATTGGGTTAGGTTATGTTATATTACGTTAGTGATGTATATAAAGGTCTCACGGAGACGTAGAGGCTAACAAGCCAGGAATTTGGTCAAATATTACCGCCGAGATGCTAGATTGGGTTAGGTTAGGTTATAGTACGTTATTGAAGTATATAAAGGTCCCAAGGAGACGTAGAGGCTAACAAGCCAGGAATGTTGTCAAATATTACCGCCGAGATGATAGGTTGGGTTAAGTTACGTTATATTACGTTATTGATGTATACGAGGGTTACACGGAGACGTAGAGGCCAACTCGCCAGGAATGATGTCAAATATTATCGCCGAGATGTTAGGTTGCGTTAGGTTAGGTTATATTACGTTATTGATGTATATAAAGGTCCCACGGAGAAGTAGATGCCAAATCGCCAGGAATGTTTTCAAACATTACCGCCGAGATGTTAGGTTGGGTTAGGTTAGGTTATATTACGTTATTGATGTATATAAAGGTCCCACGAAGACGTAGAGGCCATCTCGCCAGGAATTTTGTCAAATATTACCGCCGAGATGATAGGTTGGGTTAAGTTACGTTATATTACGTTATTGATGTATACGAGGGTTACACGGAGACGTAGAGGCCAACTCGCCAGGAATGATGTCAAATATTATCGCCGAGATGTTAGGTTGCGTTAGGTTAGGTTATATTACTTTATTGATGTATATAAAGGTCCCATGGAGACGTAGAGGCCAACTCGCCAGGAATGTTGTCAAATATTACCGCCGAGATGATAGGTTGGATTAAGTTACGTTATATTACGTTATTGATGTATACGAGGGTTACACGGAGACGTAGAGGCCAACTCGCCAGGAATGATGTCAAATATTATCGCCGAGATGTTAGGTTGCGTTAGGTTCGGTTATATTACGTTATTGATGTATATAAATGTCCCACGGGGACGTAGAGGCCAACAAGCCAGGAATGTGGTCAAATATTACCGCCGAGATGTTAGGTTGCGTTAGGTTAGGTTATATTACGTTATTGATGCATATGAAGGTCAAACGGAGACGTAGGGGCCAACTCGCCAGGAATGTTGTCAAATATTACCGCCGAGATGATCGGTTGGGTTAGGTTCGGTTATATTACGTTATAGATGTATATAAAGGTCCCACGGAGACGTAGAGGCCAACATGCCAGGAATGTTGACAAATATTACCGCCGAGATGCTAGATTGGGTTAGGTTAGGTTATATTATGTTATTGATGTATATATAGGTCCCACGGAGACGTAGAGGCCAACAAGCCAGGAATGTGGTCAAATATTACCGCCGAGATGCTAGATTGGGTTAGGTTAGGTTATATTATGTTATTGATGTATATATAGGTCCCACGGAGACGTAGAGGCCAACAAGCCAGGAATGTGGTCAAATATTACCGTCGAGATGTTAGATTGGGTTAGGCTAGCTTATATTATGTTATTGATGTATATATAGGTCCCACGGAGACGTAGAGGCCAACAAGCCATGAATGTGGTCAAATATTACCGTGAGATGTTAGATTGGGTTAGGCTAGCTTATATTATGTTATTGATGTATATATAGGTCCCACGGAGACGTAGAGGCCAACAAGCCAGGAATGTGGTCAAATATTACCGTCGAGATGTTGGATTGGGTTAGGCTAGCTTATATTATGTTATTGATGTATATATAGGTCCCACGGAGACGTAGAGGCCAACAAGCCAGGAATGTCGTCAAATATTACGGTCGAGATGTTAGATTGGGTTAGGTTATGTTATATTACGTTATTGATGTATATAAAGGTCCCACGAAGACGTAGAGGCCAACTCGACGGGAATGATTCCAGATATTACCGACGAGATGTTAGGTTGGGTTAGGTTAGGTTATATTACGTTATTGATGTATATAAAGGTCCCACGAAGACGTAGAGGCCATCTCGCCAGGAATTTTGTCAAATATTACCGCCGAGATGATAGGTTGGGTTAAGTTACGTTATATTACGTTATTGATGTATACGAGGGTTACACGGAGACGTAGAGGCCAACTCGCCAGGAATGATGTCAAATATTATCGCCGAGATGTTAGGTTGCGTTAGGTTAGGTTATATTACGTTATTGATGTATATAAAGGTCCCATGGAGACGTAGAGGCCAACTCGCCAGGAATGTTGTCAAATATTACCGCCGCGATGATAGGTTGGGTTAAGTTACGTTATATTACGTTATTGATGTATACGAGGGTTACACAGAGACATAGAGGCCAACTCGCCAGGAATGTTGTCAAATATTACCGCCGAGATGTTAGGTTGCGTTAGGTTAGGTTATATTACGTTATTGATGCATATGAAGGTCAAACGGAGACGGAGGTGCCAACTCGCCAGGAATGTTGTCAAATATTACCGCCGAGATGATCGGTTGGGTTAGGTTAGGTTATATTACGTTATAGATGTATATAAAGGTCCCACGGAGACGTAGAGGCCAACATGCCAGGAATGTTGTCAAATATTACCGCCGAAATGTTAGATTGGGTTAGGTTATGTTATATTACGTTATTGATGTATATAAAGATCCCATGCAGACGTAGAGGCCAACTCGCCAGGAAAGTTGTCAAATATTACCGCCGAGATGTTAAATTGGGTTAGGCTAGGTTATATTACGTTATTGAAGTATATAAAGGTCCCACGGAGACGTAGAAGCCAACAAGCCATGAATGTGGTCAAATATTACCGTGAGATGTTAGATTGGGTTAGGCTAGCTTATATTATGTTATTGATGTATATATAGGTCCCACGGAGACGTAGAGGCCAACAAGCCAGGAATGTGGTCAAATATTACCGTCGAGATGTTAGATTGGGTTAGGCTAGCTTATATTATGTTATTGATGTATATATAGGTCCCACGGAGACGTAGAGGCCAACAAGCCAGGAATGTCGTCAAATATTACGGTCGAGATGTTAGATTGGGTTAGGTTATGTTATACTACGTTATTGATGTATATAAAGGTCCCACGAAGACGTAGAGGCCAACTCGACGGGAATGATTCCAGATATTACCGACGAGATGTTAGGTTGGGTTCGGTTAGGTTATATTACGTTATTGATGTATATAAAGGTCCCACGAAGACGTAGAGGCCATGTCGCCAGGAATTTTGTCAAATATTACCGCCGAGATGATAGGTTGGGTTAAGTTACGTTATATTACGTTATTGATGTATACGAGGGTTACACGGAGACGTAGAGGCCAACTCGCCAGGAATGATGTCAAATATTATCGCCGAGATGTTAGGTTGCGTTAGGTTAGGTTATATTACGTTATTGATGTATATAAAGGTCCCATGGAGACGTAGAGGCCAACTCGCCAGGAATGTTGTCAAATATTACCGCCGCGATGATAGGTTGGGTTAAGTTACGTTATATTACGTTATTGATGTATACGAGGGTTACACAGAGACATAGAGGCCAACTCGCCAGGAATGTTGTCAAATATTACCGCCGAGATGTTAGGTTGCGTTAGGTTAGGTTATATTACGTTATTGATGCATATGAAGGTCAAACGGAGACGTAGGTGCCAACTCGCCAGGAATGTTGTCAAATATTACCGCCGAGATGATCGGTTGGGTTAGGTTAGGTTATATTACGTTATAGATGTATATAAAGGTCCCACGGAGACGTAGAGGCCAACATGCCAGGAATGTTGTCAAATATTACCGCCGAAATGTTAGATTGGGTTAGGTTATGTTATATTACGTTATTGATGTATATAAAGATCCCATGCAGACGTAGAGGCCAACTCGACGGGAATGATTCCAGATATTACCGACGAGATGTTAGGTTGGGTTCGGTTAGGTTATATTACGTTATTGAAGTATATAAAGGTCCCACGGAGACGTAGAAGCCAACAAGCCATGAATGTGGTCAAATATTACCGTGAGATGTTAGATTGGGTTAGGCCAGCTTATATTATGTTATTGATGTATATATAGGTCCCACGGAGACGTAGAGGCCAACAAGCCAGGAATGTGGTCAAATATTACCGTCGAGATGTTAGATTGGGTTAGGCTAGCTTATATTATGTTATTGATGTATATATAGGTCCCACGGAGACGTAGAGGCCAACAAGCCAGGAATGTCGTCAAATATTACCGTCGAGATGTTAGATTGGGTTAGGTTATGTTATATTACGTTATTGATGTATATAAAGGTCTCACGGAGACGTAGAGGCTAACAAGCCAGGAATTTGGTCAAATATTACCGCCGAGATGCTAGGTTGGGTTAGGTTAGGTTATATTACGTTATTGATGTATATAAAGGACCCACGGAGACGTAGAGGCCACCTCTCCAGGTATGTTTTCAAATATTAGCGCCGAGAAGTTAGGTTGGGTTAGGTTAGGTTATATTACGTTATTGATGTATATGATGGTCCCACGGAGACGGAGAAGCCAACTCGCCAGTAATTTTGTCAAATATTATCGCCGAGATGTTAGATTGGGTTAGGCTAGCTTATATTATGTTATTGATGTATATAAAGGTCCCACGGAGACGTAGAGGCCAACTCGCCAGGTATGTTGTCAAATATTACCGCGGAGATGTTAGGTAGGGTTAGGTTAAGTTATATTACGTTATTGATGTGTATAAAGGTCCCACGAAGACGTAGAGGCCAACTCGCCGAGAATCTTGTCAAATATTACCCCCGATATGATAGGTAGGATTAAGTTACGTTATATTACGTTATTGATGTATACGAGGGTTACACGGAGACATGGAGGCCACCTCGCCAGGAATGTTGTCAAATATTACCGCCGAGATGATAGGTTGGATTAAGTTACGTTATATTACGTTATTGATGTATACGAGGGTTACACGGAGACATAGAGGCCAACTCGCCAGGAATGATGTCAAATATTACCGCCGAGATGTTAAATTGGGTTAGGCTAGGTTATATTACGTTATTGATGTATATAAAGGTCCCACGGGGACGTAGAGGCCAACAAGCCAGGAATGTGGTCAAATATTACCGCCGAGATGTTAGGTTGCGTTAGGTTAGGTTATATTACGTTATTGATGTATATAAAGGTCCCATCGGGACGTAGTTGCCAACAAGCCAGGAATGTGGTCAAATATTACCGCCGAGATGTTAGATTGGGTTATGTTAGGTTATATTACGTTATTGAGGTATATAAAGGTCCCACGGAGACGTAGAGGCCAACAGGCCAGGAATGTGGTCAAATATTACCGCCGAGACGTTAGATTGGGTTAGGCTAGCTTATATTATGTTATTGATGTATATAAAGGTCCCACGGAGACGTAGAGGCCAACAAGCCAGGAATGTGGTCAAATATTACCGTCGAGATGTTAGATTGGGTTAGGTTATGTTATATTACGTTATTGATGTATATAAAGGTCTCACGGAGACGTAGAGGCTAACTAGCCAGGAATTTGGTCAAATATTACCGCCGAGATGCTAGATTGGGTTAGGTTAGGTTATAGTACGTTATTGAAGTATATAAAGGTCCCAAGGAGACGTAGAGGCCAACAAGCCAGGAATGTTGTCAAATATTACCGCCGAGATGATAGGTTGGGTTAAGTTACGTTATATTACGTTATTGATGTATAGGAGGGTTACACGGTGACGTAGAGGCCAACTCGCCAGGAATGATGTCAAATATTATCGCCGAGATGTTAGGTTGCGTTAGGTTAGGTTATATTACGTTATTGATGTATATAAACGTCCCACGGAGAAGTAGATGCCAAATCGCCAGGAATGTTTTCAAACATTACCGCCGAGATGATAAGTTGGCTTAAGTTACGTTATATTACGTTATTGTTGTATACGAGGGTTACACGGAGACGTAGAGGCCAAATCGCCAGGAATGATGTCAAATATTACCGCCGCGATGCTAGGTTGGGTTAGGTTAGGTTATATTACGTTATTGATGTGTATAAAGGTCCCACGAAGACGTAGAGGCCAACTCGCCAGGAATGTTGTCAAATATTACCGCCGAGATGATAGGTTGGATTAAGTTACATTATATTACGTTATTGATGTATACGAGGGTTACATGGAGACATAGAGGCCAACTCGCCAGGAATGATGTCAAATATTACCGCCGAGATGTTAGGTTGCGTTAGGTTAGGTTATATTACGTTATTGATGCATATGAAGGTCAAACGAAGACGTAGGGGCCAACTCGCCAGGAATGTTGTCAAATATTACCGCCGAGATGTTAGATTGGGTTAGGTTAGGTTATATTACGTTATTGATGTATACGAGGGTTACACGGAGACGTAGAGGCCAACTCGCCAGGAATGATGTCAAATATTATCGCCGAGATGTTAGGTTGCGTTAGGTTAGGTTATATTACGTTATTGATGTATATAAAGGTCCCACGGGGACGTAGAGGCCAACAAGCCAGGAATGTGGTCAAATATTACCGCCGAGATGTTAGGTTGCGTTAGGTTAGGTTATATTACGTTATTGATATATATAAAGGTTCCACGGAGACGTATAGGCCAACTCGCCAGGAATGATGTCAAATATTACCGACGAGATGTTAGGTTGGGTTAGGTTAGGTTATATTACGTTATTGATGTATATAAAGGTCCCATCGGGACGTAGTTGCCAACAAGCCAGGAATGTGGTCAAATATTACCGCCGAGATGTTAGATTGGGTTATGTTAGGTTATATTACGTTATTGAGGTATATAAAGGTCCCACGGAGACGTAGAGGCCAACAGGCCAGGAATGTGGTCAAATATTACCGCCGAGACGTTAGATTGGGTTAGGCTAGCTTATATTATGTTATTGATGTATATAAAGGTCCCACGGAGACGTAGAGGCCAACAAGCCAGGAATGTGGTCAAATATTACCGTCGAGATGTTAGATTGGGTTAGGTTATGTTATATTACGTTATTGATGTATATAAAGGTCTCACGGAGACGTAGAGGCTAACAAGCCAGGAATTTGGTCAAATATTACCGCCGAGATGCTAGATTGGGTTAGGTTAGGTTATAGTACGTTATTGAAGTATATAAAGGTCCCAAGGAGACGTAGAGGCCAACAAGCCAGGAATGTTGTCAAATATTACCGCCGAGATGATAGGTTGGGTTAAGTTACGTTATATTACGTTATTTATGTATAGGAGGGTTACACGGTGACGTAGAGGCCAACTCGCCAGGAATGATGTCAAATATTATCGCCGAGATGTTAGGTTGCGTTAGGTTAGGTTATATTACGTTATTGATGTATATAAACGTCCCACGGAGAAGTAGATGCCAAATCGCCAGGAATGTTTTCAAACATTACCGCCGAGATGATAAGTTGGCTTAAGTTACGTTATATTACGTTATTGTTGTATACGAGGGTTACACGGAGACGTAGAGGCCAAATCGCCAGGAATGATGTCAAATATTACCGCCGCGATGCTAGGTTGGGTTAGGTTAGGTTATATTACGTTATTGATGTGTATAAAGGTCCCACGAAGACGTAGAGGCCAACTCGCCAGGAATGTTGTCAAATATTACCCCCGAGATGATAGGTAGGATTAAGTTACGTTATATTACGTTATTGATGTATACGAGGGTTACATGGAGACATAGAGGCCAACTCGCCAGGAATGATGTCAAATATTACCGCCGAGATGTTGGGTTGCGTTAGGTTAGGTTATATTACGTTATTGATGCATATGAAGGTCAAACGAAGACGTAGAGGCCAACTCGCCAGGAAAGTTGCCAAATATTACCGCCGAGATGTTAAATTGGGTTAGGCTAGGTTATATTACGTTATTGAAGTATATAAAGGTCCCATGGAGACGTAGAAGCCAACAAGCCATGAATGTGGTCAAATATTACCGTGAGATGTTAGATTGGGTTAGGCTAGCTTATATTATGTTATTGATGTATATATAGGTCCCACGGAGACGTAGAGGCCAACAAGCCAGGAATGTGGTCAAATATTACCGTCGAGATGTTAGATTGGGTTAGGCTAGCTTATATTATGTTATTGATGTATATATAGGTCCCACGGAGACGTAGAGGCCAACAAGCCAGGAATGTCGTCAAATATTACGGTCGAGATGTTAGATTGGGTTAGGTTATGTTATACTACGTTATTGATGTATATAAAGGTCCCACGAAGACGTAGAGGCCAACTCGACGGGAATGATTCCAGATATTACCGACGAGATGTTAGGTTGGGTTAGGTTAGGTTATATTACGTTATTGATGTATATAAAGGTCCCACGAAGAAGTAGAGGCCATCTCGCCAGGAATTTTGTCAAATATTACCGCCGAGATGATAGGTTGGGTTAAGTTACGTTATATTACGTTATTGATGTATACGAGGGTTACACGGAGACGTAGAGGCCAACTCGCCAGGAATGATGTCAAATATTATCGCCGAGATGTTAGGTTGCGTTAGGTTAGGTTATATTACGTTATTGATGTATATAAAGGTCCCATGGAGACGTAGAGGCCAACTCGCCAGGAATGTTGTCAAATATTACCGCCGCGATGATAGGTTGGGTTAAGTTACGTTATATTACGTTATTGATGTATACGAGGGTTACACAGAGACATAGAGGCCAACTCGCCAGGAATGTTGTCAAATATTACCGCCGAGATGATAGGTTGGATTAAGTTACATTATATTACGTTATTGATGTATACGAGGGTTACATGGAGACATAGAGGCCAACTCGCCAGGAATGATGTCAAATATTACCGCCGAGATGTTAGGTTGCGTTAGGTTAGGTTATATTACGTTATTGATGCATATGAAGGTCAAACGAAGACGTAGGGGCCAACTCGCCAGGAATGTTGTCAAATATTACCGCCGAGATGTTAGATTGGGTTAGGTTAGGTTATATTACGTTATTGATGTATACGAGGGTACACGGAGACGTAGAGGCCAACTCGCCAGGAATGATGTCAAATATTATCGCCGAGATGTTAGGTTGCGTTAGGTTAGGTTATATTACGTTATTGATGTATATAAAGGTCCCACGGGGACGTAGAGGCCAACAAGCCAGGAATGTGGTCAAATATTACCGCCGAGATGTTAGGTTGCGTTAGGTTAGGTTATATTACGTTATTGATATATATAAAGGTTCCACGGAGACGTATAGGCCAACTCGCCAGGAATGATGTCAAATATTACCGACGAGATGTTAGGTTGGGTTAGGTTAGGTTATATTACGTTATTGATGTATATAAAGGTCCCATCGGGACGTAGTTGCCAACAAGCCAGGAATGTGGTCAAATATTACCGCCGAGATGTTAGATTGGGTTATGTTAGGTTATATTACGTTATTGAGGTATATAAAGGTCCCACGGAGACGTAGAGGCCAACAGGCCAGGAATGTGGTCAAATATTACCGCCGAGACGTTAGATTGGGTTAGGCTAGCTTATATTATGTTATTGATGTATATAAAGGTCCCACGGAGACGTAGAGGCCAACAAGCCAGGAATGTGGTCAAATATTACAGTCGAGATGTTAGATTGGGTTAGGTTATGTTATATTACGTTATTGATGTATATAAAGGTCTCACGGAGACGTAGAGGCTAACAAGCCAGGAATTTGGTCAAATATTACCGCCGAGATGCTAGATTGGGTTAGGTTAGGTTATAGTACGTTATTGAAGTATATAAAGGTCCCAAGGAGACGTAGAGGCCAACAAGCCAGGAATGTGGTCAAATATTACCGCCGAGATGTTAGATTGGGTTATGTTAGGTTATATTACGTTATTGATGTATATAAAGGTCTCACGGAGACGTAGAGGCTAACAAGCCAGGAATTTGGTCAAATATTACCGCCGAGATGTTAGGTTGCGTTAGGTTAGGTTATATTACGTTATTGATGTATATAAAGGTCCCATCGGGACGTAGTTGCCAACAAGCCAGGAATGTGGTCAAATATTACCGCCGAGATGTTAGATTGGGTTATGTTAGGTTATATTACGTTATTGAGGTATATAAAGGTCCCACGGAGACGTAGAGGCCAACAGGCCAGGAATGTGGTCAAATATTACCGCCGAGACGTTAGATTGGGTTAGGCTAGCTTATATTATGTTATTGATGTATATAAAGGTCCCACGGAGACGTAGAGGCCAACAAGCCAGGAATGTGGTCAAATATTACCGTCGAGATGTTAGATTGGGTTAGGTTATGTTATATTACGTTATTGATGTATATAAAGGTCTCACGGAGACGTAGAGGCTAACTAGCCAGGAATTTGGTCAAATATTACCGCCGAGATGCTAGATTGGGTTAGGTTAGGTTATAGTACGTTATTGAAGTATATAAAGGTCCCAAGGAGACGTAGAGGCCAACAAGCCAGGAATGTTGTCAAATATTACCGCCGAGATGATAGGTTGGGTTAAGTTACGTTATATTACGTTATTGATGTATAGGAGGGTTACACGGTGACGTAGAGGCCAACTCGCCAGGAATGATGTCAAATATTATCGCCGAGATGTTAGGTTGCGTTAGGTTAGGTTATATTACGTTATTGATGTATATAAACGTCCCACGGAGAAGTAGATGCCAAATCGCCAGGAATGTTTTCAAACATTACCGCCGAGATGATAAGTTGGCTTAAGTTACGTTATATTACGTTATTGTTGTATACGAGGGTTACACGGAGACGTAGAGGCCAAATCGCCAGGAATGATGTCAAATATTACCGCCGCGATGCTAGGTTGGGTTAGGTTAGGTTATATTACGTTATTGATGTGTATAAAGGTCCCACGAAGACGTAGAGGCCAACTCGCCAGGAATGTTGTCAAATATTACCGCCGAGATGATAGGTTGGATTAAGTTACATTATATTACGTTATTGATGTATACGAGGGTTACATGGAGACATAGAGGCCAACTCGCCAGGAATGATGTCAAATATTACCGCCGAGATGTTAGGTTGCGTTAGGTTAGGTTATATTACGTTATTGATGCATATGAAGGTCAAACGAAGACGTAGGGGCCAACTCGCCAGGAATGTTGTCAAATATTACCGCCGAGATGTTAGATTGGGTTAGGTTAGGTTATATTACGTTATTGATGTATACGAGGGTTACACGGAGACGTAGAGGCCAACTCGCCAGGAATGATGTCAAATATTATCGCCGAGATGTTAGGTTGCGTTAGGTTAGGTTATATTACGTTATTGATGTATATAAAGGTCCCACGGGGACGTAGAGGCCAACAAGCCAGGAATGTGGTCAAATATTACCGCCGAGATGTTAGGTTGCGTTAGGTTAGGTTATATTACGTTATTGATATATATAAAGGTTCCACGGAGACGTATAGGCCAACTCGCCAGGAATGATGTCAAATATTACCGACGAGATGTTAGGTTGGGTTAGGTTAGGTTATATTACGTTATTGATGTATATAAAGGTCCCATCGGGACGTAGTTGCCAACAAGCCAGGAATGTGGTCAAATATTACCGCCGAGATGTTAGATTGGGTTATGTTAGGTTATATTACGTTATTGAGGTATATAAAGGTCCCACGGAGACGTAGAGGCCAACAGGCCAGGAATGTGGTCAAATATTACCGCCGAGACGTTAGATTGGGTTAGGCTAGCTTATATTATGTTATTGATGTATATAAAGGTCCCACGGAGACGTAGAGGCCAACAAGCCAGGAATGTGGTCAAATATTACCGTCGAGATGTTAGATTGGGTTAGGTTATGTTATATTACGTTATTGATGTATATAAAGGTCTCACGGAGACGTAGAGGCTAACAAGCCAGGAATTTGGTCAAATATTACCGCCGAGATGCTAGATTGGGTTAGGTTAGGTTATAGTACGTTATTGAAGTATATAAAGGTCCCAAGGAGACGTAGAGGCCAACAAGCCAGGAATGTTGTCAAATATTACCGCCGAGATGATAGGTTGGGTTAAGTTACGTTATATTACGTTATTGATGTATAGGAGGGTTACACGGTGACGTAGAGGCCAACTCGCCAGGAATGATGTCAAATATTATCGCCGAGATGTTAGGTTGCGTTAGGTTAGGTTATATTACGTTATTGATGTATATAAACGTCCCACGGAGAAGTAGATGCCAAATCGCCAGGAATGTTTTCAAACATTACCGCCGAGATGATAAGTTGGCTTAAGTTACGTTATATTACGTTATTGTTGTATACGAGGGTTACACGGAGACGTAGAGGCCAAATCGCCAGGAATGATGTCAAATATTACCGCCGCGATGCTAGGTTTGGTTAGGTTAGGTTATATTACGTTATTGATGTGTATAAAGGTCCCACGAAGACGTAGAGGCCAACTCGCCAGGAATGTTGTCAAATATTACCCCCGAGATGATAGGTAGGATTAAGTTACGTTATATTACGTTATTGATGTATACGAGGGTTACATGGAGACATAGAGGCCAACTCGCCAGGAATGATGTCAAATATTACCGCCGAGATGTTGGGTTGCGTTAGGTTAGGTTATATTACGTTATTGATGCATATGAAGGTCAAACGAAGACGTAGAGGCCAACTCGCCAGGAAAGTTGCCAAATATTACCGCCGAGATGTTAAATTGGGTTAGGCTAGGTTATATTACGTTATTGAAGTATATAAAGGTCCCATGGAGACGTAGAAGCCAACAAGCCATGAATGTGGTCAAATATTACCGTGAGATGTTAGATTGGGTTAGGCTAGCTTATATTATGTTATTGATGTATATATAGGTCCCACGGAGACGTAGAGGCCAACAAGCCAGGAATGTGGTCAAATATTACCGTCGAGATGTTAGATTGGGTTAGGCTAGCTTATATTATGTTATTGATGTATATATAGGTCCCACGGAGACGTAGAGGCCAACAAGCCAGGAATGTCGTCAAATATTACGGTCGAGATGTTAGATTGGGTTAGGTTATGTTATACTACGTTATTGATGTATATAAAGGTCCCACGAAGACGTAGAGGCCAACTCGACGGGAATGATTCCAGATATTACCGACGAGATGTTAGGTTGGGTTAGGTTAGGTTATATTACGTTATTGATGTATATAAAGGTCCCACGAAGAAGTAGAGGCCATCTCGCCAGGAATTTTGTCAAATATTACCGCCGAGATGATAGGTTGGGTTAAGTTACGTTATATTACGTTATTGATGTATACGAGGGTTACACGGAGACGTAGAGGCCAACTCGCCAGGAATGATGTCAAATATTATCGCCGAGATGTTAGGTTGCGTTAGGTTAGGTTATATTACGTTATTGATGTATATAAAGGTCCCATGGAGACGTAGAGGCCAACTCGCCAGGAATGTTGTCAAATATTACCGCCGCGATGATAGGTTGGGTTAAGTTACGTTATATTACGTTATTGATGTATACGAGGGTTACACAGAGACATAGAGGCCAACTCGCCAGGAATGTTGTCAAATATTACCGCCGAGATGATAGGTTGGATTAAGTTACATTATATTACGTTATTGATGTATACGAGGGTTACATGGAGACATAGAGGCCAACTCGCCAGGAATGATGTCAAATATTACCGCCGAGATGTTAGGTTGCGTTAGGTTAGGTTATATTACGTTATTGATGCATATGAAGGTCAAACGAAGACGTAGGGGCCAACTCGCCAGGAATGTTGTCAAATATTACCGCCGAGATGTTAGATTGGGTTAGGTTAGGTTATATTACGTTATTGATGTATACGAGGGTACACGGAGACGTAGAGGCCAACTCGCCAGGAATGATGTCAAATATTATCGCCGAGATGTTAGGTTGCGTTAGGTTAGGTTATATTACGTTATTGATGTATATAAAGGTCCCACGGGGACGTAGAGGCCAACAAGCCAGGAATGTGGTCAAATATTACCGCCGAGATGTTAGGTTGCGTTAGGTTAGGTTATATTACGTTATTGATATATATAAAGGTTCCACGGAGACGTATAGGCCAACTCGCCAGGAATGATGTCAAATATTACCGACGAGATGTTAGGTTGGGTTAGGTTAGGTTATATTACGTTATTGATGTATATAAAGGTCCCATCGGGACGTAGTTGCCAACAAGCCAGGAATGTGGTCAAATATTACCGCCGAGATGTTAGATTGGGTTATGTTAGGTTATATTACGTTATTGAGGTATATAAAGGTCCCACGGAGACGTAGAGGCCAACAGGCCAGGAATGTGGTCAAATATTACCGCCGAGACGTTAGATTGGGTTAGGCTAGCTTATATTATGTTATTGATGTATATAAAGGTCCCACGGAGACGTAGAGGCCAACAAGCCAGGAATGTGGTCAAATATTACAGTCGAGATGTTAGATTGGGTTAGGTTATGTTATATTACGTTATTGATGTATATAAAGGTCTCACGGAGACGTAGAGGCTAACAAGCCAGGAATTTGGTCAAATATTACCGCCGAGATGCTAGATTGGGTTAGGTTAGGTTATAGTACGTTATTGAAGTATATAAAGGTCCCAAGGAGACGTAGAGGCCAACAAGCCAGGAATGTTGTCAAATATTACCGCCGAGATGATAGGTTGGGTTAAGTTACGTTATATTACGTTATTGATGTATAGGAGGGTTACACGGAGACGTAGAGGCCAACTCGCCAGGAATGATGTCAAATATTATCGCCGAGATGTTAGGTTGCGTTAGGTTAGGTTGTATTACGTTATTGATGTATATAAAGGTCCCATGGAGACGTAGAGGCCAACTCGCCAGGAATGTTGTCAAATATTACCGCCGCGATGATAGGTTGGGTTAAGTTACGTTATATTACGTTATTGATGTATACGAGGGTTACACAGAGACATAGAGGCCAACTCGCCAGGAATGTTGTCAAATATTACCGCCGAGATGATAGGTTGGATTAAGTTACGTTATATTACGTTATTGATGTATACGAGGGTTACATGGAGACATAGAGGCCAACTCGCCAGGAATGATGTCAAATATTACCGCCGAGATGTTAGGTTGCGTTAGGTTAGGTTATATTACGTTATTGATGCATATGAAGGTCAAACGAAGACGTAGGGGCCAACTCGCCAGGAATGTTGTCAAATATTACCGCCGAGATGTTAGATTGGGTTAGGTTAGGTTATATTACGTTATTGATGTATACGAGGGTTACACGGAGACGTAGAGGCCAACTCGCCAGGAATGATGTCAAATATTATCGCCGAGATGTTAGGTTGCGTTAGGTTAGGTTATATTACGTTATTGATGTATATAAAGGTCCCACGGGGACGTAGAGGACAACAAGCCAGGAATGTGGTCAAATATTACCGCCGAGATGTTAGGTTGCGTTAGGTTAGGTTATATTACGTTATTGATGTATATAAAGGTTCCACGGAGACGTATAGGCCAACTCGCCAGGAATGATGTCAAATATTACCGACGAGATGTTAGGTTGGGTTAGGTTAGGTTATATTACGTTATTGATGTATATAAAGGTCCCATCGGGACGTAGTTGCCAACAAGCCAGGAATGTGGTCAAATATTACCGCCGAGATGTTAGATTGGGTTATGTTAGGTTATATTACGTTATTGAGGTATATAAAGGTCCCACGGAGACGTAGAGGCCAACAGGCCAGGAATGTGGTCAAATATTACCGCCGAGATGTTAGATTGGGTTAGGCTAGCTTATATTATGTTATTGATGTATATAAAGGTCCCACGGAGACGTAGAGGCCAACAAGCCAGGAATGTTGTCAAATATTACCGCCGAGATGATAGGTTGGGTTAAGTTACGTTATATTACGTTATTGATGTATAGGAGGGTTACACGGAGACGTAGAGGCCAACTCGCCAGGAATGATGTCAAATATTATCGCCGAGATGTTAGGTTGCGTTAGGTTAGGTTATATTACGTTATTGATGTATATAAACGTCCCACGGAGAAGTAGATGCCAAATCGCCAGGAATGTTTTCAAACATTACCGCCGAGATGATAAGTTGGCTTAAGTTACGTTATATTACGTTATTGTTGTATACGAGGGTTACACTGAGACGTAGAGGCCAAATCGCCAGGAATGATGTCAAATATTACCGCCGCGATGCTAGGTTGGGTTAGGTTAGGTTATATTACGTTATTGATGTGTATAAAGGTCCCACGAAGACGTAGAGGCCAACTCGCCAGGAATGTTGTCAAATATTACCCCCTAGATGATAGGTAGGATTAAGTTACGTTATATTACGTTATTGATGTATACGAGGGTTACATGGAGACATAGAGGCCAACTCGCCAGGAATGATGTCAAATATTACCGCCGAGATGTTGGGTTGCGTTAGGTTAGGTTATATTACGTTATTGATGCATATGAAGGTCAAACGAAGACGTAGAGGCCAACTCGCCAGGAAAGTTGCCAAATATTACCGCCGAGATGTTAAATTGGGTTAGGCTAGGTTATATTACGTTATTGAAGTATATAAAGGTCCCACGGAGACGTAGAAGCCAACAAGCCATGAATGTGGTCAAATATTACCGTGAGATGTTAGATTGGGTTAGGCTAGCTTATATTATGTTATTGATGTATATATAGGTCCCACGGAGACGTAGAGGCCAACAAGCCAGGAATGTGGTCAAATATTACCGTCGAGATGTTAGATTGGGTTAGGCTAGCTTATATTATGTTATTGATGTATATATAGGTCCCACGGAGACGTAGAGGCCAACAAGCCAGGAATGTCGTCAAATATTACGGTCGAGATGTTAGATTGGGTTAGGTTATGTTATACTACGTTATTGATGTATATAAAGGTCCCACGAAGACGTAGAGGCCAACTCGACGGGAATGATTCCAGATATTACCGACGAGATGTTAGGTTGGGTTAGGTTAGGTTATATTACGTTATTGATGTATATAAAGGTCCCACGAAGACGTAGAGGCCATCTCGCCAGGAATTTTGTCAAATATTACCGCCGAGATGATAGGTTGGGTTAAGTTACGTTATATTACGTTATTGATGTATACGAGGGTTACACGGAGACGTAGAGGCCAACTCGCCAGGAATGATGTCAAATATTATCGCCGAGATGTTAGGTTGCGTTAGGTTAGGTTATATTACGTTATTGATGTATATAAAGGTCCCATGGAGACGTAGAGGCCAACTCGCCAGGAATGTTGTCAAATATTACCGCCGCGATGATAGGTTGGGTTAAGTTACGTTATATTACGTTATTGATGTATACGAGGGTTACACAGAGACATAGAGGCCAACTCGCCAGGAATGTTGTCAAATATTACCGACGAGATGTTAGGTTGGGTTAGGTTAGGTTATATTACGTTATTGATGTATATAAAGGTCCCATCGGGACGTAGTTGCCAACAAGCCAGGAATGTGGTCAAATATTACCGCCGAGATGTTAGATTGGGTTATGTTAGGTTATATTACGTTATTGATGTATATAAAGGTTCCACGGAGACGTATAGGCCAACTCGCCAGGAATGATGTCAAATATTACCGACGAGATGTTAGGTTGGGTTAGGTTAGGTTATATTACGTTATTGATGTATATAAAGGTCCCATCGGGACGTAGTTGCCAACAAGCCAGGAATGTGGTCAAATATTACCGCCGAGATGTTAGATTGGGTTATGTTAGGTTATATTACGTTATTGAGGTATATAAAGGTCCCACGGAGACGTAGAGGCCAACAGGCCAGGAATGTGGTCAAATATTACCGCCGAGATGTTAGATTGGGTTAGGCTAGCTTATATTATGTTATTGATGTATATAAAGGTCCCACGGAGACGTAGAGGCCAACAAGCCAGGAATGTTGTCAAATATTACCGCCGAGATGATAGGTTGGGTTAAGTTACGTTATATTACGTTATTGATGTATAGGAGGGTTACACGGAGACGTAGAGGCCAACTCGCCAGGAATGATGTCAAATATTATCGCCGAGATGTTAGGTTGCGTTAGGTTAGGTTATATTACGTTATTGATGTATATAAACGTCCCACGGAGAAGTAGATGCCAAATCGCCAGGAATGTTTTCAAACATTACCGCCGAGATGATAAGTTGGCTTAAGTTACGTTATATTACGTTATTGTTGTATACGAGGGTTACACTGAGACGTAGAGGCCAAATCGCCAGGAATGATGTCAAATATTTCCGCCGCGATGCTAGGTTGGGTTAGGTTAGGTTATATTACGTTATTGATGTGTATAAAGGTCCCACGAAGACGTAGAGGCCAACTCGCCAGGAATGTTGTCAAATATTACCCCCTAGATGATAGGTAGGATTAAGTTACGTTATATTACGTTATTGATGTATACGAGGGTTACATGGAGACATAGAGGCCAACTCGCCAGGAATGATGTCAAATATTACCGCCGAGATGTTGGGTTGCGTTAGGTTAGGTTATATTACGTTATTGATGCATATGAAGGTCAAACGAAGACGTAGAGGCCAACTCGCCAGGAAAGTTGCCAAATATTACCGCCGAGATGTTAAATTGGGTTAGGCTAGGTTATATTACGTTATTGAAGTATATAAAGGTCCCACGGAGACGTAGAAGCCAACAAGCCATGAATGTGGTCAAATATTACCGTGAGATGTTAGATTGGGTTAGGCTAGCTTATATTATGTTATTGATGTATATATAGGTCCCACGGAGACGTAGAGGCCAACTCGCCAGGAATGTTGTCAAATATTACCGCCGCGATGATAGGTTGGGTTAAGTTACGTTATATTACGTTATTGATGTATACGAGGGTTACACAGAGACATAGAGGCCAACTCGCCAGGAATGTTGTCAAATATTACCGCCGAGATGATAGGTTGGATTAAGTTACATTATATTACGTTATTGATGTATACGAGGGTTACATGGAGACATAGAGGCCAACTCGCCAGGAATGATGTCAAATATTACCGCCGAGATGTTAGGTTGCGTTAGGTTAGGTTATATTACGTTATTGATGCATATGAAGGTCAAACGAAGACGTAGGGGCCAACTCGCCAGGAATGTTGTCAAATATTACCGCCGAGATGTTAGATTGGGTTAGGTTAGGTTATATTACGTTATTGATGTATACGAGGGTTACACGGAGACGTAGAGGCCAACTCGCCAGGAATGATGTCAAATATTATCGCCGAGATGTTAGGTTGCGTTAGGTTAGGTTATATTACGTTATTGATGTATATAAAGGTCCCACGGGGACGTAGAGGCCAACAAGCCAGGAATGTGGTCAAATATTACCGCCGAGATGTTAGGTTGCGTTAGGTTAGGTTATATTACGTTATTGATGTATATAAAGGTTCCACGGAGACGTATAGGCCAACTCGCCAGGAATGATGTCAAATATTACCGACGAGATGTTAGGTTGGGTTAGGTTAGGTTATATTACGTTATTGATGTATATAAAGGTCCCATCGGGACGTAGTTGCCAACAAGCCAGGAATGTGGTCAAATATTACCGCCGAGATGTTAGATTGGGTTATGTTAGGTTATATTACGTTATTGAGGTATATAAAGGTCCCACGGAGACGTAGAGGCCAACAGGCCAGGAATGTGGTCAAATATTACCGCCGAGACGTTAGATTGGGTTAGGCTAGCTTATATTATGTTATTGATGTATATAAAGGTCCCACGGAGACGTAGAGGCCAACAAGCCAGGAATGTGGTCAAATATTACCGTCGAGATGTTAGATTGGGTTAGGTTATGTTATATTACGTTATTGATGTATATAAAGGTCTCACGGAGACGTAGAGGCTAACAAGCCAGGAATTTGGTCAAATATTACCGCCGAGATGCTAGATTGGGTTAGGTTAGGTTATAGTACGTTATTGAAGTATATAAAGGTCCCAAGGAGACGTAGAGGCCAACAAGCCAGGAATGTTGTCAAATATTACCGCCGAGATGATAGGTTGGGTTAAGTTACGTTATATTACGTTATTGATGTATAGGAGGGTTACACGGAGACGTAGAGGCCAACTCGCCAGGAATGATGTCAAATATTATCGCCGAGATGTTAGGTTGCATTAGGTTAGGTTATATTACGTTATTGATGTATATAAACGTCCCACGGAGAAGTAGATGCCAAATCGCCAGGAATGTTTTCAAACATTACCGCCGAGATGATAAGTTGGCTTAAGTTACGTTATATTACGTTATTGTTGTATACGAGGGTTACACGGAGACGTAGAGGCCAAATCGCCAGGAATGATGTCAAATATTACCGCCGCGATGCTAGGTTGGGTTAGGTTAGGTTATATTACGTTATTGATGTGTATAAAGGTCCCACGAAGACGTAGAGGCCAACTCGCCAGGAATGTTGTCAAATATTACCCCCGAGATGATAGGTAGGATTAAGTTACGTTATATTACGTTATTGATGTATACGAGGGTTACATGGAGACATAGAGGCCAACTCGCCAGGAATGATGTCAAATATTATCGCCGAGATGTTGGGTTGCGTTAGGTTAGGTTATATTACGTTATTGATGCATATGAAGGTCAAACGAAGACGTAGAGGCCAACTCGCCAGGAAAGTTGCCAAATATTACCGCCGAGATGTTAAATTGGGTTAGGCTAGGTTATATTACGTTATTGAAGTATATAAAGGTCCCACGGAGACGTAGAAGCCAACAAGCCATGAATGTGGTCAAATATTACCGTGAGATGTTAGATTGGGTTAGGCTAGCTTATATTATGTTATTGATGTATATATAGGTCCCACGGAGACGTAGAGGCCAACAAGCCAGGAATGTGGTCAAATATTACCGTCGAGATGTTAGATTGGGTTAGGCTAGCTTATATTATGTTATTGATGTATATATAGGTCCCACGGAGACGTAGAGGCCAACAAGCCAGGAATGTCGTCAAATATTACGGTCGGGATGTTAGATTGGGTTAGGTTATGTTATATTACGTTATTGATGTATATAAGGGTCCCACGAAGACGTAGAGGCCAACTCGACGGGAATGATTCCAGATATTACCGACGAGATGTTAGGTTGGGTTAGGTTAGGTTATATTACGTTATTGATGTATATAAAGGTCCCACGAAGACGTAGAGGCCATCTCGCCAGGAATTTTGTCAAATATTACCGCCGAGATGATAGGTTGGGTTAAGTTACGTTATATTACGTTATTAATGTATACGAGGGTTACACGGAGACGTAGAGGCCAACTCGCCAGGAATGATGTCAAATATTATCGCCGAGATGTTAGGTTGCGTTAGGTTAGGTTATATTACGTTATTGATGTATATAAAGGTCCCATGGAGACGTAGAGGCCAACTCGCCAGGAATGTTGTCAAATATTACCGCCGCGATGATAGGTTGGGTTAAGTTACGTTATATTACGTTATTGATGTATACGAGGGTTACACAGAGACATAGAGGCCAACTCGCCAGGAATGTTGTCAAATATTACCGCCGAGATGATATGTTGGATTAAGTTACGTTATATTACGTTATTGATGTATACGAGGGTTACACAGAGACATAGAGGCCAACTCGCCAGGAATGTTGTCAAATATTACCGCCGAGATGTTAGATTGGGTTAGGTTAGGTTATATTACGTTATTGATGTATATAAAGATCCCATGCAGACGTAGAGGCCAACTCGCCAGGAAAGTTGTCAAATATTACCGCCGAGATGATAAATTGGGTTAGGCTAGGTTATATTACGTTATTGAAGTATATAAAGGTCCCACGGAGACGTAGAAGCCAACAAGCCATGAATGTGGTCAAATATTACCGTGAGATGTTAGATTGGGTTAGGCTAGCTTATATTATGTTATTGATGTATATATAGGTCCCACGGAGACGTAGAGGCCAACAAGCCAGGAATGTGGTCAAATATTACCGTCGAGATGTTAGATTGGGTTAGGCTAGCTTATATTATGTTATTGATGTATATATAGGTCCCACGGAGACGTAGAGGCCAACAAGCCAGGAATGTCGTCAAATATTACGGTCGAGATGTTAGATTGGGTTAGGTTATGTTATACTACGTTATTGATGTATATAAAGGTTCCACGAAGACGTAGAGGCCAACTCGACGGGAATGATTCCAGATATTACCGACGAGATGTTAGGTTGGGTTAGGTTAGGTTATATTACGTTATTGATGTATATAAAGGTCCCACGAAGACGTAGAGGCCAACAAGCCAGGAATGTGGTCAAATATTACCGTCGAGATGTTAGATTGGGTTAGGCTAGCTTATATTATGTTATTGATGTATATATAGGTCCCACGGAGACGTAGAGGCCAACAAGCCAGGAATGTCGTCAAATATTACGGTCGAGATGTTAGATTGGGTTAGGTTATGTTATATTACGTTATTGATGTATATAAGGGTCCCACGAAGACGTAGAGGCCAACTCGACGGGAATGATTCCAGATATTACCGACGAGATGTTAGGTTGGGTTAGGTTAGGTTATATTACGTTATTGATGTATATAAAGGTCCCACGAAGACGTAGAGGCCATCTCGCCAGGAATTTTGTCAAATATTACCGCCGAGATGATAGGTTGGGTTAAGTTACGTTATATTACGTTATTGATGTATACGAGGGTTACACGGAGACGTAGAGGCCAACTCGCCAGGAATGATGTCAAATATTATCGCCGAGATGTTAGGTTGCGTTAGGTTAGGTTATATTACGTTATTGATGTATATAAAGGTCCCATGGAGACGTAGAGGCCAACTCGCCAGGAATGTTGTCAAATATTACCGCCGCGATGATAGGTTGGGTTAAGTTACGTTATATTACGTTATTGATGTATACGAGGGTTACACAGAGACATAGAGGCCAACTCGCCAGGAATGTTGTCAAATATTACCGCCGAGATGATAGGTTGGATTAAGTTACATTATATTACGTTATTGATGTATACGAGGGTTACATGGAGACATAGAGGCCAACTCGCCAGGAATGATGTCAAATATTACCGCCGAGATGTTAGGTTGCGTTAGGTTAGGTTATATTACGTTATTGATGCATATGAAGGTCAAACGAAGACGTAGGGGCCAACTCGCCAGGAATGTTGTCAAATATTACCGCCGAGATGTTAGATTGGGTTAGGTTAGGTTATATTACGTTATTGATGTATATAAAGATCCCATGCAGACGTAGAGGCCAACTCGCCAGGAAAGTTGTCAAATATTACCGCCGAGATGATAAATTGGGTTAGGCTAGGTTATATTACGTTATTGAAGTATATAAAGGTCCCACGGAGACGTAGAAGCCAACAAGCCATGAATGTGGTCAAATATTACCGTGAGATGTTAGATTGGGTTAGGCTAGCTTATATTATGTTATTGATGTATATATAGGTCCCACGGAGACGTAGAGTCCAACAAGCCAGGAATGTGGTCAAATATTACCGTCGAGATGTTAGATTGGGTTAGGCTAGCTTATATTATGTTATTGATGTATATATAGGTCCCACGGAGACGTAGAGGCCAACAAGCCAGGAATGTCGTCAAATATTACGGTCGAGATGTTAGATTGGGTTAGGTTATGTTATACTACGTTATTGATGTATATAAAGGTTCCACGAAGACGTAGAGGCCAACTCGACGGGAATGATTCCAGATATTACCGACGAGATGTTAGGTTGGGTTAGGTTAGGTTATATTACGTTATTGATGTATATAAAGGTCCCACGAAGACGTAGAGGCCATCTCGCCAGGAATTTTGTCAAATATTACCGCCGCGATGATAGGCTGGGTTAAGTTACGTTATATTACGTTATTGATGTATACGAGGGTTACATGGAGACATAGAGGCCAACTCGCCAGGAATGATGTCAAATATTACCGCCGAGATGTTAGGTTGCGTTAGGTTAGGTTATATTACGTTATTGATGCATATGAAGGTCAAACGAAGACGTAGGGGCCAACTCGCCAGGAATGTTGTCAAATATTACCGCCGAGATGTTAGATTGGGTTAGGTTAGGTTATATTACGTTATTGATGTATACGAGGGTTACACGGAGACGTAGAGGCCAACTCGCCAGGAATGATGTCAAATATTATCGCCGAGATGTTAGGTTGCGTTAGGTTTGGTTATATTACGTTATTGATGTATATAAAGGTCCCACGGGGACGTAGAGGCCAACAAGCCAGGAATGTGGTCAAATATTACCGCCGAGATGTTAGGTTGCGTTAGGTTAGGTTATATTACGTTATTGATGTATATAAAGGTTCCACGGAGACGTATAGGCCAACTCGCCAGAAATGATGTCAAATATTTCCGACGAGATGTTAGGTTGGGTTAGGTTAGGTTATATTACGTTAGTGATGTATATAAAGGTCCCATCGGGACGTAGTTGCCAACAAGCCAGGAATGTGGTCAAATATTACCGCCGAGATGTTAGATTGGGTTATGTTAGGTTATATTACGTTATTGAGGTATATAAAGGTCCCACGGAGACGTAGAGGCCAACAGGCCAGGAATGTGGTCAAATATTACCGCCGAGATGTTAGATTGGGTTAGGCTAGCTTATATTATGTTATTGATGTATATAAAGGTCCCACGGAGACGTAGAGGCCAACAAGCCAGGAATGTGGTCAAATATTACCGTCGAGATGTTAGATTGGGTTAGGTTATGTTATATTACGTTATTGATGTATATAAAGGTCTCACGGAGACGTAGAGGCTAACAAGCCAGGAATTTGGTCAAATATTACCGCCGAGATGCTAGATAGGGTTGGGTTAGGTTATAGTACGTTATTGAAGTATATAAAGGTCCCAAGGAGACGTAGAGGCCAACAAGCCAGGAATGTTGTCAAATATTACCGCCGAGATGATAGGTTGGGTTAAGTTACGTTATATTACGTTATTGATGTATACGAGGTTTACACGGAGACGTAGAGGCCAACTCGCCAGGAATGATGTCAAATATTATCGCCGAGATGTTAGGTTGCGTTAGGTTAGGTTATATTACGTTATTGATGTATATAAAGGTCCCATGGAGACGTAGAGGCCAACTCGCCAGGAATGTTGTCAAATATTACCGCCGCGATGATAGGCTGGGTTAAGTTACGTTATATTACGTTATTGATGTATACGAGGGTTACACAGAGACATAGAGGCCAACTCGCCAGGAATGTTGTCAAATATTACCGCCGAGATGATAGGTTGGATTAAGTTACGTTATATTACGTTATTGATGTATACGAGGGTTACATGGAGACATAGAGGCCAACTCGCCAGGAATGATGTCAAATATTACCGCCGAGATGTTAGGTTGCGTTAGGTTAGGTTATATTACGTTATTGATGCATATGAAGGTCAAACGAAGACGTAGGGGCCAACTCGCCAGGAATGATGTCAAATATTACCGCCGAGATGTTAGGTTGCGTTAGGTTAGGTTATATTACGTTATTGATGTATACGAGGGTTACACGGAGACGTAGAGGCCAACTCGCCAGGAATGATGTCAAATATTATCGCCGAGATGTTAGGTTGCGTTAGGTTAGGTTATATTACGTTATTGATGTATATAAAGGTCCCACGGGGACGTAGAGGCCAACAAGCCAGGAATGTGGTCAAATATTACCGCCGAGATGTTAGGTTGCGTTAGGTTAGGTTATATTACGTTATTGATGTATATAAAGGTTCCACGGAGACGTATAGGCCAACTCGCCAGAAATGATGTCAAATATTACCGACGAGATGTTAGGTTGGGTTAGGTTAGGTTATATTACGTTAGTGATGTATATAAAGGTCCCATCGGGACGTAGTTGCCAACAAGCCAGGAATGTGGTCAAATATTACCGCCGAGATGTTAGATTGGGTTATGTTAGGTTATATTACGTTATTGAGGTATATAAAGGTCCCACGGAGACGTAGAGGCCAACAGGCCAGGAATGTGGTCAAATATTACCGCCGAGATGTTAGATTGGGTTAGGCTAGCTTATATTATGTTATTGATGTATATAAAGGTCCCACGGAGACGTAGAGGCCAACAAGCCAGGAATGTGGTCAAATATTACCGTCGAGATGTTAGATTGGGTTAGGTTATGTTATATTACGTTATTGATGTATATAAAGGTCTCACGGAGACGTAGAGGCTAACAAGCCAGGAATTTGGTCAAATATTACCGCCGAGATGCTAGATTGGGTTGGGTTAGGTTATAGTACGTTATTGAAGTATATAAAGGTCCCAAGGAGACGTAGAGGCCAACAAGCCAGGAATGTTGTCAAATATTACCGCCGAGATGATAGGTTGGGTTAAGTTACGTTATATTACGTTATTGATGTATACGAGGGTTACACTGAGACGTAGAGGCCAACTCGCCAGGAATGATGTCAAATATTATCGCCGAGATGTTAGGTTGCGTTACGTTAGGTTATATTACGTTATTGATGCATATGAAGGTCAAACGGAGACGTAGGGGCCAACTCGCCAGGAATGTTGTCAAATATTACCGCCGAGATGATCGGTTGGGTTAGGTTAGGTTATATTACGTTATAGATGTATATAAAGGTCCCACGGAGACGTAGAGGCCAACATGCCAGGAATGTTGTGAAATATTACCGCCGAGATGTTAGATTGGGTTAGGTTATGTTATATTACGTTATTGATGTATATCAAGATCCCATGCAGACGTAGAGGCCAACTCGCCAGGAAAGTTGTCAAATATTACCGCCGAGATGTTAAATTGGGTTAGGCTAGGTTATATTACGTTATTGAAGTATATAAAGGTTCCACGGAGACGTAGAAGCCAACAAGCCAGGAATGTGGTCAAATATTACCGTGAGACGTTAGATTGGGTTAGGCTACCTTATATTATGTTATTGATGAATATATAGGTCCCACGGAGACGTAGAGGCCAACAAGCCAGGAATGTGGTCAAATATTACCGTCGAGATGTTAGATTGGGTTAGGCTAGCTTATATTATGTTATTGATGTATATATAGGTCCCACGGAGACGTAGAGGCCAACAAGCCAGGAATGTCGTCAAATATTACCGTCGAGATGTTAGATTGGGTTAGGTTACGTTATATTACGTTATTGATGTATACGAGGGTTACACGGAGACGTAGAGGCCAACTCGCCAGGAATGATGTCAAATATTATCGCCGAGATGTTAGGTTGCGTTAGGTTAGGTTATATTACGTTATTGATGTATATAAAGGTCCCATGGAGACGTAGAGGCCAACTCGCCAGGAATGTTGTCAAATATTACCGCCGCGATGATAGGTTGGGTTAAGTTACGTTATATTACGTTATTGATGTATACGAGGGTTACACGGAGACATAGAGGCCAACTCGCCAGGAAAGTTGTCAAATATTACCGCCGAGATGTTAAATTGGGTTAGGCCAGGTTATATTAGGTTATTGAAGTATATAAAGGTCCCACGGAGACGTAGAAGCCAACAAGCCAGGAATGTGGTCAAATATTACCGTGAGATGTTAGATTGGGTTAGGTAAGGTTATATTACGTTATTGATGTATATAAAGGTCCCACGGGGACGTAGAGGCCAACAAGCCCGGAATGTTGTCAAATATTACCGCCGAGATGTTAGGTTGGTTAGGTTAGGTTACATTACGTTATTGATGTATATAAATGTTCCACGGAGACGTATAGGCCAACTCGCCAGGAATGATGTCAAATATTACCGACGAGATGTTAGGTTGGGTTAGGTTAGGTTATATTACGTTATTGATGTATATAAAGGTCCCATCGGGACGTAGTTGCCAACAAGCCAGGAATGTGGTCAAATATTACCGCCGAGATGCTAGATTGGGTTAGGTTAGGTTATAGTACGTTATTGAAGTATATAAAGGTCCCAAGGAGACGTAGAGGCCAACAAGCCAGGAATGTTGTCAAATATTACCGCCGAGATGATAGGTTGGGTTAAGTTACGTTATATTACGTTATTGATGTATACGAGGGTTACACTGAGACGTAGAGGCCAACTCGCCAGGAATGATGTCAAATATTATCGCCGAGATGTTAGGTTGCGTTACGTTAGGTTATATTACGTTATTGATGTATATAAAGGTCCCACGGAGACGTAGATGCCAAATCGCCAGGAATGTTTTCAAACATTACCGCCGAGATGATAGGTTGGCTTAAGTTACGTTATATTACGTTATTGTTGTATACGAGGGTTACACGGAGACGTAGAGGCCAAATCGCCAGGAATGATGTCAAATATTACCGCCGAGATGCTAGGTTGCGTTAGGTTAGGTTATATTACGTTATTGATGCATATGAAGGTCAAACGGAGACGTAGGGGCCAAATCGCCAGGAATGTTGTCAAATATTACCGCCGAGATGATCGGTTGGGTTAGGTTAGGTTATATTACGTTATAGATGTATATAAAGGTCCCACGGAGACGTAGAGGCCAACATGCCAGGAATGTTGTCAAATATTACCGCCGAGATGTTAGATTGTTTTAGGTTATGTTATATTACGTTATTGATGTATATAAAGATCCCATGCAGACGTAGAGGCCAACTCGCCAGGAATGTTGTCAAATATTACCGCCGAGATGATGGGTTGGGTTAGGTTAGGTTATATTACGTTACAGATGTATATAAAGGTCCGACGGAGACGTAGAGGCCAACAAGCCAGGAATGTGGTCAAATATTACCGCCGAGATGTTAGATAGGGTTAGGTTAGGTTATATTTCGTTATTGGTGTATATGAAGGGCCCACGGATACGTAGAGGCCAACTCGCCAGGTATGTTGTCAAACATTACCGAGAAGATGTTAGGTTGGGTTAGGTTAAGTTATATTACGTTATTGATGTATATAAAGGTCCCACGAAGACGTAGAGGCCAACTCGCCAGGAATGTTGTCAAATATTACCGCCGAGATGATCGGTTGGGTTAGGTTAGGTTATATTACGTTATAGATGTATATAAAGGTCCCACGGAGACGTAGAGCCCAACTCGCCAGGAATGTTGTCAAATATTACCGCCGAGATGATAGGTTGGATTAGGTTACGTTATATAACGTTATTGATGTATATGATGGTCAAACGGAGACGTAGAGGCCAACTCGCCAGGAATGATGTCAACTATTACCGCCGAGATGTTAAATTGGGTTAGGCTAGGTTATATTACGTTATTGAAGTATATAAAGGTCCCACGGAGACGTAGAAGCCAACAAGCCAGGAATGTGGTCAAATATTATCGTGAGATGTTAGATTGGGTTAGGCTAGCTTATATTATGTTATTGATGTATATATAGGTCCCACGGAGACGTAGAGGCCAACAAGCCAGGAATGTGGTCAAATATTACCGCCGAGATGTTAGATAGGGTTAGGTTAGGTTATATTTCGCTATTGATGTATATGAAGGGCCCACGGATACGTAGAGGCCAACTCGCCAGGAATGTTGTCAAATATTACCGCCGAGATGATAGGTTGGGTTAGGTTAGGTTATATTACGTTACAGATGTATATAAAGGTCCGACGGAGACGTAGAGGCCAACAAGCCAGGAATGTGGTCAAATATTACCGCCGAGATGTTAGATAGGGTTAGGTTAGGTTATATTTCGTTATTGGTGTATATGAAGGGCCCACGGATACGTAGAGGCCAACTCGCCAGGTATGTTGTCAAACATTACCGAGAAGATGTTAGGTTGGGTTAGGTTAAGTTATATTACGTTATTGATGTATATAAAGGTCCCACGAAGACGTAGAGGCCAACTCGCCAGGAATGTTGTCAAATATTACCGCCGAGATGATCGGTTGGGTTAGGTTAGGTTATATTACGTTATAGATGTATATAAAGGTCCCACGGAGACGTAGAGCCCAACTCGCCAGGAATGTTGTCAAATATTACCGCCGAGATGATAGGTTGGATTAGGTTACGTTATATAACGTTATTGATGTATATGATGGTCAAACGGAGACGTAGAGGCCAACTCGCCAGGAATGATGTCAACTATTACCGCCGAGATGTTAAATTGGGTTAGGCTAGGTTATATTACGTTATTGAAGTATATAAAGGTCCCACGGAGACGTAGAAGCCAACAAGCCAGGAATGTGGTCAAATATTATCGTGAGATGTTAGATTGGGTTAGGCTAGCTTATATTATGTTATTGATGTATATATAGGTCCCACGGAGACGTAGAGGCCAACAAGCCAGGAATGTGGTCAAATATTACCGCCGAGATGTTAGATAGGGTTAGGTTAGGTTATATTTCGCTATTGATGTATATGAAGGGCCCACGGATACGTAGAGGCCAACTCGCCAGGAATGTTGTCAAATATTACCGCCGAGATGATAGGTTGGGTTAGGTTAGGTTATATTACGTTACAGATGTATATAAAGGTCCGACGGAGACGTAGAGGCCAACAAGCCAGGAATGTGGTCAAATATTACCGCCGAGATGTTAGATAGGGTTAGGTTAGGTTATATTTCGTTATTGGTGTATATGAAGGGCCCACGGATACGTAGAGGCCAACTCGCCAGGTATGTTGTCAAACATTACCGAGAAGATGTTAGGTTGGGTTAGGTTAAGTTATATTACGTTATTGATGTATATAAAGGTCCCACGAAGACGTAGAGGCCAACTCGCCAGGAATGTTGTCAAATATTACCGCCGAGATGATCGGTTGGGTTAGGTTAGGTTATATTACGTTATAGATGTATATAAAGGTCCCACGGAGACGTAGAGCCCAACTCGCCAGGAATGTTGTCAAATATTACCGCCGAGATGATAGGTTGGATTAGGTTACGTTATATAACGTTATTGATGTATATGATGGTCAAACGGAGACGTAGAGGCCAACTCGCCAGGAATGATGTCAACTATTACCGCCGAGATGTTAAATTGGGTTAGGCTAGGTTATATTACGTTATTGAAGTATATAAAGGTCCCACGGAGACGTAGAAGCCAACAAGCCAGGAATGTGGTCAAATATTATCGTGAGATGTTAGATTGGGTTAGGATAGCTTATATTATGTTATTGATGTATATATAGGTCCCACGGAGACGTAGAGGCCAACAAGCCAGGAATGTGGTCAAATATTACCGCCGAGATGTTAGATAGGGTTAGGTTAGGTTATATTTCGCTATTGATGTATATGAAGGGCCCACGGATACGTAGAGGCCAACTCGCCAGGTATGTTGTCAAATATTACCGAGAAGATGTTAGGTTGGGTTAGGTTAAGTTATATTACGTTATTGATGTATATAAAGGTCCCACGAAGACCTAGATTCCAACTCGCCAGGAATGTTGTCAAATATTACCGCCGAGATGATCGGTTGGGTTAGGTTAGGTTATATTACGTTATTGATGTATATAAACGTCCCACGGGGACGTAGAGACCAACAAACCAGGAATGTGGTCAAATATTACCGCCGAGATGTTAGATTGGGTTAGGTTAGGTTATATTACGTTATTGAGGTATATAAAGTTCCGACGGAGACGGAGAAGCCAACTCGCCAGGAATTTTGTCAAATATTACCGCCGAGATGATAGGTTGGGCTAGGTTAGATTATATTTCGTTATTGATGTATATGAAGGGCCCACAGAGACATAGAGGCCAACTCGCCAGGTATGTTGTCAAATTTACCGCGGAGATGTCAGGTTGTGTTAGGTTAAGTTATATTACGTTATTGATGTATATAAAGGTACCACGAAGACGTAGAGCCCAACTCGCCAGGAATGTTGTCAAATATTACCGCCGAGATGATAGGTTGGATTAGGTTACGTTATATTACGTTATTGATGTATATGATGGTCAAACGGAGACGTAGAGGCCAACTCGCCAGGAATGATGTCAAATATTACCGCCGAGATGTTAGGTTGGGTTAGGTAAGGTTATATTACGTTATTGATGTATATAAAGGTCCCACGGGGACGTAGAGGCCAACAAGCCAGGAATGTGGTCAAATATTACCGCCGAGATGTTAGGTTGTGTTAGGTTAGGTTATATTACGTTATTGATGTATATAAAGGTTCCACGGAGACGTATAGGCCAACTCGCCAGGAATGATGTCAAATATTACCGACGAGATGTTAGGTTGGGTTAGGTTAGGTTATATTACGTTATTGATGTATATAAAGGTCCCACGGAGACGTAGAGGCCAACAAGCCAGGAATGTCGTCAAATATTACCGTCGAGATGTTAGATTGGGTTAGGTTATGTTATATTAAGTTATTGATGTATATAAAGGTCCCACGAAGACGTAGAGGCCAACTCGCCAGGAATGATGCCAGATATTACCGACGAGATGTTAGGTTGGGTTAGGTTAGGTTATATTACGTAATTGATGTATATAAAGGTCCCACGGAGACATATAGGCCAACAAGCCAGGAATGTCGTCAAATATTACCGTCGAGATGTTAGATTGGGTTAGGTTATGTTATATTACGTTATTGATGTATATAAAGGTCCCACGAAGACGTAGAGGCCAACTCGCCAGGAATGATGCCAGATATTACCGACGAGATGTTAGGTTGGGTTAGGTTAAGTTATATTACGTTATTGATGTATATAAAGGTCCCACGAAGACGTAGAGGCCAACTCGCCAGGAATGTGGTCAAATATTATCGCCGAGATGTTAGATTGGGTTAGGCTAGCTTATATTATGTTATTGATGTATATAAAGGTCCGACTGAGACGCAGAAGCCAACAAGCCAGGAATGTGGTCAAATATTACCGTGAGATGTTAGATTGGGTTAGGCTAGCTTATATTATGTTATTGATGTATATATAGGTCCCACGGAGACGTAGAGGCCAACAAGCCAGGAATGTGGTCAAATATTACCGCCGAGATGTTAGATTGGGTTAGGTTATGTTATATTACGTTATTGACATATATAAAGATCCCATGCAGACGTAGAGGCCAACTCGCCAGGAATGATGCCAGATATTACCGACGAGATGTTAGGTTGGGTTAGGTTAAGATATATTACGTTATTGATGTATATAAAGGTCCCACGAAGACGTAGAGGCCAACTCGCCAGGAATGTGGTCAAATATTATCGCCGAGATGTTAGATTGGGTTAGGCTAGCTTATATTATGTTATTGATGTATATATAGGTCCCACGGAGACGTAGAGGCCAACAAGCCAGGAATGTGGTCAAATGTTACCGCGGAGATGTTAGATTGGGTTAGGTTATGTTATATTACGTTATTGACGTATATAAAGATCCCATGCAGACGTAGAGGCCAACTCGCCAGGAAAGTTGTCAACTATTACCGCCGAGATGTTAAATTGGGTTAGGCTAGGTTATATTACGTTATTGAAGTATATAAAGGTCCCACGGAGACGTAGAAGCCAACAAGCCAGGAATGTGGTCAAATATTACCGTAAGATGTTAGATTGGGTTAGGCTAGCTTATATTATGTTATTGATGTATATATAGGTCCCACGGAGACGTAGAGGCCAACAAGCCAGGAATGTGGTCAAATATTACCGTCGAGATGTTAGATTGGGTTAGGCTAGCTTATATTATGTTATTGATGTATATATAGGTCCCACGGAGACGTAGAGGCCAACAAGCCAGGAATGTCGTCAAATATTACCGTCGAGATATTAGATCGGGTTAGGTTATGTTATATTATGTTATTGATGTATATAAAGGTCCCACGAAGACGTAGATGCCAACTCGCCAGGAATGATGCCAGATATTACCGACGAGATGTTAGGTTGGGTTAGGTTAGGTTATATTACGTTATTGATGTATATAAAGGTCCCACGAAGACGTAGGGGCCATCTCGCCAAGAATTTTGTTAAATATTACCGCCGAGATGTTAGATAGGGTTAGGTTAGGTTATATTTCGTTATTGATGTATATGAAGGGCCCACGGATACGTAGAGGCCAACTCGCCAGGTATGTTGTCAAATATTACCGAGAAGATGTTAGGTTGGGTTAGGTTAAGTTATATTACGTTATTGATGTATATAAAGGTCCCACGAAGACGTAGAGGCCAACTCGCCAGGAATGTTGTCAAATATTACCGCCGAGATGATCGGTTGGGTTAGGTTAGGTTATATTACGTTATAGATGTATATAAAGGTCCCACGGAGACGTAGAGGCCAACATGCCAGGAATGTTGTCAAATATTACCGCCGAGATGTTAGATTGGGTTAGGTTATGTTATATTACGTTATTGATGTATATAAAGATCCCATGCAGACGTAGAGGCCAACTCGCCAGGAAAGTTGTCAACCATTACCGCGGAGATGTTAAATTGGGTTAGGCTAGGTTATATTACGTTATTGAAGTATATAAAGGTCCCACGAAGACGTAGAAGCCAACAAGCCAGGAATGTGGTCAAATATTACCGTAAGATGTTAGATTGGGTTAGGCTAGCTTATATTATGTTATTGATGTATATATAGGTCCCACGGAGACGTAGATGCCAACAAGCCAGGAATGTGGTCAAATATTACCGTCGAGATGTTAGATTGGGTTAGGCTAGCTTATATTATGTTATTGATGTATATATAGGTACCACGGAGACGTAGAGGCCAACAAGCCAGGAATGTCGTCAAATATTACCGTCGAGATATTAGATTGGGTTAGGTTATGTTATATTATGTTATTGATGTATATAAAGGTCCCACGAAGACGTAGAGGCCAACTCGCCAGGAATGATGCCAGATATTACCGACGAGATGTTAGGTTGGGTTAGGTTAGGTTATATTACGTTATTGATGTATATAAAGGACCCACGAAGACGTAGAGGCCATCTCGCCAGGAATTTTGTCAAATATTACCGCCGAGATGATAGGTTGGGTTAAGTTACGTTATATTACGTTATTGATGTATACGAGGGTTACACGGAGACGTAGAGGCCAACTCGCCAGGAATGATGTCAAATATTATCGCCGAGATGTTAGGTTGCGTTAGGTTAGGTTATATTACGTTATTGACGTATATAAAGGTCCCATGGAGACGTAGAGGCCAACTCGCCAGGAATGTTGTCAAATATTACCGCCGCGATGATAGGTTGGGTTAAGTTACGTTATATTACGTTATTGATGTATACGAGGGTTACACAGAGACATAGAGGCCAACTCGCCAGGAATGTTGTCAAATATTACCGCCGAGATGATAGGTTGGATTAAGTTACGTTATATTACGTTACTGATGTATACGAGGGTTACATGGAGACATAGAGGCCAACTCGCCAGGAATGATGTCAAATATTACCGCCGAGATGTTAGGTTGCGTTAGGTTAGGTTATATTACGTTATTGATGCATATGAAGGTCAAACGAAGACGTAGGGGCCAACTCGCCAGGAATGTTGTCAAATATTACCGCCGAGATGTTAGATTGGGTTAGGTTAGGTTATATTACGTTATTGATGTATATAAAGATCCCATGCAGACGTAGAGGCCAACTCGCCAGGAAAGTTGTCAAATATTACCGCCGAGATGTTAAATTGGGTTAGGCTAGGTTATATTACGTTATTGAAGTATATAAAGGTCCCACGGAGACGTAGAAGCCAACAAGCCATGAATGTGGTCAAATATTACCGTGAGATGTTAGATTGGGTTAGGCTAGCTTATATTATGTTATTGATGTATATATAGGTCCCACGGAGACGTAGAGGCCAACAAGCCAGGAATGTGGTCAAATATTACCGTCGAGATGTTAGATTGGGTTAGGCTAGCTTATATTATGTTATTGATGTATATATAGGTCCCACGGAGACGTAGAGGCCAACAAGCCAGGAATGTCGTCAAATATTACGGTCGAGATGTTAGATTGGGTTAGGTTATGTTATACTACGTTATTGATGTATATAAAGGTCCCACGAAGACGTAGAGGCCAACTCGACGGGAATGATTCCAGATATTACCGACGAGATGTTAGGTTGGGTTAGGTTAGGTTATATTACGTTATTGATGTATATAAAGGTCCCACGAAGACGTAGAGGCCATCTCGCCAGGAATTTTGTCAAATATTACCGCCGAGATGATAGGTTGGGTTAAGTTACGTTATATTACGTTATTGATGTATACGAGGGTTACACGGAGACGTAGAGGCCAACTCGCCAGGAATGATGTCAAATATTATCGCCGAGATGTTAGGTTGCGTTAGGTTAGGTTATATTACGTTATTGATGTATATAAAGGTCCCATGGAGACGTAGAGGCCAACTCGCCAGGAATGATGTCAAATATTATCGCCGAGATGTTAGGTTGCGTTAGGTTAGGTTATATTACGTTATTGATGTATATAAAGGTCCCATGGAGACGTAGAGGCCAACTCGCCAGGAATGTTGTCAAATATTACCGCCGCGATGATAGGTTGGGTTAAGTTACGTTATATTACGTTATTGATGTATACGAGGGTTACACAGAGACATAGAGGCCAACTCGCCAGGAATGTTGTCAAATATTACCGCCGAGATGTTAGGTTGCGTTAGGTTAGGTTATATTACGTTATTGATGCATATGAAGGTCAAACGGAGACGTAGGGGCCAACTCGCCAGGAATGTTGTCAAATATTACCGCCGAGATGATCGGTTGGGTTAGGTTAGGTTATATTACGTTATAGATGTATATAAAGGTCCCACGGAGACGTAGAGGCCAACATGCCAGGAATGTTGTCAAATATTACCGCCGAAATGTTAGATTGGGTTAGGTTATGTTATATTACGTTATTGATGTATATAAAGATCCCATGCAGACGTAGAGGCCAACTCGCCAGGAAAGTTGTCAAATATTACCGCCGAGATGTTAAATTGGGTTAGGCTAGGTTATATTACGTTATTGAAGTATATAAAGGTCCCACGGAGACGTAGAAGCCAACAAGCCATGAATGTGGTCAAATATTACCGTGAGATGTTAGATTGGGTTAGGCTAGCTTATATTATGTTATTGATGTATATATAGGTCCCACGGAGACGTAGAGGCCAACAAGCCAGGAATGTGGTCAAATATTACCGTCGAGATGTTAGATTGGGTTAGGCTAGCTTATATTATGTTATTGATGTATATATAGGTCCCTCGGAGACGTAGAGGCCAACAAGCCAGGAATGTCGTCAAATATTACGGTCGAGATGTTAGATTGGGTTAGGTTATGTTATACTACGTTATTGATGTATATAAAGGTCCCACGAAGACGTAGAGGCCAACTCGACGGGAATGATTCCAGATATTACCGACGAGATGTTAGGTTGGGTTAGGTTAGGTTATATTACGTTATTGATGTATATAAAGGTCCCACGAAGACGTAGAGGCCATCTCGCCAGGAATTTTGTCAAATATTACCGCCGAGATGATAGGTTGGGTTAAGTTACGTTATATTACGTTATTGATGTATACGAGGGTTACACGGAGACGTAGAGGCCAACTCGCCAGGAATGATGTCAAATATTATCGCCGAGATGTTAGGTTGCGTTAGGTTAGGTTATATTACGTTATTGATGTATATAAAGGTCCCATGGAGACGTAGAGGCCAACTCGCCAGGAATGTTGTCAAATATTACCGCCGCGATGATAGGTTGGGTTAAGTTACGTTATATTACGTTATTGATGTATACGAGGGTTACACAGAGACATAGAGGCCAACTCGCCAGGAATGTTGTCAAATATTACCGCCGAGATGATAGGTTGGATTAAGTTACGTTATATTACGTTATTGATGTATACGAGGGTTACATGGAGACATAGAGGCCAACTCGCCAGGAATGATGTCAAATATTACCGCCGAGATGTTAGGTTGCGTTAGGTTAGGTTATATTACGTTATTGATGCATATGAAGGTCAAACGAAGACGTAGGGGCCAACTCGCCAGGAATGTTGTCAAATATTACCGCCGAGATGTTAGATTGGGTTAGGTTAGGTTATATTACGTTATTGATGTATATAAAGATCCCATGCTGACGTAGAGGCCAACTCGCCAGGAAAGTTGTCAAATATTACCGCCGAGATGTTAAATTGGGTTAGGCTAGGTTATATTACGTTATTGAAGTATATAAAGGTCCCACGGAGACGTAGAAGCCAACAAGCCATGAATGTGGTCAAATATTACCGTGAGATGTTAGATTGGGTTAGGCTAGCTTATATTATGTTATTGATGTATATATATGTCCCACGGAGACGTAGAGGCCAACAAGCCAGGAATGTGGTCAAATATTACCGTCGAGATGTTAGATTGGGTTAGGCTAGCTTATATTATGTTATTGATGTATATATAGGTCCCACGGAGACGTAGGGGCCAACTCGACGGGAATGATTCCAGTTATTACCGACGAGATGTTAGGTTGGGTTAGGTTAGGTTATATTACGTTATTGATGTATATAAAGGTCCCACGAAGACGTAGAGGCCATCTCGCCAGGAATTTTGTCAAATATTACCGCCGAGATGATAGGTTGGGTTAAGTTACGTTATATTACGTTATTGATGTATACGAGGGTTACACGGAGACGTAGAGGCCAACTCGCCAGGAATGATGTCAAATATTATCGCCGAGATGTTAGGTTGCGTTAGGTTAGGTTATATTACGTTATTGATGTATATAAAGGTCCCATGGAGACGTAGAGGCCAACTCGCCAGGAATGTTGTCAAATATTACCGCCGCGATGATAGGTTGGGTTAAGTTACGTTATATTACGTTATTGATGTATACGAGGGTTACACAGAGACATAGAGGCCAACTCGCCAGGAATGTTGTCAAATATTACCGCCGAGATGTTAGATTGGGTTAGGTTAGGTTATATTACGTTATTGATGTATACGAGGGTTACACGGAGACGTAGAGGCCAACTCGCCAGGAATGATGTCAAATATTATCGCCGAGATGTTAGGTTGCGTTAGGTTAGGTTATATTACGTTATTGATGTATATAAAGGTCCCACGGGGACGTAGAGGCCAACAAGCCAGGAATGTGGTCAAATATTACCGCCGAGATGTTAGGTTGCGTTAGGTTAGGTTATATTACGTTATTGATGTATATAAAGGTTCCACGGACACGTATAGGCCAACTCGCCAGGAATGATGTCAAATATTACCGACGAGATGTTAGGTTGGGTTAGGTTAGGTTATATTGCGTTATTGATGTATATAAAGGTCCCATCGGGACGTAGTTGCCAACAAGCCAGGAATGTGGTCAAATATTACCGCCGAGATGTTAGATTGGGTTATGTTAGGTTATATTACGTTATTGAGGTATATAAAGGTCCCACGGAGACGTAGAGGCCAACAGGCCAGGAATGTGGTCAAATATTACCGCCGAGATGTTAGATTGGGTTAGGCTAGCTTATATTATGTTATTGATGTATATAAAGGTTCCACGGAGACGTAGAGGCCAACAAGCCAGGAATGTTGTCAAATATTACCGCGGAGATGTTAGGTTGGGTTAGGTTAAGTTATATTACGTTATTGATGTGTATAAAGGTGCCACGAAGACGTAGAGACCAACTCGCCAGGAATGTTGTCAAATATTACCCCCGAGATGATAGGTAGGATTAAGTTACGTTATATTACGTTATTGATGTATACGAGGGTTACACGGAGACATAGAGGCCAACTCGCCAGGAATGATGTCAAATATTACCGCCGAGATGTTAGGTTGGATTAGGTTACGTTATATTACGTTATTGATGTATATGATGGTCAAACGGAGACGTAGAGGCCAACTCGCCAGGAATGATGTCAACTATTACCGCCGAGATGTTAAATTGGGTTAGGCTAGGTTATATTACGTTATTGAAGTATATAAAGGTCCCACGGAGACGTAGAAGCCAACAAGCCAGGAATGTGGTCAAATATTATCGTGAGATGTTAGATTGGGTTAGGCTAGCTTATATTATGTTATTGATGTATATATAGGTCCCACGGAGACGTAGAGGCCAACAAGCCAGGAATGTGGTCAAATATTACCGCCGAGATGTTAGATAGGGTTAGGTTAGGTTATATTTCGCTATTGATGTATATGAAGGGCCCACGGATACGTAGAGGCCAACTCGCCAGGTATGTTGTCAAATATTACCGAGAAGATGTTAGGTTGGGTTAGGTTAAGTTATATTACGTTATTGATGTATATAAAGGTCCCACGAAGACCTAGAGGCCAACTCGCCAGGAATGTTGTCAAATATTACCGCCGAGATGATCGGTTGGGTTAGGTTAGGTTATATTACGTTATTGATATATATAAACGTCCCACGGGGACGTAGAGGCCAACAAACCAGGAATGTGGTCAAATATTACCGCCGAGATGTTAGATTGGGTTAGGTTAGGTTATATTACGTTATTGAGGTATATAAAGGTCCGACGGAGACGGAGAAGCCAACTCGCCAGGAATTTTGTCAAATATTACCGCCGAGATGATAGGTTGGGCTAGGTTAGATTATATTTCGTTATTGATGTATATGAAGGGCCCACAGAGACATAGAGGCCAACTCGCCAGGTATGTTGTCAAATTTACCGCGGAGATGTCAGGTTGTGTTAGGTTAAGTTATATTACGTTATTGATGTATATAAAGGTACCACGAAGACGTAGAGCCCAACTCGCCAGGAACGTTGTCAAATATTACCGCCGAGATGATAGGTTGGATTAGGTTACGTTATATTACGTTAATGATGTATATGATGGTCAAACGGAGACGTAGAGGCCAACTCGCCAGGAATGATGTCAAATATTACCGCCGAGATGTTAGGTTGGGTTAGGTAAGGTTATATTACGTTATTGATGTATATAAAGGTCCCACGGGGACGTAGAGGCCAACAAGCCAGGAATGTGGTCAAATATTACCGTGAGATGTTAGATTGGGTTAGGCTAGCTTATATTATGTTATTGATTTATATATAGGTCCCACGGAGACGTAGAGGCCAACAAGCCAGGAATGTGGTCAAATATTACCGTCGAGATGTTAGATTGGGTTAGGCTAGCTTATATTATGTTATTGATGTATATATAGGACCCACGGAGACGTAGAGGCCAACAAGCCAGGAATGTCGTCAAATCTTACCGTCGAGATATTAGATTGGGTTAGGTTATGTTATATTATGTTATTGATGTATATAAAGGTCCCACGAAGACGTAGAGGCCAACTCGCCAGGAATGATGCCAGATATTACCGACGAGATGTTAGGTTGGGTTAGGTTAGGTTATATTACGTTATTGATGTATATAAAGGTCCCACGAAGACGTAGAGGCCATCTCGCCAAGAATTTTGTCAAATATTACCGCCGAGATGATAGGTTGGGTTAAGTTACGTTATATTACGTTATATATGTATACGAGGGTTACACGGAGACGTAGAGGCCAACTCGCCAGGAATGATGTCAAATATTATCGCCGAGATGTTAGGTTGCGTTAGGTTAGGTTATATTACGTTATTGATGTACATAAAGGTCCCATGGAGACGTAGAGGCCAACTCGCCAGGAATGTTGTAAGATATTACCGCCGCGATGATAGGTTGGGTTAAGTTACGTTATATTACGTTATTTATGTATACGAGGGTTACACGGAGACGTAGAGGCCAACTCGCCAGGAATGATGACAAATATTACCGCCGAGATGTTAGTTTGCGATAGGTTAGGTTATATTACGTTATTGATGTATATAAAGGTCCCACGGAGACGTAGAGGCCAACAAGACAGTCATGTGGTCAAATATTACCGCCGAGATGTTAGGTTGGTTTAGGTTAGGTTATATTACGTTATTGATGTATATAAAGGTCCCACGGAGACGTATATGCCAACTTGCCAGGAATGTTTTCAAATATTACCGCCGAGATGTTAGGTTGGGTTAGGTTAGGTTATATTACGTTATAGATGTATATAAAGGTCTCACGGAGACGTAGAGGCCAACAAGCGAGGAATGTTGTCAAATAACACCGCCGAGATGATAGGTTGGGTTAGGTTAGGTTATATTACGTTATTGATGTATATAAAGGTCCCACGGGGACGTAGTGGCCAACAAGCCAGGAATGTGGTCAAATATTACCGCCGAGATGTTAGATTGGGTTAGGTTAGGTTATATTACGTTATTGAGGTATACAAAGGTCCGACGGAGGCGGAGAAGCCAACTCGCCAGGAATTTTGTCAAATATTACCGCCGAGATGATAGGTTGGGCTAGGTTAGATTATATTTCGTTATTGATGTATATGAAGGGCCCACGGAGACATAGAGGCCAACTCGCCAGGTATGTTGTCAAATTTACCGCGGAGATGTCAGGTTGTGTTAGGTTAAGTTATATTACGTTATTGATGTATATAAAGGTCCCACGAAGACGTAGAGGCCAACTCGCCAGGAATGTGGTCAAATATTATCGCCGGGATGTTAGATTGGGTTAGGCTAGCTTATATTATGTTATTGATGTATATAAAGGTCCCACAGAGACGTAGGGGCCAACTCGCCAGGAATGTTGCCAAATATTACCGCCGAGAAGATAGGTTGGGTTATGTTAGGTTAGATTACGTTATTGATGTATAAGAAGGTCAAACGGAGACGTAGAGGCCAACAAGCCAGGAATGTGGTCAAATATTACCGTCGAGATGTTAGGTTGGGTTAGGTTAGGTTATACTACGTTATTGATGTATATAAATGTTCCACGGAGACGTATAGGCCAACTCGCCAGGAATGATGTCAAATATTACCGACGAGATGTTAGGTTGGGTTAGGTTAGGTTATATTACGTTATTGATGTATATAAAGGTCCCATCGGGACGTAGTTGCCAACAAGCCAGGAATGTGGTCAAATATTACCGCCGAGATGCTAGATTGGGTTAGGTTAGGTTATAGTACGTTATTGAAGTATATAAAGGTCCCAAGGAGACGTAGAGGCCAACAAGCCAGGAATGTTGTCAAATATTACCGCCGAGATGATAGGTTGGGTTAAGTTACGTTATATTACGTTATTGATGTATACGAGGGTTACACTGAGACGTAGAGGCCAACTCGCCAGGAATGATGTCAAATATTATCGCCGAGATGTTAGGTTGCGTTACGTTAGGTTATATTACGTTATTGATGTATATAAAGGTCCCACGGAGACGTAGATGTCAAATCGCCAGGAATGTTTTCAAACATTACCGCCGAGATGATAGGTTGGCTTAAGTTACGTTATATTACGTTATTGTTGTATACGAGGGTTACACGGAGACGTAGAGGCCAAATCGCCAGGAATGATGTCAAATATTACCGCCGAGATGCTAGGTTGGGTTAGGTTAGGTTATATTACGTTATTGATGTATATAAAGGACCCACGGAGACGTAGAGGCCACCTCGCCAGGTATGTTTTCAAATATTAGCGCCGAGAAGTTAGGTTGGGTTAGGTTAGGTTATATTACGTTATTGATGTATATGATGGTCCCACGGAGACGGAGAAGCCAACTCGCCAGTAATTTTGTCAAATATTACTTCCGAGATGATAGGTTGGGTTAGGTTAGGTTATATTTCGTTATTGATGTATATGAAGGGCCCACGGATACGTAGAGGCCAACTCGCCAGGTATGTTGTCAAATATTACCGCGGAGATGTTAGGTTGGGTTAGGTTAAGTTATATTACGTTATTGATGTGTATAAAGGTCCCACGAAGACGTAGAGGCCAACTCGCCAGGAATGTTGTCAAATATTACCCCCGAGATGATAGGTAGGATTAAGTTACGTTATATTACGTTATTGATGTATACGAGGGTTACACGGAGACATAGAGGCCAACTCTCCAGGAATGTTGTCAAATATTACCGCCGAGATGATAGGTTGGATTAAGTTACGTTATATTACGTTATTGATGTATACGAGGGTTACACGGAGACATAGAGGCCAACTCGCCAGGAATGATGTCAAATATTACCGCCGAGATGTTAGGTTGCGTTAGGTTAGGTTATATTACGTTATTGATGCATATGAAGGTCAAACGGAGACGTAGGGGCCAACTCGCCAGGAATGTTGTCAAATATTACCGCCGAGATGATCGGTTGGGTTAGGTTAGGTTATATTACGTTATAGATGTATATAAAGGTCCCACGGAGACGTAGAGGCCAACATGCCAGGAATGTTGTCAAATATTACCGCCGAGATGTTAAATTGGGTTAGGCTAGGTTATATTACGTTATTGAAGTATATAAAGGTCCCACGGAGACGTAGAAGCCAACAAGCCAGGAATGTGGTCAAATATTACCGTGAGATGTTAGATTGGGTTAGGCTAGCTTATATTATGTTATTGATGTATATATAGGTCCCACGGAGACGTAGAGGCCAACAAGCCAGGAATGTCGTCAAATATTACCGTCGAGATGTTAGATTGGGTTAGGTTATGTTATATTACGTTATTGATGTATATAAAGGTCCCACGAAGACGTAGAGGCCAACTCGACAGGAATGATGCCAGATATTACCGACGAGATGTAAGGTTGGGTTAGGTTAGGTTATATTACGTTATTGATGTATATAAAGGTCCCACGGAAGCGGAGAAGCCAACTCGCCAGGAATTTTGTCAAATATTACCGCCGAGATGATAGGTTGGGTTAGGTTAGGTTATATTTCGTTATTGATGTATATGAAGGGCCCACGGAGACGTAGAGGCCAACTCGCCAGGTATGTTGTCAAATATTACCGCGGAGATGTTAGGTTGGGTTAGGCTAGGTTATATTACGTTATTGAAGTTTATAAAGGTCCCACGGAGACGTAGAAGCCAACAAGCCAGGAATGTGGTCAAATATTATCCTGAGATGTTAGATTGGGTTAGGCTAGCTTATATTATGTTATTGATGTATATATAGGTCCCACGGAGACGTAGAGGCCAACAAGCCAGGAATGTGGTCAAATATTACAGCCGAGATGTTAGATGGGGTTAGGTTAGGTTATATTTCGCTATTGATGTATATAAAGGTCCCACGAAGACCTAGAGGCCAACTCGCCAGGAATGTTGTCAAATATTACCGCCGAGATGATAGGTTGGATTAGGTTACGTTATATTACGTTATTGATGTATATGATGGTCAAACGGAGACGTAGAGGCCAACTCGCCAGGAATGATGTCAAATATTACCGCCGAGATGTTAGGTTGGGTTAGGTAAGGTTATATTACGTTATTGATGTATATAAAGGTCCTACGGGGACGTAGAGGCCAACAAGCCAGGAATGTGGTCAAATATTACCGCCGAGATGTTAGGTTGTGTTAGGTTAGGTTATATTACGTTATTGATGTATATAAAGGTTCCACGGAGACGTATAGGCCAACTCGCCAGGAATGATGTCAAATATTACCGACGAGATGTTAGGTTGGGTTAGGTTAGGTTATATTACGTTATTGATGTATATAAAGGTCCCACGGAGACGTAGAGGCCAACAAGCCAGGAATGTCATCAAATATTACCGTCGAGATGTTAGATTGGGTTAGGTTATGTTATATTACGTTATTGATGTATATAAAGGTCCCATGAAGACGTAGAGGCCAACTCGCCAGGAATGATGCCAGATATTACCGACGAGATGTTAGTTTGCGATAGGTTAGGTTATATTACGTTATTGATGTATATAAAGGTCCCACGGAGACGTAGAGGCCAACAAGACAGTCATGTGGTCAAATATTACCGCCGAGATGTTAGGTTGGTTTAGGTTAGGTTATATTACGTTATTGATGTATATAAAGGTCCCACGGAGACGTAGATGCCAACTTGCCAGGAATGTTTTCAAATATTACCGCCGAGATGTTAGGTTGGGTTAGGTTAGGTTATATTATGTTATAGATGTATATAAAGGTCTCACGGAGACGTAGAGGCCAACAAGCGAGGAATGTTGTCAAATAACACCGCCGAGATGATAGGTTGGGTTAGGTTAGGTTATATTACGTTATAGATGTATATAAAGGTCCGACGGAGACGTAGAGGCCAACAAGCCAGGAATGTCGTCAAATATTACCGTCGAGATGTTAGATTGGGTTAGGTTATGTTATATTAAGTTATTGATGTATATAAAGGTCCCACGAAGACGTAGAGGCCAACTCGCCAGGAATGATGCCAGATATTACCGACGAGATGTTAGGTTGGGTTAGGTTAGGTTATATTACGTAATTGATGTATATAAAGGTCCCACGGAGACGTATAGGCCAACAAGCCAGGAATGTCGTCAAATATTACCGTCGAGATGTTAGATTCGGTTAGGTTATGTTATATTACGTTATTGATGTATATAAAGGTCCCACGAAGACGTAGAGGCCAACTCGCCAGGAATGATGCCAGATATTACCGACGAGATGTTAGGTTGGGTTAGGTTAGGTTATATTACGTTATTGATGTATATAAAGGTCCCACGGAGACGTAGAGGCCAACAAGCCAGGAATGTCGTCAAATATTACCGTCGAGATGTTAGATTGGGTTAGGTTATGTTATATTACGTTATTGATGTATATAAAGGTCCCACGAAGACGTAGAGGCCAACTCGCCAGGAATGATGCCAGATATTACCGACGAGATGTTAGGTTGGGTTAGGTTAAGATATATTACGTTATTGATGTATATAAAGGTCCCACGAAGACGTAGAGGCCAACTCGCCAGGAATGTGGTCAAATATTATCGCCGAGATGTTAGATTGGGTTAGGCTAGCTTATATTATGTTATTGATGTATATATAGGTCCCACGGAGACGTAGAGGCCAACAAGCCAGGAATGTGGTCAAATATTACCGCGGAGATGTTAGATTGGGTTAGGTTATGTTATATTACGTTATTGACGTATATAAAGATCCCATGCAGACGTAGAGGCCAACTCGCCAGGAAAGTTGTCAACTATTACCGCCGAGATGTTAAATTGGGTTAGGCTAGGTTATATTACGTTATTGAAGTATATAAAGGTCCCACGGAGACGTAGAAGCCAACAAGCCAGGAATGTGGTCAAATATTACCGTAAGATGTTAGATTGGGTTAGGCTAGCTTATATTATGTTATTGATGTATATATAGGTCCCACGGAGACGTAGAGGCCAACAAGCCAGGAATGTGGTCAAATATTACCGTCGAGATGTTAGATTGGGTTAGGCTAGCTTATATTATGTTATTGATGTATATATAGGTCCCACGGAGACGTAGAGGCCAACAAGCCAGGAATGTCGTCAAATATTACCGTCGAGATATTAGATCGGGTTAGGTTATGTTATATTATGTTATTGATGTATATAAATGTCCCACGAAGACGTAGAGGCCAACTCGCCAGGAATGATGCCAGATATTACCGACGAGATGTTAGGTTGGGTTAGGTTAGGTTATATTACGTTATTGATGTATATAAAGGTCCCACGAAGACGTAGAGGCCATCTCGCCAAGAATTTTGTTAAATATTACCGCCGAGATGTTAGATAGGGTTAGGTTAGGTTATATTTCGTTATTGATGTATATGAAGGGCCCACGGATACGTAGAGGCCAACTCGCCAGGTATGTTGTCAAATATTACCGAGAAGATGTTAGGTTGGGTTAGGTTAAGTTATATTACGTTATTGATGTATATAAAGGTCCCACGAAGACGTAGAGGCCAACTCGCCAGGAATGTTGTCAAATATTACCGCCGAGATGATCGGTTGGGTTAGGTTAGGTTATATTACGTTATAGATGTATATAAAGGTCCCACGGAGACGTAGAGGCCAACATGCCAGGAATGTTGTCAAATATTACCGCCGAGATGTTAGATTGGGTTAGGTTATGTTATATTACGTTATTGATGTATATAAAGATCCCATGCAGACGTAGAGGCCAACTCGCCAGGAAAGTTGTCAACTATTACCGCGGAGATGTTAAATTGGGTTAGGCTAGGTTATATTACGTTATTGAAGTATATAAAGGTCCCACGAAGACGTAGAAGCCAACAAGCCAGGAATGTGGTCAAATATTACCGTAAGATGTTAGATTGGGTTAGGCTAGCTTATATTATGTTATTGATGTATATATAGGTCCCACGGAGACGTAGATGCCAACAAGCCAGGAATGTGGTCAAATATTACCGTCGAGATGTTAGATTGGGTTAGGCTAGCTTATATTATGTTATTGATGTATATATAGGTACCACGGAGACGTAGAGGCCAACAAGCCAGGAATGTCGTCAAATATTACCGTCGAGATATTAGATTGGGTTAGGTTATGTTATATTATGTTATTGATGTATATAAAGGTCCCACGAAGACGTAGAGGCCAACTCGCCAGGAATGATGCCAGATATTACCGACGAGATGTTAGGTTGGGTTAGGTTAGGTTATATTACGTTATTGATGTATATAAAGGTCCCACGAAGACGTAGAGGCCATCTCGCCAGGAATTTTGTCAAATATTACCGCCGAGATGATAGGTTGGGTTAAGTTACGTTATATTACGTTATTGATGTATACGAGGGTTACACGGAGACGTAGAGGCCAACTCGCCAGGAATGATGTCAAATATTATCGCCGAGATGTTAGGTTGCGTTAGGTTAGGTTATATTACGTTATTGATGTATATAAAGGTCCCATGGAGACGTAGAGGCCAACTCGCCAGGAATGTTGTCAAATATTACCGCCGCGATGATAGGTTGGGTTAAGTTACGTTATATTACGTTATTGATGTATACGAGGGTTACACAGAGACATAGAGGCCAACTCGCCAGGAATGTTGTCAAATATTACCGCCGAGATGATAGGTTGGATTAAGTTACGTTATATTACGTTACTGATGTATACGAGGGTTACATGGAGACATAGAGGCCAACTCGCCAGGAATGATGTCAAATATTACCGCCGAGATGTTAGGTTGCGTTAGGTTAGGTTATATTACGTTATTGATGCATATGAAGGTCAAACGAAGACGTAGGGGCCAACTCGCCAGGAATGTTGTCAAATATTACCGCCGAGATGTTAGATTGGGTTAGGTTAGGTTATATTACGTTATTGATGTATATAAAGATCCCATGCAGACGTAGAGGCCAACTCGCCAGGAAAGTTGTCAAATATTACCGCCGAGATGTTAAATTGGGTTAGGCTAGGTTATATTACGTTATTGAAGTATATAAAGGTCCCACGGAGACGTAGAAGCCAACAAGCCATGAATGTGGTCAAATATTACCGTGAGATGTTAGATTGGGTTAGGCTAGCTTATATTATGTTATTGATGTATATATAGGTCCCACGGAGACGTAGAGGCCAACAAGCCAGGAATGTGGTCAAATATTACCGTCGAGATGTTAGATTGGGTTAGGCTAGCTTATATTATGTTATTGATGTATATATAGGTCCCACGGAGACGTAGGGGCCAACAAGCCAGGAATGTCGTCAAATATTACCGCCGAGATGATAGGTTGGGTTAAGTTACGTTATATTACGTTATTGATGTATGCGAGGGTTACACGGAGACGTAGAGGCCAACTCGCCAGGAATGATGTCAAATATTATCGCCGAGATGTTAGGTTGCGTTAGGTTAGGTTATATTACGTTATTGATGTATATAAAGATCCCATGCAGACGTAGAGGCCAACTCGCCAGGAAAGTTGTCAAATATTACCGCCGAGATGTTAAATTGGGTTAGGCTAGGTTATATTACGTTATTGAAGTATATAAAGGTCCCACGGAGACGTAGAAGCCAACAAGCCATGAATGTGGTCAAATATTACCGTGAGATGTTAGATTGGGTTAGGCTAGCTTATATTATGTTATTGATGTATATATAGGTCCCACGGAGACGTAGAGGCCAACAAGCCAGGAATGTGGTCAAATATTACCGTCGAGATGTTAGATTGGGTTAGGCTAGCTTATATTATGTTATTGATGTATATATAGGTCCCACGGAGACGTAGAGGCCAACAAGCCAGGAATGTCGTCAAATATTACGGTCGAGATGTTAGATTGGGTTAGGTTATGTTATACTACGTTATTGATGTATATAAAGGTCCCACGAAGACGTAGAGGCCAACTCGACGGGAATGATTCCAGATATTACCGACGAGATGTTAGGTTGGGTTAGGTTAGGTTATATTACGTTATTGATGTATATAAAGGTCCCACGAAGACGTAGAGGCCATCTCGCCAGGAATTTTGTCAAATATTACCGCCGAGATGATAGGTTGGGTTAAGTTACGTTATATTACGTTATTGATGTATACGAGGGTTACACGGAGACGTAAAGGCCAACTCGCCAGGAATGATGTCAAATATTATCGCCGAGATGTTAGGTTGCGTTAGGTTAGGTTATATTACGTTATTGATGTATATAAAGGTCCCATGGAGACGTAGAGGCCAACTCGCCAGGAATGATGTCAAATATTATCGCCGAGATGTTAGGTTGCGTTAGGTTAGGTTATATTACGTTATTGATGTATATAAAGGTCCCATGGAGACGTAGAGGCCAACTCGCCAGGAATGTTGTCAAATATTACCGCCGCGATGATAGGTTGGGTTAAGTTACGTTATATTACGTTATTGATGTATACGAGGGTTACACAGAGACATAGAGGCCAACTCGCCAGGAATGTTGTCAAATATTACCGCCGAGATGTTAGGTTGCGTTAGGTTAGGTTATATTACGTTATTGATGCATATGAAGGTCAAACGGAGACGTAGGGGCCAACTCGCCAGGAATGTTGTCAAATATTACCGCCGAGATGATCGGTTGGGTTAGGTTAGGTTATATTACGTTATAGATGTATATAAAGGTCCCACGGAGACGTAGAGGCCAACATGCCAGGAATGTTGTCAAATATTACCGCCGAAATGTTAGATTGGGTTAGGTTATGTTATATTACGTTATTGATGTATATAAAGATCCCATGCAGACGTAGAGGCCAACTCGCCAGGAAAGTTGTCAAATATTACCGCCGAGATGTTAAATTGGGTTAGGCTAGGTTATATTACGTTATTGAAGTATATAAAGGTCCCACGGAGACGTAGAAGCCAACAAGCCATGAATGTGGTCAAATATTACCGTGAGATGTTAGATTGGGTTAGGCTAGCTTATATTATGTTATTGATGTATATATAGGTCCCACGGAGACGTAGAGGCCAACAAGCCAGGAATGTGGTCAAATATTACCGTCGAGATGTTAGATTGGGTTAGGCTAGCTTATATTATGTTATTGATGTATATATAGGTCCCTCGGAGACGTAGAGGCCAACAAGCCAGGAATGTCGTCAAATATTACGGTCGAGATGTTAGATTGGGTTAGGTTATGTTATACTACGTTATTGATGTATATAAAGGTCCCACGAAGACGTAGAGGCCAACTCGACGGGAATGATTCCAGATATTACCGACGAGATGTTAGGTTGGGTTAGGTTAGGTTATATTACGTTATTGATGTATATAAAGGTCCCACGAAGACGTAGAGGCCATCTCGCCAGGAATTTTGTCAAATATTACCGCCGAGATGATAGGTTGGGTTAAGTTACGTTATATTACGTTATTGATGTATACGAGGGTTACACGGAGACGTAGAGGCCAACTCGCCAGGAATGATGTCAAATATTATCGCCGAGATGTTAGGTTGCGTTAGGTTAGGTTATATTACGTTATTGATGTATATAAAGGTCCCATGGAGACGTAGAGGCCAACTCGCCAGGAATGTTGTCAAATATTACCGCCGCGATGATAGGTTGGGTTAAGTTACGTTATATTACGTTATTGATGTATACGAGGGTTACACAGAGACATAGAGGCCAACTCGCCAGGAATGTTGTCAAATATTACCGCCGAGATGATAGGTTGGATTAAGTTACGTTATATTACGTTATTGATGTATACGAGGGTTACATGGAGACATAGAGGCCAACTCGCCAGGAATGATGTCAAATATTACCGCCGAGATGTTAGGTTGCGTTAGGTTAGGTTATATTACGTTATTGATGCATATGAAGGTCAAACGAAGACGTAGGGGCCAACTCGCCAGGAATGTTGTCAAATATTACCGCCGAGATGTTAGATTGGGTTAGGTTAGGTTATATTACGTTATTGATGTATATAAAGATCCCATGCTGACGTAGAGGCCAACTCGCCAGGAAAGTTGTCAAATATTACCGCCGAGATGTTAAATTGGGTTAGGCTAGGTTATATTACGTTATTGAAGTATATAAAGGTCCCACGGAGACGTAGAAGCCAACAAGCCATGAATGTGGTCAAATATTACCGTGAGATGTTAGATTGGGTTAGGCTAGCTTATATTATGTTATTGATGTATATATATGTCCCACGGAGACGTAGAGGCCAACAAGCCAGGAATGTGGTCAAATATTACCGTCGAGATGTTAGATTGGGTTAGGCTAGCTTATATTATGTTATTGATGTATATAAAGGTTCCACGGAGACGTAGAGGCCAACAAGCCAGGAATGTGGTCAAATATTACCGTCGAGATGTTAGATTGGGTTAGGTTATGTTATATTACATTATTGATGTATATAAAGGTCTCGCGGAGACGTAGAGGCTAACAAGCCAGGAATTTGGTCAAATATTACCGCCGAGATGCTAGATTGGGTTAGGTTAGGTTATAGTACGTTATTGAAGTATATAAAGGTCCCAAGGAGACGTAGAGGCCAACAAGCCAGGAATGTTGTCAAATATTACCGCCGAGATGATAGGTTGGGTTAAGTTACGTTATATTACGTTATTGATGTATACGAGGGTTACACTGAGACGTAGAGGCCAACTCGCCAGGAATGATGTCAAATATTATCGCCGAGATGTTAGGTTGCGTTACGTTAGGTTATATTACGTTATTGATGTATATAAAGGTCCCACGGAGACGTAGATGCCAAATCGCCAGGAATGTTTTCAAACATTACCGCCGAGATGATAAGTTGGCTTAAGGTACGTTATATTACGTTATTGTTGTATACGAGGGTTACACGGAGACGTAGAGGCCAAATCGCCAGTAATTTTGTCAAATATTACCGCCGAGATGATAGGTTGGGTTAGGTTAGGTTATATTTCGTTATTGATGTATATGAAGGGCCCACGGATACGTAGAGGCCAACTCGCCAGGTATGTTGTCAAATATTACCGCGGAGATGTTAGGTTGGGTTAGGTTAAGTTATATTACGTTATTGATGTGTATAAAGGTGCCACGAAGACGTAGAGACCAACTCGCCAGGAATGTTGTCAAATATTACCCCCGAGATGATAGGTAGGATTAAGTTACGTTATATTACGTTATTGATGTATACGAGGGTTACACGGAGACATAGAGGCCAACTCGCCAGGAATGATGTCAAATATTACCGCCGAGATGTTAGGTTGGATTAGGTTACGTTATATTACGTTATTGATGTATATGATGGTCAAACGGAGACGTAGAGGCCAACTCGCCAGGAATGATGTCAACTATTACCGCCGAGATGTTAAATTGGGTTAGGCTAGGTTATATTACGTTATTGAAGTATATAAAGGTCCCACGGAGACGTAGAAGCCAACAAGCCAGGAATGTGGTCAAATATTATCGTGAGATGTTAGATTGGGTTAGGCTAGCTTATATTATGTTATTGATGTATATATAGGTCCCACGGAGACGTAGAGGCCAACAAGCCAGGAATGTGGTCAAATATTACCGCCGAGATGTTAGATAGGGTTAGGTTAGGTTATATTTCGCTATTGATGTATATGAAGGGCCCACGGATACGTAGAGGCCAACTCGCCAGGTATGTTGTCAAATATTACCGAGAAGATGTTAGGTTGGGTTAGGTTAAGTTATATTACGTTATTGATGTATATAAAGGTCCCACGAAGACCTAGAGGCCAACTCGCCAGGAATGTTGTCAAATATTACCGCCGAGATGATCGGTTGGGTTAGGTTAGGTTATATTACGTTATTGATATATATAAACGTCCCACGGGGACGTAGAGGCCAACAAACCAGGAATGTGGTCAAATATTACCGCCGAGATGTTAGATTGGGTTAGGTTAGGTTATATTACGTTATTGAGGTATATAAAGGTCCGACGGAGACGGAGAAGCCAACTCGCCAGGAATTTTGTCAAATATTACCGCCGAGATGATAGGTTGGGCTAGGTTAGATTATATTTCGTTATTGATGTATATGAAGGGCCCACAGAGACATAGAGGCCAACTCGCCAGGTATGTTGTCAAATTTACCGCGGAGATGTCAGGTTGTGTTAGGTTAAGTTATATTACGTTATTGATGTATATAAAGGTACCACGAAGACGTAGAGCCCAACTCGCCAGGAACGTTGTCAAATATTACCGCCGAGATGATAGGTTGGATTAGGTTACGTTATATTACGTTAATGATGTATATGATGGTCAAACGGAGACGTAGAGGCCAACTCGCCAGGAATGATGTCAAATATTACCGCCGAGATGTTAGGTTGGGTTAGGTAAGGTTATATTACGTTATTGATGTATATAAAGGTCCCACGGGGACGTAGAGGCCAACAAGCCAGGAATGTGGTCAAATATTACCGTGAGATGTTAGATTGGGTTAGGCTAGCTTATATTATGTTATTGATTTATATATAGGTCCCACGGAGACGTAGAGGCCAACAAGCCAGGAATGTGGTCAAATATTACCGTCGAGATGTTAGATTGGGTTAGGCTAGCTTATATTATGTTATTGATGTATATATAGGACCCACGGAGACGTAGAGGCCAACAAGCCAGGAATGTCGTCAAATCTTACCGTCGAGATATTAGATTGGGTTAGGTTATGTTATATTATGTTATTGATGTATATAAAGGTCCCACGAAGACGTAGAGGCCAACTCGCCAGGAATGATGCCAGATATTACCGACGAGATGTTAGGTTGGGTTAGGTTAGGTTATATTACGTTATTGATGTATATAAAGGTCCCACGAAGACGTAGAGGCCATCTCGCCAAGAATTTTGTCAAATATTACCGCCGAGATGATAGGTTGGGTTAAGTTACGTTATATTACGTTATATATGTATACGAGGGTTACACGGAGACGTAGAGGCCAACTCGCCAGGAATGATGTCAAATATTATCGCCGAGATGTTAGGTTGCGTTAGGTTAGGTTATATTACGTTATTGATGTACATAAAGGTCCCATGGAGACGTAGAGGCCAACTCGCCAGGAATGTTGTAAGATATTACCGCCGCGATGATAGGTTGGGTTAAGTTACGTTATATTACGTTATTTATGTATACGAGGGTTACACGGAGACGTAGAGGCCAACTCGCCAGGAATGATGACAAATATTACCGCCGAGATGTTAGTTTGCGATAGGTTAGGTTATATTACGTTATTGATGTATATAAAGGTCCCACGGAGACGTAGAGGCCAACAAGACAGTCATGTGGTCAAATATTACCGCCGAGATGTTAGGTTGGTTTAGGTTAGGTTATATTACGTTATTGATGTATATAAAGGTCCCACGGAGACGTATATGCCAACTTGCCAGGAATGTTTTCAAATATTACCGCCGAGATGTTAGGTTGGGTTAGGTTAGGTTATATTACGTTATAGATGTATATAAAGGTCTCACGGAGACGTAGAGGCCAACAAGCGAGGAATGTTGTCAAATAACACCGCCGAGATGATAGGTTGGGTTAGGTTAGGTTATATTACGTTATTGATGTATATAAAGGTCCCACGGGGACGTAGTGGCCAACAAGCCAGGAATGTGGTCAAATATTACCGCCGAGATGTTAGATTGGGTTAGGTTAGGTTATATTACGTTATTGAGGTATACAAAGGTCCGACGGAGGCGGAGAAGCCAACTCGCCAGGAATTTTGTCAAATATTACCGCCGAGATGATAGGTTGGGCTAGGTTAGATTATATTTCGTTATTGATGTATATGAAGGGCCCACGGAGACATAGAGGCCAACTCGCCAGGTATGTTGTCAAATTTACCGCGGAGATGTCAGGTTGTGTTAGGTTAAGTTATATTACGTTATTGATGTATATAAAGGTCCCACGAAGACGTAGAGGCCAACTCGCCAGGAATGTGGTCAAATATTATCGCCGGGATGTTAGATTGGGTTAGGCTAGCTTATATTATGTTATTGATGTATATAAAGGTCCCACAGAGACGTAGGGGCCAACTCGCCAGGAATGTTGCCAAATATTGCCGCCGAGAAGATAGGTTGGGTTATGTTAGGTTAGATTACGTTATTGATGTATAAGAAGGTCAAACGGAGACGTAGAGGCCAACAAGCCAGGAATGTGGTCAAATATTACCGTCGAGATGTTAGGTTGGGTTAGGTTAGGTTATACTACGTTATTGATGTATATAAATGTTCCACGGAGACGTATAGGCCAACTCGCCAGGAATGATGTCAAATATTACCGACGAGATGTTAGGTTGGGTTAGGTTAGGTTATATTACGTTATTGATGTATATAAAGGTCCCATCGGGACGTAGTTGCCAACAAGCCAGGAATGTGGTCAAATATTACCGCCGAGATGCTAGATTGGGTTAGGTTAGGTTATAGTACGTTATTGAAGTATATAAAGGTCCCAAGGAGACGTAGAGGCCAACAAGCCAGGAATGTTGTCAAATATTACCGCCGAGATGATAGGTTGGGTTAAGTTACGTTATATTACGTTATTGATGTATACGAGGGTTACACTGAGACGTAGAGGCCAACTCGCCAGGAATGATGTCAAATATTATCGCCGAGATGTTAGGTTGCGTTACGTTAGGTTATATTACGTTATTGATGTATATAAAGGTCCCACGGAGACGTAGATGTCAAATCGCCAGGAATGTTTTCAAACATTACCGCCGAGATGATAGGTTGGCTTAAGTTACGTTATATTACGTTATTGTTGTATACGAGGGTTACACGGAGACGTAGAGGCCAAATCGCCAGGAATGATGTCAAATATTACCGCCGAGATGCTAGGTTGGGTTAGGTTAGGTTATATTACGTTATTGATGTATATAAAGGACCCACGGAGACGTAGAGGCCACCTCGCCAGGTATGTTTTCAAATATTAGCGCCGAGAAGTTAGGTTGGGTTAGGTTAGGTTATATTACGTTATTGATGTATATGATGGTCCCACGGAGACGGAGAAGCCAACTCGCCAGTAATTTTGTCAAATATTACTTCCGAGATGATAGGTTGGGTTAGGTTAGGTTATATTTCGTTATTGATGTATATGAAGGGCCCACGGATACGTAGAGGCCAACTCGCCAGGTATGTTGTCAAATATTACCGCGGAGATGTTAGGTTGGGTTAGGTTAAGTTATATTACGTTATTGATGTGTATAAAGGTCCCACGAAGACGTAGAGGCCAACTCGCCAGGAATGTTGTCAAATATTACCCCCGAGATGATAGGTAGGATTAAGTTACGTTATATTACGTTATTGATGTATACGAGGGTTACACGGAGACATAGAGGCCAACTCTCCAGGAATGTTGTCAAATATTACCGCCGAGATGATAGGTTGGATTAAGTTACGTTATATTACGTTATTGATGTATACGAGGGTTACACGGAGACATAGAGGCCAACTCGCCAGGAATGATGTCAAATATTACCGCCGAGATGTTAGGTTGCGTTAGGTTAGGTTATATTACGTTATTGATGCATATGAAGGTCAAACGGAGACGTAGGGGCCAACTCGCCAGGAATGTTGTCAAATATTACCGCCGAGATGATCGGTTGGGTTAGGTTAGGTTATATTACGTTATAGATGTATATAAAGGTCCCACGGAGACGTAGAGGCCAACATGCCAGGAATGTTGTCAAATATTACCGCCGAGATGTTAGATTGTTTTAGGTTATGTTATATTACGTTATTGATGTATATAAAGATCCCATGCAGACGTAGAGGCCAACTCGCAAGGAAAGTTGTCAAATATTACCGCCGAGATGTTAAATTGGGTTAGGCTAGGTTATATTACGTTATTGAAGTATATAAAGGTCCCACGGAGACGTAGAAGCCAACAAGCCAGGAATGTGGTCAAATATTACCGTGAGATGTTAGATTGGGTTAGGCTAGCTTATATTATGTTATTGATGTATATATAGGTCCCACGGAGACGTAGAGGCCAACAAGCCAGGAATGTCGTCAAATATTACCGTCGAGATGTTAGATTGGGTTAGGTTATGTTATATTACGTTATTGATGTATATAAAGGTCCCACGAAGACGTAGAGGCCAACTCGACAGGAATGATGCCAGATATTACCGACGAGATGTAAGGTTGGGTTAGGTTAGGTTATATTACGTTATTGATGTATATAAAGGTCCCACGGAAGCGGAGAAGCCAGCTCGCCAGGAATTTTGTCAAATATTACCGCCGAGATGATAGGTTGGGTTAGGTTAGGTTATATTTCGTTATTGATGTATATGAAGGGCCCACGGAGACGTAGAGGCCAACTCGCCAGGTATGTTGTCAAATATTACCGCGGAGATGTTAGGTTGGGTTAGGCTAGGTTATATTACGTTATTGAAGTTTATAAAGGTCCCACGGAGACGTAGAAGCCAACAAGCCAGGAATGTGGTCAAATATTATCCTGAGATGTTAGATTGGGTTAGGCTAGCTTATATTATGTTATTGATGTATATATAGGTCCCACGGAGACGTAGAGGCCAACAAGCCAGGAATGTGGTCAAATATTACAGCCGAGATGTTAGATGGGGTTAGGTTAGGTTATATTTCGCTATTGATGTATATAAAGGTCCCACGAAGACCTAGAGGCCAACTCGCCAGGAATGTTGTCAAATATTACCGCCGAGATGATAGGTTGGATTAGGTTACGTTATATTACGTTATTGATGTATATGATGGTCAAACGGAGACGTAGAGGCCAACTCGCCAGGAATGATGTCAAATATTACCGCCGAGATGTTAGGTTGGGTTAGGTAAGGTTATATTACGTTATTGATGTATATAAAGGTCCTACGGGGACGTAGAGGCCAACAAGCCAGGAATGTGGTCAAATATTACCGCCGAGATGTTAGGTTGTGTTAGGTTAGGTTATATTACGTTATTGATGTATATAAAGGTTCCACGGAGACGTATAGGCCAACTCGCCAGGAATGATGTCAAATATTACCGACGAGATGTTAGGTTGGGTTAGGTTAGGTTATATTACGTTATTGATGTATATAAAGGTCCCACGGAGACGTAGAGGCCAACAAGCCAGGAATGTCATCAAATATTACCGTCGAGATGTTAGATTGGGTTAGGTTATGTTATATTACGTTATTGATGTATATAAAGGTCCCACGAAGACGTAGAGGCCAACTCGCCAGGAATGATGCCAGATATTACCGACGAGATGTTAGTTTGCGATAGGTTAGGTTATATTACGTTATTGATGTATATAAAGGTCCCACGGAGACGTAGAGGCCAACAAGACAGTCATGTGGTCAAATATTACCGCCGAGATGTTAGGTTGGTTTAGGTTAGGTTATATTACGTTATTGATGTATATAAAGGTCCCACGGAGACGTAGATGCCAACTTGCCAGGAATGTTTTCAAATATTACCGCCGAGATGTTAGGTTGGGTTAGGTTAGGTTATATTATGTTATAGATGTATATAAAGGTCTCACGGAGACGTAGAGGCCAACAAGCGAGGAATGTTGTCAAATAACACCGCCGAGATGATAGGTTGGGTTAGGTTAGGTTATATTACGTTATAGATGTATATAAAGGTCCGACGGAGACGTAGAGGCCAACAAGCCAGGAATGTGGTCAAATATTACCGTGAGATGTTAGATTGGGTTAGGCTAGCTTATATTATGTTATTGATGTATATATAGGTCCCACGGAGACGTAGAGGCCAACAAGCCAGGAATGTCGTCAAATATTACCGTCGAGATGTTAGATTGGGTTAGGTTATGTTATATTACGTTATTGATGTATATAAAGGTCCCACGAAGACGTAGAGGCCAACTCGACAGGAATGATGCCAGATATTACCGACGAGATGTAAGGTTGGGTTAGGTTAGGTTATATTACGGTATTGATGTATATAAAGGTCCCACGGAAGCGGAGAAGCCAACTCGCCAGGAATTTTGTCAAATATTACCGCCGAGATGATAGGTTGGGTTAGGTTAGGTTATATTTCGTTATTGATGTATATGAAGGGCCCACGGAGACGTAGAGGCCAACTCGCCAGGTATGTTGTCAAATATTACCGCGGAGATGTTAGGTTGGGTTAGGCTAGGTTATATTACGTTATTGAAGTTTATAAAGGTCCCACGGAGACGTAGAAGCCAACAAGCCAGGAATGTGGTCAAATATTATCCTGAGATGTTAGATTGGGTTAGGCTAGCTTATATTATGTTATTGATGTATATATAGGTCCCACGGAGACGTAGAGGCCAACAAGCCAGGAATGTGGTCAAATATTACAGCCGAGATGTTAGATGGGGTTAGGTTAGGTTATATTTCGCTATTGATGTATATAAAGGTCCCACGAAGACCTAGAGGCCAACTCGCCAGGAATGTTGTCAAATATTACCGCCGAGATGATAGGTTGGATTAGGTTACGTTATATTACGTTATTGATGTATATGATGGTCAAACGGAGACGTAGAGGCCAACTCGCCAGGAATGATGTCAAATATTACCGCCGAGATGTTAGGTTGGGTTAGGTAAGGTTATATTACGTTATTGATGTATATAAAGGTCCTACGGGGACGTAGAGGCCAACAAGCCAGGAATGTGGTCAAATATTACCGCCGAGATGTTAGGTTGTGTTAGGTTAGGTTATATTACGTTATTGATGTATATAAAGGTTCCACGGAGACGTATAGGCCAACTCGCCAGGAATGATGTCAAATATTACCGACGAGATGTTAGGTTGGGTTAGGTTAGGTTATATTACGTTATTGATGTATATAAAGGTCCCACGGAGACGTAGAGGCCAACAAGCCAGGAATGTCATCAAATATTACCGTCGAGATGTTAGATTGGGTTAGGTTATGTTATATTACGTTATTGATGTATATAAAGGTCCCACGAAGACGTAGAGGCCAACTCGCCAGGAATGATGCCAGATATTACCGACGAGATGTTAGTTTGCGATAGGTTAGGTTATATTACGTTATTGATGTATATAAAGGTCCCACGGAGACGTAGAGGTCAACAAGACAGTCATGTGGTCAAATATTACCGCCGAGATGTTAGGTTGGTTTAGGTTAGGTTATATTACGTTATTGATGTATATAAAGGTCCCACGGAGACGTAGATGCCAACTTGCCAGGAATGTTTTCAAATATTACCGCCGAGATGTTAGGTTGGGTTAGGTTAGGTTATATTATGTTATAGATGTATATAAAGGTCTCACGGAGACGTAGAGGCCAACAAGCGAGGAATGTTGTCAAATAACACCGCCGAGATGATAGGTTGGGTTAGGTTAGGTTATATTACGTTATAGATGTATATAAAGGTCCGACGGAGACGTAGAGGCCAACAAGCCAGGAATGTGGTCAAATATTACCGTCGAGATGTTAGATAGGGTTAGGTTAGGTTATATTTCGTTATTGATGTATATGAAGGGCCCACGGATACGTAGAGGCCAACTCGCCAGGTATGTTGTCAAATATTACCGAGAAGATGTTAGGTTGGGTTAGGTTAAGTTATATTACGTTATTGATGTATATAAAGGTCCCACGAAGACGTAGAGGCCAACTCGCCAGGAATGTTGTCAAATATTACCGCCGAGATGATCGGTTGGGTTAGGTTAGGTTATATTACGTTATAGATGTATATAAAGGTCCCACGGAGACGTAGAGGCCAACATGCCAGGAATGTTGTCAAATATTACCGCCGTGATGTTAGATTGGGTTAGGTTATGTTATATTACGTTATTGATGTATATAAAGATCCCATGCAGACGTAGAGGCCAACTCGCCAGGAAAGTTGTCAACTATTACCGCCGAGATGTTAAATTGGGTTAGGCTAGGTTATATTATGTTATTGAAGTATATAAAGGTCCCACGGAGACGTAGAAGCCAACAAGCCAGGAATGTGGTCAAATATTACCGTAAGATGTTAGATTGGGTTAGGCTAGCTTATGTTATGTTATTGATGTATATATAGGTCCCACGGAGACGTAGATGCCAACAAGCCAGGAGTGTGGTCAAATATTACCGTCGAGATGTTAGATTGGGTTAGGCTAGCTTATATTATGTTATTGATGTATATATAGGTCCCACGGAGACGTAGAGGCCAACAAGCCAGGAATGTCGTCAAATATTACCGTCGAGATATTAGATTGGGTTAGGTTATGTTATATTATGTTATTGATGTATATAAATGTCCCACGAAGACGTAGAGGCCAACTCGCCAGGAATGATGCCAGATATTACCGACGAGATGTTAGGTTGGGTTAGGTTAGGTTATATTACGTTATTGATGTATATAAAGGTCCCACGAAGACGTAGAGGCCATCTCGCCAAGAATTTTGTCAAATATTACCGCCGAGATGATAGGTTGGGTTAAGTTACGTTATATTACGTTATTGATGTATACGAGGGTTACACGGAGACGTAGAGGCCAACTCGCCAGGAATGATGTCAAATATTATCGCCGAGATGTTAGGTTGCGTTAGGTTAGGTTATATTACGTTATTGATGTACATAAAGGTCCCATGGAGACGTAGAGGCCAACTCGCCAGGAATGTTGTCAGATATTACCGCCGCGATGATAGGTTGGGTTAAGTTACGTTATATTACGTTATTTATGTATACGAGGGTTACACGGAGACGTAGAGGCCAAATCGCCAGGAATGATGTCATATATTACCGCCGAGATGCTAGGTTGGGTTAGGTTAGGTTATATTACGTTATTGATGTATATAAAGGACCCACGGAGACGTAGAGGCCACCTCGCCAGGTATGTTTTCAAATATTAGCGCCGAGAAGTTAGGTTGGGTTAGGTTAGGTTATATTACGTTATTGATGTATATGATGGTCCCACGGAGACGGAGAAGCCAACTCGCCAGTAATTTTGTCAAATATTACCGCCGAGATGATAGGTTGGGTTAGGTTAGGTTATATTTCGTTATTGATGTATATGAAGGGACTACGGATACGTAGAGGCCAACTCGCCAGGTATGTTGTCAAATATTACCGCGGAGATGTTAGGTTGGGTTAGGTTAAGTTATATTACGTTATTGATGTATATAAAGGTCCCACGAAGACGTAGTGGCCAACTCGCCAGGAATGTGGTCAAATATTATCGCCGAGATGTTTATTGGGTTAGGCTAGCTTATATTATGTTATTGATGTATATAAAGGTCCCACGGAGACGTAGAGGCCAACTCGCCAGGAATGTTGCCAAATATTACCGCCGAGAAGATAGGTTGGGATATGTTAGGTTAGATTACGTTATTGATGTATAAAAAGGTCAAACGGAGACGTAGAGGCCAACTCGCCAGGAATGTTGTCAAATATTACCGCCGAGATGATAGGTTGGGTTAGGTTAGGTTATATTACGTTATAGATGTATATAAAGGTCCGACGGAGGCGTAGAGGCCAACAAGCCAGGAATGTGGTCAAATATTACCGCCGAGATGTTAGATAGGGTTAGGTTAGGTTATATTTCGTTATTGATGTATATAAAGGTCTCACGGAGACGTAGAGGCTAACAAGCCAGGAATTTGGTCAAATATTACCGCCGAGATGCTAGATTGGGTTAGGTTAGGTTATAGTACGTTATTGAAGTATATAAAAGTCCCAAGGAGACGTAGAGGCCAACAAGCCAGGAATGTTGTCAAATATTACCGTCGAGATGTTAGATTGGGTTAGGCTAGCTTATATTATGTTATTGATGTATATATAGGTCCCACGGAGACGTAGAGGCCAACAAGCCAGGAATGTCGTCAAATATTACCGTCGAGATGTTAGATTGGATTAGGTTATGTTATATTACGTTATTGATGTATATAAAGGTCCCACGAAGACGTAGAGGCCAACTCGCCAGGAATGATGCCAGATATTACCGACGAGATGTTAGGTTGGGTTAGGATAAGTTATATTACGTTACTGATGTATATAAAGGTCCCACGAAGACGTAGAGGCCAACTCGCCAGGAATGTGGTCAAATATTATCGCCGAGATGTTAGATTGGGTTAGGCTAGCTTATATTATGTTATTGATGTATATAAAGGTCCGACGGAGACGCAGAAGCCAACAAGCCAGGAATGTGGTCAAATATTACCGTGAGATGTTAGATTGGGTTAGGCTAGCTTATATTATGTTATTGATGTATATATAGGTCCCACGGAGACGTAGAGGCCAACAAGCCAGGAATGTGGTCAAATATTACCGTCGAGATGTTAGATTGGGTTAGGTTATGTTATATTACGTTATTGATGTATATAAAGGTCCCACGAAGACGTAGATGCCAACTCGCCAGTAATGTTGTCAAATATTACCGCCGAGATGTTAGGTTGGGTTAGGTTAGGTTATATTTCGTTATTGATGTATATGAAGGGACAACGGATACGTAGAGGCCAACTCGCCAGGTATGTTGTCAAATATTACCGCAGAGATGTTAGGTTGGGTTAGGTTAAGTTATATTACGTTATTGATATATATAAAGGTCCCACGAAGACGTAGAGGCCAACTCGCCAGGAATGTGGTCAAATATTATCGCCGAGATGTTAGATTGGGTTAGGCTAGCTTATATTATGTTATTGATGTATATAAAGGTCCCACGGAGACGTAGAGGCCAACTCGCCAGGAATGTTGCCAAATATTACCGCCGAGAAGATAGGTTGGGATATGTTAGGTTAGATTACGTTATTGATGTATAAGAAGGTCAAACGGAGACGTAGAGGCCAACTCGCCAGGAATGTTGTCAAATATTACCGCCGAGATGTTAGGTTGGGTTAGGTTAGGTTATATTACGTTATTGATGTATATAAAGGTCCCACGGAGACGTAGAGGCGAACAAGCCAGGAATGTGGTTAAATACTACCGCCGAAATGCTAGGTTGGATTAGGTTAGGTCATATTAAGTTATTGATGTATATAAATGTCCCACGGAGACGGAGAAGCCAACTCACCAGGAGTATTGTCGAATATTACCGCCGAGATGTTAGGTTGGGTTAGGTTAGGTTATATTACGTTATTGATGTATATAAAGGTCCCACGGAGACGTAGAGGCCAACAAGCCAAGAATGTGGTTAAATATTACCGCCGAAATGTTAGGTTGGGTTAGGTTATGTTATATTACGTTATTGATGTATATAAAGATCCCAAGAAGACGTAGAGGCCAACTCGCCAGGAATGTTGTCAAATATTATCGCCGAGATGATAGGTTGGGTTAGGTTAGGTTATACTTCGTTATTAATGTAGATGAAGGTCCCACGGAGACGTAGAGGCCAACTCGCCAGGAATGATGTCAAATATTACCGCCGAGATGTTAGGTTGGATTAGGTTAGGTTATATTACGTTACTGATGTATATAAAGGTCCCACGGAGACGTAGAAGCCAACTCGCCAGGAATGTGGTCAAATGTTGCCGCCGAGATGATAGGTTGGGTTAGGTTAGGTGAAATTACGTTATTGATGTATATGAAGGTCAAACGGAGACGTGGAGGCGAAATCGCCAGGAATGTTGTCCAATATTACCGCCGAGATGTTAGGTTGGGTTAGGTTAGGTTATATTACGTTATTGATGTATATAAAGGTCCCACGGAGACGTAGAGGCCAACAAGCCAAGAATGTGGTTAAATATTACCGCCGAAATTTTAGGTTGGGTTAGGTTATGTTATATTTCGTTATTGATGTATATAAAGATCCCACGGAGACGTAGAGGCCAACACGTCAGGAATGTTGTCAAATATTATCGCCGAGATGATAGGTTGGGTTAGGTTAGGTTATACTTCGTTATTAATGTATATAAAGGTGCCACGGAGACGTAGAGGCCAACTCGCCAGGAATGTTGTCAAATATTACCGCCGAGATGATAGGTTGGGTTAGGTTACGTTATATTACGTTATTGATGTATATGAGGGTTACACGGATACGTAGAGGCCAACTCGCCAGTAATGATGTCAAATATTACCGCCGAGATGTTAAGTTGGGTTAGGTTAGGTTATATTACGTTATTGATGTATATAAAGGTCGCACGGAGACGTAGAAGCCAACAAGCCAAGAATGTGGTTAAATATTACCGCCGAAATGTTAGGTTGGGTTAGGTTATGTTATATTACGTTATTGATGTATATAAATATCCCACGGAGACGTAGAGGCCAACTCGCCAGGAATGTTGTCAAATATTGTCGCCGAGATGATAGGTTGGGTCAGGTTAGGTTATACTTCGTTATTAATGTATATGAAGGTCCCACGGAGACGTAGAGGCCAACTCGCCAGGAATGATGTCAAATATTACCGCCGAGATGTTAGGTTGGGTTAGGTTAGGTTATATTACGTTACTGATGTATATAAAGGTCCCACGGAGACGTAGAGGCCAACAAGCCAAGAATGTGGTTAAATATTACCGCCGAAATGTTAGGTTGGGTTAGGTTATGTTATATTACGTTATTGATGTATATAAAGATCCCAAGAAGACGTAGAGGCCAACTCGCCAGGAATGTTGTCAAATATTATCGCCGAGATGATAGGTTGGGTTAGGTTAGGTTATACTTCGTTATTAATGTAGATGAAGGTCCCACGGAGACGTAGAGGCCAACTCGCCAGGAATGATGTCAAATATTACCGCCGAGATGTTAGGTTGGATTAGGTTAGGTTATATTACGTTACTGATGTATATAAAGGTCCCACGGAGACGTAGAAGCCAACTCGCCAGTAATGTGGTCAAATGTTGCCGCCGAGATGATAGGTTGGGTTAGGTTAGGTGAAATTACGTTATTGATGTATATGAAGGTCAAACGGAGACGTAGAGGCGAAATCGCCAGGAATGTTGTCCAATATTACCGCCGAGATGTTAGGTTGGGTTAGGTTATGTTATATTTCGTTATTGATGTATAAAAAGATCCCACGGAGACGTAGAGGCCAACACGCCAGGAATGTTGTCAAATATTATCGCCGAGATGATAGGTTGGGTTAGGTTAGGTTATACTTCGTTATTAATGTATATGAAGGTGCCACGGCGACGTAGAGGCCAACTCGCCAGGAATGTTGTCAAATATTACCGCCGAGATGATAGGTTGGGTTAGGTTACGTTATATTACGTTATTGATGTATATGAGGGTTACACGGATACGTAGAGGCCAACTCGCCAGGCATGATGTCAAATATTACCGCCGAGATGTTAGGTTGGATTAGGTTAGGTTATATTACGTTATTGATGTATATAAAGGTCCCACGGAGACGTAGAAGCCAACCAGCCAAGAATGTGGTTAAATATTACCGCCGAAATGTTAGGTTGGGTTAGGTTATGTTATATTACGTTATTGATGTATATAAAGGTCCCAAGAAGACGTAGAGGCCAACTCGCCAGGAATGTTGTCAAATATTATCGCCGAGATGATAGGTTGGGTTAGGTTAGGTTATACTTCGTTATTAATGTAGATGAAGGTCCCACGGAGACGTAGAGGCCAACTCGCCAGGAATGATGTCAAATATTACCGCCGAGATGTTAGGTTGGATTAGGTTAGGTTATATTACGTTATTGATGTATAAAAAGGTCCCACGGAGACGTAGAGGCCAACAAGCCTGGAATGTGGTCAAATATTACCGCCGAGATGTTAGGTTGGGTTAGGTTAGTTTATATTACGTTATTGATGTATAAAAAGGTCCCACGGAGACGTAGAGACCAACTCGCCAGGAATGTTGTCAATAATTACCGCGGAAATGTTAGGTTGGTTTAGGTTAGGTTATATTTCGTTATTGATGTATATGAAGGTCCCACGGAGACGTAGATGCCAACTCGCCAGGAATGTTGTCAAATATTACCGCCGAGATGTTAGGTTGGGTTAGGTTAGGTTATATTACGTTATTGATGAATATAAAGGGCCCACGGGGACGTAGAAGCCAACTCGCCAGGAATGTGGTCAAATGGTGCCGCCGAGATGACAGGTTGGGTTAGGTTAGGTGAAATTACGTTATTGATGTATATGAAGGACAAACGGAGACGTAGAGGCCAACTCGCCACGAATGTTGTCAAATGTTACCGCCGAGATGTTAGGTTGGGATAGGTTAGGTTATTTTACGTTATTGATGTATATGAAGGTCAGACGGAGACGTAGAGGCGAAATCGCCAGGAATGTTGTCCACTATTACCGCCGAGATGTTAGGTTGGGTTAGGTAAGGTTATATTACGTTATTGATGTATATAAAGGGCCCAGGGAGACGTAGAGGCCAACAAGACAGGAATGTGGTCAAATATTACCGCCGAGATGTTAGATTGGGTTAGGTTACGTTATATTACGTTATGGATGTATATAAAGGTCCCACGGAGACGTAGAGCCCAACAAGCCAGGTATGTTGTCAAATATTATCGCCGAGATGATAGGTTGGGTTAGGGTAGGTTATACTTCGTTATTAATGTATATGAAGATCCGACGGAGACGTAGAGGCCAACTCGCCAGGCATGATGTCAAATATTACCGCCGAGATGTTAGGTTGGATTAGGTTAGGTTATATTACGTTATTGATGTATATAAAGGTCCCACGGAGACGTAGAGGCCAACAAGCCAGGAATGTGGTCAAATATTACCGCCGAGATGTTAGGTTGGGTTAGGTTAGTTTATATCACGTTATTGATGTATAAAAAGTTCCCACGGAGACGTGGAGGCCAACAAGCCAAGAATGTGGTTAAATATTACCGCCGAAATGTTAGGTTGGGTTAGGTTATGTTATATTACGTTATTGATGTATATAAAGATCCCACGGAGACGTAGAGGCCAACTCGCCAGGAATGTTGTCAAATATTATCTCCGAGATGATAGGTTGGGTTAGGTTAGGTTATACTTCGTTATTAATGTATATGAAGGTCCCACGAAGACGTAGAGGCCAACTCGCCAGGAATGATGTCAAATATTACCGCCGAGATGTTAGCTTGGGTTAGGTTAGGTCATATTAAGTTATTGATGTATATAAAGGTCCCACGGAGACGTAGAGGCCAACAAGCCAGGTATGTTGTCAAATATTATCGCCGAGATGTTAGGTTGGGTTAGGTTAGGTTATATTACGTTATGGATGTATATAAAGGTCCCACGGAGACGTAGAGGCCAACAAGCCAAGAATGTGGTTAAATATAACCGCCGAAACGTTAGGTTGGGTTAGGTTAGGTGATATTACGTTATTGGTGTATATAAAGGTCCCACGGAGACGTAGAGGCCACCAAGCCAGGAATGTGGTTAAATATTACCGCCGAAATGCTAGCTTGGGTTAGGTTAGGTCATATTAAGTTATTGATGTATATAAAGGTCCCACGGAGACGTAGAGGCCAACAAGCCAGGTATGTTGTCAAATATTATCGCCGAGATGTTAGGTTGGGTTAGGTTAGTTTATATCACGTTATTGATGTATAAAAAGTTCCCACGGAGACGTGGAGGCCAACTCGCCAGGAATGTTGTCAAATATTACCGCCGAGATGTTAGGTTGGGTTAGGTTAGGTTATATTACGTTATTGATGTATATAAATGTCCCACGGAGACGTAGAGGCCAACAAGCCAGGAATGTGGTTAAATATTACCGCCGAAATGCTAGGTTGGATTAGGTTAGGTCATATTAAGTTATTGATGTATATAAAGGTCCCACGGAGACGGAGAAGCCAACTCACCAGGAATATTGTCGAATATTACCGCCGAGATTTTAGGTTGGGTTAGGTTAGGTTATATTACGTTATTGATGTATATAAAGGTCCCACGGAGACGTAGAAGCCAACAAGCCAAGAATGTGGTTAAATATTACCGCCGAAATGTTAGGTTGGGTTAGGTTATGTTATATTACGTTATTGATGTATATAAATATCCCACGGAGACGTAGAGGCCAACTCGCCAGGAATGTTGTCAAATATTGTCGCCGAGATGATAGGTTGGGTCAGGTTAGGTTATACTTCGTTATTAATGTATATGAAGGTCCCACGGAGACGTAGAGGCCAACTCGCCAGGAATGATGTCAAATATTACCGCCGAGATGTTAGGTTGGGTTAGGTTAGGTTATATTACGTTATTGATGTATATAAAGGTCCCACGGAGACGTAGAGGCCAACAAGCCAAGAATGTGGTTAAATATTACCGCCGAAATGTTAGGTTGGGTTAGGTTATGTTATATTACGTTATTGATGTATATAAAGATCCCAAGAAGACGTAGAGGCCAACTCGCCAGGAATGTTGTCAAATATTATCGCCGAGATGATAGGTTGGGTTAGGTTAGGTTATACTTCGTTATTAATGTAGATGAAGGTCCCACGGAGACGTAGAGGCCAACTCGCCAGGAATGATGTCAAATATTACCGCCGAGATGTTAGGTTGGATTAGGTTAGGTTATATTACGTTACTGATGTATATAAAGGTCCCACGGAGACGTAGAAGCCAACTCGCCAGGAATGTGGTCAAATGTTGCCGCCGAGATGATAGGTTGGGTTAGGTTAGGTGAAATTACGTTATTGATGTATATGAAGGTCAAACGGAGACGTAGAGGCGAAATCGCCAGGAATGTTGTCCAATATTACCGCCGAGATGTTAGGTTGGGTTAGGTTAGGTTATATTACGTTATTGATGTATATAAAGGTCCCACGGAGACGTAGAGGCCAACAAGCCAAGAATGTGGTTAAATATTACCGCCGAAATTTTAGGTTGGGTTAGGTTATGTTATATTTCGTTATTGATGTATATAAAGATCCCACGGAGACGTAGAGGCCAACACGCCAGGAATGTTGTCAAATATTATCGCCGAGATGATAGGTTGGGTTAGGTTAGGTTATACTTCGTTATTAATGTATATAAAGGTGCCACGGAGACGTAGAGGCCAACTCGCCAGGAATGTTGTCAAATATTACCGCCGAGATGATAGGTTGGGTTAGGTTACGTTATATTACGTTATTGATGTATATGAGGGTTACACGGATACGTAGAGGCCAACTCGCCAGTAATGATGTCAAATATTACCGCCGAGATGTTAAGTTGGGTTAGGTTAGGTTATATTACGTTATTGATGTATATAAAGGTCCCACGGAGACGTAGAAGCCAACAAGCCAAGAATGTGGTTAAATATTACCGCCGAAATGTTAGGTTGGGTTAGGTTATGTTATATTACGTTATTGATGTATATAAATATCCCACGGAGACGTAGAGGCCAACTCGCCAGGAATGTTGTCAAATATTGTCGCCGAGATGATAGGTTGGGTCAGGTTAGGTTATACTTCGTTATTAATGTATATGAAGGTCCCACGGAGACGTAGAGGCCAACTCGCCAGGAATGATGTCAAATATTACCGCCGAGATGTTAGGTTGGGTTAGGTTAGATTATATTACGTTATTGATGTATATAAAGGTCCCACGGAGACGTAGAGGCCAACAAGCCAAGAATGTGGTTAAATATTACCGCCGAAATGTTAGGTTGGGTTAGGTTATGTTATATTACGTTATTGATGTATATAAAGATCCCAAGAAGACGTAGAGGCCAACTCGCCAGGAATGTTGTCAAATATTATCGCCGAGATGATAGGTTGGGTTAGGTTAGGTTATACTTCGTTATTAATGTAGATGAAGGTCCCACGGAGACGTAGAGGCCAACTCGCCAGGAATGATGTCAAATATTACCGCCGAGATGTTAGGTTGGATTAGGTTAGGTTATATTACGTTACTGATGTATATAAAGGTCCCACGGAGACGTAGAAGCCAACTCGCCAGGAATGTGGTCAAATGTTGCCGCCGAGATGATAGGTTGGGTTAGGTTAGGTGAAATTACGTTATTGATGTATATGAAGGTCAAACGGAGACGTAGAGGCGAAATCGCCAGGAATGTTGTCCAATATTACCGCCGAGATGTTAGGTTGGGTTAGGTTAGGTTATATTACGTTATTGATGTATATAAAGGTCCCACGGAGACGTAGAGGCCAACAAGCCAAGAATGTGGTTAAATATTACCGCCGAAATTTTAGGTTGGGTTAGGTTATGTTATATTTCGTTATTGATGTATATAAAGATCCCACGGAGACGTAGAGGCCAACACGCCAGGAATGTTGTCAAATATTATCGCCGAGATGATAGGTTGGGTTAGGTTAGGTTATACTTCGTTATTAATGTATATGAAGGTCCCACGGAGACGTAGAGGCCAACTCGCCAGGAATGATGTCAAATATTACCGCCGAGATGTTAGGTTGGATTAGGTTAGGTTATATTACGTTACTGATGTATATAAAGGTCCCACGGAGACGTAGAAGCCAACTCGCCAGGAATGTGGTCAAATGTTGCCGCCGAGATGATAGGTTGGGTTAGGTTAGGTGAAATTACGTTATTGATGTATATGAAGGTCAAACGGAGACGTAGAGGCGAAATCGCCAGGAATGTTGTCCAATATTACCGCCGAGATGTTAGGTTGGGTTAGGTTAGGTTATATTACGTTATTGATGTATATAAAGGTCCCACGGAGACGTAGATGCCAACAAGCCAAGAATGTGGTTAAATATTACCGCCGAAATTTTAGGTTGGGTTAGGTTATGTTATATTTCGTTATTGATGTATATAAAGATCCCACGGAGACGTAGAGGCCAACACGCCAGGAATGTTGTCAAATATTATCGCCGAGATGATAGGTTGGGTTAGGTTAGGTTATACTTCGTTATTAATGTATATAAAGGTGCCACGGAGACGTAGAGGCCAACTCGCCAGGAATGTTGTCAAATATTACCGCCGAGATGATAGGTTGGGTTAGGTTACGTTATATTACGTTATTGATGTATATGAGGGTTACACGGATACGTAGAGGCCAACTCGCCAGTAATGATGTCAAATATTACCGCCGAGATGTTAAGTTGGGTTAGGTTAGGTTATATTACGTTGAGTCACGTTCGAGCAGCCGTAGAGAGCGGACGTGTTTCGGTGCGCTCCGCTACCTGAGTTGTACGACGCGACTTTTTAGGCGATAAAGGATATATACTTCGGTTTATATCCTTCCGAGGAGGATTGTGAAAACTTCTAGTGTAAGAACTAGAAGCTAGTAGCAAGAATAACGCGATAGAAAGGAATATACGCTCTGCGTGTCCTTTGTTCGCTTTCGGTGACGTGGCGTCGACAATTGATTCGGCGTTTTCGGCAGAAAAGGAGTTGGAAAGTGGTCTGGATCACTTCCCTGAGAGTCAGTGTCACGTGCGGCACAACCAGTGCGCAGTTTGTGCAGTGGAAAGTGCCAAAAGTGTGCGAAAACAGGTGGAAATCGGCGGAAAGGAACAGGGCGTCACCGCCGCCATATTGCCGCGCAGCCGTGGCACGTACGCGTTCCACCGCGATTAGGGCGTTCTTTCCGGCGACTGCTGCTTGTTTGCGAACTTAAAGTGCTCTTTGCGGCAAAAGTGACTGTGAGGTGGCTCCCGTGGTTGCGGGCACTGGAGAAAAAGGTGCGATAATACGTGGAAAAGCATCGGGAGAAAACGAGGCGTCGCTGCCGCCATCTTGACAGTCAGGCGTGGCACGTACGCCGCGTCGAGACGGCAGTCGCGAAACAAGGGCTTCTCCCGGCCTTTTCGACGTGTTCCCGCACTTTCAGCGCTTCCGGTCGTTAAGCACGATTGTAGAAACACTGATTTTCGATAACATTAGTGCAAAAAACGGTGTAAAAGTGCGACGCGGGAACTCGGCGAGAAAGAGGCTACCAGCCGTAATCAATCTCGGATTATTCCAGGAGATTGCGACAAAGAAGACAAAAAAGGTAAGTGCTAGAGACTCTTAAAGCGCGAATCTTGAACTCTGGCGTCGCTCCGTGAACTGTTCGCGGAAATCGAAGCGAACGCAAGAGCGAGTGAGAGGACGAATAGAGAGACAAAGAGAGAGTGACGGTTGAACTGTGTGCGGGACAGAGACAGACAACCGGTCTGCGCTGAACGTGGGAAGTGCGAACGTTCCCACACGGCGGAGCAAGTGAGGTGCGCGGTGTGATTTTCTCCACGGAGGAGAATAGCGTTTGCGCGACCGACTCGTCGGCAAATTAATTATCGTGCGAAGCCCTGCTTGGGTAACCAAGCATGGCGACGCGCGATTACGCGACCGTGGCGAGTGGGGGAGAGGGGGCCGGCCCGAGTGGCCTTATCAGTTGCAGAACCGGCGGCAGCAGCAAGTCGGAGAGGACGGAAGGCAGGATGCTGCGGGAACCAGAGAGGAGAATTCCACGCACGCGCAGGAGCGTGAAGAGGTCAAAGGCGGAGACGTCCGAATACGATTCGGACACGTCACTCGCTTCGTTGCTCTCGACGACGCCGTCCGAGTCAACGAAGCATCTGAAGAAGAGGGGACGCCCCCCCACAACGGAGGAATACATAAAATTGGCGGAAGCCAAACTGCTAGCCGATAAAGCTGCCGAGAAGGATGCAGAGGACGCTCTAGAGCGAGAGCTCCTCTACGGTGATTGCATGCCGCCGCCACCATCAAGGACGTCAAATCCTATTCCGGACCAGGAAGTTTTTGACGAAGAGGCCAGGAAAATGCCGATAGAGGATCTGGCAGCCTGGGCTCTGGAATCGGCGGCCAAAATTGAATATGCCGCTGCGAAGTCGTCGCAGCTGAAAGGCACAATTAAACGGTCGATGCGCGTCAGCGTTCGAATCCTGCGAGCGGCGACTACGGAAGCTGAACAACGCGCCAGCCGCGCCATCGCCGGAACAGCAGGAGATCAGGAATTCAGCCTTATTAAAGCTAAGGCTGAAAAACTGGAGAAGGAGAATGCCCTTCTCAAGGAGAGGCTGACCGCCCTCGAAAATACGGCAAACAGCCAATTATCGCCGGCGATCAAAAGCATGGAGATCGCCGAGCGTAGTGATAAAAGAACACGACGGCAATCGCTGACTACGAAGCAGGAGGAAGCCAGCATCCCCGACACCGGTCTCGTACTGCTAATGGAGCAGATTGGGGCCGTTGTCAACGAACGGCTTACACAATTTTGGGAGAAGGCGGAGAAGCGCTTCGCTCCGAAGGAGGATCGTCCGCGGTCGGAGGCACGAAATGTTGCGCGACGCGAAGAACCCGCGAAAGAGGGAACAAGCGCCGCAATCATAAAGAAGGAGAAGTCCGCTGGGAAGAGAGAGGCAATGCCCCTTCCACCGGTGAAAAAATCCGCGAAAGCGGAAACAAAGAAATCACCCATCCAGAAGAGGATGGAACAGATTCAAAAGGAGCAGGTTCGGAAGGAGAGCGAAGGGAAGTGTCCAGCAGCGAGCGCACCTGCTCCGCAGAACAAGAAGGAGACGGAGACGCCGTGGACGAAAGTCCTCGGCAGAAAGTCGAAAAAGGAGACGACGGCCACCGTAAACAAGACCGTGAGGGCAGGCAAGAAGGTAGCAGCTGCGAAGTCGATGCCAAAAGAAAAGCCGATAGTGATGAAAACCCCGAGCACGGCCGCTGTCGTAATCACTATAGAGGAGGGCAGTAAATCGACATACGCCGAGCTTATGACAACGGCGCGGCAGAAGATCAAACTGTCGGACCTGGGAATCGGTGAGGTCAAACCCAGGAAAGCGCTGACCGGAGCGCTTATTCTCGAAATAAGCGGCGAAGGTAAAGAAGAGAAGGCGAACGCGCTCGCCAACAAGTTAACCGGGCTATTCGCGATCACGAGGGGTGTAAAAATCACGCGCCCCTGCAAGAGAGCGGCCCTGAGGGTCTTCAGGATGGAAGACTCGATCACGGTCGGTGAGGTCGTCGAAGCAGTCGCCGCACAAGGCGGCTGCACCGCCGACGAGATAAAAACCGGTCCCAGGAGGACGGCGTATAACGGCATGGGCACGATGCTTATGCAATGCCCGGTCGCCGCCGCAAAGAATGTTACCGAAAACGGTAAAGTAAAGGTCGGATGGACGTCCGTCCGCGTTGAACCCATCGAAGCACGACAACTTACCTGCTTCAAATGTTGGGAAATCGGGCACGTAATCGCGAAATGCTCCGCGACCGTGGACCGAACGGAGGCGTGTTACCGGTGCGGTGAGAAGGGACACCGCGCTGCGGAATGCAATGAGAAGGCACCGACGTGCCCGGTATGCAAGTCGGCAAACCGCCCGCATGGACACAGAGCAGGTAGCAAAGCCTGCACTGTCCCGCCGCCGGCAAAAAAAGGACAGAAGAACGCTACTCAATCGAGCGCTAAATCCTCAGGTAAGGATAAGAAACCTGAGGAAAAGAAGGAAAAAGCTGCAGCAGCAGCCAAACACAACCACGAAGAGGAGAAGGAGCGCGAAACTCTGAAGGCGAGCACCAGCCGCGAGGAGGCGATGGATCTGGCGTAACTTTCAATATGAAATGCCAGATCCTGCAAACTAATTTAAATCACGCCGCGAGAGCACAAGATCTTATGCTCGAAAGCCTGCAAAGCGGCGTGGTTGAATTAGTGGTTGCCGCGGAGCCGTATTTAATCCACGACAAGCCGTCATGGATAGCAAACAGGGAGAAGACGGTTGCAATAATTCAGGCGACGCCGACACGCATCCGACCGATCACAGCCATCGCGCAAGGGCGTGGTTACGTCGCAGTATCGTGGTCGGATTGCGTCGTCATTGGAATATACGCGCCGCCGAGTTGGTCGTTGCAAGATTTCGATCAGCTCCTGGACGAAGTGGAGGGTGTAGTGCGAAATCACGCCTCGCAACCGACATTCGTACTGGGAGATTTCAACGCGCACGCGACTATGTGGCGCTCTTCCAGAACGACTCAGCGTGGACACTCGACGATGGACTGGGCAGCATCCGCGAATCTCAGACTGTTGAATCAAGGATCTGCCAGTACGTGCGTGCGTCCACAGGGCGAGAGCAAGGTCGACCTCTCGTTCGCGAACGACGCAGCATCTCGAAGAGTCACGAGCTGGAAAGTGGATCCGATCGAAACTTTATCTGATCACTTATATATAAGGATCGACATATCCACGGTACAAGGAAGAAGGGCAGCGGACCAGAAGCAAAATAGATGGTCGTTGCGAAAAATCGACGAAGATATGTTTATGGCGGCAACCCTCGCCGCTACCTGGCCGAGCGAACCGACCGAAGCGGCCGTAGTCGAGCGAGAAGCAGAATGGTTTACGAGGACGTTGACATCGGTGTGCAACGCAAGCATGCCGAAAATAAGGTCGAACCCCACTCGTAAACCCGTATATTGGTGGAGGAACGAGATCGCTCTTCTCCGTGCGGAGAGCACAAACGCACGGAGGCAATATACGAGATACCGGAAACGGAGGAATCCCGATTCGGTGAGGAAAGCGCAGCTCTATGAAGTTTACAAGGAGAAGAAAATAGAGCTGCAGGCGGCCATAAAGACATCAAAGGCACGAGCATGGGACGGGCTGCTGGAAACACTGCGCGAGGATCCGTGGGGGCGGCCGTACAAGATAGTAATGAATAAATTACGACCGTGGGCGCCCCCGTTAACGGAGACGATGGAGACGCCGTTCTTGAAGCGAGTTGTCGACACGCTCTTCCCACCGGAAGAGGCTACGTCGGCGAGCAACTCGCAAATTTCAGCACACATCGACCCGATCATCTGGTCGCTGGATAACGACGTCACCGAGGAGGAAATGGCTCGCGCCATAAAGCGCATGACAAAGAAGAACACCGCGCCCGGACCGGACGGAATTCCCGGCCGTGCCTGGTCGATGGCACTCAGTGTCCTGAATTCAAGATTGCGGAAGTTATTTACAGCATGCTTGAAGACGGGTACGTTTCCAGCAAGATGGAAAACCGGCAGATTAGTGTTGCTCCGAAAGCCGGGAAAATCGGAGGATTTACCGGAAGCGTACAGGCCGATAGTTTTGCTCGACGAGGTCGGAAAATTATTTGAAAGGATAATCCACAACCGCCTCATCGAGCACCTGTCGCGAACCGGGCCGAACTTAGCCGAGAACCAATTCGGCTTCCGAGAAGGACGATCGACGATTGACGCGATTCGACAAGTGAAAAGTTTCGCCGAAAACGCGATCGCCGCTGGGGGAGTCGTAATCGCGATATCTTTAGATATTAAGAATGCGTTCAACTCCCTCGAATGGAGTACGATTCGTAGAGCGCTTGAAAAGCACGGGTTTCCGCGATACCTGCGAAGGGTCGTGGAAAATTACCTGAGCGACCGCGCGGTTCTCTACGATAGCCGGCATGGAATCGAGAAAAAGAAGATTGATCGCGGCGTTCCCCAGGGATCGGTCCTCGGACCGCTTCTCTGGAATCTCGGGTACGACGCGGTCCTGAAGCTGCCAATGCCGTCCGGCGTGCATCTCACGTGCTACGCGGATGACACGATGGTGTTGGCAGTCGACACGTGTCGGCAACGCGCAATCTGCCGGGCCGAAGTGGCAGTTGCGGTCGTGGCTAATACGATCAAGAAGATGGGGCTCCAGATGGCACCGGAGAAATCTGAAATCCTGTGCTTCAAGGGACGAAGAAGAGACCCGCGAGGAGGAAACGAAGTGGTCAACATTGGACCATCCAAAGTTACAGTGGGGAGCGAGATGAAGTATCTCGGACTGCTCCTCGACGATAAATGGAACTTTGGTCTCCACTTCGCTCGTCAGGCCGTTCGACTGGATGCTGCGGCAAATTATCTAAGCCGCATCATGCCGAATCTGCACGGACCGGACGAGAAAGTAAGGAAAGTCTATGCTGGGGTGATAAAAAGCATTGCGCTTTACGGAGCCCCGGTATGGAGCGACGCGCTTAACAAAGGAGGCAGAAAGCTGCAGCTGCTGCGAAGCGCGTGGCGAAGAATAGCCATTCGGGTCATAAGAGGATATCGCACGATTTCCTACGACGCGGCAACAATGCTGGCGGGTCTCGCACCCCTGGAATACCTGGCGCAGGAAGACCTCATAGTGTACGAAACCCTTCGCACAACGCGCCAGGTAGAAGAAGAAGGTGCACCTGCTCCGACAAGGGACGAGATTAGAAGAGAAGCGAGACGCTTCACTTTCTCTAAATGGAAGGAGAAACTCGCACCTGCGACCAATCACAGGATCGTGGGAGCGATTCTACCCATCTTGGAAAACTGGGTAGAAAACAGGAGAGGGCAGCTCACCTTCAGAGTGACGCAGGTGCTGACTGGACATGGATGCTTCGGTCAGTACCTCTGCAAGATCGGAAAAGAGGCCACGGCTGAATGTCACCATTGCGGAGACGGAGACGACTCTGCGCAGCACACGTTGGAACGCTGTCCAGCGTGGCAAACGCTGCGCCACGCTCTCGTGGCAGAGATCGGACGGGATCTCTCGCCGACCAGCATCCTGCCGAAGATGCTGGAAGGGGAGAGATACTGGCGAGCCGTTACCTTGTTTTGCGACAAAGTGATGGCTGCGAAGGAAGCCGCCGAGCGCGAAAGAGAGCGCACGCTTTCTGCTCGACGAGCCTTACGTGGTCGGCGTTGTAGACGTTTGCCACGTTCCACTCCAAGGTAGGGGACTCTCGTCCGTCAGGGCGCGAGAGTCGCTCCAAAGTACCCACCGGGGAGCGGAGCTTCGCCGCCGCCGTCCATCTCAAACGCCGCAAGCGGGAGAAGAGGAAGACGACTTCGAAGATTGAAGACAGGCGCAAGAAATTCGACAAAGAGGTACGCGTGAGGAATGCATGCATTCGCACACAAGCGTAATAGAAAAGATTGCGCAAAGAAAAAGTAAATAAGAAAAAACAGAAAGAGCAGCCGAGCGCCGGCTAGACAGGATTTGGGTCAAGTCTATCCGGCACGCGCTCGACCGAGGAGAGGCAAACGACTGTGGTGGTTGCAGTCGTTGCCAATCTAAAGTATGAACTCGCACGCCAGCTATGAACAGAGAGTTCAAAGAACTCAGACACGAGGCGGGATGCTGGACGCGTTCGAAAGAGTTCCCGGCTACCCGCTACAAGTGTAGGAAGACCACCGCAGGGTTTTAGTCGGTAAGAGTCCGACATAACCGCGGATTTCCCAAAAAATCCACGGTATCCATGAGGATTTCCCTGCGAAAAAAAAAAAAAAAAAAAAAAAAAAAAAAAAAAAGGTTATATTACGTTATTGATGTATATAAAGGTCCCACGGAGACGTAGAGGCCAACAAGCCAAGAATGTGGTTAAATATTACCGCCGAAATTTTAGGTTGGGTTAGGTTATGTTATATTTCGTTATTGATGTATAAAAAGATCCCACGGAGACGTAGAGGCCAACACGCCAGGAATGTTGTCAAATATTATCGCCGAGATGATAGGTTGGGTTAGGTTAGGTTATACTTCGTTATTAATGTATATGAAGGTGCCACGGCGACGTAGAGGCCAACTCGCCAGGAATGTTGTCAAATATTACCGCCGAGATGATAGGTTGGGTTAGGTTACGTTATATTACGTTATTGATGTATATGAGGGTTACACGGATACGTAGAGGCCAACTCGCCAGGCATGATGTCAAATATTACCGCCGAGATGTTAGGTTGGATTAGGTTAGGTTATATTACGTTATTGATGTATATAAAGGTCCCACGGAGACGTAGAAGCCAACCAGCCAAGAATGTGGTTAAATATTACCGCCGAAATGTTAGGTTGGGTTAGGTTATGTTATATTACATTATTGATGTATATAAAGATCCCAAGAAGACGTAGAGGCCAACTCGCCAGGAATGTTGTGAAATATTATCGCCGAGATGATAGGTTGGGTTAGGTTAGGTTATACTTCGTTATTAATGTAGATGAAGGTCCCACGGAGACGTAGAGGCCAACTCGCCAGGAATGATGTCAAATATTACCGCCGAGATGTTAGGTTGGATTAGGTTAGGTTATATTACGTTATTGATGTATAAAAAGGTCCCACGGAGACGTAGAGGCCAACAAGCCTGGAATGTGGTCAAATATTACCGCCGAGATGTTAGGTTGGGTTAGGTTAGTTTATATTACGTTATTGATGTATTAAAAGGTCCCACGGAGACGTAGAGACCAACTCGCCAGGAATGTTGTCAATAATTACCGCGGAAATGTTAGGTTGGGTTAGGTTAGGTTATATTTCGTTATTGATGTATATGAAGGTCCCACGGAGACGTAGATGCCAACTCGCCAGGAATGTTGTCAAATATTACCGCCGAGATGTTAGGTTGGGTTAGGTTAGGTTATATTACGTTATTGATGTATATAAAGGGCCCACGGGGACGTAGAAGCCAACTCGCCAGGAATGTGGTCAAATGGTGCCGCCGAGATGACAGGTTGGGTTAGGTTAGGTGAAATTACGTTATTGATGTATATGAAGGACAAACGGAGACGTAGAGGCCAACTCGCCACGAATGTTGTCAAATGTTACCGCCGAGATGTTAGGTTGGGATAGGTTAGGTTATTTTACGTTATTGATGTATATGAAGGTCAGACGGAGACGTAGAGGCGAAATCGCCAGGAATGTTGTCCACTATTACCGCCGAGATGTTAGGTTGGGTTAGGTAAGGTTATATTACGTTATTGATGTATATAAAGGGCCCAGGGAGACGTAGAGGCCAACAAGACAGGAATGTGGTCAAATATTACCGCCGAGATGTCAGATTGGGTTAGGTTACGTTATATTACGTTATGGATGTATATAAAGGTCCCACGGAGACGTAGAGCCCAACAAGCCAGGTATGTTGTCAAATATTATCGCCGAGATGATAGGTTGGGTTAGGGTAGGTTATACTTCGTTATTAATGTATATGAAGATCCGACGGAGACGTAGAGGCCAACTCGCCAGGCATGATGTCAAATATTACCGCCGAGATGTTAGGTTGGATTAGGTTAGGTTATATTACGTTATTGATGTATATAAATGTCCCACGGAGACGTAGAGGCCAACAAGCCAGGAATGTGGTCAAATATTACCGCCGAGATGTTAGGTTGGGTTAGGTTAGTTTATATCACGTTATTGATGTATAAAAAGTTCCCACGGAGACGTGGAGGCCAACAAGCCAAGAATGTGGTTAAATATTACCGCCGAAATGTTAGGTTGGGTTAGGTTATGTTATATTACGTTATTGATGTATATAAAGATCCCACGGAGACGTAGAGGCCAACTCGCCAGGAATGTTGTCAAATATTATCTCCGAGATGATAGGTTGGGTTAGGTTAGGTTATACTTCGTTATTAATGTATATGAAGGTCCCACGAAGACGTAGAGGCCAACTCGCCAGGAATGATGTCAAATATTACCGCCGAGATGTTAGGTTGGATTAGGTTAGGTTATATTACGTTATTGATGTATAAAAAGGTCCCACGGAGACGTAGAGGCCAACTAGCCTGGAATGTGGTCAAATATTACCGCCGAGATGTTAGGTTGGGTTAGGTTAGTTTATATTACGTTATTGATGTATAAAAAGGTCCCACGGAGACGTAGAGACCAACTCGCCAGGAATGTTGTCAATAATTACCGCGGAAATGTTAGGTTGGGTTAGGTTAGGTTATATTTCGTTATTGATGTATATGAAGGTCCCACGGAGACGTAGATGCCAACTCGCCAGGAATGTTGTCAAATATTACCGCCGAGATGTTAGGTTGGGTTAGGTTAGGTTATATTACGTTATTGATGTATATAAAGGGCCCACGGGGACGTAGAAGCCAATTCGCCAGGAATGTGGTCAAATGGTGCCGCCGAGATGACAGGTTGGGTTAGGTTAGGTGAAATTACGTTATTGATGTATATGAAGGACAAACGGAGACGTAGAGGCCAACTCGCCACGAATGTTATCAAATGTTACCGCCGAGATGTTAGGTTGGGATAGGTTAGGTTATATTACGTCATTGATGTATATGAAGGTCAGACGGAGACGTAGAGGCGAAATCGCCAGGAATGTTGTCCAATATTACCGCCGAGATGTTAGGTTGGGTTAGGTTAGGTTATATTACGTTATTGATGTATATAAAGGGCCCAGGGAGACGTAGAGGCCAACAAGACAGGAATGTGGTCAAATATTACCGCCGAGATGTTAGATTGGGTTAGGTTACGTTATATTACGTTATGGATGTATATAAAGATCCCACGGAGACGTAGAGGCCAACAAGCCAGGTATGTTGTCAAATATTATCGCCGAGGTGATAGGTTGGGTTAGGTTAGGTTATATTTCGTTATTGATGTATATGAAGGTCCCACGGAGACGTAGAGGCCAACTCGCCAGGAATGTTGTCAAATATTACTGCCGAGATGATAGGTTGGGTTAGGTTACGTTATATTACGATATTGATGTATATGAGGGTTACACGGATACGTAGAGGCCAACTCGCCAGTAATGATGCCAAATATTACCGCCGAGATGTTAAGTTGGGTTAGGTTAGGTTATATTACGTTACTGATGTATATAAAGGTCCCACGGAGACGTAGAAGCCAACTCGCCAGGAATGTGGTCAAATGGTGCCGCCGAGATGATAGGTTGGGTTAGGTTAGGTGAAATTACGTTATTGATGTATATGAAGGTCAAACGGAGACGTAGAGGCGAAATCGCCAGGAATGATGTCCAATATTACCGCCGAGATGTTAGGTTGGGTTAGGTTAGGTTATATTACGTTATTGATGTATATAAAGGTCCCACGGAGACGTAGAAGCCAACAAGCCAAGAATGTGGTTAAATATTACCGCCGAAATGTTAGGTTGGGTTAGGTTATGTTATATTACGTTATAGATATATATAAAGGTCCCACGGAGACGTAGAGGCCAACTCGCCAGGAATGTTGTCAAATATTATCGCCGAGATGATAGGTTGGGTTAGGTTAGGTTATACTTCGTTATTGATGTATATGAAGGTGCCACGGACACGTAGAGGCCAACTCGCCAGGAATGTTGTCAAATATTACCGCCGAGATGATAGGTTGGGTTAGGTTACGTTATATTACGTTATTGATGTATATGAGGGTTACACGGATACGTAGAGGCCAACTCGCCAGTAATGATGTCAAATATTCCCGCCGAAATGTTAAGTTGGGTTAGGTTAGGTTATATTACGTTACTGATGGATATAAAGGTCCCACGGAGACGTAGAAGCCAACTCGCCAGGAATGTGGTCAAATGGTGCCGCCGAGATGATAGGTTGGGTTAGGTTAGGTGAAATTACGTTATTGATGTATATGAAGGTCAAACGGAGACGTAGAGGCGAAATCGCCAGGAATGTTGTCCAATATTACCGCCGAGATGTTAGGTTGGGTTATGTTAGGTTATATTACGTTATTGATGTATATAAAGGTCCCAGGGAGACGTAGATGCCAACTCGCCAGGAATGTTGTCATATATTACCGCCGAAAAGTTAGGTTGGGTTAGGCTAGGTTATATTACGTTATTGATGTATATAAAGGTCCCACGGAGACGTAGAAGCCAACTCACCAGGAATGTTGTCGAATATTACCGCCGAGATGTTAGGTTGGTTTAGGTTAGGTTATATTACGTTATTGATGTATATAAAGATCCCACGGAGACGTAGGGGCCAACAAGCCAAGAATGTGGTTAAATATTACCGCCGAAATGTTAGGTTGGGTTAGGTTAGGTCATATTACGTTATTGGTGTATATAAAGGTCCCACGGAGACGTAGAGGCCAACTCGCCAGGATTGTTGTCAAATATTACCGCCGAGGTGTTAGGTTGGGTTAGGTTAGGTTATATTACGTTATGGACGTATATAAAGGTCCCACGGAGACGTAGAGGACAACAAGACAGGAATGTGGTCAAATATTACCGCCGAGATGTTAGATTGGGTTAGGTTATGTTATATTACGTTATTGATGTATATAAAGATCCCACGGAGACGTAGAGCCCAACCCGACAGGAATGTTGTCAAATATTATCGACGAGATGATAGATTGGGTTAGGGTAGGTTATACTTCGTTATTAATGTATATGAAGGTCCCACGGAGACGTAGAGGCCAACTCGCCACGCATGATGTCAAATATTACCGCCGAGATGTTAGGTTGGATTAGGTTAGGTCATATTACGTTATTGATGTATATAAAGGTCCCACGGAGACGTAGAGGCCAACAAGCCAGGAATGTGGTCAAATATTACCGCCGAGGTGTTAGTTTGGGTTAGGTTAGTTTATATCACGTTATTGATGTATAAAAAATTCCCACGGAGACGTGGAGGCCAACTCGCCAGGAATGTTGTCAAATATTACCGCCGAGATGTTAGGTTGGGTTAGGTTAGGTTATATTACGTTATTGATGTATATAAAGGTCCCACGGAGACGTAGAGGCCAACAAGCCAGGAATGTGGTTAAATATTACCGCCGAAATGCTAGGTTGGGTTAGGTTAGGTCATATTAAGTTATTGATGTATATAAAGGTCCCACGGAGACGTAGAAGCCAACTCGCCAGGAATGTGGTTAAATATTACCGCCGAAATGCTAGGTTGGGTTAGGTTAGGTCATATTAAGTTATTGATGTATATAAAGGTCCCACGGAGACGGAGAAGCCAACTCACCAGGAATATTGTCGAATATTACCGCCGAGATGTTAGGTTGGGGTGGTTAGGTTATATTACGTTATTGATGTATATAAAGGTCCCACGGAGACGTAGAAGCCAACAAGACAAGAATGTGGTTAAATATTACAGCCGAAATGTTAGGTTGGGTTAGGTTATGTTATATTACGTTATTGATGTATATAAAGATCCCACGGAGACGTAGAGGCCAACTCGACAGGAATGTTGTCAAATATTATCGCCGAGATAGGTTGGGTTAGGATAGGTTATACTTCGTCATTAATGTATATGAAGGTCCCACGGAGACGTAGAGGCCAACTCGCCAGGCATGATGTCAAATATTACCGCCGAGATGTTAGGTTGGATTAGGTTAGGTTATATTACGTTATTGATGTATAAATAGGTCCCACGGAGAGGTAGAGGCCAACAAGCCTGGAATGTGGTCAAATATTACCGCCGAGATGTTAGTTTGGGTTAGGTTAGTTTATATTACGTTATTGATGTATAAAAAGGTCCCACGGAGACGTAGAGACCAACTCGCCAGGAATGTTGTCAAATATTACCGCCGAGATGTTAGGTTGGGTTAGGTTAGGTTATATTTCGTTATTGATGTATATAAAAGTCCCACGGAGACGTAGAGGCCAACTCGCCAGGAATGATTTCAAATATTACCGCCGAGATGTTAGGTTGGGTTAGGTTAGGTTATATTACGTTATTGATGTATATAAAGGTCCCACGGAGACGTAGAAGCCAACTCGCCAGGATTGTGGTTAAATATTACCGCCGAAATGCTAGGTTGGGTTAGGTTAGGTCATATTAAGTTATTGATGTATATAAAGGTCCCACGGAGACGGAGAAGCCAACTCACCAGGAATGTTGTCGAATATTACCGCCGAGATGTTAGGTTGGTTTACGTTTGGTTATATTACGTTATTGATGTATATAAAGGTCCCACGGAGACGTAGAGGCCAACAAGCCAAAAATGTGGTTAAATATTACCGCCGAAATGTTAGGTTGGGTTAGGTTAGGGCATATTACGTTATTGGTGTATATAAAGGTCCCACGGAGACGTAGAGGCCAACTCGCCAGGATTGTTGTCAAATATAACCGCCGAGATGTTAGGTTGGGTTAGGTTAGGTTATATTACGTTATGGACGTATATAAAGGTCCCACGGAGACGTAGAGGACAACAAGACAGGAATGTGGTCAAATATAACCGCCGAGATGTTAGATTGGGTTAGGTTATGTTATATTACGTTATTGATGTATATAAAGATCCCACGGAGACGTAGAGGCCAACTCGACAGGAATGTTGTCAAATATTATCGCCGAGATGACAGATTGGGTTAGGTTAGGTTATACTTCGTTATTAATGTATATGAAGGTCCCACGGAGACGTAGAGGCCAAATCGCCAGGCATGATGTCAAATATTACCGCCGAGATGTTAGATTGGGCTAGGTTATGTTATATTACGTTATTGATGTATATGAAGATCCCACGGAGACGTAGAGGCCAACTCGCCAGGAATGTTGTCAAATATTATCGCCGAGATGATAAGTTGGGTTAGGTTAGGTTATACTTCGTTATTAATGTGTATGAAGGTCCCACGGAGACGTGGAGAGCAACTCGCCAGGCATGATGTCAAATATTACCGCCGAGATGTTAGGTTGGGTTAGGTTAGGTTATATTACGTTATTGATGTATATAAAGGTCCCACGGAGACGTAGAAGCCAACAAGACAAGAATGTGGTTAAATATTACAGCCGAAATGTTAGGTTGGGTTAGGTTATGTTATATTACGTTATTGATGTATATAAAGATCCCACGGAGACGTAGAGGCCAACTCGACAGGAATGTTGTCAAATATTATCGCCGAGATAGGTTGGGTTAGGATAGGTTATACTTCGTCATTAATGTATATGAAGGTCCCACGGAGACGTAGAGGCCAACTCGCCAGGCATGATGTCAAATATTACCGCCGAGATGTTAGGTTGGATTAGGTTAGGTTATATTACGTTATTGATGTATAAATAGGTCCCACGGAGAGGTAGAGGCCAACAAGCCTGGAATGTGGTCAAATATTACCGCCGAGATGTTAGTTTGGGTTAGGTTAGTTTATATTACGTTATTGATGTATAAAAAGGTCCCACGGAGACGTAGAGACCAACTCGCCAGGAATGTTGTCAAATATTACCGCCGAGATGTTAGGTTGGGTTAGGTTAGGTTATATTTCGTTATTGATGTATATAAAGGTCCCACGGAGACGTAGAGGCCAACTCGCCAGGAATGATTTCAAATATTACCGCCGAGATGTTAGGTTGGGTTAGGTTAGGTTATATTACGTTATTGATGTATATAAAGGTCCCACGGAGACGTAGAAGCCAACTCGCCAGGAATGTGGTTAAATATTACCGCCGAAATGCTAGGTTGGGTTAGGTTAGGTCATATTAAGTTATTGATGTATATAAAGGTCCCACGGAGACGGAGAAGCCAACTCACCAGGAATGTTGTCGAATATTACCGCCGAGATGTTAGGTTGGTTTACGTTTGGTTATATTACGTTATTGATGTATATAAAGGTCCCACGGAGACGTAGAGGCCAACAAGCCAAAAATGTGGTTAAATATTACCGCCGAAATGTTAGGTTGGGTTAGGTTAGGTCATATTACGTTATTGGTGTATATAAAGGTCCCACGGAGACGTTGAGGCCAAATCGCCAGGCATGATGTCAAATATTACCGCCGAGATGTTAGGTTGGATTAGGTTAGGTAATATTACGTTATTGATGTATATAAAGGTCCCACGGAGACGTAGAGGCCAACAAGCCAGGAATGTGGTCAAATATTACCGCCGAGATGTTAGGTTGGGTTAGGTTAGTTTATATCACGTTATTGATGTATAAAAAGTTCCCACGGTGACGTGGAGGCCAACTCGCCAGGAATGTTGTCAAATATTACCGCCGGGATGTTAGGTTGGGTTAGGTTAGGTTATATTACGTTATTGATGTATATAAATGTCCCACGGAGACGTAGAGGCCAACAAGCCAGGAATGTGGTTAAATATTACCGCCGAAATGCTAGGTTGGGTTAGGTTAGGTCATATTAAGTTATTGATGTATATAAAGGTCCCACGGAGACGGAGAAGCCAACTCACCAGGAATGTTGTCGAATATTACCGCCGAGATGTTAGGTTGGTTTAGGTTAGGTTATATTACGTTATTAATGTATATAAAGGTCCCACGGAGACGTAGGGGCCAACAAGACAAGAATGTGGTTAAATAATACCGCCGAAATGTTAGGTTGGGTTAGGTTAGGTTATATTACGTTATGGACGTATATAAAGGTCCCACGGAGACGTAGAGGACAACAAGACAGGTATGTGGTCAAATATTACCGCCGAGATGTTAGATTGGGTTAGGTTATGTTATATTACGTTATTGATGTATATAAAGATCCCACGGAGACGTAGAGGCCAACCCGCCAGGAATGTTGTCAAATATTATCGCCGAGATGATAGGTTGGGTTAGGTTAGGTTATACTTCGTTATTAATGTATATGAAGGTCCCACGGAAACGCAGAGACCAACAAGCCAGGTATGTTGTCAAATATTATCGCCGAGATGGTAGGTTGGGTTAGGTTAGGTTATATTTCGTTATTGATGTATATGAAGGTCCCACGGAGACGTAGAGGCCAACAAGACAGGAATGTGGTCAAATATTACCGCCGAGATGTTAGATTGGGTTAGGTTACGTTATATTACGTTATTCACGTATGTAAAGATCCCACGGAGACGCAGAGGCCAACAAGCCAGGAATGTTGTCAAATATTATCGACGAGATGATAGGTTGGGTTAGGTTAGGTTATATTTCGTTATTGATGTATATGAAGGTCCCACGGAGACGTAGAGACCAACTCGCCAGGAATGATTTCAAATATTACCGCCGAGATGTTAGGTTGGATTAGGTTAGGTTATATTACGTTATTGATTTATATAAAGGACGAACGGAGACGTAGAGGCCAACTCGCCAGGTATGTTTTCAATAATTACCGCGGAAATGTTAGGTTGGGTTAGGTTAGGTTATATTTCGTTATTGATGTATATGAAGGTCAAACGGGGACGTAGAGGCCAACTCACCACGAATGTTGTCAAATGTTACCGCCGAGATGTTAGGTTGGGTTAGGTTAGGTTATATTACGTTATTGATGTATATGAAGGTCAAACGGAGACGTAGAGGCCAACTCGCCAGGAATGATGTCAAATGTTACCGCCGAGATGTTAGGTTGGGTTAGGTTAGGTTATACTTCGTTATTAATGTATATGAAGGTCCCACGGAAACGCAGAGACCAACAAGCCAGGTATGTTGTCAAATATTATCGCCGAGATGGTAGGTTGGGTTAGGTTAGGTTATATTTCGTTATTGATGTATATGAAGGTCCCACGGAGACGTAGAGGCCAACAAGACAGGAATGTGGTCAAATATTACCGCCGAGATGTTAGATTGGGTTAGGTTACGTTATATTACGTTATTCACGTATGTAAAGATCCCACGGAGACGCAGAGGCCAACAAGCCAGGAATGTTGTCAAATATTATCGACGAGATGATAGGTTGGGTTAGGTTAGGTTATATTTCGTTATTGATGTATATGAAGGTCCCACGGAGACGTAGAGACCAACTCGCCAGGAATGATTTCAAATATTACCGCCGAGATGTTAGGTTGGATTAGGTTAGGTTATATTACGTTATTGATTTATATAAAGGACGAACGGAGACGTAGAGGCCAACTCGCCAGGTATGTTTTCAATAATTACCGCGGAAATGTTAGGTTGGGTTAGGTTAGGTTATATTTCGTTATTGATGTATATGAAGGTCAAACGGGGACGTAGAGGCCAACTCACCACGAATGTTGTCAAATGTTACCGCCGAGATGTTAGGTTGGGTTAGGTTAGGTTATATTACGTTATTGATGTATATGAAGGTCAAACGGAGACGTAGAGGCCAACTCGCCAGGAATGATGTCAAATATTACCGCCGAGATGTTAGGTTGGGTTAGGTTAGGTTATATTACGTTATTGATGTATATAAATGTCCCACGGAGACGTAGAGGCCAACAAGCCAAGAATGTGGTTAAATATTACCGCCGAAATGTTAGGTTGGGTTAGGTTATGTTATATTACGTTATTGATGTATATAAAGATCCCACGGAGACGTAGAGGCCAACTCGCCAGGATTGTTGTCAAATATTACCGCCGAGATGTTAGGTTGGGTTAGGTTAGGTCATATTACGTTATTGGTGTATATAAAGGTCCCACGGAGACGTAGAGGACAACTCGCCAGGATTGTTGTCAAATATTACCGCCGAGATGTTAGGTTGGGTTAGGTTAGGTTATATTACGTTATGGACGTATATAAAGGTCCCACGGAGACGTAGAGAACAACAAGACAGGAATGTGGTCAAACATTACCGCCGAGATGTTAGATTGGGTTAGGTTATGTTATATTACGTTATTGATGTATATGAAGATCCCACGGAGACGTAGAGGCCAACTCGCCAGGAATGTTGTCAAATATTATCGCCGAGATGATAAGTTGGGTTAGGTTAGGTTATACTTCGTTATTAATGTGTATGAAGGTCCCACGGAGACGTGGAGAGCAACTCGCCAGGCATGATGTCAAATATTACCGCCGAGATGTTAGGTTGGGTTAGGTTAGGTTATATTACGTTATTGATGTATATAAAGGTCCCAGGGAGACGTAGATGCCAACTCGCCAGGAATGTTGTCAAATATTACCGCCGAGATGTTAGGTTGGGTTAGGTTAGGTTATATTACGTTATTGATGTATATAAAGGTCCCACGGAGACGTAGAGGCCAACAAGCCAGGAATGTGGTTAAATATTACCGCCGAAATGCTAGGTTGGGTTAGGTTAGGTCATATTAAGTTATTGATGTATATAAAGGTCCCACGGAGACGGAGAAGCCAACTCACCAGGAATATTGTCGAATATTACCGCCGAGATGTTAGGTTGGGTTAGGTTAGGTTATATTACATTATTGATGTATATAAAGGTCCCACGGAGACGTAGAAGCCAACAAGACAAGAATGTGGTTAAATATTACAGCCGAAATGTTAGGTTGGGTTAGGTTATGTTATATTACGTTATTGATGTATATAAAGATCCCACGGAGACGGAGAAGCCAACTCACCAGGAATGTTGTCGAATATTACCGCCGAGATGTTAGGTTGGTTTACGTTTGGTTATATTACGTTATTGATGTATATAAAGGTCCCACGGAGACGTAGAGGCCAACAAGCCAAAAATGTGGTTAAATATTACCGCCGAAATGTTAGGTTGGGTTAGGTTAGGTCATATTACGTTATTGGTGTATATAAAGGTCCCACGGAGACGTAGAGGCCAACTCGCCAGGATTGTTGTCAAATATTACCGCCGAGATGTTAGGTTGGGTTAGGTTAGGTTATATTACGTTATGGACGTATATAAAGGTCCCACGGAGACGTAGAGGACAACAAGACAGGAATGTGGTCAAATATTACCGCCGAGATGTTAGATTGGGTTAGGTTATGTTATATTACGTTATTGATGTATATAAAGATCCCACGGAGACGTAGAGGCCAACTCGACAGGAATGTTGTCAAATATTATCGCCGAGATGACAGATTGGGTTAGGTTAGGTTATACTTCGTTATTAATGTATATGAAGGTCCCACGGAGACGTAGAGGCCAAATCGCCAGGCATGATGTCAAATATTACCGCCGAGATGTTAGATTGGGTTAGGTTATGTTATATTACGTTATTGATGTATATGAAGATCCCACGGAGACGTAGAGGCCAACTCGCCAGGAATGTTGTCAAATATTATCGCCGAGATGATAAGTTGGGTTAGGTTAGGTTATACTTCGTTATTAATGTGTATGAAGGTCCCACGGAGACGTGGAGAGCAACTCGCCAGGCATGATGTCAAATATTACCGCCGAGATGTTAGGTTGGGTTAGGTTAGGTTATATTACGTTATTGATGTATATAAAGGTCCCAGGGAGACGTAGATGCCAACTCGCCAGGAATGTTGTCAAATATTACCGCCGAGATGTTAGGTTGGGTTAGGTTAGGTTATATTACGTTATTAATGTATATAAAGGTCCCACGGAGACGTAGAAGCCAACAAGCCAGGAATGTGGTTAAATATTACCGCCGAAATGCTAGGTTGGGTTAGGTTAGGTCATATTAAGTTATTGATGTATATAAAGGTCCCACGGAGACGGAGAAGCCAACTCACCAGGAATATTGTCGAATATTACCGCCGAGATGTTAGGTTGGGTTAGGTTAGGTTATATTACGTTATTGATGTATATAAAGGTCCCACGGAGACGTAGAAGCCAACAAGACAAGAATGTGGTTAAATATTACAGCCGAAATGTTAGGTTGGGTTAGGTTATGTTATATTACGTTATTGATGTATATAAAGATCCCACGGAGACGTAGAGGCCAACTCGACAGGAATGTTGTCAAATATTATCGCCGAGATAGGTTGGGTTAGGTTAGGTTATACTTCGTTATTAATGTATATGAAGGTCCCACGGAGACGTAGAGGCCAAATCGCCAGGCATGATGTCAAATATTACCGCCGAGATGTTAGGTTGGATTAGGTTAGGTTATATTACGTTATTGATGTATATAAAGGTCCCACGGAGACGTAGAGGCCAACAAGCCAGGAATGTGGTCAAATATTACCGCCGAGATGTTAGGTTGGGTTAGGTTAGTTTATATCACGTTATTGATGTATAAAAAGTTCCCACGGTGACGTGGAGGCCAACTCGCCAGGAATGTTGTCAAATATTACCGCCGGGATGTTAGGTTGGGTTAGGTTAGGTTATATTACGTTATTGATGTATATAAATGTCCCACGGAGACGTAGAGGCCAACTCGCCAGGAATGATTTCAAATATTACCGCCGAGATGTTAGGTTGGGTTAGGTTATGTTATATTACGTTATTGATGTATATAAAGGTCCCACGGAGACGTAGAAGCCGACTCGCCAGGAATGTGGTTAAATATTACCGCCGAAATGCTAGGTTGGGTTAGGTTAGGTCATATTAAGTTATTGATGTATATAAAGGTCCCACGGAGACGGAGAAGCCAACTCACCAGGAATGTTGTCGAATATTATCGCCGAGATGACAGATTGGGTTAGGTTAGGTTATACTTCGTTATTAATGTATATGAAGGTCCCACGGAGACGTAGAGGCCAAATCGCCAGGCATGATGTCAAATATTACCGCCGAGATGTTAGGTTGGATTAGGTTAGGTTATATTACGTTACTGATGTATATAAAGGTCCCACGGAGACGTAGAAGCCAACTCGCCAGGAATGTGGTTAAATATTACCGCCGAAATGCTGGGTTGGGTTATGTTAGGTTATATTACGTTATTGATGTATATAAAGTTCCCAGGGAGACGTAGATGCCAACTCGCCAGGAATGTTGTCATATATTACCGCCGAGAAGTTAGGTTGGGTTAGGATAGGTTATATTACGTTATTGATGTATATAAAGGTCCCACGGAGACGTAGAAGCCAACAAGCCAAGAATGTGGTTAAATATTACCGCCGAAATGTTAGGTTGGGTTAGGTTATGTTATATTACGTTATTGATGTATATAAAGATCCCACGGAGACGTATAGGCCAACTCGCCAGGAATGTTGTCAAATATTATCGCCGAGATGATAGGTTGGGTTAGGTTAGGTTATACTTCGTTATTAATGTATATGAAGATCCCACGGAGACGTAGAGGCCAACTCGCCAGGAATGATGTCAAATATTACCGCCGAGATGTTAGGTTGGATTAGGTTACGTTATATTACGTTATTGATGTATAAAAAGGTCCCACGGAGAGGTAGAGGCCAACAAGCCTGGAATGTGGTCAAATATTACCGCCGAGATGTTAGTTTGGGTTAGGTTAGTTTATATTACGTTATTGATGTATAAAAAGGTCCCACGGAGACGTAGAAGCCAACTCGCCAGGAATGTGGTTAAATATTACCGCCGAAATGCTAGGTTGGGTTAGGTTAGGTCATATTAAGTTATTGATGTATATAAAGGTCCCACGGAGACGGAGAAGCCAACTCACTAGGAATGTTGTCGAATATTACCGCCGAGATGTTAGGTTGGTTTACGTTTGGTTATATTACGTTATTGATGTATATAAAGGTCCCACGGAGACGTAGAGGCCAACAAGCCAAAAATGTGGTTAAATATTACCGCCGAAATGTTAGGTTGGGTTAGGTTAGGTCATATTACGTTATTGGTGTATATAAAGGTCCCACGGAGACGTAGAGGCCAACTCACCAGGAATATTGTCGAATATTACCGCCGAGTTGTTAGGTTGGGTTAGGTTAGGTTATATTACGTTATTGATGTATATAAAGGTCCCACGGAGACGTAGAAGCCAACAAGCCAAGAATGTGGTTAAATATTACCGCCGAAATGTTAGGTTGGGTTAGGTTATGTTATATTACGTTATTGATGTATATAAAGATCCCACGGAGACGTATAGGCCAACTCGCCAGGAATGTTGTCAAATATTATCGCCGAGATGATAGGTTGGGTTAGGTTAGGTTATACTTCGTTATTAATGTATATGAAGATCCCACGGAGACGTAGAGGCCAACTCGCCAGGAATGATGTCAAATATTACCGCCGAGATGTTAGGTTGGATTAGGTTACGTTATATTACGTTATTGATGTATAAAAAGGTCCCACGGAGAGGTAGAGGCCAACAAGCCTGGAATGTGGTCAAATATTACCGCCGAGATGTTAGTTTGGGTTAGGTTAGTTTATATTACGTTATTGATGTATAAAAAGGTCCCACGGAGACGTAGAGACCAACTCGCCAGGAATGTTGTCAAATATTACCGCCGAGATGTTAGGTTGGGTTAGGTTAGGTTATATTACGTTATTGGTGTATATAAAGGTCCCACGGAGACGTAGAGGCCAACTCGCCAGGATTGTTGTCAAATATTACCGCCGAGATGTTAGGTTGGGTTAGGTTAGGTTATATTACGTTATGGACGTATATAAAGGTCCCACGGAGACGTAGAGGACAACAAGACAGGAATGTGGTCAAATATTACCGCCGAGATGTTAGATTGGGTTAGGTTATGTTATATTACGTTATTGATGTATATAAAGATCCCACGGAGACGTAGAGCCCAACCCCCCAGGAATGTTGTCAAATATTACCGCCGAGATGTTAGGTTGGGTTAGGTTAGGTTATATTACGTTATTGATGTATATAAAGGTCCCACGGAGACGTAGAGGCCAACAAGCCAGGAATGTGGTTAAATATTACCGCCGAAATGCTAGGTTGGGTTAGGTTAGGTTATATTTCGTTATTGATGTATATGAAGGTCCCACGGAGACGTAGAAGCCAACTCGCCAGGAATGTGGTTAAATATTACCGCCGAAATGCTAGGTTGGGTTAGGTTAGGTCATATTAAGTTATTGATGTATATAAAGGTCCCACGGAGACGGAGAAGCCAACTCACTAGGAATGTTGTCGAATATTACCGCCGAGATGTTAGGTTGGTTTACGTTTGGTTATATTACGTTATTGATGTATATAAAGGTCCCACGGAGACGTAGAGGCCAACAAGCCAAAAATGTGCTTAAATATTACCGCCGAAATGTTAGGTTGGGTTAGGTTAGGTCATATTACGTTATTGGTGTATATAAAGGTCCCACGGAGACGTAGAGGCCATCTCACCAGGAATATTGTCGAATATTACCGCCGAGTTGTTAGGTTGGGTTAGGTTAGGTTATATTACGTTATTGATGTATATAAAGGTCCCACGGAGACGTAGAAGCCAACAAGCCAAGAATGTGGTTAAATATTACCGCCGAAATGTTAGGTTGGGTTAGGTTATGTTATATTACGTTATTGATGTATATAAAGATCCCACGGAGACGTATAGGCCAACTCGCCAGGAATGTTGTCAAATATTATCGCCGAGATGGTAGGTTGGGTTAGGTTAGGTTATACTTCGTTATTAATGTATATGAAGATCCCACGGAGACGTAGAGGCCAACTCGCCATGAATGTTGTCAAATATTACCGCCGAGAAGTTAGGTTGGGTTAGGTTAGGTCATCTTACGTTATTGGTGTATATAAAGGTCCCACGGAGACGTAGAGGACAACTCGCCAGGATTGTTGTCAAATATTACCGCCGAGATGTTAGGTTGGGTTAGGTTAGGTTATATTACGTTATGGACGTATATAAAGGTCCCACGGAGACGTAGAGAACAACAAGACAGGAATGTGGTCAAATATTACCGCCGAGATGTTAGATTGGGTTAGGTTATGTTATATTACGTTATTGATGTATATAGAGACCCCACGGAGACGTAGAGGCCAACTCGCCAGGAATGTTGTCAAATATTATCGCCGAGATGATAAGTTGGGTTAGGTTAGGTTATACTTCGTTATTAATGTATATGAAGGTCCCACGGAGACGTAGAGAGCAACTCGCCAGGCATGATGTCAAATATTACCGCCGAGAAGTTAGGTTGGGTTAGGTTAGGTTATATTACGTTATTGATGTATATAAAGGTCCCACGGAGACGTAGAGGCCAACAAGCCAGGAATGTGGTTAAATATTACCGCCGAAATGCTAGGTTGGGTTAGGTTAGGTCATATTATGTTATTGATGTATATAAAGGTCCCACGGAGACGTAGAGGCCAACAAGCCAGGAATGTGGTTAAATATTACCACCGAAATGCTAGGTTGGGTTAGGTTAGGTCATATTAAGTTATTGATGTATATAAAGGTCCCACGGAGACGGAGAAGCCAACTCACCAGGAATATTGTCGAATATTACCGCCGAGATGTTAGGTTGGGTTAGGTTATGTTATATTACGTTATTGATGTATATAAAGATCCAACGGAGACGTAGAGGCCAACTCGCCAGGAATGTTGTCAACTATTATCGCCGAGATGATAGGTTGGGTTAGGATAGGTTATACTTCGTCATTAATGTATATGAAGGTCCCACGGAGACGTAGAGGCCAACTCGCAAGGCATGATGTCAAATATTACCGCCGAGATGTTAGGTTGGATTAGGTTAGGTTATATTACGTTATTGATGTATAAAAAGGTCCCACGGAGACGTAGAGGCCAACTCGCCAGGAATGTGGTCAAATGTTGCCGCCGAGATGATAGGTTGGGTTAGGTTAGGTTATATTACGTTATTGATGTATATAAAGGTCCCACGGAGACGTAGAGGCCAACTCGCCAGGAATGTTGTCAAATATTATCGCCGAGATGATAAGTTGGGTTAGGTTAGGTTATACTTCGTTATTAATGTATATGAAGGTCCCACGGAGACGTAGAGAGCAACTCGCCAGGCATGATGTCAAATATTACCGCCAAGATGTTAGGTTGGGTTAGGTTAGGTTATATTACGTTATTGATGTATATAAAGGTCCCAGGGAGACGTAGATGCCAACTCGCCAGGAATGTTGTCAAATATTACCGCCGAGATGTTAGGTTGGGTTAGGTTAGGTTATATTACGTTATTGATGTATATAAAGGTCCCACGGAGACGTAGAGGCCAACAAGCCAGGAATGTGGTTAAATATTACCACCGAAATGCTAGGTTGGGTTAGGTTAGGTCATATTAAGTTATTGATGTATATAAAGGTCCCACGGAGACGGAGAAGCCAACTCACCAGGAATATTGTCGAATATTACCGCCGAGATGTTAGGTTGGGTTAGGTTAGGTTATATTACGTTATTGATGTATATAAAGGTCCCATGGAGACGTAGAAGCCAACAAGCCAAGAATGTGGTTAAATATTACCGCCGAAATGTTAGGTTGGGTTAGGTTATGTTATATTACGTTATTGATGTATATAAAGATCCCACGGAGACGTATAGGCCAACTCGCCAGGAATGTTGTCAAATATTATCGCCGAGATGGTAGGTTGGGTTAGGTTAGGTTATACTTCGTTATTAATGTATATGAAGATCCCACGGAGACGTAGAGGCCAACTCGCCATGAATGTTGTCAAATATTACCGCCGAGAAGTTAGGTTGGGTTAGGTTAGGTCATCTTACGTTATTGGTGTATATAAAGGTCCCACGGAGACGTAGAGGACAACTCGCCAGGATTGTTGTCAAATATTACCGCCGAGATGTTAGGTTGGGTTAGGTTAGGTTATATTACGTTATGGACGTATATAAAGGTCCCACGGAGACGTAGAGAACAACAAGACAGGAATGTGGTCAAATATTACCGCCGAGATGTTAGATTGGGTTAGGTTATGTTATATTACGTTATTGATGTATATAGAGACCCCACGGAGACGTAGAGGCCAACTCGCCAGGAATGTTGTCAAATATTATCGCCGAGATGATAAGTTGGGTTAGGTTAGGTTATACTTCGTTATTAATGTATATGAAGGTCCCACGGAGACGTAGAGAGCAACTCGCCAGGCATGATGTCAAATATTACCGCCGAGATGTTAGGTTGGGTTAGGTTAGGTTATATTACGTTATTGATGTATATAAAGGTCCCAGGGAGACGTAGATGCCAACTCGCCAGGAATGTTGTCAAATATTACCGCCGAGAAGTTAGGTTGGGTTAGGTTAGGTTATATTACGTTATTGATGTATAAAAAGGTCCCACGGAGACGTAGAGACCAACTCGCCAGGAATGTGGTTAAATATTACCGCCGAAATGCTAGGTTGGGTTAGGTTAGGTCATATTACGTTATTGATGTATATAAAGGTCCCAGGGAGACGTAGATGCCAACTCGCCAGGAATGTTGTCAAATGTTACCTCCGACATGTTAGGTTGGGTTAGGTTAGGTTATATTACGTTATTGATGTATGTAAAGGTCCCATGGAGACGGAGAAGCCAACTCGCCAGGAATGTTGTCAAATATTACCGCCGAGAAGTTAGGTTGGGTTAGGTTAGGTTATATTACGTTATTGATGTATATAAAGGTCCCACGGATACGTAGAAGCTAACTCGCCAGGAATGTGGTTAAATATTACCGCCGAAATGCTAGGTTGGGTTAGGTTAGGTCATATTAAGTTATTGATGTATATAAAGGTCCCACGGAGACGTGGAGGCCAACTCGCCAGGAATGTTGTCAAATATTACCGCCGAGATGTTAGGTTGGGTTAGGTTAGGTTATATTACGTTATTGATGTATATAAATGTCCAACGGAGACGTAGAGGCCAACAAGCCAGGAATGTGGTTAAATATTACCGCCGAAATGCTAGGTTGGGTTAGGTTAGGTCATATTAAGTTATTGATGTATATAAAGGTCCCACGGAGACGGAGAAGCCAACTCACCAGGAATATTGTCGAATATTACCGCCGAGATGTTAGGTTGGGTTAGGTTAGGTTATATTACGTTATTGATGTATATAAAGGTCCCACGGAGACGTAGAAGCCAACGAGCCAAGAATGTGGTTAAATATTACCGCCGAAATGTTAGGTTGGGTTAGGTTATGTTATATTACTTTATTGATGTATATAAAGATCCCACGGAGACGTAGAGGCCAACTCGCCAGGAATGTTGTCAAATATTATCGCCGAGGTGATAGGTTGGGTTAGGTTAGGTTATACTTCGTTATTAATGTATATGAAGATCCCACGGAGACGTAGAGGCCAACTCGCCAGGAATGATGTCAAATATGACCGCCGAGATGTTAGGTTGGATTAGGTTACGTTATATTACGTTATTGATGTATAAAAAGGTCCCACGGAGACGTGGAGGCCAACTCGCCAGGAATGTTGTCAAATATTACCGCCGAGATGTTAGGTTGGGTTAGGTTAGGTTATATTACGTTATTGATGTATATAAAGGTCCCACGGAGACGTAGAGGCCAACAAGCCAGGAATGTGGTTAAATATTACCGCCGAAATGTTAGGTTGGGTTAGGTTAGGTCATATTAAGTTATTGATGTATATAAAGGTCCCACGGAGACGTGGAGGCCAACTCGCCAGGAATGATGTCAAATATTACCGCCGAGAAGTTAGGTTGGGTTAGGTTAGGTTATATTACGTTATTGATGTATATAAAGGTCCCACGGAAGCGTAGAAGCCAACTCGCCAGGAATGTGGTTAAATATTACCGCCGAAATGCTAGGTTGGGTTAGGTTAGGTCATATTAAGTTATTGATGTATATAAAGGTCCCACGGAGACGGAGATGCCAACTCACCAGGAATGTTGTCTAATATTACCGCCGAGATGTTAGGTTCGTTTAGGTTAGTTTATATCACGTTATTGATGTATAAAAAGTTCCCACGGAGACGTGGAGGCCAACTCGCCAGGAATGTTGTCAAATATTACCGCCGAGATGTTAGGTTGGGTTAGGTTAGGTTATATTACGTTATTGATGTATATAAAGGTCCCACGGAGACGTAGAGGCCAACAAGCCAGGAATGTGGTTAAATATTACCGCCGAAATGCTAGGTTGGGTTAGGTTAGGTCATATTAAGTTATTGATGTATATAAAGGTCCCACGGAGACGGAGAAGCCAACTCACCAGGAATATTGTCGAATATTACCGCCGAGATGTTAGGTTGGGTTAGGTTAGGTTATATTACGTTATTGATGGATATAAAGGTCCCACGGAGACGTAGAAGCCAACAAGCCAAGAATGTGGTTAAATATTACCGCCGAAATGTTAGGTTGGGTTAGGTTATGTTATATTACGTTATTGATGTGTATAAAGATCCCACGGAGACGTAGAGGCCAACTCGCCAGGAATGTTGTCAAATATTATCGCCGAGATGATAGGTTGGGTTAGGTTAGGTTATACTTCGTTATTAATGTATATGAAGATCCCACGGAGACGTAGAGGCCAACTCGCCAGGAATGATGTCAAATATTACCGCCGAGATGTTAGGTTGGATTAGGTTACGTTATATTACGTTATTGATGTATAAAAAGGTCCCACGGAGAGGTAGAGGCCAACAAGCCTGGAATGTGGTCAAATATTACCGCCGAGATGTTAGGTTGGGTTAGGTTAGTTTATATTACGTTATTGATGTATAAAAAGGTCCCACGGAGACGTAGAGACCAACTCGCCAGGAATGTTGTCAAATATTACCGCCGAGATCTTAGGTTGGGTTAGGTTAGGTTATATTTCGTTATTGGTGTATATAAAGGTCCCACGGAGACGTAGAGGCCAACTCGCCAGGAATGATTTCAAATATTACCGCCGAGATGTTAGGTTGGGTTAGGTTAGGTTATATTACGTTATTGATGTATATAAAGGTCCCACGGAGACGTAGAAGCCAACTCGCCAGGAATGTGGTTAAATATTACCGCCGAAATGCTAGGTTGGGTTAGGTTAGGTCATATTAAGTTATTGATGTATATAAAGGTCCCACGGAGACGGAGAAGCCAACTCGCCATGAATGTTGTCAAATATTACCGCCGAGAGTCTAGGTTGGGTTAGGTTAGGCCATAATACGTTATTGGTGTATATAAAGGTCCCACGGAGACGTAGAGGACAACTCGCCAGGATTGTTGACAAATATTACCGCCGAAATGTTAGGTTGGGTTAGGTTAGGTTATATTACGTCATGGACGTATATAAAGGTCCCACGGAGACGTAGAGAACAACAAGACAGGAATGTGGTCAAATATTACCGCCGAGATGTTAGATCGGGTTAGGTTATGTTATATTACGTTATTGATGTATATAGAGACCCCACGGAGACGTAGAGGCCAACTCGCCAGGAATGTTGTCAAATATTATCGCCGAGATGATAGGTTGGGTTAGGTTAGGTTATACTTCGTTATTAATGTATATGAAGGTCCCACGGAGACGTAGAGGCCAACTCGCCAGGCATGATGTCAAATATTACCGCCGAGATGTTAGGTTGGATTAGGTTAGGATATATTACGTTATTGATGTATATAAAGGTCCCACGGAGACGTAGAAGCCAACTCGCCAGGAATGTGGTTAAATATTACCGCCGAAATGCTAGGTTGGGTTAGGTTAGGTCATATTAAGTTATTGATGTATATAAAGGTCCCACGGAGACGGAGAAGCCAACTCGCCATGAATGTTGTCAAATATTACCGCCGAGAGTCTAGGTTGGGTTAGGTTAGGCCATATTACGTTATTGGTGTATATACAGGTCCCACGGAGACGTAGAGGACAACTCGCCAGGATTGTTGACAAATATTACCGCCGAAATGTTAGGTTGGTTTAGGTTAGGTTATATTACGTTATGGACGTATATAAAGGTCCCACGGAGACGTAGAGAACAACAAGACAGGAATGTGGTCAAATATTACCGCCGAGATGTTAGATTGGGTTAGGCTATGTTATATTACGTTATTGATGTATATAAAGATCCCACGGAGACGTAGAGGCCAACGCGCCAGGAATGTTGTCAAATATTATCGCCGAGATGATAAGTTGGGTTAGGTTAGGTTATACTTCGCTATTAATGTATATGAAGGTCCCACGGAGACGTAGAGAGCAACTCGCCAGGCATGATGTCAAATATTACCGCCGAGATGTTAGGTTGGGTTAGGTTAGGTTATATTACGTTATTGGTGTATATAAAGGTCCCAGGGAGACGTAGATGCCAACTCGCCAGGAATGTTGTCAAATGTTACCTCCGAGATGTTAGGTTGGGTTAGGTTAGGTTATATTACGTTATTGATGTATGTAAAGGTCCCATGGAGACGGAGAAGCCAACTCGCCAGGAATGTTGTCAAATATTACCGCCGAGAAGTTAGGTTGGGTTAGGTTAGGTTATATTACGTTATTGATGTATATAAAGGTCCCACGGATACGTAGAAGCCAACTCGCCAGGAATGTGGTTAAATATTACCGCCGAAATGCTACGTTGGGTTAGGTTAGGTCATATTAAGTTATTGATGTATATAAAGGTCCCACGGAGACGGAGAAGCCAACTCACCAGGAATGTTGTCGAATATTACCGCCGAGATGTTAGGTTCGTTTACGTTTGGTTATATTACGTTATTGATGTATATAAAGGTCCCACGGAGACGTAGAGGACAACAAGACAGGAATGTGGTCAAATATTACCGCCGAGATGTTAGATTGGGTTAGGTTATGTTATATTACGTTATTGATGTATATAAAGATCCCACGGAGACGTAGAGGCCAACTCTCCAGGAATGTTGTCAAATATTATCGCCGAGACGACAGGTTGGGTTAGGTTAGGTTATACTTCGTTATTAATTTATATGAAGGTCCCACGGAGACGTAGAGGCCAACTCGCCAGGCATGATGTCAAATATTACCGCCGAGATGTTAGGTTGGATTAGGTTAGGTTATATTACGTTATTGATGTATAAAAATGTCCCACGGAGACGTAGAGGCCAACAAGCCAGGAATGTGGTCAAATATTACCGCCGAGATGTTAGGTTGTGTTAGGTTAGGTTATATTTTGTTATTGATGTATATGAAGGTCCCACGGAGACGTAGAGGCCAACAAGACAGGAATGTGGTCAAATATTACCGCCGAGATGTTAGATTGGGTTAGGTTACATTATATTATGTTATTCACGTATGTAAAGATCCCACGGAGACACAGAGGCCAACAAGCCAGGAATGTTGTCAAATATTACCGCCGAGATGATAGGTTGGTTTAGGTTAGGTTATATTACGTTATTGATGTATATAAAGGTCCCACGGAGACGTAGGGGCCAACAAGCCAAGAATGTGGTTAAATATTACCGCCGAAATGTTAGGTTGGGTTAGGTTAGGTCATATTAAGTTATTGATGTATATAAAGGTCCCACGGAGACGTGGAGGCCAACTCGCCAGGAATGTTGTCAAATATTACCGCCGAGATGTTAGGTTGGGTTAGGTAAGGTTATATTTCGTTATTGATGTATATAAAGGTCCCACGGAGACGTAGAGGCCAACTCGCCAGGAATGATTTCAAATATTACCGCCGAGATGTTAGGTTGGGTTAGGTTAGGTTATATTACGTTATGGACGTATATAAAGGTCCCACGGAGACGTAGAGAACAACAAGACAGGAATGTGGTCAAATATTACCGCCGAGATGTTAGATTGGGTTAGGTTATGTTATATTACGTTATTGATGTATATAAAGATCCCACGGAGACGTAGAGGCCAACTCGCCAGTAATGTTGTCAAATATTATCGCCGAGATGATAAGTTGGGTTAGGTTAGGTTATACTTCGTTATTAATGTATATGAAGGTCCCACGGAGACGTAGAGAGCAACTCGCCAGGCATGATGTCAAATATTACCGCCGAGATGTTAGGTTGGGTTAGGTTAGGTTATATTACGTTATTGATGCATATAAAGGTCCCACGGAGACGGAGAAGCTAACTCGCCAGGAATGTTGTCCAATATTACCGCCGAGATGTTAGGTTGGGTTAGGTTAGGTTATATTACGTTATTGATGTATATAAAGGTCCCACGGAGACGCAGAAGCCAACTCGCCAGGAATGTGGTTAAATATTACCGCCGAAATGCTAGGTTGGGTTAGGTTAGGTCATATTAAGTTATTGATGTCTATAAAGGTCCCACGGAGACGGAGAAGCCAACTCACCAGGAATGTTGTCGAATATTACCGCCGAGATGTTAGGTTGGTTTACGTTTGCTTATATTACGTTATTGATGTATATAAAGGTCCCACGGAGACGTAGAGGCCAACAAGCCAAGAATGTGGTTAAATATTACCGCCGAAATGTTAGGTTGGGTTAGGTTAGGTCATATTACGTTATTGGTGTATATAAAGGTCCCACGGTGACGTAGAGGCCAACTCGCCAGGAATGTTGTCCAATATTACTGCCGAGATGATAGGTTGGGTTAGGTTAGGTTATATTACGTTATTGATGTATATGAGGGTTACACGGATACGTAGAGGCCAACTCGCCAGTAATGATGTCAAATATTACCGCCGAGATGTTAAGTTGGGTTAGGTTAGGTTATATTACGTTACTGATGTATATAAAGGTCCCACGGAAACGTAGAAGCCAACTCGCCAGGAATGTGGTCAAATGGTGCCGCCGAGATGATAGGTTGGGTTAGGTTAGGTGAAATTACGTTATTGATGTATATGAAGGTCAAACGGAGACGTAGAGGCGAAATCGCCAGGAATGTTGTCCAATATTACCGCCGACATATTAGGTTGGGTTAGGTTAGGTTATATTACGTTATTGATGTATATAAAGGTCCCACGGAGACGTAGAGGCCAACAAGCCAAGAATGTGGTTAAATATTACCGCCGAAATTTTAGGTTGGGTTAGGTTATGTTATATTTCGTTATTGATGTATATAAAGATCCCATGGAGACGTAGAGGCCAACTCGCCAGGAATGATGTCAAATATTACCGCCGAGATGTTAGGTTGGGTTAGGTTAGGTTATATTACGTTATTGATGTATATAAAGGTCCCACGGAGACGTAGAGGCCAACTCGCCAGGTATGTTTTCAATAATTACCGCGGAAATGTTAGGTTGGGTTAGGTTAGGTTATATTTCGTTATTGATGTATATGAAGGTCCCACGGAGACGTAGATGCCAACTCTTCAGGAATGTTGTCAAATATTACCGCCGAGATGTTAGGTTGGGTTAGGTTAGGTTATATTACGTTATTGATGTATATAAAGGGCCCACGGGGACGTAGAAGCCAACTCGCCAGGAATGTGGTCAAATGGTGCCGCCGAGATGACAGGTTGGGTTAGGTTAGGTGAAATTACGTTACTGATGTATATGAAGGACAAACGGAGACGTAGAGGCCAACTCGCCACGAATGTTGTCAAATATTATCGCCGAGATGATAAGTTGGGTTAGGTTAGGTTATACTTCATTATTAATGTATATGAAGGTCCCACGGAGACGTAGAGAGCAACTCGCCAGGCATGATGTCAAATATTACCGCCGAGATGTTAGGTTGGGTTAGGTTAGGTTATATTACGTTATTGATGTATATGAAGGTCAAACGGAGACGTAGAGGCGAAATCGCCAGGAATGTTGTCCAATATTACCGCCGAGATATTAGGTTGGGTTAGGTTAGGTTATATTACGTTATTGATGTATATAAAGGTCCCACGGAGACGCAGAGGCCAACAAGCCAAGAATGTGGTTAAATATTACCGCCGAAATTTTAGGTTGGGTTAGGTTATGTTATATTTCGTTATTGATGTATATAAAGATCCCATGGAGACGTAGAGGCCAACTCGCCAGGAATGATGTCAAATATTACCGCCGAGATGTTAGGTTGGGTTAGGTTAGGTTATATTACGTTATTGATGTATATAAAGGTCCCACGGAGACGTAGAGGCCAACTCGCCAGGTATGTTTTCAATAATTACCGCGGAAATGTTAGGTTGGGTTAGGTTAGGTTATATTTCGTTATTGATGTATATGAAGGTCCCACGGAGACGTAGATGCCAACTCTTCAGGAATGTTGTCAAATATTACCGCCGAGATGTTAGGTTGGGTTAGGTTAGGTTATATTACGTTATTGATGTATATAAAGGGCCCACGGGGACGTAGAAGCCAACTCGCCAGGAATGTGGTCAAATGGTGCCGCCGAGATGACAGGTTGGGTTAGGTTAGGTGAAATTACGTTACTGATGTATATGAAGGACAAACGGAGACGTAGAGGCCAACTCGCCACGAATGTTGTCAAATATTATCGCCGAGATGATAAGTTGGGTTAGGTTAGGTTATACTTCATTATTAATGTATATGAAGGTCCCACGGAGACGTAGAGAGCAACTCGCCAGGCATGATGTCAAATATTACCGCCGAGATGTTAGGTTGGGTTAGGTTAGGTTATATTACGTTATTGATGTATATAAAGGTCCCAGGGAGACGTAGATGCCAACTCGCCAGGAATGTTGTCAAATATTACCGCCGAGATGTTAGGTTGGGTTAGGTTAGGTTATATTACGTTATTGATGTATATAAAGATCCCACGGAGACGTAGAGGCCAACTCGCCAGGAATGTTGTCAAATATTATCGCCGAAATGATAAGTTGGGTTAGGTTAGGTTATACTTCATTATTAATGTATATGAAGATCCCACGGAGACGTAGAGGCCAACTCGCCAGGAATGATGTCAAATATTACCGCCGAGATGTTAGGTTGGATTAGGTTACGTTATATTACGTTATTGATGTATAAAAAGGTCCCACGGAGAGGTAGAGGCCAACAAGCCTGGAATGTGGTCAAATATTACCGCCGAGATGTTAGGTTGGGTTAGGTTAGTTTATATTACGTTATTGATGTATAAAAAGGTCCCACGGAGACGTAGAGACCAACTCGCCAGGAATGTTGTCAAATATTACCGCCGAGATCTTAGGTTGGGTTAGGTTAGGTTATATTTCGTTATTGGTGTATATAAAGGTCCCACGGAGACGTAGAGGCCAACTCGCCAGGAATGATTTCAAATATTACCGCCGAGATGTTAGGTTGGGTTAGGTTAGGTTATATTACGTTATTGATGTATATAAAGGTCCCACGGAGACGTAGAAGCCAACTCGCCAGGAATGTGGTTAAATATTACCGCCGAAATGCTAGGTTGGGTTAGGTTAGGTCATATTAAGTTATTGATGTATATAAAGGTCCCACGGAGACGGAGAAGCCAACTCGCCATGAATGTTGTCAAATATTACCGCCGAGAGTCTAGGTTGGGTTAGGTTAGGCCATAATACGTTATTGGTGTATATAAAGGTCCCACGGAGACGTAGAGGACAACTCGCCAGGATTGTTGACAAATATTACCGCCGAAATGTTAGGTTGGGTTAGGTTAGGTTATATTACGTCATGGACGTATATAAAGGTCCCACGGAGACGTAGAGAACAACAAGACAGGAATGTGGTCAAATATTACCGCCGAGATGTTAGATCGGGTTAGGTTATGTTATATTACGTTATTGATGTATATAGAGACCCCACGGAGACGTAGAGGCCAACTCGCCAGGAATGTTGTCAAATATTATCGCCGAGATGATAGGTTGGGTTAGGTTAGGTTATACTTCGTTATTAATGTATATGAAGGTCCCACGGAGACGTAGAGGCCAACTCGCCAGGCATGATGTCAAATATTACCGCCGAGATGTTAGGTTGGATTAGGTTAGGATATATTACGTTATTGATGTATATAAAGGTCCCACGGAGACGTAGAAGCCAACTCGCCAGGAATGTGGTTAAATATTACCGCCGAAATGCTAGGTTGGGTTAGGTTAGGTCATATTAAGTTATTGATGTATATAAAGGTCCCACGGAGACGGAGAAGCCAACTCGCCATGAATGTTGTCAAATATTACCGCCGAGAGTCTAGGTTGGGTTAGGTTAGGCCATATTACGTTATTGGTGTATATACAGGTCCCACGGAGACGTAGAGGACAACTCGCCAGGATTGTTGACAAATATTACCGCCGAAATGTTAGGTTGGTTTAGGTTAGGTTATATTACGTTATGGACGTATATAAAGGTCCCACGGAGACGTAGAGAACAACAAGACAGGAATGTGGTCAAATATTACCGCCGAGATGTTAGATTGGGTTAGGCTATGTTATATTACGTTATTGATGTATATAAAGATCCCACGGAGACGTAGAGGCCAACGCGCCAGGAATGTTGTCAAATATTATCGCCGAGATGATAAGTTGGGTTAGGTTAGGTTATACTTCGCTATTAATGTATATGAAGGTCCCACGGAGACGTAGAGAGCAACTCGCCAGGCATGATGTCAAATATTACCGCCGAGATGTTAGGTTGGGTTAGGTTAGGTTATATTACGTTATTGGTGTATATAAAGGTCCCAGGGAGACGTAGATGCCAACTCGCCAGGAATGTTGTCAAATGTTACCTCCGAGATGTTAGGTTGGGTTAGGTTAGGTTATATTACGTTATTGATGTATGTAAAGGTCCCATGGAGACGGAGAAGCCAACTCGCCAGGAATGTTGTCAAATATTACCGCCGAGAAGTTAGGTTGGGTTAGGTTAGGTTATATTACGTTATTGATGTATATAAAGGTCCCACGGATACGTAGAAGCCAACTCGCCAGGAATGTGGTTAAATATTACCGCCGAAATGCTACGTTGGGTTAGGTTAGGTCATATTAAGTTATTGATGTATATAAAGGTCCCACGGAGACGGAGAAGCCAACTCACCAGGAATGTTGTCGAATATTACCGCCGAGATGTTAGGTTCGTTTACGTTTGGTTATATTACGTTATTGATGTATATAAAGGTCCCACGGAGACGTAGAGGACAACAAGACAGGAATGTGGTCAAATATTACCGCCGAGATGTTAGATTGGGTTAGGTTATGTTATATTACGTTATTGATGTATATAAAGATCCCACGGAGACGTAGAGGCCAACTCTCCAGGAATGTTGTCAAATATTATCGCCGAGACGACAGGTTGGGTTAGGTTAGGTTATACTTCGTTATTAATTTATATGAAGGTCCCACGGAGACGTAGAGGCCAACTCGCCAGGCATGATGTCAAATATTACCGCCGAGATGTTAGGTTGGATTAGGTTAGGTTATATTACGTTATTGATGTATAAAAATGTCCCACGGAGACGTAGAGGCCAACAAGCCAGGAATGTGGTCAAATATTACCGCCGAGATGTTAGGTTGTGTTAGGTTAGGTTATATTTTGTTATTGATGTATATGAAGGTCCCACGGAGACGTAGAGGCCAACAAGACAGGAATGTGGTCAAATATTACCGCCGAGATGTTAGATTGGGTTAGGTTACATTATATTATGTTATTCACGTATGTAAAGATCCCACGGAGACACAGAGGCCAACAAGCCAGGAATGTTGTCAAATATTACCGCCGAGATGATAGGTTGGTTTAGGTTAGGTTATATTACGTTATTGATGTATATAAAGGTCCCACGGAGACGTAGGGGCCAACAAGCCAAGAATGTGGTTAAATATTACCGCCGAAATGTTAGGTTGGGTTAGGTTAGGTCATATTAAGTTATTGATGTATATAAAGGTCCCACGGAGACGTGGAGGCCAACTCGCCAGGAATGTTGTCAAATATTACCGCCGAGATGTTAGGTTGGGTTAGGTAAGGTTATATTTCGTTATTGATGTATATAAAGGTCCCACGGAGACGTAGAGGCCAACTCGCCAGGAATGATTTCAAATATTACCGCCGAGATGTTAGGTTGGGTTAGGTTAGGTTATATTACGTTATGGACGTATATAAAGGTCCCACGGAGACGTAGAGAACAACAAGACAGGAATGTGGTCAAATATTACCGCCGAGATGTTAGATTGGGTTAGGTTATGTTATATTACGTTATTGATGTATATAAAGATCCCACGGAGACGTAGAGGCCAACTCGCCAGTAATGTTGTCAAATATTATCGCCGAGATGATAAGTTGGGTTAGGTTAGGTTATACTTCGTTATTAATGTATATGAAGGTCCCACGGAGACGTAGAGAGCAACTCGCCAGGCATGATGTCAAATATTACCGCCGAGATGTTAGGTTGGGTTAGGTTAGGTTATATTACGTTATTGATGCATATAAAGGTCCCACGGAGACGGAGAAGCTAACTCGCCAGGAATGTTGTCCAATATTACCGCCGAGATGTTAGGTTGGGTTAGGTTAGGTTATATTACGTTATTGATGTATATAAAGGTCCCACGGAGACGCAGAAGCCAACTCGCCAGGAATGTGGTTAAATATTACCGCCGAAATGCTAGGTTGGGTTAGGTTAGGTCATATTAAGTTATTGATGTCTATAAAGGTCCCACGGAGACGGAGAAGCCAACTCACCAGGAATGTTGTCGAATATTACCGCCGAGATGTTAGGTTGGTTTACGTTTGCTTATATTACGTTATTGATGTATATAAAGGTCCCACGGAGACGTAGAGGCCAACAAGCCAAGAATGTGGTTAAATATTACCGCCGAAATGTTAGGTTGGGTTAGGTTAGGTCATATTACGTTATTGGTGTATATAAAGGTCCCACGGTGACGTAGAGGCCAACTCGCCAGGAATGTTGTCCAATATTACTGCCGAGATGATAGGTTGGGTTAGGTTAGGTTATATTACGTTACTGATGTATATAAAGGTCCCACGGAAACGTAGAAGCCAACTCGCCAGGAATGTGGTCAAATGGTGCCGCCGAGATGATAGGTTGGGTTAGGTTAGGTGAAATTACGTTATTGATGTATATGAAGGTCAAACGGAGACGTAGAGGCGAAATCGCCAGGAATGTTGTCCAATATTACCGCCGACATATTAGGTTGGGTTAGGTTAGGTTATATTACGTTATTGATGTATATAAAGGTCCCACGGAGACGTAGAGGCCAACAAGCCAAGAATGTGGTTAAATATTACCGCCGAAATTTTAGGTTGGGTTAGGTTATGTTATATTTCGTTATTGATGTATATAAAGATCCCATGGAGACGTAGAGGCCAACTCGCCAGGAATGATGTCAAATATTACCGCCGAGATGTTAGGTTGGGTTAGGTTAGGTTATATTACGTTATTGATGTATATAAAGGTCCCACGGAGACGTAGAGGCCAACTCGCCAGGTATGTTTTCAATAATTACCGCGGAAATGTTAGGTTGGGTTAGGTTAGGTTATATTTCGTTATTGATGTATATGAAGGTCCCACGGAGACGTAGATGCCAACTCTTCAGGAATGTTGTCAAATATTACCGCCGAGATGTTAGGTTGGGTTAGGTTAGGTTATATTACGTTATTGATGTATATAAAGGGCCCACGGGGACGTAGAAGCCAACTCGCCAGGAATGTGGTCAAATGGTGCCGCCGAGATGACAGGTTGGGTTAGGTTAGGTGAAATTACGTTACTGATGTATATGAAGGACAAACGGAGACGTAGAGGCCAACTCGCCACGAATGTTGTCAAATATTATCGCCGAGATGATAAGTTGGGTTAGGTTAGGTTATACTTCATTATTAATGTATATGAAGGTCCCACGGAGACGTAGAGAGCAACTCGCCAGGCATGATGTCAAATATTACCGCCGAGATGTTAGGTTGGGTTAGGTTAGGTTATATTACGTTATTGATGTATATGAAGGTCAAACGGAGACGTAGAGGCGAAATCGCCAGGAATGTTGTCCAATATTACCGCCGAGATATTAGGTTGGGTTAGGTTAGGTTATATTACGTTATTGATGTATATAAAGGTCCCACGGAGACGCAGAGGCCAACAAGCCAAGAATGTGGTTAAATATTACCGCCGAAATTTTAGGTTGGGTTAGGTTATGTTATATTTCGTTATTGATGTATATAAAGATCCCATGGAGACGTAGAGGCCAACTCGCCAGGAATGATGTCAAATATTACCGCCGAGATGTTAGGTTGGGTTAGGTTAGGTTATATTACGTTATTGATGTATATAAAGGTCCCACGGAGACGTAGAGGCCAACTCGCCAGGTATGTTTTCAATAATTACCGCGGAAATGTTAGGTTGGGTTAGGTTAGGTTATATTTCGTTATTGATGTATATGAAGGTCCCACGGAGACGTAGATGCCAACTCTTCAGGAATGTTGTCAAATATTACCGCCGAGATGTTAGGTTGGGTTAGGTTAGGTTATATTACGTTATTGATGTATATAAAGGGCCCACGGGGACGTAGAAGCCAACTCGCCAGGAATGTGGTCAAATGGTGCCGCCGAGATGACAGGTTGGGTTAGGTTAGGTGAAATTACGTTACTGATGTATATGAAGGACAAACGGAGACGTAGAGGCCAACTCGCCACGAATGTTGTCAAATATTATCGCCGAGATGATAAGTTGGGTTAGGTTAGGTTATACTTCATTATTAATGTATATGAAGGTCCCACGGAGACGTAGAGAGCAACTCGCCAGGCATGATGTCAAATATTACCGCCGAGATGTTAGGTTGGGTTAGGTTAGGTTATATTACGTTATTGATGTATATAAAGGTCCCAGGGAGACGTAGATGCCAACTCGCCAGGAATGTTGTCAAATATTACCGCCGAGATGTTAGGTTGGGTTAGGTTAGGTTATATTACGTTATTGATGTATATAAAGATCCCACGGAGACGTAGAGGCCAACTCGCCAGGAATGTTGTCAAATATTATCGCCGAAATGATAAGTTGGGTTAGGTTAGGTTATACTTCATTATTAATGTATATGAAGATCCCACGGAGACGTAGAGGCCAACTCGCCAGGAATGATGTCAAATATTACCGCCGAGATGTTAGGTTGGATTAGGTTACGTTATATTACGTTATTGATGTATAAAAAGGTCCCACGGAGAGGTAGAGGCCAACAAGCCTGGAATGTGGTCAAATATTACCGCCGAGATGTTAGTTTGGGTTAGGTTAGTTTATATTACGTTATTGATGTATAAAAAGGTCCCACGGAGACGTAGAGACCAACTCGCCAGGAATGTTGTCAAATATTACCGCCGAGATGTTAGGTTGGGTTAGGTTAGGTTATATTTCGTTATTGATGTATATAAAGGTCCCACGCAGACGTAGAGGCCAACTCGCCAGGAATGATTTCAAATATTACCGGCGAGATGTTAGGCTGGGTTAGGTTAGGTTATATTACGTTATTGATGTATATAAAGGTCCCACGGAGACGTAGAACCCAACTCGCCAGGAATGTGGTTAAATATTACCGCCGAAATGCTAGGTTGGGTTAGGTTAGGTCATATTAAGTTATTGATGTATATAAAGGTCCCACGGAGACGGAGAAGCCAACTCACCAGGAATGTTGTCGAATATTACCGCTGAGATGTTAGGTTGGTTTACGTTTGGTTATATTACGTTATTGATGTATATAAAGGTCCCACGGAGACGTAGAGGCCAACAAGCCAAGAATGTGGTTAAATATTACCGCCGAAATGTTAGGTTGGGTTAGGTTAGGTCATATTACGTTATTGGTGTATATAAAGGTCCCACGGAGACGTAGAGGACAACTCGCCAGGATTGTTGTCAAATATTACCGCCGAGATGTTAGGTTGGGTTAGGTTATGTTATATTACGTTATTGATGTATATAAAGATCGCACGGAGACGTAGAGGCCAACTCGCCAGGAATGTTGTCAAATATTATCGCCGAGATTATAAGTTGGGTTAGGTTAGGTTATACTTCGTTATTAATGTATATGAAGGTCCCACGGAGACGTAGAGAGCAACTCGCCAGGCATGATGTCAAATATTACCGCCGAGATGTTAGGTTGGGTTAGGTTAGGTTATATTACGTTATTGATGCATATAAAGGTCCCACGGAGACGGAGAAGCTAACTCGCCAGGAATGTTGTCCAATATTACCGCCGAGATGTTAGGTTGGGTTAGGTTAGGTTATATTACGTTATTGATGTATATAAAGGTCCCACGGAGACGTAGAAGCCAACTCGCCAGGAATGTGGTTAAATATTACCGCCGAAATGCTAGGTTGGGTTAGGTTAGGTCATATTAAGTTATTGATGTATATAAAGGTCCCACGGAGACGGAGAAGCCAACTCACCAGGAATGTTGTCGAATATTACCGCCGAGATGTTAGGTTGGTTTACGATTGGTTATATTACGTTATTGATGTATATAAAGGTCCCACGGAGACGTAGAGGCCAACAAGCCAAGAATGTGGTTAAATATTACCGCCGAAATGTTAGGTTGGGTTAGGTTAGGTCATATTACGTTATTGGTGTATATAAAGGTCCCACGGAGACGTAGAGGCCAACTCGCCAGGTATGTTTTCAATAATTACCGCGGAAATGTTAGGTTGGGTTAGGTTAGGTTATATTTCGTTATTGATGTATATGAAGGTCCCACGGAGACGTAGATGCCAACTCTTCAGGAATGTTGTCAAATATTACCGCCGAGATGTTAGGTTGGGTTAGGTTAGGTTATATTACGTTATTGATGTATATAAAGGGCCCACGGGGACGTAGAAGCCAACTCGCCAGGAATGTGGTCAAATGGTGCCGCCGAGATGACAGGTTGGGTTAGGTTAGGTGAAATTACGTTACTGATGTATATGAAGGACAAACGGAGACGTAGAGGCCAACTCGCCACGAATGTTGTCAAATATTATCGCCGAGATGATAAGTTGGGTTAGGTTAGGTTATACTTCATTATTAATGTATATGAAGGTCCCACGGAGACGTAGAGAGCAACTCGCCACGCATGATGTCAAATATTACCGCCGAGATGTTAGGTTGGGTTAGGTTAGGTTATATTACGTTATTGATGTATATAAAGGTCCCAGGGAGACGTAGATGCCAACTCGCCAGGAATGTTGTCAAATATTACCGCCGAGATGTTAGGTTGGGTTAGGTTAGGTTATATTACGTTATTGATGTATATAAAGATCCCACGGAGACGTAGAGGCCAACTCGCCAGGAATGTTGTCAAATATTATCGCCGAAATGATAAGTTGGGTTAGGTTAGGTTATACTTCATTATTAATGTATATGAAGATCCCACGGAGACGTAGAGGCCAACTCGCCAGGAATGATGTCAAATATTACCGCCGAGATGTTAGGTTGGATTAGGTTACGTTATATTACGTTATTGATGTATAAAAAGGTCCCACGGAGAGGTAGAGGCCAACAAGCCTGGAATGTGGTCAGATATTACCGCCGAGATGTTAGTTTGGGTTAGGTTAGTTTATATTACGTTATTGATGTATAAAAAGGTCCCACGGAGACGTAGAGACCAACTCGCCAGGAATGTTGTCAAATATTACCGCCGAGATGTTAGGTTGGGTTAGGTTAGGTTATATTTCGTTATTGATGTATATAAAGGTCCCACGCAGACGTAGAGGCCAACTCGCCAGGAATGATTTCAAATATTACCGGCGAGATGTTAGGCTGGGTTAGGTTAGGTTATATTACGTTATTGATGTATATAAAGGTCCCACGGAGACGTAGAGGCCAACTCGCCAGGAATGTTGTCAAATATTATCGCCGAAATGATAAGTTGGGTTAGGTTAGGTTATACTTCATTATTAATGTATATGAAGATCCCACGGAGACGTAGAGGCCAACTCGCCAGGAATGATGTCAAATATTACCGCCGAGATGTTAGGTTGGATTAGGTTACGTTATATTACGTTATTGATGTATAAAAAGGTCCCACGGAGAGGTAGAGGCCAACAAGCCTGGAATGTGGTCAAATATTACCGCCGAGATGTTAGTTTGGGTTAGGTTAGTTTATATTACGTTATTGATGTATAAAAAGGTCCCACGGAGACGTAGAGACCAACTCGCCAGGAATGTTGTCAAATATTACCGCCGAGATGTTAGGTTGGGTTAGGTTAGGTTATATTTCGTTATTGATGTATATAAAGGTCCCACGCAGACGTAGAGGCCAACTCGCCAGGAATGATTTCAAATATTACCGGCGAGATGTTAGGCTGGGTTAGGTTAGGTTATATTACGTTATTGATGTATATAAAGGTCCCACGGAGACGTAGAACCCAACTCGCCAGGAATGTGGTTAAATATTACCGCCGAAATGCTAGGTTGGGTTAGGTTAGGTCATATTAAGTTATTGATGTATATAAAGGTCCCACGGAGACGGAGAAGCCAACTCACCAGGAATGTTGTCGAATATTACCGCTGAGATGTTAGGTTGGTTTACGTTTGGTTATATTACGTTATTGATGTATATAAAGGTCCCACGGAGACGTAGAGGCCAACAAGCCAAGAATGTGGTTAAATATTACCGCCGAAATGTTAGGTTGGGTTAGGTTAGGTCATATTACGTTATTGGTGTATATAAAGGTCCCACGGAGACGTAGAGGACAACTCGCCAGGATTGTTGTCAAATATTACCGCCGAGATGTTAGGTTGGGTTAGGTTATGTTATATTACGTTATTGATGTATATAAAGATCGCACGGAGACGTAGAGGCCAACTCGCCAGGAATGTTGTCAAATATTATCGCCGAGATTATAAGTTGGGTTAGGTTAGGTTATACTTCGTTATTAATGTATATGAAGGTCCCACGGAGACGTAGAGAGCAACTCGCCAGGCATGATGTCAAATATTACCGCCGAGATGTTAGGTTGGGTTAGGTTAGGTTATATTACGTTATTGATGCATATAAAGGTCCCACGGAGACGGAGAAGCTAACTCGCCAGGAATGTTGTCCAATATTACCGCCGAGATGTTAGGTTGGGTTAGGTTAGGTTATATTACGTTATTGATGTATATAAAGGTCCCACGGAGACGTAGAAGCCAACTCGCCAGGAATGTGGTTAAATATTACCGCCGAAATGCTAGGTTGGGTTAGGTTAGGTCATATTAAGTTATTGATGTATATAAAGGTCCCACGGAGACGGAGAAGCCAACTCACCAGGAATGTTGTCGAATATTACCGCCGAGATGTTAGGTTGGTTTACGATTGGTTATATTACGTTATTGATGTATATAAAGGTCCCACGGAGACGTAGAGGCCAACAAGCCAAGAATGTGGTTAAATATTACCGCCGAAATGTTAGGTTGGGTTAGGTTAGGTCATATTACGTTATTGGTGTATATAAAGGTCCCACGGTGACGTAGAGGCCAACTCGCCAGGAATGTTGTCAAATATTACTGCCGAGATGATAGGTTGGGTTAGGTTAGGTTATATTACGTTATTGATGTATATGAGGGTTACACGGATACGTAGAGGCCAACTCGCCAGTAATGATGTCAAATATTACCGCCGAGATGTTAAGTTGGGTTAGGTTAGGTTATATTACGTTACTGATGTATATAAAGGTCCCACGGAAACGTAGAAGCCAACTCGCCAGGAATGTGGTCAAATGGTGCCGCCGAGATGATAGGTTGGGTTAGGTTAGGTGAAATTACGTTATTGATGTATATGAAGGTCAAACGGAGACGTAGAGGCGAAATCGCCAGGAATGTTGTCCAATATTACCGCCGAGATATTAGGTTGGGTTAGGTTAGGTTATATTACGTTATTGATGTATATAAAGGTCCCACGGAGACGTAGAGGCCAACAAGCCAAGAATGTGGTTAAATATTACCGCCGAAATTTTAGGTTGGGTTAGGTTATGTTATATTTCGTTATTGATGTATATAAAGATCCCATGGAGACGTAGAGGCCAACTCGCCAGGAATGATGTCAAATATTACCGCCGAGATGTTAGGTTGGGTTAGGTTAGGTTATATTACGTTATTGATGTATATAAAGGTCCCACGGAGACGTAGAGGCCAACTCGCCAGGTATGTTTTCAATAATTACCGCGGAAATGTTAGGTTGGGTTAGGTTAGGTTATATTTCGTTATTGATGTATATGAAGGTCCCACGGAGACGTAGATGCCAACTCTTCAGGAATGTTGTCAAATATTACCGCCGAGATGTTAGGTTGGGTTAGGTTAGGTTATATTACGTTATTGATGTATATAAAGGGCCCACGGGGACGTAGAAGCCAACTCGCCAGGAATGTGGTCAAATGGTGCCGCCGAGATGACAGGTTGGGTTAGGTTAGGTGAAATTACGTTACTGATGTATATGAAGGACAAACGGAGACGTAGAGGCCAACTCGCCACGAATGTTGTCAAATATTATCGCCGAGATGATAAGTTGGGTTAGGTTAGGTTATACTTCATTATTAATGTATATGAAGGTCCCACGGAGACGTAGAGAGCAACTCGCCAGGCATGATGTCAAATATTACCGCCGAGATGTTAGGTTGGGTTAGGTTAGGTTATATTACGTTATTGATGTATATGAAGGTCAAACGGAGACGTAGAGGCGAAATCGCCAGGAATGTTGTCCAATATTACCGCCGAGATATTAGGTTGGGTTAGGTTAGGTTATATTACGTTATTGATGTATATAAAGGTCCCACGGAGACGTAGAGGCCAACAAGCCAAGAATGTGGTTAAATATTACCGCCGAAATTTTAGGTTGGGTTAGGTTATGTTATATTTCGTTATTGATGTATATAAAGATCCCATGGAGACGTAGAGGCCAACTCGCCAGGAATGATGTCAAATATTACCGCCGAGATGTTAGGTTGGGTTAGGTTAGGTTATATTACGTTATTGATGTATATAAAGGTCCCACGGAGACGTAGAGGCCAACTCGCCAGGTATGTTTTCAATAATTACCGCGGAAATGTTAGGTTGGGTTAGGTTAGGTTATATTTCGTTATTGATGTACATGAAGGTCCCACGGAGACGTAGATGCCAACTCTTCAGGAATGTTGTCAAATATTACCGCCGAGATGTTAGGTTGGGTTAGGTTAGGTTATATTACGTTATTGATGTTTATAAAGGTCCCAGGGAGACGTAGATGCCAACTCGCCAGGAATGTTGTCAAATATTACCGCCGAGAAGTTAGGTTGGGTTAGGTTAGGTTATATTACGTTATTGATGTATATAAAGGTTCCACGGAGACGTAGAAGCCAACTCGCCAGGAATGTTGTCAAATATTATCGCCGAGATTATAAGTTGGGTTAGGTTAGGTTATACTTCGTTATTAATGTATATGAAGGTCCCACGGAGACGTAGAGAGCAACTCGCCAGGCATGATGTCAAATATTACCGCCGAGATGTTAGGTTGGGTTAGGTTATGTTATATTTCGTTATTGATGTATATAAAGATCCCATGGAGACGTAGAGGCCAACTCGCCAGGAATGATGTCAAATATTACCGCCGAGATGTTAGGTTGGGTTAGGTTAGGTTATATTACGTTATTGATGTATATAAAGGTCCCACGGAGACGTAGAGGCCAACTCGCCAGGTATGTTTTCAATAATTACCGCGGAAATGTTAGGTTGGGTTAGGTTAGGTTATATTTCGTTATTGATGTATATGAAGGTCCCACGGAGACGTAGATGCCAACTCTTCAGGAATGTTGTCAAATATTACCGCCGAGATGTTAGGTTGGGTTAGGTTAGGTTATATTACGTTATTGATGTATATAAAGGGCCCACGGGGACGTAGAAGCCAACTCGCCAGGAATATGGTCAAATGGTGCCGCCGAGATGACAGGTTGGGTTAGGTTAGGTGAAATTACGTTACTGATGTATATGAAGGACAAACGGAGACGTAGAGGCCAACTCGCCACGAATGTTGCCAAATATTATCGCCGAGATGATAAGTTGGGTTAGGTTAGGTTATACTTCATTATTAATGTATATGAAGGTCCCACGGAGACGTAGAGAGCAACTCGCCAGGCATGATGTCAAACATTACCGCCGAGATGTTAGGTTGGGTTAGGTTAGGTTATATTACGTTATTGATGTATATAAAGGTCCCAGGGAGACGTAGATGCCAACTCGCCAGGAATGTTGTCAAATATTACCGCCGAGATGTTAGGTTGGGTTAGGTTAGGTTATATTACGTTATTGATGTATATAAAGATCCCACGGAGACGTAGAGGCCAACTCGCCAGGAATGTTGTCAAATATTATCGCCGAAATGATAAGTTGGGTTAGGTTAGGTTATACTTCATTATTAATGTATATGAAGATCCCACGGAGACGTAGAGACCAACTCGCCAGGAATGTTGTCAAATATTACCGCCGAGATGTTAGGTTGGGTTAGGTTAGGTTATATTTCGTTATTGATGTATATAAAGGTCCCACGCAGACGTAGAGGCCAACTCGCCAGGAATGATTTCAAATATTACCGGCGAGATGTTAGGCTGGGTTAGGTTAGGTTATATTACGTTATTGATGTATATAAAGGTCCCACGGAGACGTAGAACCCAAATCGCCAGGAATGTGGTTAAATATTACCGCCGAAATGCTAGGTTGGGTTAGGTTAGGTCATATTAAGTTATTGATGTATATAAAGGTCCCACGGAGACGGAGAAGCCAACTCACCAGGAATGTTGTCGAATATTACCGCTGAGATGTTAGGTTGGTTTACGTTTGGTTATATTACGTTATTGATGTATATAAAGGTCCCACGGAGACGTAGAGGCCAACAAGCCAAGAATGTGGTTAAATATTACCGCCGAAATGTTAGGTTGGGTTAGGTTAGGTCATATTACGTTATTGGTGTATATAAATGTCCCACGGAGACGTAGAGGACAACTCGCCAGGAATGATGTCAAATATTACCGCCGAGATGTTAGGTTGGGTTAGGTTAGGTTATATTACGTTATTGATGTATATAAAGGTCCCACGGAGACGTAGAGGCCAACTCGCCAGGTATGTTTTCAATAATTACCGCGGAAATGTTAGGTTGGGTTAGGTTAGGTTATATTTCGTTATTGATGTATATGAAGGTCCCACGGAGACGTAGATGCCAACTCTTCAGGAATGTTGTCAAATATTACCGCCGAGATGTTAGGTTGGGTTAGGTTAGGTTATATTACGTTATTGATGTTTATAAAGGTCCCAGGGAGACGTAGATGCCAACTCGCCAGGAATGTTGTCAAATATTACCGCCGAGAAGTTAGGTTGGGTTAGGTTAGGTTATATTACGTTATTGATGTATATAAAGGTTCCACGGAGACGTAGAAGCCAACTCGCCAGGAATGTTGTCAAATATTATCGCCGAGATTATAAGTTGGGTTAGGTTAGGTTATACTTCGTTATTAATGTATATGAAGGTCCCACGGAGACGTAGAGAGCAACTCGCCAGGCATGATGTCAAATATTACCGCCGAGATGTTAGGTTGGGTTAGGTTAGGTTATATTACGTTATTGATATTTATAAAGGTCCCAGGGAGACGTAGATGCCAACTCGCCAGGAATGTTGTCAAATATTACAGCCGAGAAGTTAGGTTGGGTTAGGTTAGGTTATATTACGTTATTGATGTATATAGAGGTTCCACGGAGACGTAGAAGCCAACTCGCCAGGAATGTGGTTAAATATTACCGCCGAAATGCTAGGCTGGGTTAGGTTAGGTCATATTAAGTTATTGATGTATATAAAGGTCCCACGGAGACGGAGATGCCAACTCACCAGGAATGTTGTCTAATATTACCGCCGAGATGTTAGGTTCGTTTAGGTTAGGTTATATTACGTTACTGATGTATATAAAGGTCCCACTGAGACGTAGGGGCCAACAAGCCAAGAATGTGGTTAAATATTACCGCCGAAATGTTAGGTTGGGTTAGGTTAGGTCATATTACGTTATTGGTGTATATAAAGGTCCCACGGAGACGTAGAGGCCAACTCGCCAGGATTGTTGTCAAATATTACCGCCGAGATGTTAGGTTGGGTTAGGTTAGGTTATATTACGTTATGGACGTATATAAAGGTCCCACGGAGACGTAGAGGCCAACAAGCCAGGAATGTGGTCAAATATTACCGCCGAGATGTTAGGTTGGGTTAGGTGAGTTTATATCACGTTATTGTTGTATAAAAGGTTCCCACGAAGACGTGGAGGCCAACTCGCCAGGAATGTTGTCAAATATTACCGCCGAGATGTTAGGTTGGGTTAGGTTAGGTTATATTACGTTATTCATGTATATAAAGGTCCCACGGAGACGTAGAGGCCAACAAGCCAGGAATGTGGTTAAATATTAACGCCGAAATGCTAGGTTGGGCTGGTTAGGTCATTTTAAGTCATTGATGTATATAAAGGTCCCACGGAGACGGAGAAGCCAACTCACCAGGAATATTGTCGAATATTACCGCCGAGATGTTAGGTTGGGTTAGGTTAGGTTATATTACGTTATTGATGTATATAAAGGTCCCACGGAGACGTAGAAGCCAACAAGCCAAGAATGTGGTTAAATATTACCGCCGAAATGTTAGGTTGGGTTAGGTTATGTTATATTACGTTATTGATGTATATAAAGATCCCACGGAGACGTAGAGGCCAACTCGCCAGGAATGTTGTCAAATGTTACCTCCGAGATGTTAGGTTGGGTTAGGTTAGGTTATATTACGTTATTGATGTATGTAAAGGTCCCATGGAGACGGAGAAGCCAACTCGCCAGGAATGTTCTCAAATATTACCGCCGAGATGTTAGGTTGGGTTAGGTTAGGTTATATTACGTTATTGATGCATATAAAGGTCCCACGGAGACGGAGAAGCTAACTCGCCAGGAATGTTGTCCAATATTACCGCCGAGATGTTGGGTTGGGTTAGGTTAGGTTATATTACGTTATTGATGTATATAAAGGTTCCAGGGAGCCGGAGATGCCAACTCGCCAGGAATGTTGTCAAATATTACCGCCGAGAAGTTAGGTTGGGTTAGGTTAGGTTATATTACGTTATTGATGTATATAAAGGTCCCACGGAGACGTAGAAGCCAACTCGCCAGGAATGTGGTTAAATATTACCGCCGAAATGCTAGGTTGGGTTAGGTTAGGTCATATTAAGTTATTGATGTATATAAAGGTCCCACGGAGACGGAGAAGCCAACTCACCAGGAATGTTGTCGAATATTACCGCCGAGATGTTAGGTTGGTTTACGTTTGGTTATATTACGTTATTGATGTATATAAAGGTCCCACGGAGACGTAGAGGCCAACTCGCCAGGAATGATTTCAAATATTACCGCCGAGATGTTAGGTTGGGTTAGGTTAGGTTATATTACGTTATTGATGTATATAAAGGTCCCACGGAGACGTAGAAGCCAACTCGCCAGGAATGTGGTTAAATATTACCGCCGAAATGCTAGGTTGGGTTAGGTTAGGTCATATTAAGTTATTGATGTATATAAAGGTCCCACGGAGACGGAGAAGCCAACTCACCAGGAATGTTGTCGAATATTACCGCCGAGATGTTAGGTTGGGTTAGGTTAGGTTATATTACGTTATGGACGTATATAAAGGTCCCACGGAGACGTAGAGAACAACAAGGCAGGAATGTGGTCAAATATTACCGCCGAGATGTTAGATTGGGTTAGGTTATGTTATATTACGTTATTGATGTATATAAAGATCCCACGGAGACGTAGAGGCCAACAAGCCAGGTATGTTGTCAAATATTATCGCCGAGGTGATAGGTTGGGTTAGGTTAGGTTATACTTCGTTATTGATGTATATAAAGGTTCCACGGAGACGTAGAAGCCAACTCGCCAGGAATGTTGTCAAATATTATCGCCGAGATTATAAGTTGGGTTAGGTTAGGTTATACTTCGTTATTAATGTATATGAAGGTCCCACGGAGACGTAGAGAGCAACTCGCCAGGCATGATGTCAAATATTACCGCCGAGATGTTAGGTTGGGTTAGGTTAGGTTATATTACGTTATTGATGTATATAAAGGGCCCACGGGGACGTAGAAGCCAACTCGCCAGGAATGTGGTCAAATGGTGCCGCCGAGATGACAGGTTGGGTTAGGTTAGGTGAAATTACGTTACTGATGTATATGAAGGACAAACGGAGACGTAGAGGCCAACTCGCCACGAATGTTGTCAAATATTATCGCCGAGATGATAAGTTGGGTTAGGTTAGGTTATACTTCATTATTAATGTATATGAAGGTCCCACGGAGACGTAGAGAGCAACTCGCCAGGCATGATGTCAAATATTACCGCCGAGATGTTAGGTTGGGTTAGGTTAGGTTATATTACGTTATTGATGTATATAAAGGTCCCAGGGAGACGTAGATGCCAACTCGCCAGGAATGTTGTCAAATATTACCGCCGAGATGTTAGGTTGGGTTAGGTTAGGTTATATTACGTTATTGATGTATATAAAAATCCCACGGAGACGTAGAGGCCAACTCGCCAGGAATGTTGTCAAATATTATCGCCGAGATGATAAGTTGGGTTAGGTTAGGTTATACTTCATTATTAATGTATATGAAGATCCCACGGAGACGTAGAGGCCAACTCGCCAGGAATGATGTCAAATATTACCGCCGAGATGTTAGGTTGGATTAGGTTACGTTATATTACGTTATTGATGTATAAAAAGGTCCCACGGAGAGGTAGAGGCCAACAAGCCTGGAATGTGGTCAAATATTACCGCCGAGATGTTAGTTTGGGTTAGGTTAGTTTATATTACGTTATTGATGTATAAAAAGGTCCCACGGAGACGTAGAGACCAACTCGCCAGGAATGTTGTCAAATATTACCGCCGAGATGTTAGGTTGGGTTAGGTTAGGTTATATTTCGTTATTGATGTATATAAAGGTCCCACGGAGACGTAGAGGCCAACTCGCCAGGAATGATTTCAAATATTACCGCCGAGATGTTAGGCTGGGTTAGGTTAGGTTATATTACGTTATTGATGTATATAAAGGTCCCACGGAGACGTAGAACCCAACTCGCCAGGAATGTGGTTAAATATTACCGCCGAAATGCTAGGTTGGGTTAGGTTAGGTCATATTAAGTTATTGATGTATATAAAGGTCCCACGGAGACGGAGAAGCCAACTCACCAGGAATGTTGTCGAATATTACCGCTGAGATGTTAGGTTGGTTTACGTTTGGTTATATTACGTTATTGATGTATATAAAGGTCCCACGGAGACGTAGAGGCCAACAAGCCAAGAATGTGGTTAAATATTACCGCCGAAATGTTAGGTTGGGTTAGGTTAGGTCATATTACGTTATTGGTGTATATAAAGGTCCCACGGAGACGTAGAGGACAACTAGCCAGGATTGTTGTCAAATATTACCGCCGAGATGTTAGGTTGGGTTAGGTTATGTTATATTACGTTATTGATGTATATAAAGATCGCACGGAGACGTAGAGGCCAACTCGCCAGGAATGTTGTCAAATATTATCGCCGAGATTATAAGTTGGGTTAGGTTAGGTTATACTTCGTTATTAATGTATATGAAGGTCCCACGGAGACGTAGAGAGCAACTCGCCAGGCATGATGTCAAATATTACCGCCGAGATGTTAGGTTGGGTTAGGTTAGGTTATATTACGTTATTGATGTATATAAAGGTTCCACGGAGACGTAGAAGCCAACTCGCCAGGAATGTGGTTAAATATTACCGCCGAAATGCTAGGCTGGGTTAGGTTAGGTCATATTAAGTTATTGATGTATATAAAGGTCCCACGGAGACGGAGATGCCAACTCACCAGGAATGTTGCTAATATTACCGCCGAGATGTTAGGTTCGTTTAGGTTAGGTTATATTACGTTACTGATGTATATAAAGGTCCCACTGAGACGTAGGGGCCAACAAGCCAAGAATGTGGTTAAATATTACCGCCGAAATGTTAGGTTGGGTTAGGTTAGGTCATATTACGTTATTGGTGTATATAAAGGTCCCACGGAGACGTAGAGGCCAACTCGCCAGGATTGTTGTCAAATATTACCGCCGAGATGTTAGGTTGGGTTAGGTTAGGTTATATTACGTTATGGACGTATATAAAGGTCCCACGGAGACGTAGAGGCCAACAAGCCAGGAATGTGGTCAAATATTACCGCCGAGATGTTAGGTTGGGTTAGGTGAGTTTATATCACGTTATTGTTGTATAAAAAGTTCCCACGGAGACGTGGAGGCCAACTCGCCAGGAATGTTGTCAAATATTACCGCCGAGATGTTAGGTTGGGTTAGGTTAGGTTATATTACGTTATTCATGTATATAAAGGTCCCACGGAGACGTAGAGGCCAACAAGCCAGGAATGTGGTTAAATATTAACGCCGAAATGCTAGGTTGGGTTAGGTTAGGTCATATTAAGTCATTGATGTATATAAAGGTCCCACGGAGACGGAGAAGCCAACTCACCAGGAATATTGTCGAATATTACCGCCGAGATGTTAGGTTGGGTTAGGTTAGGTTATATTACGTTATTGATGTATATAAAGGTCCCACGGAGACGTAGAAGCCAACAAGCCAAGAATGTGGTTAAATATTACCGCCGAAATGTTAGGTTGGGTTAGGTTATGTTATATTACGTTATTGATGTATATAAAGATCCCACGGAGAAGTAGAGGCCAACTCGCCAGGAATGTTGTCAAATATTATCGCCGAGGTGATAGGTTGGGTTAGGTTAGGTTATACTTCGTTATTAATGTATATGAAGGTCCCACGGAGACGTAGAGGCCAACTCGCCAGGAATGATGTCAAATATTACCGCCGAGATGTTAGGTTGGGTTAGGTTAGGTTATATTACCTTATTGATGTATATAAAGGTCCCAGGGAGACGTAGATGCCAACTCGCCAGGAATGTTGTCAAATATTACCGCCGAGAAGTTAGGTTGGGTTAGGTTAGGTTATATTACGTTATTGATGTATATAAAGGTCCCACGGAGACGTAGAAGCCAACAAGCCAAGAATGTGGTTAAATATTACCGCCGAAATGTTAGGTTGGGTTAGGTTAGGTTATATTACGTTATTGATGTATATAAAGGGCCCAGGGAGACGTAGAGGCCAACAAGACAGGAATGTGGTCAAATATTACCGCCGAGATGTTAGATTGGGTTAGGTTACGTTATATTACGTTATGGATGTATATAAAGATCCCACGGAGACGTAGAGGCCAACAAGCCAGGTATGTTGTCAAATATTATCGCCGAGGTGATAGGTTGGGTTAGGTTAGGTTATATTTCGTTATTGATGTATATGAAGGTCCCACGGAGACGTAGAGGCCAACTCGCCAGGAATGTTGTCAAATATTACTGCCGAGATGATAGGTTGGGTTAGGTTAGGTTATATTACGTTATTGATGTATATGAGGGTTACACGGATACGTAGAGGCCAACTCGCCAGTAATGATGTCAAATATTACCGCCGAGATGTTAGGTTGGGTTAGGTTAGGTTATATTACGTTATTGATGCATATAAAGGTCCCACGGAGACGGAGAAGCTAACTCGCCAGGAATGTTGTCCAATATTACCGCCGAGATGTTAGGTTGGGTTAGGTTAGGTTATATTACGTTATTGATGTATATAAAGGTCCCACGGAGACGTAGAAGCCAACTCGCCAGGAATGTGGTTAAATATTACCGCCGAAATGCTAGGTTGGGTTAGGTTAGGTCATATTAAGTTATTGATGTATATAAAGGTCCCACGGAGACGGAGAAGCCAACTCACCAGGAATGTTGTCGAATATTACCGCCGAGATGTTAGGTTGGTTTACGTTTGGTTATATTACGTTATTGATGTATATAAAGGTCCCACGGAGACGTAGAGGCCAACAAGCCAAGAATGTGGTTAAATATTACCGCCGAAATGTTAGGTTGGGTTAGGTTAGGTCATATTACGTTATTGGTGTATATAAAGGTCCCACGGTGACGTAGAGGCCAACTCGCCAGGATTGTTGTCAAATATTACCGCCGAGATGTTAGGTTGGGTTAGGTTAGGTTATATTACGTTATGGACGTATATAAAGGTCCCACGGAGACGTAGAGGACAACAAGACAGGAATGTGGTCAAATATTACCGCCGAGATGTTAGATTGGGTTAGGTTAGTTTATATTACGTTATTGATGTATAAAAAGGTCCCACGGAGACGTAGAGACCAACTCGCCAGGAATGTTGTCAAATATTACCGCCGAGATGTTAGGTTGGGTTAGGTTAGGTTATATTTCGTTATTGATGTATATAAAGGTCCCACGGAGACGTAGAGGCCAACTCGCCAGGAATGATGTCAAATATTACCGGCGAGATGTTAGGCTGGGTTAGGTTAGGTTATATTACGTTATTGATGTATATAAAGGTCCCACGGAGACGTAGAACCCAACTCGCCAGGAATGTGGTTAAATATTACCGCCGAAATGCTAGGTTGGGTTAGGTTAGGTCATATTAAGTTATTGATGTATATAAAGGTCCCACGGAGACGGAGAAGCCAACTCACCAGGAATGTTGTCGAATATTACCGCTGAGATGTTAGGTTGGTTTACGTTTGGTTATATTACGTTATTGATGTATATAAAGGTCCCACGGAGACGTAGAGGCCAACAAGCCAAGAATGTGGTTAAATATTACCGCCGAAATGTTAGGTTGGGTTAGGTTAGGTCATATTACGTTATTGGTGTATATAAAGGTCCCACGGAGACGTAGAGGACAACTCGCCAGGATTGTTGTCAAATATTACCGCCGAGATGTTAGGTTGGGTTAGGTTATGTTATATTACGTTATTGATGTATATAAAGATCGCACGGAGACGTAGAGGCCAACTCGCCAGGAATGTTGTCAAATATTATCGCCGAGATTATAAGTTGGGTTAGGTTAGGTTATACTTCGTTATTAATGTATATGAAGGTCCCACGGAGACGTAGAGAGCAACTCGCCAGGCATGATGTCAAATATTACCGCCGAGATGTTAGGTTGGGTTAGGTTAGGTTATATTACGTTATTGATGTTTATAAAGGTCCCAGGGAGACGTAGATGCCAACTCGCCAGGAATGTTGTCAAATATTACCGCCGAGAAGTTAGGTTGGGTTAGGTTAGGTTATATTACGTTATTGATGTATATAAAGGTTCCACGGAGACGTAGAAGCCAACTCGCCAGGAATGTTGTCAAATATTATCGCCGAGATTATAAGTTGGGTTAGGTTAGGTTATACTTCGTTATTAATGTATATGAAGGTCCCACGGAGACGTAGAGAGCAACTCGCCAGGCATGATGTCAAATATTACCGCCGAGATGTTAGGTTGGGTTAGGTTAGGTTATATTACGTTATTGATGTTTATAAAGGTCCCAGGGAGACGTAGATGCCAACTCGCCAGGAATGTTGTCAAATATTACAGCCGAGAAGTTAGGTTGGGTTAGGTTAGGTTATATTACGTTATGGACGTATATAAAGGTCCCACGGAGACGTAGAGGCCAACAAGCCAGGAATGTGGTCAAATATTACCGCCGAGATGTTAGGTTGGGTTAGGTGAGTTTATATCACGTTATTGTTGTATAAAAAGTTCCCACGAAGACGTGGAGGCCAACTCGCCAGGAATGTTGTCAAATATTACCGCCGAGATGTTAGGTTGGGTTAGGTTAGGTTATATTACGTTATTCATGTATATAAAGGTCCCACGGAGACGTAGAAGCCAACAAGCCAAGAATGTGGTTAAATATTACCGCCGAAATGTTAGGTTGGGTTAGGTTATGTTATATTACGTTATTGATGTATATAAAGATCCCACGGAGACGTAGAGGCCAACTCGCCAGGAATGTTGTCAAATATTATCGCCGAGGTGATAGGTTGGGTTAGGTTAGGTTATACTTCGTTATTAATGTATATGAAGATCCCACGGAGACGTAGAGGCCAACTCGCCAGGAATGATGTCAAATATTACCGCCGAGATGTTAGGTTGGATTAGGTTAGGTTATATTACGTTATTGATGTATAAAAAGGTCCCACGGAGAGGTAGAGGCCAACAAGCCTGGAATGTGGTCAAATATTACCGCCGAGATGTAAGGTTGGGTTAGGTTAGTTTATATTACGTTATTGATGAATAAAAAGGTCCCACGGAAACGTAGAGACCAACTCGCCAGGAATGTTGTCAAATGTTACCTCCGAGATGTTAGGTTGGGTTAGGTTAGGTTATATTACGTTATTGATGTATGTAAAGGTCCCATGGAGACGGAGAAGCCAACTCGCCAGGAATGTTCTCAAATATTACCGCCGAGATGTTAGGTTGGGTTAGGTTAGGTTATATTACGTTATTGATGCATATAAAGGTCCCACGGAGACGGAGAAGCTAACTCGCCAGGAATGTTGTCCAATATTACCGCCGAGATGTTGGGTTGGGTTAGGTTAGGTTATATTACGTTATTGATGTATATAAAGGTTCCAGGGAGCCGGAGATGCCAACTCGCCAGGAATGTTGTCAAATATTACCGCCGAGAAGTTAGGTTGGGTTAGGTTAGGTTATATTACGTTATTGATGTATATAAAGGTCCCACGGAGACGTAGAAGCCAACTCGCCAGGAATGTGGTTAAATATTACCGCCGAAATGCTAGGTTGGGTTAGGTTAGGTCATATTAAGTTATTGATGTATATAAAGGTCCCACGGAGACGGAGAAGCCAACTCACCAGGAATGTTGTCGAATATTACCGCCGAGATGTTAGGTTGGTTTACGTTTGGTTATATTACGTTATTGATGTATATAAAGGTCCCACGGAGACGTAGAGGCCAACTCGCCAGGAGTGATTTCAAATATTACCGCCGAGATGTTAGGTTGGGTTAGGTTAGGTTATATTACGTTATTGATGTATATAAAGGTCCCACGGAGACGTAGAAGCCAACTCGCCAGGAATGTGGTTAAATATTACCGCCGAAATGCTAGGCTGGGTTAGGTTAGGTCATATTAAGTTATTGATGTATATAAAGGTCCCACGGAGACGGAGATGCCAACTCACCAGGAATGTTGTCTAATATTACCGCCGAGATGTTAGGTTCGTTTAGGTTAGGTTATATTACGTTACTGATGTATATAAAGGTCCCACTGAGACGTAGGGGCCAACAAGCCAAGAATGTGGTTAAATATTACCGCCGAAATGTTAGGTTGGGTTAGGTTAGGTCATATTACGTTATTGATGTATAAAAAGGTCCCACGGAGAGGTAGAGGCCAACTCGCCAGGATTGTTGTCAAATATTACCGCCGAGATGTTAGGTTGGGTTAGGTTAGGTCATATTACGTTATGGACGTATATAAAGGTCCCACGGAGACGTAGAGGCCAACAAGCCAGGAATGTGGTCAAATATTACCGCCGAGATGTTAGGTTGGGTTAGGTGAGTTTATATCACGTTATTGTTGTATAAAAAGTTCCCACGGAGACGTGGAGGCCAACTCGCCAGGAATGTTGTCAAATATTACCGCCGAGATGTTAGGTAGGGTTAGGTTAGGTTATATTAGGTTATTCATGTATATAAAGGTCCCACGGAGACGTAGAGGCCAACAAGCCAGGAATGTGGTTAAATATTAACGCCGAAATGCTAGGTTGGGTTAGGTTAGGTCATATTAAGTCATTGATGTATATAAAGGTCCCACGGAGACGGAGAAGCCAACTCACCAGGAATATTGTCGAATATTACCGCCGAGATGTTAGGTTGGGTTAGGTTAGGTTATATTACGTTATTGATGTATATAAAGGTCCCACGGAGACGTAGAAGCCAACAAGCCAAGAATGTGGTTAAATATTACCGCCGAAATGTTAGGTTGGGTTAGGTTATGTTATATTACGTTATTGATGTATATAAAGATCCCACGGAGACGTAGAGGCCAACTCGCCAGGAATGTTGTCAAATATTATCGCCGAGGTGATAGGTTGGGTTAGGTTAGGTTATACTTCGTTATTAATGTATATGAAGGTCCCACGGAGACGTAGAGGCCAACTCGCCAGGAATGATGTCAAATATTACCGCCGAGATGTTAGGTTGGGTTAGGTTAGGTTATATTACCTTATTGATGTATATAAAGGTCCCAGGGAGACGTAGATGCCAACTCGCCAGGAATGTTGTCAAATATTACCGCCGAGAAGTTAGGTTGGGTTAGGTTAGGTTATATTACGTTATTGATGTATATAAAGGTCCCACGGAGACGTAGAAGCCAACAAGCCAAGAATGTGGTTAAATATTACCGCCGAAATGTTAGGTTGGGTTAGGTTAGGTTATATTACGTTATTGATGTATATAAAGGGCCCAGGGAGACGTAGAGGCCAACAAGACAGGAATGTGGTCAAATATTACCGCCGAGATGTTAGATTGGGTTAGGTTACGTTATATTACGTTATGGATGTATATAAAGATCCCACGGAGACGTAGAGGCCAACAAGCCAGGTATGTTGTCAAATATTATCGCCGAGGTGATAGGTTGGGTTAGGTTAGGTTATATTTCGTTATTGATGTATATGAAGGTCCCACGGAGACGTAGAGGCCAACTCGCCAGGAATGTTGTCAAATATTACTGCCGAGATGATAGGTTGGGTTAGGTTAGGTTATATTACGTTATTGATGTATATGAGGGTTACACGGATACGTAGAGGCCAACTCGCCAGTAATGATGTCAAATATTACCGCCGAGATGTTAGGTTGGGTTAGGTTAGGTTATATTACGTTATTGATGCATATAAAGGTCCCACGGAGACGGAGAAGCTAACTCGCCAGGAATGTTGTCCAATATTACCGCCGAGATGTTAGGTTGGGTTAGGTTAGGTTATATTACGTTATTGATGTATATAAAGGTCCCACGGAGACGTAGAAGCCAACTCGCCAGGAATGTGGTTAAATATTACCGCCGAAATGCTAGGTTGGGTTAGGTTAGGTCATATTAAGTTATTGATGTATATAAAGGTCCCACGGAGACGGAGAAGCCAACTCACCAGGAATGTTGTCGAATATTACCGCCGAGATGTTAGGTTGGTTTACGTTTGGTTATATTACGTTATTGATGTATATAAAGGTCCCACGGAGACGTAGAGGCCAACAAGCCAAGAATGTGGTTAAATATTACCGCCGAAATGTTAGGTTGGGTTAGGTTAGGTCATATTACGTTATTGGTGTATATAAAGGTCCCACGGTGACGTAGAGGCCAACTCGCCAGGATTGTTGTCAAATATTACCGCCGAGATGTTAGGTTGGGTTAGGTTAGGTTATATTACGTTATGGACGTATATAAAGGTCCCACGGAGACGTAGAGGACAACAAGACAGGAATGTGGTCAAATATTACCGCCGAGATGTTAGATTGGGTTAGGTTAGTTTATATTACGTTATTGATGTATAAAAAGGTCCCACGGAGACGTAGAGACCAACTCGCCAGGAATGTTGTCAAATATTACCGCCGAGATGTTAGATTGGGTTAGGTTATGTTATATTACGTTATTGATGTATATAAAGATCCCACGGAGACGTAGAGGCCAACTCGCCAGGAATGTTGTCAAATATTATCGCCGAGATGATAAGTTGGGTTAGGTTAGGTTATACTTCGTTATTAATGTATATGAAGGTCCCACGGAGACGTAGAGGGCAACTCGCCAGGCATGATGTCAAATAATACCGCCGAGATGTTAGGTTGGGTTAGGTTAGGTTATATTACCTTATTGATGTATATAAAGGTCCCAGGGAGACGTAGATGCCAACTCGCCAGGAATGTTGTCAAATATTACCGCCGAGAAGTTAGGTTGGGTTAGGTTAGGTTATATTACGTTATTGATGTATATAAAGGTCCCACGGAGACGTCGAAGCCAACAAGCCAAGAATGTGGTTAAATATTACCGCCGAAATGTTAGGTTGGGTTAGGTTAGGTTATATTACGTTATTGATTTATATAAAGGGCCCAGGGAAACGTAGAGGCCAACAAGACAGGAATGTGGTCAAATATTACCGCCGAGATGTTAGATTGGGTTAGGTTACGTTATATTACGTTATGGATGTATATAAAGATCCCACGGAGACGTAGAGGCCAACAAGCCAGGTATGTTGTCAAATATTATCGCCGAGGTGATAGGTTGGGTTAGGTTAGGTTATACTTCATTATTAATGTATATGAAGGTCCCACGGAGACGTAGAGAGCAACTCGCCAGGCATGATGTCAAATATTACCGCCGAGCTGTTAGGTTGGGTTAGGTTAGGTTATATTACGTTATTGATGTTTATAAAGGTCCCAGGGAGACGTAGATGCCAACAAGCCAGGAATGTGGTTAAATATTAACGCCGAAATGCTAGGTTGGGTTAGGTTAGGTCATATTAAGTCATTGATGTATATAAAGGTCCCACGGAGACGGAGAAGCCAACTCACCAGGAATATTGTCGAATATTACCGCCGAGATGTTAGGTTGGGTTAGGTTAGGTTATATTACGTTATTGATGTATATAAAGGTCCCACGGAGACGTAGAAGCCAACAAGCCAAGAATGTGGTTAAATATTACCGCCGAAATGTTAGGTTGGGTTAGGTTATGTTATATTACGTTATTGATGTATATAAAGATCCCACGGAGACGTAGAGGCCAACTCGCCAGGAATGTTGTCAAATATTATCGCCGAGGTGATAGGTTGGGTTAGGTTAGGTTATACTTCGTTATTAATGTATATGAAGGTCCCACGGAGACGTAGAGGCCAACTCGCCAGGAATGATGTCAAATATTACCGCCGAGATGTTAGGTTGGGTTAGGTTAGGTTATATTACCTTATTGATGTATATAAAGGTCCCAGGGAGACGTAGATGCCAACTCGCCAGGAATGTTGTCAAATATTACCGCCGAGAAGTTAGGTTGGGTTAGGTTAGGTTATATTACGTTATTGATGTATATAAAGGTCCCACGGAGACGTAGAAGCCAACAAGCCAAGAATGTGTTTAAATATTACCGCCGAAATGTTAGGTTGGGTTAGGTTAGGTTATATTACGTTATTGATGTATATAAAGGGCCCAGGGAGACGTAGAGGCCAACAAGACAGGAATGTGGTCAAATATTACCGCCGAGATGTTAGATTGGGTTAGGTTACGTTATATTACGTTATGGATGTATATAAAGATCCCACGGAGACGTAGAGGCCAACAAGCCAGGTATGTTGTCAAATATTATCGCCGAGGTGATAGGTTGGGTTAGGTTAGGTTATATTTCGTTATTGATGTATATGAAGGTCCCACGGAGACGTAGAGGCCAACTCGCCAGGAATGTTGTCAAATATTACTGCCGAGATGATAGGTTGGGTTAGGTTAGGTTATATTACGTTATTGATGTATATGAGGGTTACACGGATACGTAGAGGCCAACTCGCCAGTAATGATGTCAAATATTACCGCCGAGATGTTAGGTTGGGTTAGGTTAGGTTATATTACGTTATTGATGCATATAAAGGTCCCACGGAGACGGAGAAGCTAACTCGCCAGGAATGTTGTCCAATATTACCGCCGAGATGTTAGGTTGGGTTAGGTTAGGTTATATTACGTTATTGATGTATATAAAGGTCCCACGGAGACGTAGAAGCCAACTCGCCAGGAATGTGGTTAAATATTACCGCCGAAATGCTAGGTTGGGTTAGGTTAGGTCATATTAAGTTATTGATGTATATAAAGGTCCCACGGAGACGGAGAAGCCAACTCACCAGGAATGTTGTCGAATATTACCGCCGAGATGTTAGGTTGGTTTACGTTTGGTTATATTACGTTATTGATGTATATAAAGGTCCCACGGAGACGTAGAGGCCAACAAGCCAAGAATGTGGTTAAATATTACCGCCGAAATGTTAGGTTGGGTTAGGTTAGGTCATATTACGTTATTGGTGTATATAAAGGTCCCACGGTGACGTAGAGGCCAACTCGCCAGGATTGTTGTCAAATATTACCGCCGAGATGTTAGGTTGGGTTAGGTTAGGTTATATTACGTTATGGACGTATATAAAGGTCCCACGGAGACGTAGAGGACAACAAGACAGGAATGTGGTCAAATATTACCGCCGAGATGTTAGATTGGGTTAGGTTAGTTTATATTACGTTATTGATGTATAAAAAGGTCCCACGGAGACGTAGAGACCAACTCGCCAGGAATGTTGTCAAATATTACCGCCGAGATGTTAGGTTGGGTTAGGTTAGGTTATATTTCGTTATTGATGTATATAAAGGTCCCACGGAGACGTAGAGGCCAACTCGCCAGGAATGATTTCAAATATTACCGGCGAGATGTTAGGCTGGGTTAGGTTAGGTTATATTACGTTATTGATGTATATAAAGGTCCCACGGAGACGTAGAACCCAACTCGCCAGGAATGTGGTTAAATATTACCGCCGAAATGCTAGGTTGGGTTAGGTTAGGTCATATTAAGTTATTGATGTATATAAAGGTCCCACGGAGACGGAGAAGCCAACTCACCAGGAATGTTGTCGAATATTACCGCTGAGATGTTAGGTTGGTTTACGTTTGGTTATATTACGTTATTGATGTATATAAAGGTCCCACGGAGACGTAGAGGCCAACAAGCCAAGAATGTGGTTAAATATTACCGCCGAAATGTTAGGTTGGGTTAGGTTAGGTCATATTACGTTATTGGTGTATATAAAGGTCCCACGGAGACGTAGAGGACAACTCGCCAGGATTGTTGTCAAATATTACCGCCGAGATGTTAGGTTGGGTTAGGTTATGTTATATTACGTTATTGATGTATATAAAGATCGCACGGAGACGTAGAGGCCAACTCGCCAGGAATGTTGTCAAATATTATCGCCGAGATTATAAGTTGGGTTAGGTTAGGTTATACTTCGTTATTAATGTATATGAAGGTCCCACGGAGACGTAGAGAGCAACTCGCCAGGCATGATGTCAAATATTACCGCCGAGATGTTAGGTTGGGTTAGGTTAGGTTATATTACGTTATTGATGTTTATAAAGGTCCCAGGGAGACGTAGATGCCAACTCGCCAGGAATGTTGTCAAATATTACCGCCGAGAAGTTAGGTTGGGTTAGGTTAGGTTATATTACGTTATTGATGTATATAAAGGTTCCACGGAGACGTAGAAGCCAACTCGCCAGGAATGTTGTCAAATATTATCGCCGAGATTATAAGTTGGGTTAGGTTAGGTTATACTTCGTTATTAATGTATATGAAGGTCCCACGGAGACGTAGAGAGCAACTCGCCAGGCATGATGTCAAATATTACCGCCGAGATGTTAGGTTGGGTTAGGTTAGGTTATATTACGTTATTGATGTTTATAAAGGTCCCAGGGAGACGTAGATGCCAACTCGCCAGGAATGTTGTCAAATATTACCGCCGAGAAGTTAGGTTGGGTTAGGTTAGGTTATATTACGTTATTGATGTATATAAAGGTTCCACGGAGACGTAGAAGCCAACTCGCCAGGAATGTGGTTAAATATTACCGCCGAAATGCTAGGCTGGGTTAGGTTAGGTCATATTAAGTTATTGATGTATATAAAGGTCCCACGGAGACGGAGATGCCAACTCACCAGGAATGTTGTCTAATATTACCGCCGAGATGTTAGGTTCGTTTAGGTTAGGTTATATTACGTTACTGATGTATATAAAGGTCCCACTGAGACGTAGGGGCCAACAAGCCAAGAATGTGGTTAAATATTACCGCCGAAATGTTAGGTTGGGTTAGGTTAGGTCATATTACGTTATTGGTGTATATAAAGGTCCCACGGAGACGTAGAGGCCAACTCGCCAGGATTGTTGTCAAATATTACCGCCGAGATGTTAGGTTGGGTTAGGTTAGGTTATATTACGTTATGGACGTATATAAAGGTCCCACGGAGACGTAGAGGCCAACAAGCCAGGAATGTGGTCAAATATTACCGCCGAGATGTTAGGTTGGGTTAGGTGAGTTTATATCACGTTATTGTTGTATAAAAAGTTCCCACGGAGACGTGGAGGCCAACTCGCCAGGAATGTTGTCAAATATTACCGCCGAGATGTTAGGTTGGGTTAGGTTAGGTTATATTACGTTATTCATGTATATAAAGGTCCCACGGAGACGTAGAGGCCAACAAGCCAGGAATGTGGTTAAATATTAACGCCGAAATGCTAGGTTGGGTTAGGTTAGGTCATATTAAGTCATTGATGTATATAAAGGTCCCACGGAGACGGAGAAGCCAACTCACCAGGAATATTGTCGAATATTACCGCCGAGATGTTAGGTTGGGTTAGGTTAGGTTATATTACGTTATTGATGTATATAAAGGTCCCACGGAGACGTAGAAGCCAACAAGCCAAGAATGTGGTTAAATATTACCGCCGAAATGTTAGGTTGGGTTAGGTTATGTTATATTACGTTATTGATGTATATAAAGATCCCACGGAGAAGTAGAGGCCAACTCGCCAGGAATGTTGTCAAATATTATCGCCGAGGTGATAGGTTGGGTTAGGTTAGGTTATACTTCGTTATTAATGTATATGAAGGTCCCACGGAGACGTAGAGGCCAACTCGCCAGGAATGATGTCAAATATTACCGCCGAGATGTTAGGTTGGGTTAGGTTAGGTTATATTACCTTATTGATGTATATAAAGGTCCCAGGGAGACGTAGATGCCAACTCGCCAGGAATGTTGTCAAATATTACCGCCGAGAAGTTAGGTTGGGTTAGGTTAGGTTATATTACGTTATTGATGTATATAAAGGTCCCACGGAGACGTAGAAGCCAACAAGCCAAGAATGTGGTTAAATATTACCGCCGAAATGTTAGGTTGGGTTAGGTTAGGTTATATTACGTTATTGATGTATATAAAGGGCCCAGGGAGACGTAGAGGCCAACAAGACAGGAATGTGGTCAAATATTACCGCCGAGATGTTAGATTGGGTTAGGTTACGTTATATTACGTTATGGATGTATATAAAGATCCCACGGAGACGTAGAGGCCAACAAGCCAGGTATGTTGTCAAATATTATCGCCGAGGTGATAGGTTGGGTTAGGTTAGGTTATATTTCGTTATTGATGTATATGAAGGTCCCACGGAGACGTAGAGGCCAACTCGCCAGGAATGTTGTCAAATATTACTGCCGAGATGATAGGTTGGGTTAGGTTAGGTTATATTACGTTATTGATGTATATGAGGGTTACACGGATACGTAGAGGCCAACTCGCCAGTAATGATGTCAAATATTACCGCCGAGATGTTAGGTTGGGTTAGGTTAGGTTATATTACGTTATTGATGCATATAAAGGTCCCACGGAGACGGAGAAGCTAACTCGCCAGGAATGTTGTCCAATATTACCGCCGAGATGTTAGGTTGGGTTAGGTTAGGTTATATTACGTTATTGATGTATATAAAGGTCCCACGGAGACGTAGAAGCCAACTCGCCAGGAATGTGGTTAAATATTACCGCCGAAATGCTAGGTTGGGTTAGGTTAGGTCATATTAAGTTATTGATGTATATAAAGGTCCCACGGAGACGGAGAAGCCAACTCACCAGGAATGTTGTCGAATATTACCGCCGAGATGTTAGGTTGGTTTACGTTTGGTTATATTACGTTATTGATGTATATAAAGGTCCCACGGAGACGTAGAGGCCAACAAGCCAAGAATGTGGTTAAATATTACCGCCGAAATGTTAGGTTGGGTTAGGTTAGGTCATATTACGTTATTGGTGTATATAAAGGTCCCACGGTGACGTAGAGGCCAACTCGCCAGGATTGTTGTCAAATATTACCGCCGAGATGTTAGGTTGGGTTAGGTTAGGTTATATTACGTTATGGACGTATATAAAGGTCCCACGGAGACGTAGAGGACAACAAGACAGGAATGTGGTCAAATATTACCGCCGAGATGTTAGATTGGGTTAGGTTAGTTTATATTACGTTATTGATGTATAAAAAGGTCCCACGGAGACGTAGAGACCAACTCGCCAGGAATGTTGTCAAATATTACCGCCGAGATGTTAGGTTGGGTTAGGTTAGGTTATATTTCGTTATTGATGTATATAAAGGTCCCACGGAGACGTAGAGGCCAACTCGCCAGGAATGATGTCAAATATTACCGGCGAGATGTTAGGCTGGCTTAGGTTAGGTTATATTACGTTATTGATGTATATAAAGGTCCCACGGAGACGTAGAACCCAACTCGCCAGGAATGTGGTTAAATATTACCGCCGAAATGCTAGGTTGGGTTAGGTTAGGTCATATTAAGTTATTGATGTATATAAAGGTCCCACGGAGACGGAGAAGCCAACTCACCAGGAATGTTGTCGAATATTACCGCTGAGATGTTAGGTTGGTTTACGTTTGGTTATATTACGTTATTGATGTATATAAAGGTCCCACGGAGACGTAGAGGCCAACAAGCCAAGAATGTGGTTAAATATTACCGCCGAAATGTTAGGTTGGGTTAGGTTAGGTCATATTACGTTATTGGTGTATATAAAGGTCCCACGGAGACGTAGAGGACAACTCGCCAGGATTGTTGTCAAATATTACCGCCGAGATGTTAGGTTGGGTTAGGTTATGTTATATTACGTTATTGATGTATATAAAGATCGCACGGAGACGTAGAGGCCAACTCGCCAGGAATGTTGTCAAATATTATCGCCGAGATTATAAGTTGGGTTAGGTTAGGTTATACTTCGTTATTAATGTATATGAAGGTCCCACGGAGACGTAGAGAGCAACTCGCCAGGCATGATGTCAAATATTACCGCCGAGATGTTAGGTTGGGTTAGGTTAGGTTATATTACGTTATTGATGTTTATAAAGGTCCCAGGGAGACGTAGATGCCAACTCGCCAGGAATGTTGTCAAATATTACCGCCGAGAAGTTAGGTTGGGTTAGGTTAGGTTATATTACGTTATTGATGTATATAAAGGTTCCACGGAGACGTAGAAGCCAACTCGCCAGGAATGTTGTCAAATATTATCGCCGAGATTATAAGTTGGGTTAGGTTAGGTTATACTTCGTTATTAATGTATATGAAGGTCCCACGGAGACGTAGAGAGCAACTCGCCAGGCATGATGTCAAATATTACCGCCGAGATGTTAGGTTGGGTTAGGTTAGGTTATATTACGTTATTGATGTTTATAAAGGTCCCAGGGAGACGTAGATGCCAACTCGCCAGGAATGTTGTCAAATATTACAGCCGAGAAGTTAGGTTGGGTTAGGTTAGGTTATATTACGTTATGGACGTATATAAAGGTCCCACGGAGACGTAGAGGCCAACAAGCCAGGAATGTGGTCAAATATTACCGCCGAGATGTTAGGTTGGGTTAGGTGAGTTTATATCACGTTATTGTTGTATAAAAAGTTCCCACGAAGACGTGGAGGCCAACTCGCCAGGAATGTTGTCAAATATTACCGCCGAGATGTTAGGTTGGGTTAGGTTAGGTTATATTACGTTATTCATGTATATAAAGGTCCCACGGAGACGTAGAAGCCAACAAGCCAAGAATGTGGTTAAATATTACCGCCGAAATGTTAGGTTGGGTTAGGTTATGTTATATTACGTTATTGATGTATATAAAGATCCCACGGAGACGTAGAGGCCAACTCGCCAGGAATGTTGTCAAATATTATCGCCGAGGTGATAGGTTGGGTTAGGTTAGGTTATACTTCGTTATTAATGTATATGAAGATCCCACGGAGACGTAGAGGCCAACTCGCCAGGAATGATGTCAAATATTACCGCCGAGATGTTAGGTTGGATTAGGTTAGGTTATATTACGTTATTGATGTATAAAAAGGTCCCACGGAGAGGTAGAGGCCAACAAGCCTGGAATGTGGTCAAATATTACCGCCGAGATGTAAGGTTGGGTTAGGTTAGTTTATATTACGTTATTGATGAATAAAAAGGTCCCACGGAAACGTAGAGACCAACTCGCCAGGAATGTTGTCAAATGTTACCTCCGAGATGTTAGGTTGGGTTAGGTTAGGTTATATTACGTTATTGATGTATGTAAAGGTCCCATGGAGACGGAGAAGCCAACTCGCCAGGAATGTTCTCAAATATTACCGCCGAGATGTTAGGTTGGGTTAGGTTAGGTTATATTACGTTATTGATGCATATAAAGGTCCCACGGAGACGGAGAAGCTAACTCGCCAGGAATGTTGTCCAATATTACCGCCGAGATGTTGGGTTGGGTTAGGTTAGGTTATATTACGTTATTGATGTATATAAAGGTTCCAGGGAGCCGGAGATGCCAACTCGCCAGGAATGTTGTCAAATATTACCGCCGAGAAGTTAGGTTGGGTTAGGTTAGGTTATATTACGTTATTGATGTATATAAAGGTCCCACGGATACGTAGAAGCCAACTCGCCAGGAATGTGGTTAAATATTACCGCCGAAATGCTAGGTTGGGTTAGGTTAGGTCATATTAAGTTATTGATGTATATAAAGGTCCCACGGAGACGGAGAAGCCAACTCACCAGGAATGTTGTCGAATATTACCGCCGAGATGTTAGGTTGGTTTACGTTTGGTTATATTACGTTATTGATGTATATAAAGGTCCCACGGAGACGTAGAGGCCAACTCGCCAGGAATGATTTCAAATATTACCGCCGAGATGTTAGGTTGGGTTAGGTTAGGTTATATTACGTTATTGATGTATATAAAGGTCCCACGGAGACGTAGAAGCCAACTCGCCAGGAATGTGGTTAAATATTACCGCCGAAATGCTAGGTTGGGTTAGGTTAGGTCATATTAAGTTATTGATGTATATAAAGGTCCCACGGAGACGGAGAAGCCAACTCACCAGGAATGTTGTCGAATATTACCGCCGAGATGTTAGGTTGGGTTAGGTTAGGTTATATTACGTTATGGACGTATATAAAGGTCCCACGGAGACGTAGAGAACAACAAGACAGGAATGTGGTCAAATATTACCGCCGAGATGTTAGATTGGGTTAGGTTATGTTATATTACGTTATTGATGTATATAAAGATCCCACGGAGACGTAGAGGCCAACTCGCCAGGAATGTTGTCAAATATTATCGCCGAGATGATAAGTTGGGTTAGGTTAGGTTATACTTCGTTATTAATGTATATGAAGGTCCCACGGAGACGTAGAGAGCAACTCGCCAGGCATGATGTCAAATATTACCGCCGAGATGTTAGGTTGGGTTAGGTTAGGTTATATTACGTTATTGATGTTTATAAAGGTCCCAGGGAGACGTAGATGCCAACTCGCCAGGAATGTTGTCAAATATTACCGCCGAGAAGTTAGGTTGGGTTAGGTTAGGTTATATTACGTTATTGATGTATATAAAGGTTCCACGGAGACGTAGAAGCCAACTCGCCAGGAATGTTGTCAAATATTATCGCCGAGATTATAAGTTGGGTTAGGTTAGGTTATACTTCGTTATTAATGTATATGAAGGTCCCACGGAGACGTAGAGAGCAACTCGCCAGGCATGATGTCAAATATTACCGCCGAGATGTTAGGTTGGGTTAGGTTAGGTTATATTACGTTATTGATGTTTATAAAGGTCCCAGGGAGACGTAGATGCCAACTCGCCAGGAATGTTGTCAAATATTACCGCCGAGAAGTTAGGTTGGGTTAGGTTAGGTTATATTACGTTATTGATGTATATAAAGGTTCCACGGAGACGTAGAAGCCAACTCGCCAGGAATGTGGTTAAATATTACCGCCGAAATGCTAGGCTGGGTTAGGTTAGGTCATATTAAGTTACTGATGTATATAAAGGTCCCACGGAGACGGAGATGCCAACTCACCAGGAATGTTGTCTAATATTACCGCCGAGATGTTAGGTTCGTTTAGGTTAGGTTATATTACGTTACTGATGTATATAAAGGTCCCACTGAGACGTAGGGGCCAACAAGCCAAGAATGTGGTTAAATATTACCGCCGAAATGTTAGGTTGGGTTAGGTTAGGTCATATTACGTTATTGATGTATAAAAAGGTCCCACGGAGAGGTAGAGGCCAACTCGCCAGGATTGTTGTCAAATATTACCGCCGAGATGTTAGGTTGGGTTAGGTTAGGTCATATTACGTTATGGACGTATATAAAGGTCCCACGGAGACGTAGAGGCCAACAAGCCAGGAATGTGGTCAAATATTACCGCCGAGATGTTAGGTTGGGTTAGGTGAGTTTATATCACGTTATTGTTGTATAAAAAGTTCCCACGGAGAGGTGGAGGCCAACTCGCCAGGAATGTTGTCAAATATTACCGCCGAGATGTTAGGTAGGGTTAGGTTAGGTTATATTAGGTTATTCATGTATATAAAGGTCCCACGGAGACGTAGAGGCCAACAAGCCAGGAATGTGGTTAAATATTAACGCCGAAATGCTAGGTTGGGTTAGGTTAGGTCATATTAAGTCATTGATGTATATAAAGGTCCCACGGAGACGGAGAAGCCAACTCACCAGGAATATTGTCGAATATTACCGCCGAGATGTTAGGTTGGGTTAGGTTAGGTTATATTACGTTATTGATGTATATAAAGGTCCCACGGAGACGTAGAAGCCAACAAGCCAAGAATGTGGTTAAATATTACCGCCGAAATGTTAGGTTGGGTTAGGTTATGTTATATTACGTTATTGATGTATATAAAGATCCCACGGAGACGTAGAGGCCAACTCGCCAGGAATGTTGTCAAATATTATCGCCGAGGTGATAGGTTGGGTTAGGTTAGGTTATACTTCGTTATTAATGTATATGAAGGTCCCACGGAGACGTAGAGGCCAACTCGCCAGGAATGATGTCAAATATTACCGCCGAGATGTTAGGTTGGGTTAGGTTAGGTTATATTACCTTATTGATGTATATAAAGGTCCCAGGGAGACGTAGATGCCAACTCGCCAGGAATGTTGTCAAATATTACCGCCGAGAAGTTAGGTTGGGTTAGGTTAGGTTATATTACGTTATTGATGTATATAAAGGTCCCACGGAGACGTAGAAGCCAACAAGCCAAGAATGTGGTTAAATATTACCGCCGAAATGTTAGGTTGGGTTAGGTTAGGTTATATTACGTTATTGATGTATATAAAGGGCCCAGGGAGACGTAGAGGCCAACTCGCCAGGAATGTTGTCAAATATTACTGCCGAGATGATAGGTTGGGTTAGGTTAGGTTATATTACGTTATTGATGTATATGAGGGTTACACGGATACGTAGAGGCCAACTCGCCAGTAATGATGTCAAATATTACCGCCGAGATGTTAGGTTGGGTTAGGTTAGGTTATATTACGTTATTGATGCATATAAAGGTCCCACGGAGACGGAGAAGCTAACTCGCCAGGAATGTTGTCCAATATTACCGCCGAGATGTTAGGTTGGGTTAGGTTAGGTTATATTACGTTATTGATGTATATAAAGGTCCCACGGAGACGTAGAAGCCAACTCGCCAGGAATGTGGTTAAATATTACCGCCGAAATGCTAGGTTGGGTTAGGTTAGGTCATATTAAGTTATTGATGTATATAAAGGTCCCACGGAGACGGAGAAGCCAACTCACCAGGAATGTTGTCGAATATTACCGCCGAGATGTTAGGTTGGTTTACGTTTGGTTATATTACGTTATTGATGTATATAAAGGTCCCACGGAGACGTAGAGGCCAACAAGCCAAGAATGTGGTTAAATATTACCGCCGAAATGTTAGGTTGGGTTAGGTTAGGTCATATTACGTTATTGGTGTATATAAAGGTCCCACGGTGACGTAGAGGCCAACTCGCCAGGATTGTTGTCAAATATTACCGCCGAGATGTTAGGTTGGGTTAGGTTAGGTTATATTACGTTATGGACGTATATAAAGGTCCCACGGAGACGTAGAGGACAACAAGACAGGAATGTGGTCAAATATTACCGCCGAGATGTTAGATTGGGTTAGGTTATGTTTTATTACGTTATTGATGTATATAAAGATCCCACGAAGACGTAGAGGCCAACTCGCCAGGAATGTAGTCAAATATTATCGCCGAGATGACAGGTTGGGTTAGGTTAGGTTATATTACGTTATTGATGTATATAAAGGTCCCACGGAGACGTAGAAGCCAACTCGCCAGGAATGTGGTTAAATATTACCGCCTAAATGCTAGGTTGGGTTAGGTTAGGTCATATTAAGTTATTGATGTATATAAAGGTCCCACGGAGACGGAGAAGCCAACTCGCCATGAATGTTGTCAAATATTACCGCCGAGAAGTTAGGTTGGGTTAGGTTAGGTTATATTACGTTATTGATGTATATAAATGTTCCAGGGAGTCGGAGATGCCAACTCGCCAGGAATGTTGTCAAATATTACCGCCGAGAAGTTAGGTTGGGTTAGGTTAGGTTATATTACGTTATTGATGTATATAAAGGTCCCACGGAGACGGAGAAGCCAACTCGCCAGGAATGTTCTCAAATATTACCGCCGAGATGTTAGGTTGGGTTAGGTTAGGTTATATTACGTTATTGATGTATATGAAGGTCAAACGGAGACGTAGAGGCCAACTCGCCACGAATGTTGTCAAATGTTACCTCCGAGATGTTAGGTTGGGTTAGGTTAGGTTATATTACGTTATTGATGTATGTAAAGGTCCCATGGAGACGGAGAAGCCAACTCGCCAGGAATGTTCTCAAATATTACCGCCGAGATGTTAGGTTGGGTTAGGTTAGGTTATATTACGTTATTGATGTATATAAAGGTCCCACGGAGACGGAGAAGCTAACTCGCCAGGAATGTGGTCAAATATTACCGCCGAGATGTTAGGTTGGGTTAGGTTAGTTTATATCACGTTATTGATGTATAAAAAGTTCCCACGGAGACGTAGAGGCCAACAAGCCAGGAATGTGGTTAAATATTAACGCCGAAATGCTACGTTGGGTTAGGTTAGGTCATATTAAGTCATTGATGTATATAAAGGTCCCACGGAGACGGAGAAGACAACTCACCATGAATATTGTCGAATATTACCGCCGAGATGTTAGGTTGGGTTAGGTTAGGTTATATTACGTTATTGATGTATATAAAGGTCCCACGGAGACGTAGAGGCCAACAAGCCAGGAATGTGGTTAAATATTAACGCCGAAATGCTAGGTTGGGTTAGGTTAGGTCATATTAAGTCATTGATGTATATAAAGGTCCCACGGAGACGGAGAAGCCAACTCACCAGGAATATTGTCGAATATTACCGCCGAGATGTTAGGTTGGGTTAGGTTAGGTTATATTACGTTATTGATGTATATAAAGGTCCCACGGAGACGTAGAGTCCAACAAGCCAGGAATGTGGTTAAATATTAACGCCGAAATGCTAGGTTGGGTTAGGTTAGGTCATATTAAGTCATTGATGTATATAAAGGTCCCACGGAGACGGAGAAGCCATCTCACCAGGAATATTGTCGAATATTACCGCCGAGATGTTAGGTTGGGTTAGGTTAGGTTATATTACGTTATTGATGTATATAAAGGTCCCACGGAGACGTAGAAGCCAACAAGCCAAGAATGTGGTTAAATATTACCGCCGAAATGTTAGGTTGGGTTAGGTTAGGTTATACTTCGTTATTAATGTATATGAAGATCCCACGGAGACGTAGAGGCCAACTCGCCAGGAATGATGTCAAATATTACCGCCGAGATGTTAGGTTGGATTAGGTTAGGTTATATTACGTTATTGATGTATAAAAAGGTCCCACGGAGAGGTAGAGGCCAACAAGCCTGGAATGTGGTCAAATATTACCGCCGAGATGTTAGGTTGGGTTAGGTTAGATTATATTACGTTATTGATGTATATAAAGGTTCCAGGGAGTCGGAGATACCAACTCGCCAGGAATGTTGTCAAATATTACCGCCGAGAAGTTAGGTTGGGTTAGGTTAGGTTATATTACGTTATTGATGTATATAAAGGTCCCACGGAGACGGAGAAGCCAACTCGCCAGGAATGTTCTCAAATATTACCGCCGAGATGTTAGGTTGGGTTAGGTTAGGTTATATTACGTTATTGATGTATATGAAGGTCAAACGGAGACGTAGAGGCCAACTCGCCACGAATGTTGTCAAATGTTACCTCCGAGATGTTAGGTTGGGTTAGGTTAGGTTATATTACGTTATTGATGTATGTAAAGGTCCCATGGAGACGGAGAAGCCAACTCGCCAGGAATGTTCTCAAATATTACCGCCGAGATGTTAGGTTGGGTTAGGTTAGGTTATATTACGTTATTGATGTATATAAAGGTCCCACGGAGACGGAGAAGCTAACTCGCCAGGAATGTGGTCAAATATTACCGCCGAGATGTTAGGTTGGGTTAGGTTAGTTTATATCACGTTATTGATGTATAAAAAGTTCCCACGGAGACGTAGAGGCCAACAAGCCAGGAATGTGGTTAAATATTAACGCCGAAATGCTAGGTTGGGTTAGGTTAGGTCATATTAAGTCATTGATGTATATAAAGGTCCCACGGAGACGGAGAAGACAACTCACCAGGAATATTGTCGAATATTACCGCCGAGATGTTAGGTTGGGTTAGGTTAGGTTATATTACGTTATTGATGTATATAAAGGTCCCACGGAGACGTAGAGGCCAACAAGCCAGGAATGTGGTTAAATATTAACTCCGAAATGCTAGGTTGGGTTAGGTTAGGTCATATTAAGTCATTGATGTATATAAAGGTCCCACGGAGACGGAGAAGCCAACTCACCAGGAATATTGTCGAATATTACCGCCGAGATGTTAGGTTGGGTTAGGTTAGGTTATATTACGTTATTGATGTATATAAAGGTCCCACGGAGACGTAGAAGCCAACAAGCCAAGAATGTGGTTAAATATTACCGCCGAAATGTTAGGTTGGGTTAGGTTATGTTATATTACGTTATTGATGTATATAAAGATCCCACGGAGACGTAGAGGCCAACTCGCCAGGAATGTTCTCAAATATTATCGCCGAGATGATAGGTTGGGTTAGGTTAGGTTATACTTCGTTATTAATGTATATGAAGATCCCACGGAGACGTAGAGGCCAACTCGCCAGGAATGATGTCAAATATTACCGCCGAGATGTTAGGTTGGGTTAGGTTAGGTTATATTACGTTATTGATGTATATAAAGGTCCCACCGAGACGTAGATGCCAACAAGACAGGAATGTGGTTAAATATTACCGCCGAGGTGTTAGGTTGGGTTAGGTTAGGTTATATTACGTTATTGATGTATATAAAGGTTCCAGGGAGTCGGAGATGCCAACTCGCCAGGAATGTTGTCAAATATTACCGCCGAGAAGTTAGGTTGGATTAGGTTAGGTTATATTACGTTATTGATGTATATAAAGGTCCCACGGAGACGGAGAAGCCAACTCGCCAGGAATGTTCTCAAATATTACCGCCGAGATGTTAGGTTGGGTTAGGTTAGGTCATATTACGTTATTGATGTATATGAAGGTCAAACGGAGACGTAGAGGCCAACTCGCCACGAATGTTGTCAAATGTTACCTCCGAGATGTTAGGTTGGGTTAGGTTAGGTTATATTACGTTATTGATGTATGTAAAGGTCCCATGGAGACGGAGAAGCCAACTCGCCAGGAATGTTCTCAAATATTACCGCCGAGATGTTAGGTTGGGTTAGGTTAGGTTATATTACGTTATTGATGTATATAAAGGTCCCACGGAGACGGAGAAGCTAACTCGCCAGGAATGTGGTCAAATATTACCGCCGAGATGTTAGGTTGGGTTAGGTTAGTTTATATCACGTTATTGATGTATAAAAAGTTCCCACGGAGACGTAGAGGCCAACAAGCCAGGAATGTGGTTAAATATTAACGCCGAAATGCTACGTTGGGTTAGGTTAGGTCATATTAAGTCATTGATGTATATAAAGGTCCCACGGAGACGGAGAAGACAACTCACCATGAATATTGTCGAATATTACCGCCGAGATGTTAGGTTGGGTTAGGTTAGGTTATATTACGTTATTGATGTATATAAAGGTCCCACGGAGACGTAGAGGCCAACAAGCCAGGAATGTGGTTAAATATTAACGCCGAAATGCTAGGTTGGGTTAGGTTAGGTCATATTAAGTCATTGATGTATATAAAGGTCCCACGGAGACGGAGAAGCCAACTCACCAGGAATATTGTCGAATATTACCGCCGAGATGTTAGGTTGGGTTAGGTTAGGTTATATTACGTTATTGATGTATATAAAGGTCCCACGGAGACGTAGAGTCCAACAAGCCAGGAATGTGGTTAAATATTAACGCCGAAATGCTAGGTTGGGTTAGGTTAGGTCATATTAAGTCATTGATGTATATAAAGGTCCCACGGAGACGGAGAAGCCATCTCACCAGGAATATTGTCGAATATTACCGCCGAGATGTTAGGTTGGGTTAGGTTAGGTTATATTACGTTATTGATGTATATAAAGGTCCCACGGAGACGTAGAAGCCAACAAGCCAAGAATGTGGTTAAATATTACCGCCGAAATGTTAGGTTGGGTTAGGTTAGGTTATACTTCGTTATTAATGTATATGAAGATCCCACGGAGACGTAGAGGCCAACTCGCCAGGAATGATGTCAAATATTACCGCCGAGATGTTAGGTTGGATTAGGTTAGGTTATATTACGTTATTGATGTATAAAAAGGTCCCACGGAGAGGTAGAGGCCAACAAGCCTGGAATGTGGTCAAATATTACCGCCGAGATGTTAGGTTGGGTTAGGTTAGATTATATTACGTTATTGATGTATATAAAGGTTCCAGGGAGTCGGAGATACCAACTCGCCAGGAATGTTGTCAAATATTACCGCCGAGAAGTTAGGTTGGGTTAGGTTAGGTTATATTACGTTATTGATGTATATAAAGGTCCCACGGAGACGGAGAAGCCAACTCGCCAGGAATGTTCTCAAATATTACCGCCGAGATGTTAGGTTGGGTTAGGTTAGGTTATATTACGTTATTGATGTATATGAAGGTCAAACGGAGACGTAGAGGCCAACTCGCCACGAATGTTGTCAAATGTTACCTCCGAGATGTTAGGTTGGGTTAGGTTAGGTTATATTACGTTATTGATGTATGTAAAGGTCCCATGGAGACGGAGAAGCCAACTCGCCAGGAATGTTCTCAAATATTACCGCCGAGATGTTAGGTTGGGTTAGGTTAGGTTATATTACGTTATTGATGTATATAAAGGTCCCACGGAGACGGAGAAGCTAACTCGCCAGGAATGTGGTCAAATATTACCGCCGAGATGTTAGGTTGGGTTAGGTTAGTTTATATCACGTTATTGATGTATAAAAAGTTCCCACGGAGACGTAGAGGCCAACAAGCCAGGAATGTGGTTAAATATTAACGCCGAAATGCTAGGTTGGGTTAGGTTAGGTCATATTAAGTCATTGATGTATATAAAGGTCCCACGGAGACGGAGAAGACAACTCACCAGGAATATTGTCGAATATTACCGCCGAGATGTTAGGTTGGGTTAGGTTAGGTTATATTACGTTATTGATGTATATAAAGGTCCCACGGAGACGTAGAGGCCAACAAGCCAGGAATGTGGTTAAATATTAACTCCGAAATGCTAGGTTGGGTTAGGTTAGGTCATATTAAGTCATTGATGTATATAAAGGTCCCACGGAGACGGAGAAGCCAACTCACCAGGAATATTGTCGAATATTACCGCCGAGATGTTAGGTTGGGTTAGGTTAGGTTATATTACGTTATTGATGTATATAAAGGTCCCACGGAGACGTAGAAGCCAACAAGCCAAGAATGTGGTTAAATATTACCGCCGAAATGTTAGGTTGGGTTAGGTTATGTTATATTACGTTATTGATGTATATAAAGATCCCACGGAGACGTAGAGGCCAACTCGCCAGGAATGTTCTCAAATATTATCGCCGAGATGATAGGTTGGGTTAGGTTAGGTTATACTTCGTTATTAATGTATATGAAGATCCCACGGAGACGTAGAGGCCAACTCGCCAGGAATGATGTCAAATATTACCGCCGAGATGTTAGGTTGGGTTAGGTTAGGTTATATTACGTTATTGATGTATATAAAGGTCCCACCGAGACGTAGATGCCAACAAGACAGGAATGTGGTTAAATATTACCGCCGAGGTGTTAGGTTGGGTTAGGTTAGGTTATATTACGTTATTGATGTATATAAAGGTTCCAGGGAGTCGGAGATGCCAACTCGCCAGGAATGTTGTCAAATATTACCGCCGAGAAGTTAGGTTGGATTAGGTTAGGTTATATTACGTTATTGATGTATATAAAGGTCCCACGGAGACGGAGAAGCCAACTCGCCAGGAATGTTCTCAAATATTACCGCCGAGATGTTAGGTTGGGTTAGGTTAGGTCATATTACGTTATTGATGTATATGAAGGTCAAACGGAGACGTAGAGGCCAACTCGCCACGAATGTTGTCAAATGTTACCTCCGAGATGTTAGGTTGGGTTAGGTTAGGTTATATTACGTTATTGATGTATGTAAAGGTCCCATGGAGACGGAGAAGCCAACTCGCCAGGAATGTTCTCAAATATTACCGCCGAGATGTTAGGTTGGGTTAGGTTAGGTTATATTACGTTATTGATGTATATAAAGGTCCCACGGAGACGGAGAAGCTAACTCGCCAGGAATGTGGTCAAATATTACCGCCGAGATGTTAGGTTGGGTTAGGTTAGTTTATATCACGTTATTGATGTATAAAAAGTTCCCACGGAGACGTAGAGGCCAACAAGCCAGGAATGTGGTTAAATATTAACGCCGAAATGCTAGGTTGGGTTAGGTTAGGTCATATTAAGTCATTGATGTATATAAAGGTCCCACGGAGACGGAGAAGACAACTCACCAGGAATATTGTCGAATATTACCGCCGAGATGTTAGGTTGGGTTAGGTTAGGTTATATTACGTTATTGATGTATATAAAGGTCCCACGGAGACGTAGAGGCCAACAAGCCAGGAATGTGGTTAAATATTAACGCCGAAATGCTAGGTTGGGTTAGGTTAGGTCATATTAAGTCATTGATGTATATAAAGGTCCCACGGAGACGGAGAAGCCAACTCACCAGGAATATTGTCGAATATTACCGCCGAGATGTTAGGTTGGGTTAGGTTAGGTTATATTACGTTATTGATGTATATAAAGGTCCCACGGAGACGTAGAAGCCAACAAGCCAAGAATGTGGTTAAATATTACCGCCGAAATGTTAGGTTGGGTTAGGTTATGTTATATTACGTTATTGATGTATATAAAGATCCCACGGAGACGTAGAGGCCAACTCGCCAGGAATGTTCTCAAATATTATCGCCGAGATGATAGGTTGGGTTAGGTTAGGTTATACTTCGTTATTAATGTATATGAAGATCCCACGGAGACGTAGAGGCCAACTCGCCAGGAATGATGTCAAATATTACCGCCGAGATGTTAGGTTGGGTTAGGTTAGGTTATATTACGTTATTGATGTATATAAAGGTCCCACCGAGACGTAGATGCCAACAAGACAGGAATGTGGTTAAATATTACCGCCGAGGTGTTAGGTTGGGTTAGGTTAGGTTATATTACGTTATTGATGTATATAAAGGTTCCAGGGAGTCGGAGATGCCAACTCGCCAGGAATGTTGTCAAATATTACCGCCGAGAAGTTAGGTTGGATTAGGTTAGGTTATATTACGTTATTGATGTATATAAAGGTCCCACGGAGACGGAGAAGCCAACTCGCCAGGAATGTTCTCAAATATTACCGCCGAGATGTTAGGTTGGGTTAGGTTAGGTCATATTACGTTATTGATGTATATGAAGGTCAAACGGAGACGTAGAGGCCAACTCGCCACGAATGTTGTCAAATGTTACCTCCGAGATGTTAGGTTGGGTTAGGTTAGGTTATATTACGTTATTGATGTATGTAAAGGTCCCATGGAGACGGAGAAGCCAACTCGCCAGGAATGTTCTCAAATATTACCGCCGAGATGTTAGGTTGGGTTAGGTTAGGTTATATTACGTTATTGATGTATATAAAGGTCCCACGGAGACGGAGAAGCTAACTCGCCAGGAATGTGGTCAAATATTACCGCCGAGATGTTAGGTTGGGTTAGGTTAGTTTATATCACGTTATTGATGTATAAAAAGTTCCCACGGAGACGTAGAGGCCAACAAGCCAGGAATGTGGTTAAATATTAACGCCGAAATGCTAGGTTGGGTTAGGTTAGGTCATATTAAGTCATTGATGTATATAAAGGTCCCACGGAGACGGAGAAGACAACTCACCAGGAATATTGTCGAATATTACCGCCGAGATGTTAGGTTGGGTTAGGTTAGGTTATATTACGTTATTGATGTATATAAAGGTCCCACGGAGACGTAGAGGCCAACAAGCCAGGAATGTGGTTAAATATTAACGCCGAAATGCTAGGTTGGGTTAGGTTAGGTCATATTAAGTCATTGATGTATATAAAGGTCCCACGGAGACGGAGAAGCCAACTCACCAGGAATATTGTCGAATATTACCGCCGAGATGTTAGGTTGGGTTAGGTTAGGTTATATTACGTTATTGATGTATATAAAGGTCCCACGGAGACGTAGAAGCCAACAAGCCAAGAATGTGGTTAAATATTACCGCCGAAATGTTCGGTTGGGTTAGGTTATGTTATATTACGTTATTGATGTATATAAAGATCCCACGGAGACGTAGAGGCCAACTCGCCAGGAATGTTGTCAAATATTATCGCCGAGATGATAGGTTGGGTTAGGTTAGGTTATACTTCGTTATTAATGTATATGAAGATCCGACGGAGACGTAGAGGCCAACTCGCCAGGAATGATGTCAAATATTACCGCCGAGATGTTAGGTTGGATTAGGTTAGGTTATATTACGTTATTGATGTATAAAAAGGTCCCACGGAGAGGTAGAGGCCAACAAGCCTGGAATGTGGTCAAATATTACCGCCGAGATGTTAGGTTGGGTTAGGTTAGTTTATATTACGTTATTGATGAATAAAAAGGTCCCACGGAGACGTAGAGGCCAACTCGCCAGGAATGATTTCAAATATTACCTCCGAGATGTTAGGTTGGGTTAGGTTAGGTTATATTACGTTGTTGATGTATATAAAGGTCCCACGGAGACGGAGAAGCCAACTCACCAGGAATGTTGTCGAATATTACCGCCGAGATGTTAGATTGGTTTAGGTTAGGTTATATTACGCTATTGATGTATATAAAGGTCCCACTGAGACGTAGGGGCCAACAAGCCAAGAATGTGGTTAAATATTACCGCCGAAATGTTAGGTTGGGTTAGGTTAGGTCATATTACGTTATTGATGTATATAAAGGTCCCACGGAGACGGAGAAGCTAACTCACCAGGAATGTGGTCAAATATTACCGCCGAGATGTTAGGTTGGGTTAGGTTAGTTTATATCACGTTATTGATGTATAAAAAGTTCCCACGGAGACGTAGAGGCCAACAAGCCAGGAATGTGGTTAAATATTAACGCCGAAATGCTAGGTTGGGTTAGGTTAGGTCATATTAAGTCATTGATGTATATAAAGGTCCCACGGAGACGGAGAAGACAACTCACCAGGAATATTGTCGAATATTACCGCCGAGATGTTAGGTTGGGTTAGGTTAGGTTATATTACGTTATTGATGTATATAAAGGTCCCACGGAGACGTAGAGGCCAACAAGCCAGGAATGTGGTTAAATATTAACGCCGAAATGCTAGGTTGGGTTAGGTTAGGTCATATTAAGTCATTGATGTATATAAAGGTCCCACGGAGACGGAGAAGCCAACTCACCAGGAATATTGTCGAATATTACCGCCGAGATGTTAGGTTGGGTTAGGTTAGGTTATATTACGTTATTGATGTATATAAAGGTCCCACGGAGACGTAGAAGCCAACAAGCCTGGAATGTGGTCAAATATTACCGCCGAGATGTTAGGTTGGGTTAGGTTAGATTATATTACGTTATTGATGTATATAAAGGTTCCAGGGAGTCGGAGATACCAACTCGCCAGGAATGTTGTCAAATATTACCGCCGAGAAGTTAGGTTGGGTTAGGTTAGGTTATATTACGTTATTGATGTATATAAAGGTCCCACGGAGACGGAGAAGCCAACTCGCCAGGAATGTTGTCAAATATTACCGCCGAGATGTTAGGTTGGGTTAGGTTAGGTTATATTACGTTATTGATGTATATGAAGGTCAAACGGAGACGTAGAGGCCAACTCGCCACGAATGTTGTCAAATGTTACCTCCGAGATGTTAGGTTGGGTTAGGTTAGGTTATATTACGTTATTGATGTATGTAAAGGTCCCATGGAGACGGAGAAGCCAACTCGCCAGGAATGTTCTCAAATATTACCGCCGAGATGTTAGGTTGGGTTAGGTTAGGTTATATTACGTTATTGATGTATATAAAGGTCCCACGGAGACGGAGAAGCTAACTCGCCAGGAATGTGGTCAAATATTACCGCCGAGATGTTAGGTTGGGTTAGGTTAGTTTATATCACGTTATTGATGTATAAAAAGTTCCCACGGAGACGTAGAGGCCAACAAGCCAGGAATGTGGTTAAATATTAACGCCGAAATGCTAGGTTGGGTTAGGTTAGGTCATATTAAGTCATTGATGTATATAAAGGTCCCACGGAGACGGAGAAGACAACTCACCAGGAATATTGTCGAATATTACCGCCGAGATGTTAGGTTGGGTTAGGTTAGGTTATATTACGTTATTGATGTATATAAAGGTCCCACGGAGACGTAGAGGCCAACAAGCCAGGAATGTGGTTAAATATTAACTCCGAAATGCTAGGTTGGGTTAGGTTAGGTCATATTAAGTCATTGATGTATATAAAGGTCCCACGGAGACGGAGAAGCCAACTCACCAGGAATATTGTCGAATATTACCGCCGAGATGTTAGGTTGGGTTAGGTTAGGTTATATTACGTTATTGATGTATATAAAGGTCCCACGGAGACGTAGAAGCCAACAAGCCAAGAATGTGGTTAAATATTACCGCCGAAATGTTAGGTTGGGTTAGGTTATGTTATATTACGTTATTGATGTATATAAAGATCCCACGGAGACGTAGAGGCCAACTCGCCAGGAATGTTCTCAAATATTATCGCCGAGATGATAGGTTGGGTTAGGTTAGGTTATACTTCGTTATTAATGTATATGAAGATCCCACGGAGACGTAGAGGCCAACTCGCCAGGAATGATGTCAAATATTACCGCCGAGATGTTAGGTTGGGTTAGGTTAGGTTATATTACGTTATTGATGTATATAAAGATCCCACCGAGACGTAGATGCCAACAAGACAGGAATGTGGTTAAATATTACCGCCGAGGTGTTAGGTTGGGTTAGGTTAGGTTATATTACGTTATTGATGTATATAAAGGTTCCAGGGAGTCGGAGATGCCAACTCGCCAGGAATGTTGTCAAATATTACCGCCGAGAAGTTAGGTTGGATTAGGTTAGGTTATATTACGTTATTGATGTATATAAAGGTCCCACGGAGACGGAGAAGCCAACTCGCCAGGAATGTTCTCAAATATTACCGCCGAGATGTTAGGTTGGGTTAGGTTAGGTCATATTACGTTATTGATGTATATGAAGGTCAAACGGAGACGTAGAGGCCAACTCGCCACGAATGTTGTCAAATGTTACCTCCGAGATGTTAGGTTGGGTTAGGTTAGGTTATATTACGTTATTGATGTATGTAAAGGTCCCATGGAGACGGAGAAGCCAACTCGCCAGGAATGTTCTCAAATATTACCGCCGAGATGTTAGGTTGGGTTAGGTTAGGTTATATTACGTTATTGATGTATATAAAGGTCCCACGGAGACGGAGAAGCTAACTCGCCAGGAATGTGGTCAAATATTACCGCCGAGATGTTAGGTTGGGTTAGGTTAGTTTATATCACGTTATTGATGTATAAAAAGTTCCCACGGAGACGTAGAGGCCAACAAGCCAGGAATGTGGTTAAATATTAACGCCGAAATGCTAGGTTGGGTTAGGTTAGGTCATATTAAGTCATTGATGTATATAAAGGTCCCACGGAGACGGAGAAGACAACTCACCAGGAATATTGTCGAATATTACCGCCGAGATGTTAGGTTGGGTTAGGTTAGGTTATATTACGTTATTGATGTATATAAAGGTCCCACGGAGACGTAGAGGCCAACAAGCCAGGAATGTGGTTAAATATTAACGCCGAAATGCTAGGTTGGGTTAGGTTAGGTCATATTAAGTCATTGATGTATATAAAGGTCCCACGGAGACGGAGAAGCCAACTCACCAGGAATATTGTCGAATATTACCGCCGAGATGTTAGGTTGGGTTAGGTTAGGTTATATTACGTTATTGATGTATATAAAGGTCCCACGGAGACGTAGAAGCCAACAAGCCAAGAATGTGGTTAAATATTACCGCCGAAATGTTCGGTTGGGTTAGGTTATGTTATATTACGTTATTGATGTATATAAAGATCCCACGGAGACGTAGAGGCCAACTCGCCAGGAATGTTGTCAAATATTATCGCCGAGATGATAGGTTGGGTTAGGTTAGGTTATACTTCGTTATTAATGTATATGAAGATCCGACGGAGACGTAGAGGCCAACTCGCCAGGAATGATGTCAAATATTACCGCCGAGATGTTAGGTTGGATTAGGTTAGGTTATATTACGTTATTGATGTATAAAAAGGTCCCACGGAGAGGTAGAGGCCAACAAGCCTGGAATGTGGTCAAATATTACCGCCGAGATGTTAGGTTGGGTTAGGTTAGTTTATATTACGTTATTGATGAATAAAAAGGTCCCACGGAGACGTAGAGGCCAACTCGCCAGGAATGATTTCAAATATTACCTCCGAGATGTTAGGTTGGGTTAGGTTAGGTTATATTACGTTGTTGATGTATATAAAGGTCCCACGGAGACGGAGAAGCCAACTCACCAGGAATGTTGTCGAATATTACCGCCGAGATGTTAGATTGGTTTAGGTTAGGTTATATTACGCTATTGATGTATATAAAGGTCCCACTGAGACGTAGGGGCCAACAAGCCAAGAATGTGGTTAAATATTACCGCCGAAATGTTAGGTTGGGTTAGGTTAGGTCATATTACGTTATTGATGTATATAAAGGTCCCACGGAGACGGAGAAGCTAACTCACCAGGAATGTGGTCAAATATTACCGCCGAGATGTTAGGTTGGGTTAGGTTAGTTTATATCACGTTATTGATGTATAAAAAGTTCCCACGGAGACGTAGAGGCCAACAAGCCAGGAATGTGGTTAAATATTAACGCCGAAATGCTAGGTTGGGTTAGGTTAGGTCATATTAAGTCATTGATGTATATAAAGGTCCCACGGAGACGGAGAAGACAACTCACCAGGAATATTGTCGAATATTACCGCCGAGATGTTAGGTTGGGTTAGGTTAGGTTATATTACGTTATTGATGTATATAAAGGTCCCACGGAGACGTAGAGGCCAACAAGCCAGGAATGTGGTTAAATATTAACGCCGAAATGCTAGGTTGGGTTAGGTTAGGTCATATTAAGTCATTGATGTATATAAAGGTCCCACGGAGACGGAGAAGCCAACTCACCAGGAATATTGTCGAATATTACCGCCGAGATGTTAGGTTGGGTTAGGTTAGGTTATATTACGTTATTGATGTATATAAAGGTCCCACGGAGACGTAGAAGCCAACAAGCCAAGAATGTGGTTAAATATTACCGCCGAAATGTTCGGTTGGGTTAGGTTATGTTATATTACGTTATTGATGTATATAAAGATCCCACGGAGACGTAGAGGCCAACTCGCCAGGAATGTTGTCAAATATTATCGCCGAGATGATAGGTTGGGTTAGGTTAGGTTATACTTCGTTATTAATGTATATGAAGATCCGACGGAGACGTAGAGGCCAACTCGCCAGGAATGATGTCAAATATTACCGCCGAGATGTTAGGTTGGATTAGGTTAGGTTATATTACGTTATTGATGTATAAAAAGGTCCCACGGAGAGGTAGAGGCCAACAAGCCTGGAATGTGGTCAAATATTACCGCCGAGATGTTAGGTTGGGTTAGGTTAGTTTATATTACGTTATTGATGAATAAAAAGGTCCCACGGAGACGTAGAGGCCAACTCGCCAGGAATGATTTCAAATATTACCTCCGAGATGTTAGGTTGGGTTAGGTTAGGTTATATTACGTTGTTGATGTATATAAAGGTCCCACGGAGACGGAGAAGCCAACTCACCAGGAATGTTGTCGAATATTACCGCCGAGATGTTAGATTGGTTTAGGTTAGGTTATATTACGCTATTGATGTATATAAAGGTCCCACTGAGACGTAGGGGCCAACAAGCCAAGAATGTGGTTAAATATTACCGCCGAAATGTTAGGTTGGGTTAGGTTAGGTCATATTACGTTATTGATGTATATAAAGGTCCCACGGAGACGGAGAAGCTAACTCGCCAGGAATGTGGTCAAATATTACCGCCGAGATGTTAGGTTGGGTTAGGTTAGTTTATATCACGTTATTGATGTATAAAAAGTTCCCACGGAGACGTAGAGGCCAACAAGCCAGGAATGTGGTTAAATATTAACGCCGAAATGCTAGGTTGGGTTAGGTTAGGTCATATTAAGTCATTGATGTATATAAAGGTCCCACGGAGACGGAGAAGACAACTCACCAGGAATATTGTCGAATATTACCGCCGAGATGTTAGGTTGGGTTAGGTTAGGTTATATTACGTTATTGATGTATATAAAGGTCCCACGGAGACGTAGAGGCCAACAAGCCAGGAATGTGGTTAAATATTAACGCCGAAATGCTAGGTTGTGTTAGGTTAGGTCATATTAAGTCATTGATGTATATAAAGGTCCCACGGAGACGGAGAAGCCAACTCACCAGGAATATTGTCGAATATTACCGCCGAGATGTTAGGTTGGGTTAGGTTAGGTTATATTACGTTATTGATGTATATAAAGGTCCCACGGAGACGGAGAAGCCAACTCGCCAGGAATGTTCTTAAATATTACCGCCGAGATGTTAGGTTGGGTTAGGTTAGGTTATATTACGTTATTGATGTATATGAAGGTCAAACGGAGACGTAGAGGCCAACTCGCCACGAATGTTGTCAAATGTTACCTCCGAGATGTTAGGTTGGGTTAGGTTAGGTTATATTACGTTATTGATGTATGTAAAGGTCCCATGGAGACGGAGAAGCCAACTCGCCAGGAATGTTCTCAAATATTACCGCCGAGATGTTAGGTTGGGTTAGGTTAGGTTATATTACGTTATTGATGTATATGAAGGTCAAACGGAGACGTAGAGGCCAACTCGCCACGAATGTTGTCAAATGTTACCTCCGAGATGTTAGGTTGGGTTAGGTTAGGTTATATTACGTTATTGATGTATGTAAAGGTCCCATGGAGACGGAGAAGCCAACTCGCCAGGAATGTTCTCAAATATTACCGCCGAGATGTTAGGTTGGGTTAGGTTAGGTTATATTACGTTATTGATGTATATAAAGGTCCCACGGAGACGGAGAAGCTAACTCGCCAGGAATGTGGTCAAATATTACCGCCGAGATGTTAGGTTGGGTTAGGTTAGTTTATATCACGTTATTGATGTATAAAAAGTTCCCACGGAGACGTAGAGGCCAACAAGCCAGGAATGTGGTTAAATATTAACGCCGAAATGCTAGGTTGGGTTAGGTTAGGTCATATTAAGTCATTGATGTATATAAAGGTCCCACGGAGACGGAGAAGACAACTCACCAGGAATATTGTCGAATATTACCGCCGAGATGTTAGGTTGGGTTAGGTTAGGTTATATTACGTTATTGATGTATATAAAGGTCCCACGGAGACGTAGAGGCCAACAAGCCAGGAATGTGGTTAAATATTAACGCCGAAATGCTAGGTTGGGTTAGGTTATGTCATATTAAGTCATTGATGTATATAAAGGTCCCACGGAGACGGAGAAGCCAACTCACCAGGAATATTGTCGAATATTACCGCCGAGATGTTAGGTTGGGTTAGGTTAGGTTATATTACGTTATTGATGTATATAAAGGTCCCACGGAGACGTAGAAGCCAACAAGCCAAGAATGTGGTTAAATATTACCGCCGAAATGTTAGGTTGGGTTAGGTTATGTTATATTACGTTATTGATGTATATAAAGATCCCACGGAGACGTAGAGGCCAACTCGCCAGGAATGTTGTCAAATATTATCGCCGAGATGATAGGTTGGGTTAGGTTAGGTTATACTTCGTTATTAATGTATATGAAGATCCGACGGAGACGTAGAGGCCAACTCGCCAGGAATGATGTCAAATATTACCGCCGAGATGTTAGGTTGGATTAGGTTAGGTTATATTACGTTATTGATGTATAAAAAGGTCCCACGGAGAGGTAGAGGCCAACAAGCCTGGAATGTGGTCAAATATTACCGCCGAGATGTTAGGTTGGGTTAGGTTAGTTTATATTACGTTATTGATGAATAAAAAGGTCCCACGGAGACGTAGAGACCAACTCGCCAGGAATGTGGTTAAATATTACCGCCGAAATGCTAGGTTGGGTTAGGTTAGGTCATATTAAGTCATTGATGTATATAAAGGTCCCACGGAGACGGAGAAGACAACTCACCAGGAATATTGTCGAATATTACCGCCGAGATGTTAGGTTGGGTTAGGTTAGTTTATATCACGTTATTGATGTATAAAAAGTTCCCACGGAGACGTAGAGGCCAACAAGCCAGGAATGTGGTTAAATATTAACGCCGAAATGCTAGGTTGGGTTAGGTTAGGTCATATTAAGTCATTGATGTATATAAAGGTCCCACGGAGACGGAGAAGACAACTCACCAGGAATATTGTCGAATATTACCGCCGAGATGTTAGGTTGGGTTAGGTTAGGTTATATTACGTTATTGATGTATATAAAGGTCCCACGGAGACGTAGAGGCCAACAAGCCAGGAATGTGGTTAAATATTAACGCCGAAATGCTAGGTTGGGTTAGGTTATGTCATATTAAGTCATTGATGTATATAAAGGTCCCACGGAGACGGAGAAGCCAACTCACCAGGAATATTGTCGAATATTACCGCCGAGATGTTAGGTTGGGTTAGGTTAGGTTATATTACGTTATTGATGTATATAAAGGTCCCACGGAGACGGAGAAGCTAACTCGCCAGGAATGTGGTCAAATATTACCGCCGAGATGTTAGGTTGGGTTAGGTTAGTTTATATCACGTTATTGATGTATAAAAAGTTCCCACGGAGACGTAGAGGCCAACAAGCCAGGAATGTGGTTAAATATTAACGCCGAAATGCTAGGTTGGGTTAGGTTAGGTCATATTAAGTCATTGATGTATATAAAGGTCCCACGGAGACGGAGAAGACAACTCACCAGGAATATTGTCGAATATTACCGCCGAGATGTTAGGTTGGGTTAGGTTAGGTTATATTACGTTATTGATGTATATAAAGGTCCCACGGAGACGTAGAGGCCAACAAGCCAGGAATGTGGTTAAATATTAACGCCGAAATGCTAGGTTGGGTTAGGTTATGTCATATTAAGTCATTGATGTATATAAAGGTCCCACGGAGACGGAGAAGCCAACTCACCAGGAATATTGTCGAATATTACCGCCGAGATGTTAGGTTGGGTTAGGTTAGGTTATATTACGTTATTGATGTATATAAAGGTCCCACGGAGACGTAGAAGCCAACAAGCCAAGAATGTGGTTAAATATTACCGCCGAAATGTTAGGTTGGGTTAGGTTATGTTATATTACGTTATTGATGTATATAAAGATCCCACGGAGACGTAGAGGCCAACTCGCCAGGAATGTTGTCAAATATTATCGCCGAGATGATAGGTTGGGTTAGGTTAGGTTATACTTCGTTATTAATGTATATGAAGATCCCACGGAGACGTAGAGGCCAACTCGCCAGGAATGATGTCAAATATTACCGCCGAGATGTTAGGTTGGATTAGGTTAGGTTATATTACGTTATTGATGTATAAAAAGGTCCCACGGAGAGGTAGAGGCCAACAAGCCTGGAATGTGGTCAAATATTACCGCCGAGGTGTTAGGTTGGGTTAGGTTAGGTTATATTACGTTATTGATGTATATAAAGGTTCCAGGGAGTCGGAGATGCCAACTCGCCAGGAATGTTGTCAAATATTACCGCCGAGAAGTTAGGTTGGATTAGGTTAGGTTATATTACGTTATTGATGTATATAAAGGTCCCACGGAGACGGAGAAGCCAACTCGCCAGGAATGTTCTCAAATATTACCGCCGAGATGTTAGGTTGGGTTAGGTTAGGTTATATTACGTTATTGATGTATATAAAGGTCCCACGGAGACGGAGAAGCTAACTCGCCAGGAATGTGGTCAAATATTACCGCCGAGATGTTAGGTTGGGTTAGGTTAGTTTATATCACGTTATTGATGTATATAAAGGTCCCACGGAGACGGAGAAGACAACTCACCAGGAATATTGTCGAATATTACCGCCGAGATGTTAGGTTGGGTTAGGTTAGGTTATATTACGTTATTGATGTATATAAAGGTCCCACGGAGACGTAGAAGCCAACAAGCCAAGAATGTGGTTAAATATTACCGCCGAAATGTTCGGTTGGGTTAGGTTATGTTATATTACGTTATTGATGTATATAAAGATCCCACGGAGACGTAGAGGCCAACTCGCCAGGAATGTTGTCAAATATTATCGCCGAGATGATAGGTTGGGTTAGGTTAGGTTATACTTCGTTATTAATGTATATGAAGATCCGACGGAGACGTAGAGGCCAACTCGCCAGGAATGATGTCAAATATTACCGCCGAGATGTTAGGTTGGATTAGGTTAGGTTATATTACGTTATTGATGTATAAAAAGGTCCCACGGAGAGGTAGAGGCCAACAAGCCTGGAATGTGGTCAAATATTACCGCCGAGATGTTAGGTTGGGTTAGGTTAGTTTATATTACGTTATTGATGAATAAAAAGGTCCCACGGAGACGTAGAGACCAACTCGCCAGGAATGTGGTTAAATATTACCGCCGAAATGCTAGGTTGGGTTAGGTTAGGTCATATTAAGTCATTGATGTATATAAAGGTCCCACGGAGACGGAGAAGACAACTCACCAGGAATATTGTCGAATATTACCGCCGAGATGTTAGGTTGGGTTAGGTTAGTTTATATCACGTTATTGATGTATAAAAAGTTCCCACGGAGACGTAGAGGCCAACAAGCCAGGAATGTGGTTAAATATTAACGCCGAAATGCTAGGTTGGGTTAGGTTAGGTCATATTAAGTCATTGATGTATATAAAGGTCCCACGGAGACGGAGAAGACAACTCACCAGGAATATTGTCGAATATTACCGCCGAGATGTTAGGTTGGGTTAGGTTAGGTTATATTACGTTATTGATGTATATAAAGGTCCCACGGAGACGGAGAAGCTAACTCGCCAGGAATGTGGTCAAATATTACCGCCGAGATGTTAGGTTGGGTTAGGTTAGTTTATATCACGTTATTGATGTATAAAAAGTTCCCACGGAGACGTAGAGGCCAACAAGCCAGGAATGTGGTTAAATATTAACGCCGAAATGCTAGGTTGGGTTAGGTTAGGTCATATTAAGTCATTGATGTATATAAAGGTCCCACGGAGACGGAGAAGACAACTCACCAGGAATATTGTCGAATATTACCGCCGAGATGTTAGGTTGGGTTAGGTTAGGTTATATTACGTTATTGATGTATATAAAGGTCCCACGGAGACGTAGAGGCCAACAAGCCAGGAATGTGGTTAAATATTAACGCCGAAATGCTAGGTTGGGTTAGGTTATGTCATATTAAGTCATTGATGTATATAAAGGTCCCACGGAGACGGAGAAGCCAACTCACCAGGAATATTGTCGAATATTACCGCCGAGATGTTAGGTTGGGTTAGGTTAGGTTATATTACGTTATTGATGTATATAAAGGTCCCACGGAGACGTAGAAGCCAACAAGCCAAGAATGTGGTTAAATATTACCGCCGAAATGTTAGGTTGGGTTAGGTTATGTTATATTACGTTATTGATGTATATAAAGATCCCACGGAGACGTAGAGGCCAACTCGCCAGGAATGTTGTCAAATATTATCGCCGAGATGATAGGTTGGGTTAGGTTAGGTTATACTTCGTTATTAATGTATATGAAGATCCCACGGAGACGTAGAGGCCAACTCGCCAGGAATGATGTCAAATATTACCGCCGAGATGTTAGGTTGGATTAGGTTAGGTTATATTACGTTATTGATGTATAAAAAGGTCCCACGGAGAGGTAGAGGCCAACAAGCCTGGAATGTGGTCAAATATTACCGCCGAGGTGTTAGGTTGGGTTAGGTTAGGTTATATTACGTTATTGATGTATATAAATGTTCCAGGGAGTCGGAGATGCCAACTCGCCAGGAATGTTGTCAAATATTACCGCCGAGAAGTTAGGTTGGATTAGGTTAGGTTATATTACGTTATTGATGTATATAAAGGTCCCACGGAGACGGAGAAGCCAACTCGCCAGGAATGTTCTCAAATATTACCGCCGAGATGTTAGGTTGGGTTAGGTTAGGTCATATTACGTTATTGATGTATATGAAGGTCAAACGGAGACGTAGAGGCCAACTCGCCACGAATGTTGTCAAATGTTACCTCCGAGATGTTAGGTTGGGTTAGGTTAGGTTATATTACGTTATTGATGTATGTAAAGGTCCCATGGAGACGGAGAAGCCAACTCGACAGGAATGTTCTCAAATATTACCGCCGAGATGTTAGGTTGGGTTAGGTTAGGTTATATTACGTTATTGATGTATATAAAGGTCCCACGGAGACGGAGAAGCTAACTCGCCAGGAATGTGGTCAAATATTACCGCCGAGATGTTAGGTTGGGTTAGGTTAGTTTATATCACGTTATTGATGTATAAAAAGTTCCCACGGAGACGTAGAGGCCAACAAGCCAGGAATGTGGTTAAATATTACCGCCGAAATGCTAGGTTGGGTTAGGTTAGGTCATATTAAGTCATTGATGTATATAAAGGTCCCACGGAGACGGAGAAGACAACTCACCAGGAATATTGTCGAATATTACCGCCGAGATGTTAGGTTGGGTTAGGTTAGGTTATATTACGTTATTGATGTATATAAAGGTCCCACGGAGACGTAGAGGCCAACAAGCCAGGAATGTGGTTAAATATTAACGCCGAAATGCTAGGTTGGGTTAGGTTAGGTCATATTAAGTCATTGATGTATATAAAGGTCCCACGGAGACGGAGAAGCCAACTCACCAGGAATATTGTCGAATATTACCGCCGAGATGTTAGGTTGGGTTAGGTTAGGTTATATTACGTTATTGATGTATATAAAGGTCCCACGGAGACGTAGAAGCCAACAAGCCAAGAATGTGGTTAAATATTACCGCCGAGATGATAGGTTGGGTTAGGTTAGGTTATACTTCGTTATTAATGTATATGAAGATCCGACGGAGACGTAGAGGCCTACTCGCCAGGAATGATGTCAAATATTACCGCCGAGATGTTAGGTTGGATTAGGTTAGGTTATATTACGTTATTGATGTATAAAAAGGTCCCACGGAGAGGTAGAGGCCAACAAGCCTGGAATGTGGTCAAATATTACCGCCGAGATGTTAGGTTGGGTTAGGTTAGTTTATATTACGTTATTGATGAATAAAAAGGTCCCACGGAGACGTAGAGACCAACTCGCCAGGAATGTGGTTAAATATTACCGCCGAAATGCTAGGTTGGGTTAGGTTAGGTCATATTAAGTCATTGATGTATATAAAGGTCCCACGGAGACGGAGAAGACAACTCACCAGGAATATTGTCGAATATTACCGCCGAGATGTTAGGTTGGGTTAGGTTAGTTTATATCACGTTATTGATGTATAAAAAGTTCCCACGGAGACGTAGAGGCCAACAAGCCAGGAATGTGGTTAAATATTAACGCCGAAATGCTAGGTTGGGTTAGGTTAGGTCATATTAAGTCATTGATGTATATAAAGGTCCCACGGAGACGGAGAAGACAACTCACCAGGAATATTGTCGAATATTACCGCCGAGATGTTAGGTTGGGTTAGGTTAGGTTATATTACGTTATTGATGTATATAAAGGTCCCACGGAGACGTAGAGGCCAACAAGCCAGGAATGTGGTTAAATATTAACGCCGAAATGCTAGGTTGGGTTAGGTTATGTCATATTAAGTCATTGATGTATATAAAGGTCCCACGGAGACGGAGAAGCCAACTCACCAGGAATATTGTCGAATATTACCGCCGAGATGTTAGGTTGGGTTAGGTTAGGTTATATTACGTTATTGATGTATATAAAGGTCCCACGGAGACGGAGAAGCTAACTCGCCAGGAATGTGGTCAAATATTACCGCCGAGATGTTAGGTTGGGTTAGGTTAGTTTATATCACGTTATTGATGTATAAAAAGTTCCCACGGAGACGTAGAGGCCAACAAGCCAGGAATGTGGTTAAATATTAACGCCGAAATGCTAGGTTGGGTTAGGTTAGGTCATATTAAGTCATTGATGTATATAAAGGTCCCACGGAGACGGAGAAGACAACTCACCAGGAATATTGTCGAATATTACCGCCGAGATGTTAGGTTGGGTTAGGTTAGGTTATATTACGTTATTGATGTATATAAAGGTCCCACGGAGACGTAGAGGCCAACAAGCCAGGAATGTGGTTAAATATTAACGCCGAAATGCTAGGTTGGGTTAGGTTATGTCATATTAAGTCATTGATGTATATAAAGGTCCCACGGAGACGGAGAAGCCAACTCACCAGGAATATTGTCGAATATTACCGCCGAGATGTTAGGTTGGGTTAGGTTAGGTTATATTACGTTATTGATGTATATAAAGGTCCCACGGAGACGTAGAAGCCAACAAGCCAAGAATGTGGTTAAATATTACCGCCGAAATGTTAGGTTGGGTTAGGTTATGTTATATTACGTTATTGATGTATATAAAGATCCCACGGAGACGTAGAGGCCAACTCGCCAGGAATGTTGTCAAATATTATCGCCGAGATGATAGGTTGGGTTAGGTTAGGTTATACTTCGTTATTAATGTATATGAAGATCCCACGGAGACGTAGAGGCCAACTCGCCAGGAATGATGTCAAATATTACCGCCGAGATGTTAGGTTGGATTAGGTTAGGTTATATTACGTTATTGATGTATAAAAAGGTCCCACGGAGAGGTAGAGGCCAACAAGCCTGGAATGTGGTCAAATATTACCGCCGAGGTGTTAGGTTGGGTTAGGTTAGGTTATATTACGTTATTGATGTATATAAATGTTCCAGGGAGTCGGAGATGCCAACTCGCCAGGAATGTTGTCAAATATTACCGCCGAGAAGTTAGGTTGGATTAGGTTAGGTTATATTACGTTATTGATGTATATAAAGGTCCCACGGAGACGGAGAAGCCAACTCGCCAGGAATGTTCTCAAATATTACCGCCGAGATGTTAGGTTGGGTTAGGTTAGGTCATATTACGTTATTGATGTATATGAAGGTCAAACGGAGACGTAGAGGCCAACTCGCCACGAATGTTGTCAAATGTTACCTCCGAGATGTTAGGTTGGGTTAGGTTAGGTTATATTACGTTATTGATGTATGTAAAGGTCCCATGGAGACGGAGAAGCCAACTCGACAGGAATGTTCTCAAATATTACCGCCGAGATGTTAGGTTGGGTTAGGTTAGGTTATATTACGTTATTGATGTATATAAAGGTCCCACGGAGACGGAGAAGCTAACTCGCCAGGAATGTGGTCAAATATTACCGCCGAGATGTTAGGTTGGGTTAGGTTAGTTTATATCACGTTATTGATGTATAAAAAGTTCCCACGGAGACGTAGAGGCCAACAAGCCAGGAATGTGGTTAAATATTACCGCCGAAATGCTAGGTTGGGTTAGGTTAGGTCATATTAAGTCATTGATGTATATAAAGGTCCCACGGAGACGGAGAAGACAACTCACCAGGAATATTGTCGAATATTACCGCCGAGATGTTAGGTTGGATTAGGTTAGGTTATATTACGTTATTGATGTATAAAAAGGTCCCACGGAGAGGTAGAGGCCAACAAGCCTGGAATGTGGTCAAATATTACCGCCGAGATGTTAGGTTGGGTTAGGTTAGTTTATATTACGTTATTGATGAATAAAAAGGTCCCACGGAGACGTAGAGACCAACTCGCCAGGAATGTTGTCAAATATTACCGCCGAGATGTTAGGTTGGGTTAGGTTAAGTTATATTTCGTTATTGATGTATATAAAGGTCCCACGGAGACGTAGAGGCCAACTCGCCAGGAATGATTTCAAATATTACCTCCGAGATGTTAGGTTGGGTTAGGTTAGGTTATATTACGTTATTGATGTATGTAAAGGTCCCATGGAGACGGAGAAGCCAACTCGCCAGGAATGTTCTCAAATACTACCGCCGAGATGTTAGGTTGGGTTAGGTTAGGTTATATTACGTTATTGATGTATATAAAGGTCCCACGGCGACGGAGAAGCTAACTCGCCAGGAATGTTGTCCAATATTACCGCCGAGATGTTAGGTTGGGTCAGGTTAGGTTATATTACGTTATTGATGTATATAAAGGTCCCAGGGAGTCGGAGATGCCAACTCGCCAGGAATGTTGTCAAATATTACCGCCGAGATGTTAGGTTGGGTTAGGTTAGGTTATATTACGTTATTGATGTATATAAAGGTCCCACGGAGACGTAGAAGCCAACTCGCCAGGAATGTGATTAAATATTACCGCCGAAATGCTAGGTTGGGTTAGGTTAGGTCATATTAAGTTATTGATGTATATAAAGGTCCCACGGAGACGGAGAAGCCAACTCACCGGGAATGTTGTCGAATATTACCGCCGAGATGTTAGATTGGTTTAGGTTAGGTTATATTACGCTATTGATGTATATAAAGGTCCCACTGAGACGTAGGGGCCAACAAGCCAAGAATGTGGTTAAATATTACCGCCGAAATGTTAGGTTGGGTTAGGTTAGGTCATATTACGTTATTGGTGTATATAAAGTTCCCACGGAGACGTAGAGGCCATCTCGCCAGGATTGTTGTCAAATATTACCGCCGAGATGTTAGGTTGGGTTACGTTAGGTTATATTACGTTATGGACGTATATAAAGGTCCCACGGAGACGTAGAGGACAACAAGACAGGAATGTGGACAAATATTACCGCCGAGATGTTAGATTGGGTTAGGTTATGTTATATTACGTTATTGATGTATATAAAGATCCCACGGAGACGTAGAGGCCAACCCGCCAGGAATGTTGTCAAATATTATCGCCGAGATGATAGGTTGGGTTAGGTTAGTTTATATCACGTTATTGATGTATAAGAAGTTCCCACGGAGACGTGGAGTCCAACTCGCAAGGAATGTTGTCAAATATTACCGCCGAGATGTTAGGTTATATTACGTTATTGATGTATATAAAGGTCCCACGGAGACGTAGAGGCCAACAAGCCAGGAATGTGGTTAAATATTACCGCCGAAATGCTAGGTTGGGTTAGGTTAGGTCATATTAAGTCATTGATGTATATAAAGGTCCCACGGAGACGGAGAAGACAACTCACCAGGAATATTGTCGAATATTACCGCCGAGATGTTAGGTTGGGTTAGGTTAGTTTATATCACGTTATTGATGTATAAAAAGTTCCCACGGAGACGTAGAGGCCAACAAGCCAGGAATGTGGTTAAATATTAACGCCGAAATGCTAGGTTGGGTTAGGTTAGGTCATATTAAGTCATTGATGTATATAAAGGTCCCACGGAGACGGAGAAGACAACTCACCAGGAATATTGTCGAATATTACCGCCGAGATGTTAGGTTGGGTTAGGTTAGGTTATATTACGTTATTGATGTATATAAAGGTCCCACGGAGACGTAGAGGCCAACAAGCCAGGAATGTGGTTAAATATTAACGCCGAAATGCTAGGTTGGGTTAGGTTATGTCATATTAAGTCATTGATGTATATAAAGGTCCCACGGAGACGGAGAAGCCAACTCACCAGGAATATTGTCGAATATTACCGCCGAGATGTTAGGTTGGGTTAGGTTAGGTTATATTACGTTATTGATGTATATAAAGGTCCCACGGAGACGTAGAAGCCAACAAGCCAAGAATGTGGTTAAATATTACCGCCGAAATGTTAGGTTGGGTTAGGTTATGTTATATTACGTTATTGATGTATATAAAGATCCCACGGAGACGTAGAGGCCAACTCGCCAGGAATGTTGTCAAATATTATCGCCGAGATGATAGGTTGGGTTAGGTTAGGTTATACTTCGTTATTAATGTATATGAAGATCCCACGGAGACGTAGAGGCCAACTCGCCAGGAATGATGTCAAATATTACCGCCGAGATGTTAGGTTGGATTAGGTTAGGTTATATTACGTTATTGATGTATAAAAACGTCCCACGGAGAGGTAGAGGCCAACAAGCCTGGAATGTGGTCAAATATTACCGCCGAGGTGTTAGGTTGGGTTAGGTTAGGTTATATTACGTTATTGATGTATATAAATGTTCCAGGGAGTCGGAGATGCCAACTCGCCAGGAATGTTGTCAAATATTACCGCCGAGAAGTTAGGTTGGATTAGGTTAGGTTATATTACGTTATTGATGTATATAAAGGTCCCACGGAGACGGAGAAGCCAACTCGCCAGGAATGTTCTCAAATATTACCGCCGAGATGTTAGGTTGGGTTAGGTTAGGTCATATTACGTTATTGATGTATATGAAGGTCAAACGGAGACGTAGAGGCCAACTCGCCACGAATGTTGTCAAATGTTACCTCCGAGATGTTAGGTTGGGTTAGGTTAGGTTATATTACGTTATTGATGTATGTAAAGGTCCCATGGAGACGGAGAAGCCAACACGACAGGAATGTTCTCAAATATTACCGCCGAGATGTTAGGTTGGGTTAGGTTAGGTTATATTACGTTATTGATGTATATAAAGGTCCCACGGAGACGGAGAAGCTAACTCGCCAGGAATGTGGTCAAATATTACCGCCGAGATGTTAGGTTGGGTTAGGTTAGTTTATATCACGTTATTGATGTATAAAAAGTTCCCACGGAGACGTAGAGGCCAACAAGCCAGGAATGTGGTTAAATATTACCGCCGAAATGCTAGGTTGGGTTAGGTTAGGTCATATTAAGTCATTGATGTATATAAAGGTCCCACGGAGACGGAGAAGACAACTCACCAGGAATATTGTCGAATATTACCGCCGAGATGTTAGGTTGGGTTAGGTTAGGTTATATTACGTTATTGATGTATATAAAGGTCCCACGGAGACGTAGAGGCCAACAAGCCAGGAATGTGGTTAAATATTAACGCCGAAATGCTAGGTTGGGTTAGGTTAGGTCATATTAAGTCATTGATGTATATAAAGGTCCCACGGAGACGGAGAAGCCAACTCACCAGGAATATTGTCGAATATTACCGCCGAGATGTTAGGTTGGGTTAGGTTAGGTTATATTACGTTATTGATGTATATAAAGGTCCCACGGAGACGTAGAAGCCAACAAGCCAAGAATGTGGTTAAATATTACCGCCGAAATGTTCGGTTGGGTTAGGTTATGTTATATTACGTTATTGATGTATATAAAGATCCCACGGAGACGTAGAGGCCAACTCGCCAGGAATGTTGTCAAATATTATCGCCGAGATGATAGGTTGGGTTAGGTTAGGTTATACTTCGTTATTAATGTATATGAAGATCCGACGGAGACGTAGAGGCCAACTCGCCAGGAATGATGTCAAATATTACCGCCGAGATGTTAGGTTGGATTAGGTTAGGTTATATTACGTTATTGATGTATAAAAAGGTCCCACGGAGAGGTAGAGGCCAACAAGCCTGGAATGTGGTCAAATATTACCGCCGAGATGTTAGGTTGGGTTAGGTTAGTTTATATTACGTTATTGATGAATAAAAAGGTCCCACGGAGACGTAGAGACCAACTCGCCAGGAATGTTGTCGAATATTACCGCCGAGATGTTAGGTTGGGTTAGGTTAGGTTATATTACGTTATTGATGTATATAAAGGTCCCACGGAGACGTAGAGGCCAACAAGCCAGGAATGTGGTTAAATATTAACGCCGAAATGCTAGGTTGGGTTAGGTTAGGTCATATTAAGTCATTGATGTATATAAAGGTCCCACGGAGACGGAGAAGCCATCTCACCAGTAATATTGTCGAATATTACCGCCGAGATGTTAGGTTGGGTTAGGTTAGGTTATATTACGTTATTGATGTATATAAAGGTCCCACGGAGACGTAGAAGCCAACAAGCCAAGAATGTGGTTAAATATTACCGCCAAAATGTTTGGTTGGGTTATGTTATGTTATATTACGTTATTGATGTATATAAAGATCCCACGGAGACGTAGAGGCCAACTCGCCAGGAATGTTGTCAAATATTATCGCCGAGATGATAGGTTGGGTTAGGTTAGGTTATACTTCGTTATTAATGTATATGAAGATCCCACGGAGACGTAGAGGCCAACTCGCCAGGAATGATGTCAAATATTACCGCCGAGATGTTAGGTTGGATTAGGTTAGGTTATATTACGTTATTGATGTATAAAAAGGTCCCACGGAGAGGTAGAGGCCAACAAGCCTGGAATGTGGTCAAATATTACCGCCGAGATGTTAGGTTGGGTTAGGTTAGGTGATATTTCGTTATTGATGTATATAAAGGTCCCACGGAGACGTAGAGGCCAACTCGCCAGGAATGATTTCAAATATTACCGCCGAGATGTTAGGTTGGATCAGGTTAGATTATATTACGTTATTGATGTATATGAAGGTCAAACGGAGACGTAGAGGCCAACTCGACACGAATGTTGTCAAATGTTACCTCCGAGATGTTAGGTTGGGTTAGGTTAGGTTATATTACGTTATTGATGTATGTAAAGGTCCCATGGAGACGGAGAAGCCAACTCGCCAGGAATGTTCTCAAATATTACCGCCGAGATGTTAGGTTGGGTTAGGTTAGGTTATATTACGTTATTGATGTATATGAAGGTCAAACGGAGACGTAGAGGCCAACTCGCCACGAATGTTGTCAAATGTTACCTCCGAGATGTTAGGTTGGGTTAGGTTAGGTTATATTACGTTATTGATGTATGTAAAGGTCCCATGGAGACGGAGAAGCCAACTCGCCAGGAATGTTCTCAAATATTACCGCCGAGATGTTAGGTTGGGTTAGGTTAGGTTATATTACGTTATTGATGTATATAAAGTTCCCACGGAGACGGAGAAGCTAACTCGCCAGGAATGTGGTCAAATATTACCGCCGAGATGTTAGGTTGGGTTAGGTTAGTTTATATCACGTTATTGATGTATAAAAAGTTCCCACGGAGACGTAGAGGCCAACAAGCCAGGAATGTGGTTAAATATTAACGCCGAAATGCTAGGTTGGGTTAGGTTAGGTCATATTAAGTCATTGATATATATAAAGGTCCCACGGAGACGGAGAAGACAACTCACCAGGAATATTGTCGAATATTACCGCCGAGATGTTAGGTTGGGTTAGGTTAGGTTATATTACGTTATTGATGTATATAAAGGTCCCACGGAGACGTAGACGCCAACAAGCCAGGAATGTGGTTAAATATTAACGCCAAAATGCTAGGTTGGGTTAGGTTAGGTCATATTAAGTCATTGATGTATATAAAGGTCCCACGGAGACGGAGAAGCCAACTCACCAGGAATATTGTCGAATATTACCGCCGAGATGTTAGGTTGGGTTAGGTTAGGTTATATTACGTTATTGATGTATATAAAGGTCCCACGGAGACGTAGAGGACAACAAGACAGGAATGTGGTCAAATATTACCGCCGAGATGTTAGATTGGGTTAGGTTATGTTATATTACGTTATTGATGTATATAAAGATCCCACGGAGACGTAGAGGCCAACCCGCCAGGAATGTTGTCAAATATTATCGCCGAGATGATAGGTTGGGTTAGGTTAGTTTATATCACGTTATTGATGTATAAAAAGTTCCCACGGAGACGTGGAGTCCAACTCGCCAGGAATGTTGTCAAATATTACCGCCGAGATGTTAGGTTGGGTTAGGTTAGGTTATATTACGTTATTGATGTATATAAAGGTCCCACGGAGACGTAGAGGCCAACAAGCCAGGAATGTGGTTAAATATTAACGCCGAAATGCTAGGTTGGGTTAGGTTAGGTCATATTAAGTCATTGATGTATATAAAGGTCCCACGGAGACGGAGAAGCCAACTCACCAGGAATATTGTCGAATATTACCGCCGAGATGTTAGGTTGGGTTAGGTTAGGTTATATTACGTTATTGATGTATATAAAGGTCCCACGGAGACGTAGAAGCCAACAAGCCAAGAATGTGGTTAAATATTACCGCCGAAATGTTAGGTTGGGTTAGGTTATGTTATATTACGTTATTGATGTATATAAAGATCCCACGGAGACGTAGAGGCCAACTCGCCAGGAATGTTGTCAAATATTATCGCCGAGATGATAGGTTGGGTTAGGTTAGGTTATACTTCGTTATTAATGTATATGAAGATCCCACGGTGACGTAGAGGCCAGCTCGCCAGGAATGATGTCAAATATTACCGCCGAGATGTTAGGTTGGATTAGGTTAGGTTATATTACGTTATTGATGTATAAAAAGGTCCCACGGAGAGGTAGAGGCCAACAAGCCTGGAATGTGGTCAAATATTACCGCCGAGATGTTAGGTTGGGTTAGGTTAGTTTATATTACGTTATTGATGTATATAAAGGTCCCACGGAGACGTAGGGGCCAACAAGACAGGAATGTGGTCAAATATTAACGCCGAAATGCTAGGTTGGGTTAGGTTAGGTCATATTAAGTCATTGATATATATAAAGGTCCCACGGAGACGGAGAAGACAACTCACCAGGAATATTGTCGAATATTACCGCCGAGATGTTAGGTTGGGTTAGGTTAGGTTATATTACGTTATTGATGTATATAAAGGTCCCACGGAGACGTAGAGGCCAACAAGCCAGGAATGTGGTTAAATATTAACGCCAAAATGCTAGGTTGGGTTAGGTTAGGTCATATTAAGTCATTGATGTATATAAAGGTCCCACGGAGACGGAGAAGCCAACTCACCAGGAATATTGTCGAATATTACCGCCGAGATGTTAGGTTGGGTTAGGTTAGGTTATATTACGTTATTGATGTATATAAAGGTCCCACGGAGACGTAGAGGACAACAAGACAGGAATGATGTCAAATATTACCGCCGAGATGTTAGGTTGGATTAGGTTATGTTATATTACGTTATTGATGTATATAAAGATCCCACGGAGACGTAGAGGCCAACCCGCCAGGAATGTTGTCAAATATTATCGCCGAGATGATAGGTTGGGTTAGGTTAGTTTATATCACGTTATTGATGTATAAAAAGTTCCCACGGAGACGTGGAGTCCAACTCGCCAGGAATGTTGTCAAATATTACCGCCGAGATGTTAGGTTGGGTTAGGTTAGGTTATATTACGTTATTGATGTATATAAAGGTCCCACGGAGACGTAGAGGCCAACAAGCCAGGAATGTGGTTAAATATTAACGCCGAAATGCTAGGTTGGGTTAGGTTAGGTCATATTAAGTCATTGATGTATATAAAGGTCCCACGGAGACGGAGAAGCCAACTCACCAGGAATATTGTCGAATATTACCGCCGAGATGTTAGGTTGGGTTAGGTTAGGTTATATTACGTTATTGATGTATATAAAGGTCCCACGGAGACGTAGAAGCCAACAAGCCAAGAATGTGGTTAAATATTACCGCCGAAATGTTAGGTTGGGTTAGGTTATGTTATATTACGTTATTGATGTATATAAAGATCCGACGGAGACGTAGAGGCCAACTCGCCAGGAATGTTGTCAAATATTATCGCCGAGATGATAGGTTGGGTTAGGTTAGGTTATACTTCGTTATTAATGTATATGAAGATCCCACGGTGACGTAGAGGCCAGCTCGCCAGGAATGATGTCAAATATTACCGCCGAGATGTTAGGTTGGATTAGGTTAGGTTATATTACGTTATTGATGTATAAAAAGGTCCCACGGAGAGGTAGAGGCCAACAAGCCTGGAATGTGGTCAAATATTACCGCCGAGATGTTAGGTTGGGTTAGGTTAGTTTATATTACGTTATTGATGTATATAAAGGTCCCACGGAGACGTAGGGGCCAACAAGACAGGAATGTGGTCAAATATTAACGCCGAAATGATAGGTTGGGTTAGGTTAGGTCATATTAAGTCATTGATATATATAAAGGTCCCACGGAGACGGAGAAGACAACTCACCAGGAATATTGTCGAATATTACCGCCGAGATGTTAGGTTGGGTTAGGTTAGGTTATATTACGTTATTGATGTATATAAAGGTCCCACGGAGACGTAGAGGCCAACAAGCCAGGAATGTGGTTAAATATTAACGCCGAAATGCTAGGTTGGGTTAGGTTAGGTCATATTAAGTCATTGATGTATATAAAGGTCCCACGGAGACGGAGAAGCCAACTCACCAGGAATATTGTCGAATATTACCGCCGAGATGTTAGGTTGGGTTAGGTTAGGTTATACTTCGTTATTAATGTATATGAAGATCCCACGGTGACGTAGAGGCCAGCTCGCCAGGAATGATTTCAAATATTACCTCCGAGATGTTAGGTTGGGTTAGGTTAGGTTATATTACGTTATTGATGTATGTAAAGGTCCCATGGAGACGGAGAAGCCAACTCGCCAGGAATGTTCTCAAATACTACCGCCGAGATGTTAGGTTGGGTTAGGTTAGGTTATATTACGTTATTGATGTATATAAAGGTCCCACGGCGACGGAGAAGCTAACTCGCCAGGAATGTTGTCCAATATTACCGCCGAGATGTTAGGTTGGGTCAGGTTAGGTTATATTACGTTATTGATGTATATAAAGGTCCCAGGGAGTCGGAGATGCCAACTCGCCAGGAATGTTGTCAAATATTACCGCCGAGATGTTAGGTTGGGTTAGGTTAGGTTATATTACGTTATTGATGTATATAAAGGTCCCACGGAGACGTAGAAGCCAACTCGCCAGGAATGTGATTAAATATTACCGCCGAAATGCTAGGTTGGGTTAGGTTAGGTCATATTAAGTTATTGATGTATATAAAGGTCCCACGGAGACGGAGAAGCCAACTCACCAGGAATGTTGTCGAATATTACCGCCGAGATGTTAGATTGGTTTAGGTTAGGTTATATTACGCTATTGATGTATATAAAGGTCCCACTGAGACGTAGGGGCCAACAAGCCAAGAATGTGGTTAAATATTACCGCCGAAATGTTAGGTTGGGTTAGGTTAGGTCATATTACGTTATTGGTGTATATAAAGTTCCCACGGAGACGTAGAGGCCATCTCGCCAGGATTGTTGTCAAATATTACCGCCGAGATGTTAGGTTGGGTTACGTTAGGTTATATTACGTTATGGACGTATATAAAGGTCCCACGGAGACGTAGAGGACAACAAGACAGGAATGTGGACAAATATTACCGCCGAGATGTTAGATTGGGTTAGGTTATGTTATATTACGTTATTGATGTATATAAAGATCCCACGGAGACGTAGAGGCCAACCCGCCAGGAATGTTGTCAAATATTATCGCCGAGATGATAGGTTGGGTTAGGTTAGTTTATATCACGTTATTGATGTATAAAAAGTTCCCACGGAGACGTGGAGTCCAACTCGCAAGGAATGTTGTCAAATATTACCGCCGAGATGTTAGGTTATATTACGTTATTGATGTATATAAAGGTCCCACGGAGACGTAGAGGCCAACAAGCCAGGAATGTGGTTAAATATTACCGCCGAAATGCTAGGTTGGGTTAGGTTAGGTCATATTAAGTCATTGATGTATATAAAGGTCCCACGGAGACGGAGAAGACAACTCACCAGGAATATTGTCGAATATTACCGCCGAGATGTTAGGTTGGGTTAGGTTAGTTTATATCACGTTATTGATGTATAAAAAGTTCCCACGGAGACGTAGAGGCCAACAAGCCAGGAATGTGGTTAAATATTAACGCCGAAATGCTAGGTTGGGTTAGGTTAGGTCATATTAAGTCATTGATGTATATAAAGGTCCCACGGAGACGGAGAAGACAACTCACCAGGAATATTGTCGAATATTACCGCCGAGATGTTAGGTTGGGTTAGGTTAGGTTATATTACGTTATTGATGTATATAAAGGTCCCACGGAGACGTAGAGGCCAACAAGCCAGGAATGTGGTTAAATATTAACGCCGAAATGCTAGGTTGGGTTAGGTTATGTCATATTAAGTCATTGATGTATATAAAGGTCCCACGGAGACGGAGAAGCCAACTCACCAGGAATATTGTCGAATATTACCGCCGAGATGTTAGGTTGGGTTAGGTTAGGTTATATTACGTTATTGATGTATATAAAGGTCCCACGGAGACGGAGAAGCTAACTCGCCAGGAATGTGGTCAAATATTACCGCCGAGATGTTAGGTTGGGTTAGGTTAGTTTATATCACGTTATTGATGTATAAAAAGTTCCCACGGAGACGTAGAGGCCAACAAGCCAGGAATGTGGTTAAATATTAACGCCGAAATGCTAGGTTGGGTTAGGTTAGGTCATATTAAGTCATTGATGTATATAAAGGTCCCACGGAGACGGAGAAGACAACTCACCAGGAATATTGTCGAATATTACCGCCGAGATGTTAGGTTGGGTTAGGTTAGGTTATATTACGTTATTGATGTATATAAAGGTCCCACGGAGACGTAGAGGCCAACAAGCCAGGAATGTGGTTAAATATTAACGCCGAAATGCTAGGTTGGGTTAGGTTATGTCATATTAAGTCATTGATGTATATAAAGGTCCCACGGAGACGGAGAAGCCAACTCACCAGGAATATTGTCGAATATTACCGCCGAGATGTTAGGTTGGGTTAGGTTAGGTTATATTACGTTATTGATGTATATAAAGGTCCCACGGAGACGTAGAAGCCAACAAGCCAAGAATGTGGTTAAATATTACCGCCGAAATGTTAGGTTGGGTTAGGTTATGTTATATTACGTTATTGATGTATATAAAGATCCCACGGAGACGTAGAGGCCAACTCGCCAGGAATGTTGTCAAATATTATCGCCGAGATGATAGGTTGGGTTAGGTTAGGTTATACTTCGTTATTAATGTATATGAAGATCCCACGGAGACGTAGAGGCCAACTCGCCAGGAATGATGTCAAATATTACCGCCGAGATGTTAGGTTGGATTAGGTTAGGTTATATTACGTTATTGATGTATAAAAAGGTCCCACGGAGAGGTAGAGGCCAACAAGCCTGGAATGTGGTCAAATATTACCGCCGAGGTGTTAGGTTGGGTTAGGTTAGGTTATATTACGTTATTGATGTATATAAATGTTCCAGGGAGTCGGAGATGCCAACTCGCCAGGAATGTTGTCAAATATTACCGCCGAGAAGTTAGGTTGGATTAGGTTAGGTTATATTACGTTATTGATGTATATAAAGGTCCCACGGAGACGGAGAAGCCAACTCGCCAGGAATGTTCTCAAATATTACCGCCGAGATGTTAGGTTGGGTTAGGTTAGGTCATATTACGTTATTGATGTATATGAAGGTCAAACGGAGACGTAGAGGCCAACTCGCCACGAATGTTGTCAAATGTTACCTCCGAGATGTTAGGTTGGGTTAGGTTAGGTTATATTACGTTATTGATGTATGTAAAGGTCCCATGGAGACGGAGAAGCCAACTCGACAGGAATGTTCTCAAATATTACCGCCGAGATGTTAGGTTGGGTTAGGTTAGGTTATATTACGTTACAGAAGAACGCTACTCAATCGAGCGCTAAATCCTCAGGTAAGGATAAGAAACCTGAGGAAACCGTGCGAGAGCACAAGATCTTATGCTCGAAAGCCTGCAAAGCGGCGTGGTTGAATTAGTGGTTGCCGCGGAGCCGTATTTAATCCACGACAAGCCGTCATGGATAGCAAACAGGGAGAAGACGGTTGCAATAATTCAGGCGACGCCGACACGCATCCGACCGATCACAGCCATCGCGCAAGGGCGTGGTTACGTCGCAGTATCGTGGTCGGATTGCGTCGTCATTGGAATATACGCGCCGCCGAGTTAGTCGTTGCAAGATTTCGATCAGCTCCTGGACGAAGTGGAGGGTGTAGTGCGAAATCACGCCTCGCAACCGACATTCGTACTGGGAGATTTCAACGCGCACGCGACTATGTGGCGCTCTTCCAGAACGACTCAGCGTGGACACTCGACGATGGACTGGGCAGCATCCGCGAATCTCAGACTGTTGAATCAAGGATCTGCCAGTACGTGCGTGCGTCCACAGGGCGAGAGCAAGGTCGACCTCTCGTTCGCGAACGACGCAGCATCTCGAAGAGTCACGAGCTGGAAAGTGGATCCGATCGAAACTTTATCTGATCACTTATATATAAGGATCGACATATCCACGGTACAAGGAAGAAGGGCAGCGGACCAGAAGCAAAATAGATGGTCGTTGCGAAAAATCGACGAAGATATGTTTATGGCGGCAACCCTCGCCGCTACCTGGCCGAGCGAACCGACCGAAGCGGCCGTAGTCGAGCGAGAAGCAGAATGGTTTACGAGGACGTTGACATCGGTGTGCAACGCAAGCATGCCGAAAATAAGGTCGAACCCCACTCGTAAACCCGTATATTGGTGGAGGAACGAGATCGCTCTTCTCCGTGCGGAGAGCACAAACGCACGGAGGCAATATACGAGATACCGGAAACGGAGGAATCCCGATTCGGTGAGGAAAGCGCAGCTCTATGAAGTTTACAAGGAGAAGAAAATAGAGCTGCAGGCGGCCATAAAGACATCAAAGGCACGAGCATGGGACGGGCTGCTGGAAACACTGCGCGAGGATCCGTGGGGGCGGCCGTACAAGATAGTAATGAATAAATTACGACCGTGGGCGCCCCCGTTAACGGAGACGATGGAGACGCCGTTCTTGAAGCGAGTTGTCGACACGCTCTTCCCACCGGAAGAGGCTACGTCGGCGAGCAACTCGCAAATTTCAGCACACATCGACCCGATCATCTGGTCGCTGGACAACGACGTCACCGAGGAGGAAATGGCTCGCGCCATAAAGCGCATGACAAAGAAGAACACCGCGCCCGGACCGGACGGAATTCCCGGCCGTGCCTGGTCGATGGCACTCAGTGTCCTGAATTCAAGATTGCGGAAGTTATTTACAGCATGCTTGAAGACGGGTACGTTTCCAGCAAGATGGAAAACCGGCAGATTAGTGTTGCTCCGAAAGCCGGGAAAATCGGAGGATTCACCGGCAGCGTACAGGCCGATAGTTTTGCTCGACGAGGTAGGAAAATTATTTGAAAGGATAATCCACAACCGCCTCGTCGAGCACCTGTCGCGAACCGGGCCGAACTTAGCCGAGAACCAATTCGGCTTCCGAGAAGGACGATCGACGATTGACGCGATTCGACAAGTGAAAAGTTTCGCCGAAAAGGCGATCGCCGCCGGGGGAGTCGTAATCGCGATATCTTTAGATATTAAGAATGCGTTCAACTCCCTCGAATGGAGTACGATACGTAGAGCGCTTGAAAAGCACGGGTTTCCGCGATACCTGCGAAGGGTCGTGGAAAATTACCTGAGCGACCGCGCGGTTCTCTACGATAGCCGGCATGGAATCGAGAAAAAGAAGATTGATCGCGGCGTTCCCCAGGGATCGGTCCTCGGACCGCTTCTCTGGAATCTCGGGTACAACGCGGTCCTGAAGCTGCCAATGCCGTCCGGCGTGCATCTCACGTGCTACGCGGATGACACGATGGTGTTGGCAGTCGACACGTGCCGGCAACGCGCAATCTGCCGGGCCGAAGTGGCAGTTGCGGTCGTGGCTAATACGATCAAGAAGATGGGGCTCCAGATGGCACCGGAGAAATCTGAAATCCTGTGCTTCAAGGGTCGAAGAAGAGACCCGCGAGGAGGAAACGAAGTGGTCAACATTGGACCATCCAAAGTTACAGTGGGGAGCGAGATGAAGTATCTCGGACTGCTCCTCGACGATAAATGGAACTTTGGTCTCCACTTCGCTCGTCAGGCCGTTCGACTGGATGCTGCGGCAAATTATCTAAGCCGCATCATGCCGAATCTGCACGGACCGGACGAGAAAGTAAGGAAAGTCTATGCTGGGGTGATAAAAAGCATTGCGCTTTACGGAGCCCCGGTATGGAGCGACGCGCTTAACAAAGGAGGCAGAAAGCTGCAGCTGCTGCGAAGCGCGTGGCGAAGAATAGCCATTCGGGTCATAAGAGGATATCGCACGATTTCCTACGACGCGGCAACAATGCTGGCGGGTCTCGCACCCCTGGAATACCTGGCGCAGGAAGACCTCATAGTGTACGAAACCCTTCGCACAACGCGCCAGGCAGAAGAAGAAGGTGCACCTGCTCCGACAAGGGACGAGATTAGAAGAGAAGCGAGACGCTTCACTTTCTCTAAATGGAAGGAGAAACTCGCACCTGCGACCAATCACAGGATCGTGGGAGCGATTCTACCCATCTTGGAAAACTGGGTAGAAAACAGGAGAGGGCAGCTCACCTTCAGAGTGACGCAGGTGCTGACTGGACATGGATGCTTCGGTCAGTACCTCTGCAAGATCGGAAAAGAGGCCACGGCTGAATGTCACCATTGCGGAGACGGAGACGACTCTGCGCAGCACACGTTGGAACGCTGTCCAGCGTGGCAAACGCTGCGCCACGCTCTCGTGGCAGAGATCGGACGGGATCTCTCGCCGACCAGCATCCTGCCGAAGATGCTGGAAGGGGAGAGATACTGGCGAGCCGTTACCTTGTTTTGCGACAAAGTGATGGCTGCGAAGGAAGCCGCCGAGCGCGAAAGAGAGCGCACGCTTTCTGCTCGACGAGCCTTACGTGGTCGGCGTTGTAGACGTTTGCCACGTTCCACTCCAAGGTAGGGGACTCTCGTCCGTCAGGGCGCGAGAGTCGCTCCAAAGTACCCACCGGGGAGCGGAGCTTCGCCGCCGCCGTCCATCTCAAACGCCGCAAGCGGGAGAAGAGGAAGACGACTTCGAAGATTGAAGACAGGCGCAAGAAATTCGACAAAGAGGTACGCGTGAGGAATGCATGCATTCGCACACAAGCGTAATAGAAAAGATTGCGCAAAGAAAAAGTAAATAAGAAAAAACAGAAAGAGCAGCCGAGCGCCGGCTAGACAGGATTTGGGTCAAGTCTATCCGGCACGCGCTCGACCGAGGAGAGGCAAACGACTGTGGTGGTTGCAGTCGTTGCCAATCTAAAGTATGAACTCGCACGCCAGCTATGAACAGAGAGTTCAAAGAACTCAGACACGAGGCGGGATGCTGGACGCGTTCGAAAGAGTTCCCGGCTACCCGCTACAAGTGTAGGAAGACCACCGCAGGGTTTTAGTCGGTAAGAGTCCGACATAATCGCGGATTTCCCAAAAAATCCACGGTATCCATGAGGATTTCCCTGCGAAAAAAAAAAAAAAAAAAAAAAAAAAAAAAAAAAAAAAAAAAAAAAAAAAGGTTATATTACGTTATTGATGTATATAAAGGTCCCACGGAGACGGAGAAGCTAACTCGCCAGGAATGTGGTCAAATATTACCGCCGAGATGTTAGGTTGGGTTAGGTTAGTTTATATCACGTTATTGATGTATAAAAAGTTCCCACGGAGACGTAGAGGCCAACAAGCCAGGAATGTGGTTAAATATTACCGCCGAAATGCTAGGTTGGGTTAGGTTAGGTCATATTAAGTCATTGATGTATATAAAGGTCCCACGGAGACGGAGAAGACAACTCACCAGGAATATTGTCGAATATTACCGCCGAGATGTTAGGTTGGGTTAGGTTAGGTTATATTACGTTATTGATGTATATAAAGGTCCCACGGAGACGTAGAGGCCAACTCGCCAGGAATGTTGTCAAATATTATCGCCGAGATGATAGGTTGGGTTAGGTTAGGTTATACTTCGTTATTAATGTATATGAAGATCCGACGGAGACGTAGAGGCCAACTCGCCAGGAATGATGTCAAATATTACCGCCGAGATGTTAGGTTGGATTAGGTTAGGTTATATTACGTTATTGATGTATAAAAAGGTCCCACGGAGAGGTAGAGGCCAACAAGCCTGGAATGTGGTCAAATATTACCGCCGAGATGTTAGGTTGGGTTAGGTTAGTTTATATTACGTTATTGATGAATAAAAAGGTCCCACGGAGACGTAGAGACCAACTCGCCAGGAATGTTGTCGAATATTACCGCCGAGATGTTAGGTTGGGTTAGGTTAGGTTATATTACGTTATTGATGTATATAAAGGTCCCACGGAGACGTAGAGGCCAACAAGCCAGGAATGTGGTTAAATATTAACGCCGAAATGCTAGGTTGGGTTAGGTTAGGTCATATTAAGTCATTGATGTATATAAAGGTCCCACGGAGACGGAGAAGCCATCTCACCAGTAATATTGTCGAATATTACCGCCGAGATGTTAGGTTGGGTTAGGTTAGGTTATATTACGTTATTGATGTATATAAAGGTCCCACGGAGACGTAGAAGCCAACAAGCCAAGAATGTGGTTAAATATTACCGCCAAAATGTTTGGTTGGGTTATGTTATGTTATATTACGTTATTGATGTATATAAAGATCCCACGGAGACGTAGAGGCCAACTCGCCAGGAATGTTGTCAAATATTATCGCCGAGATGATAGGTTGGGTTAGGTTAGGTTATACTTCGTTATTAATGTATATGAAGATCCCACGGAGACGTAGAGGCCAACTCGCCAGGAATGATGTCAAATATTACCGCCGAGATGTTAGGTTGGATTAGGTTAGGTTATATTACGTTATTGATGTATAAAAAGGTCCCACGGAGAGGTAGAGGCCAACAAGCCTGGAATGTGGTCAAATATTACCGCCGAGATGTTAGGTTGGGTTAGGTTAGGTGATATTTCGTTATTGATGTATATAAAGGTCCCACGGAGACGTAGAGGCCAACTCGCCAGGAATGATTTCAAATATTACCGCCGAGATGTTAGGTTGGATCAGGTTAGATTATATTACGTTATTGATGTATATGAAGGTCAAACGGAGACGTAGAGGCCAACTCGCCACGAATGTTGTCAAATGTTACCTCCGAGATGTTAGGTTGGGTTAGGTTAGGTTATATTACGTTATTGATGTATGTAAAGGTCCCATGGAGACGGAGAAGCCAACTCGCCAGGAATGTTCTCAAATATTACCGCCGAGATGTTAGGTTGGGTTAGGTTAGGTTATATTACGTTATTGATGTATATGAAGGTCAAACGGAGACGTAGAGGCCAACTCGCCACGAATGTTGTCAAATGTTACCTCCGAGATGTTAGGTTGGGTTAGGTTAGGTTATATTACGTTATTGATGTATGTAAAGGTCCCATGGAGACGGAGAAGCCAACTCGCCAGGAATGTTCTCAAATATTACCGCCGAGAGGTTAGGTTGGGTTAGGTTAGGTTATATTACGTTATTGATGTATATAAAGTTCCCACGGAGACGGAGAAGCTAACTCGCCAGGAATGTGGTCAAATATTACCGCCGAGATGTTAGGTTGGGTTAGGTTAGTTTATATCACGTTATTGATGTATAAAAAGTTCCCACGGAGACGTAGAGGCCAACAAGCCAGGAATGTGGTTAAATATTAACGCCGAAATGCTAGGTTGGGTTAGGTTAGGTCATATTAAGTCATTGATATATATAAAGGTCCCACGGAGACGGAGAAGACAACTCACCAGGAATATTGTCGAATATTACCGCCGAGATGTTAGGTTGGGTTAGGTTAGGTTATATTACGTTATTGATGTATATAAAGGTCCCACGGAGACGTAGACGCCAACAAGCCAGGAATGTGGTTAAATATTAACGCCAAAATGCTAGGTTGGGTTAGGTTAGGTCATATTAAGTCATTGATGTATATAAAGGTCCCACGGAGACGGAGAAGCCAACTCACCAGGAATATTGTCGAATATTACCGCCGAGATGTTAGGTTGGGTTAGGTTAGGTTATATTACGTTATTGATGTATATAAAGGTCCCACGGAGACGTAGAGGACAACAAGACAGGAATGTGGTCAAATATTACCGCCGAGATGTTAGATTGGGTTAGGTTATGTTATATTACGTTATTGATGTATATAAAGATCCCACGGAGACGTAGAGGCCAACCCGCCAGGAATGTTGTCAAATATTATCGCCGAGATGATAGGTTGGGTTAGGTTAGTTTATATCACGTTATTGATGTATAAAAAGTTCCCACGGAGACGTGGAGTCCAACTCGCCAGGAATGTTGTCAAATATTACCGCCGAGATGTTAGGTTGGGTTAGGTTAGGTTATATTACGTTATTGATGTATATAAAGGTCCCACGGAGACGTAGAGGCCAACAAGCCAGGAATGTGGTTAAATATTAACGCCGAAATGCTAGGTTGGGTTAGGTTAGGTCATATTAAGTCATTGATGTATATAAAGGTCCCACGGAGACGGAGAAGCCAACTCACCAGGAATATTGTCGAATATTACCGCCGAGATGTTAGGTTGGGTTAGGTTAGGTTATATTACGTTATTGATGTATATAAAGGTCCCACGGAGACGTAGAAGCCAACAAGCCAAGAATGTGGTTAAATATTACCGCCGAAATGTTAGGTTGGGTTAGGTTATGTTATATTACGTTATTGATGTATATAAAGATCCCACGGAGACGTAGAGGCCAACTCGCCAGGAATGTTGTCAAATATTATCGCCGAGATGATAGGTTGGGTTAGGTTAGGTTATACTTCGTTATTAATGTATATGAAGATCCCACGGTGACGTAGAGGCCAGCTCGCCAGGAATGATGTCAAATATTACCGCCGAGATGTTAGGTTGGATTAGGTTAGGTTATATTACGTTATTGATGTATAAAAAGGTCCCACGGAGAGGTAGAGGCCAACAAGCCTGGAATGTGGTCAAATATTACCGCCGAGATGTTAGGTTGGGTTAGGTTAGTTTATATTACGTTATTGATGTATATAAAGGTCCCACGGAGACGTAGGGGCCAACAAGACAGGAATGTGGTCAAATATTAACGCCGAAATGCTAGGTTGGGTTAGGTTAGGTCATATTAAGTCATTGATATATATAAAGGTCCCACGGAGACGGAGAAGACAACTCACCAGGAATATTGTCGAATATTACCGCCGAGATGTTAGGTTGGGTTAGGTTAGGTTATATTACGTTATTGATGTATATAAAGGTCCCACGGAGACGTAGAGGCCAACAAGCCAGGAATGTGGTTAAATATTAACGCCAAAATGCTAGGTTGGGTTAGGTTAGGTCATATTAAGTCATTGATGTATATAAAGGTCCCACGGAGACGGAGAAGCCAACTCACCAGGAATATTGTCGAATATTACCGCCGAGATGTTAGGTTGGGTTAGGTTAGGTTATATTACGTTATTGATGTATATAAAGGTCCCACGGAGACGTAGAGGACAACAAGACAGGAATGTGGTCAAATATTACCGCCGAGATGTTAGATTGGGTTAGGTTATGTTATATTACGTTATTGATGTATATAAAGATCCCACGGAGACGTAGAGGCCAACCCGCCAGGAATGTTGTCAAATATTATCGCCGAGATGATAGGTTGGGTTAGGTTAGTTTATATCACGTTATTGATGTATAAAAAGTTCCCACGGAGACGTGGAGTCCAACTCGCCAGGAATGTTGTCAAATATTACCGCCGAGATGTTAGGTTGGGTTAGGTTAGGTTATATTACGTTATTGATGTATATAAAGGTCCCACGGAGACGTAGAGGCCAACAAGCCAGGAATGTGGTTAAATATTAACGCCGAAATGCTAGGTTGGGTTAGGTTAGGTCATATTAAGTCATTGATGTATATAAAGGTCCCACGGAGACGGAGAAGCCAACTCACCAGGAATATTGTCGAATATTACCGCCGAGATGTTAGGTTGGGTTAGGTTAGGTTATATTACGTTATTGATGTATATAAAGGTCCCACGGAGACGTAGAAGCCAACAAGCCAAGAATGTGGTTAAATATTACCGCCGAAATGTTAGGTTGGGTTAGGTTATGTTATATTACGTTATTGATGTATATAAAGATCCGACGGAGACGTAGAGGCCAACTCGCCAGGAATGTTGTCAAATATTATCGCCGAGATGATAGGTTGGGTTAGGTTAGGTTATACTTCGTTATTAATGTATATGAAGATCCCACGGTGACGTAGAGGCCAGCTCGCCAGGAATGATGTCAAATATTACCGCCGAGATGTTAGGTTGGATTAGGTTAGGTTATATTACGTTATTGATGTATAAAAAGGTCCCACGGAGAGGTAGAGGCCAACAAGCCTGGAATGTGGTCAAATATTACCGCCGAGATGTTAGGTTGGGTTAGGTTAGTTTATATTACGTTATTGATGTATATAAAGGTCCCACGGAGACGTAGGGGCCAACAAGACAGGAATGTGGTCAAATATTAACGCCGAAATGCTAGGTTGGGTTAGGTTAGGTCATATTAAGTCATTGATATATATAAAGGTCCCACGGAGACGGAGAAGACAACTCACCAGGAATATTGTCGAATATTACCGCCGAGATGTTAGGTTAGGTTAGGTTAGGTTATATTACGTTATTGATGTATATAAAGGTCCCACGGAGACGTAGAGGCCAACAAGCCAGGAATGTGGTTAAATATTAACGCCGAAATGCTAGGTTGGGTTAGGTTAGGTCATATTAAGTCATTGATGTATATAAAGGTCCCACGGAGACGGAGAAGCCAACTCACCAGGAATATTGTCGAATATTACCGCCGAGATGTTAGGTTGGGTTAGGTTAGGTTATATTACGTTATTGATGTATATAAAGGTCCCACGGAGACGTAGAGGACAACAAGACAGGAATGTGGTCAAATATTACCGCCGAGATGTTAGATTGGGTTAGGTTATGTTATATTACGTTATTGATGTATATAAAGATCCCACGGAGACGTAGAGGCCAAACCGCCAGGAATGTTGTCAAATATTATCGCCGAGATGATAGGTTGGGTTAGGTTAGTTTATATCACGTTATTGATGTATAAAAAGTTCCCACGGAGACGTGGAGTCCAACTCGCCAGGAATGTTGTCAAATATTACCGCCGAGATGTTAGGTTGGGTTAGGTTATGTTATATTACGTTATTGACGTATGTAAAGATCCCACGGAGACGCAGAGGCCAACAAGCCAGGAATGTTGTCAAATATTATCGCCGAGATGATAGGTTGGGTTAGGTTAGGTTATATTTCGTTATTGATGTATATGAAGGTCCCACGGAGACGTAGAGGCCAACACGCCAGTAATGATTTCAAATATTACCGCCGAGATGTTAGGTTGGATTAGGTTAGGTTATATTACGTTATTGATTTATATAAAGGTCAAACGGAGACGTAGACGCCAACTCGCCAGGTATGTTTTCAATAATTACCGCGGAAATGTTATGTTGGGTTAGGTTAGGTAATATTACGTTACTGACGTATATGAGGGTTACACGGAGACGTAGAGGTCAACTCGCCAGGAATGTTGTCAAATATTACCGCCGAGATGTTAGGTTGGGTTGGGTTAGGTTATATTACGTTATTGATGTATATAAAGGTCCCACGGAGACGGAGAAGCTAACTCGCCAGGAATGTGGTCAAATATTACAGCCGAGATGTTAGGTTGGGTTAGGTTAGTTCATATCACGTTATTGATGTATAAGAAGTTCCCACGGAGACGTGGAGGCCAACTCGCCAGGAATGTTGTCCAATATTACCGCCGAGATGTTAGGTTGGGTCAGGTTAGGTTATATTACGTTATTGATGTATATAAAGGTCCCAGGGAGTCGGAGATGCCAACTCGCCAGGAATGTTGTCAAATATTACCGCCGAGAAGTTAGGTTGGGTTAGGTTAGGTTATATTACGTTATTGATGTATATAAAGGTCCCACGGAGACGTGGAAGCCAACTCGCCAGGAATGTGGTTAAATATTACCGCCGAAATGCTAGGTTGGGTTAGGTTAGGTCATATTAAGTTATTGATGTATATAAAGGTCCCACGGAGACGGAGAAGCCAACTCACCAGGAATGTTGTCGAATATTACCGCCGAGATGTTAGATTGGTTTAGGTTAGGTTATATTACGCTATTGATGTATATAAAGGTCCCACTGAGACGTAGGGGCCAACAAGCCAAGAATGTGGTTAAATATTACCGCCGAAATGTTAGGTTGGGTTAGGTTAGGTCATATTACGTTATTGGTGTATATAAAGTTCCCACGTAGACGTAGAGGCCAACTCGCCAGGATTGTTGTCAAATATTACCGCCGAGATGTTAGGTTGGGTTAGGTTAGGTTATATTACGTTATGGACGTATATAAAGGTCCCACGGAGACGTAGAGGCCAACAAGCCAGGAATGTGGTCAAATATTACCGCCGAGGTGTTAGGTTGGGTTAGGTTAGTTTATATCACGTTATTGATGTATAAAAAGGTCCCACGGAGACGTAGAGACCAACTCGCCAGGAATGTTGTCAAATGTTACCTCCGAGATGTTAGGTTGGGTTAGGTTAGGTTATATTACGTTATTGATGTATGTAAAGGTCCCATGGAGACGGAGAAGCCAACTCGCCAGGAATGTTCTCAAATATTACCGCCGAGATGTTAGGTTGGGTTATGTTAGGTTATATTACGTTATTGATGCATATAAAGGTCCCACGGAGACGGAGAAGCTAACTCGCCAGGAATGTTGTCCAATATTACCGCCGAGATGTTAGGTTGGGTTAGGTTAGGTTATATTACGTTATTGATGTATATAAAGGTTCCAGGGGGTCGGAGATGCCAACTCGCCAGGAATGTTGTCAAATATTACCGCCGAGATGTTAGGTTGGGTTAGGTTAGGTTATATTACGTTATTGATGTATATAAAGGTCCCACGGAGACGTAGAAGCCAACTCGCCAGGAATGTGGTTAAATATTACCGCCGAAATGCTAGGTTGGGTTAGGTTAGGTCATATTAAGTTATTGATGTATATAAAGGTCCCACGGAGACGTAGAGGCCAACTCGCCAGGAATGTTGTCAAATATTACCGCCGAGATGTTAGGTTGGTTTAGGACAGGTAATATTACGTTATTGATGTATATGAAGGTCCCACGGTGACGTAGAGGCCAACTCGCCAGGAATGTTGTCAAATATTACCGCCGATGTGTTAGGTTGGGTTAGGTTAGGTTATACTACGTTATTGATGTATATGAAGGCCCCACGGAGACGTAGATGCCAACTCGCCAGGAATGTTGTCAAATATTACCGCCGAGATGATAGGTTGGGTTAGGTTAGGTTATATTACGTTATTGATGTATATGAAGGCCCCACGGAGACGTAGAGGCCAACTCGCGAGGAATGTTGTCAAATATTACCGCCGAGATGATAGGTTGGGTTAGGTTAGGTTATATTACGTTATTGATGTATATGAAGTTCCCACGGAGACGTAGAGGCCAACTCGCCAGGAATGTTGTCAAATATTACCGCCGATGTGTTAGGTTGGGTTAGGTTAGGTTATACTACGTTATTGATGTATATGAAGGCCCCACGGAGACGTAGATGCCAACTCGCCAGGAATGTTGTCAAACATTACCGCCGAGATGTTAGGTTGGGCTAGGTTAGGTTATATTACGTTATTGATGTATATAAAGGTCCCACGGAAACATAGAGGCCAACAAGCCAGGAATGTTGTCAAATATTACCGCCGAGATGTTACGTTGGTTTAGGTTAGGTTAAATTACGTTATTGATGTATATAAAAGTCCCACGGAGGCGTAGAGGCCAACTCGCCAGGAATGTTGTCAAACATTACCGCCGAGATGTTAGGTTGGGTTAGGTTAGGTAATATTACGTTATTGATGTATATGAAGGTCCCACGGTGACGTAGAGGCCAACTCGCCAGGAATGTTGTCAAATATTACCGCCGAGATGATAGGTTGGGCTAGGTTAGGTTATATTACGTTATTGATGTATATAAAGGTCCCACGGAAACATAGAGGCCAACAAGCCAGGAATGTTGTCAAATATTACCGCCGAGATGTTAGGTTGGGTTAGGACATGTAATATTATGTTATTGATGTATATGAAGGCCCCACGGAAACATGGAGGCAAACAAGACAGGAATGTTGTCAAATATTGCCGCCGAGATGATAGGTTGGGCTAGGTTAGGTTATATTACGTTATTGATGTATATAAAGGTCCCACGTAAACATAGAGGCCAACAGGCCAGGAATGTTGTCAAATATTACCGCCGAGATGTTACGTTGGTTTAGGTTAGGTTAAATTACGTTATTGATGTATATAAAAGTCCCACGGAGGCGTAGAGGCCAACTCGCCAGGAATGTTGTCAAACATTACCGCCGAGATGATAGGTTGGGTTAGTTTAGGTTATATTACGTTATTGATGTATATCAAGGCCCCACGGAGACGTAGAGGGCAACTCGCCAGGAATGTTGTCAAATATTACCGCCGAGATGATAGGTTGGGTTAGGTTAGGTTATATTACGTTATTGATGTATATGAAGGCCCCACGGAGACGTAGAGGCCAACTCGCCAGGAATGTTGTCAAATATTACCGCCGAGATGATAGGTTGGGTTAGGTTAGGTTATATTACGTTATTGATGTATATGAAGGCCCCACGGAGACGTAGAGGCCAACTCGCGAGGAATGTTGTCAAATATTACCGCCGAGATGATAGGTTGGGTTAGGTTAGGTTATATTACGTTATTGATGTATATGAAGTTCCCACGGAGACGTAGAGGCCAACTCGCCAGGAATGTTGTCAAATATTACCGCCGATGTGTTAGGTTGGGTTAGGTTAGGTTATACTACGTTATTGATGTATATGAAGGCCCCACGGAGACGTAGATGCCAACTCGCCAGGAATGTTGTCAAATATTACCGCCGAGATGATAGGTTGGGTTAGGTTAGGTTATATTACGTTATTGATGCATATGAAGGTCCCACGGAGACGTAGAGGCCAACTCGCCAGGAATGTTGTCAAATATTACCGCCGAGATGTTAGGTTGGTTTAGGACAGGTAATATTACGTTATTGATGTATATGAAGGTCCCACGGTGACGTAGAGGCCAACTCGCCAGGAATGTTGTCAAATATTACCGCCGATGTGTTAGGTTGGGTTAGGTTAGGTTATACTACGTTATTGATGTATATGAAGGCCCCACGGAGACGTAGATGCCAACTCGCCAGGAATGTTGTCAAATATTACCGCCGAGATGATAGGTTGGGTTAGGTTAGGTTATATTACGTTATTGATGTATATGAAGGCCCCACGGAGACGTAGAGGCCAACTCGCGAGGAATGTTGTCAAATATTACCGCCGAGATGATAGGTTGGGTTAGGTTAGGTTATATTACGTTATTGATGTATATGAAGTTCCCACGGAGACGTAGAGGCCAACTCGCCAGGAATGTTGTCAAATATTACCGCCGATGTGTTAGGTTGGGTTAGGTTAGGTTATACTACGTTATTGATGTATATGAAGGCCCCACGGAGACGTAGATGCCAACTCGCCAGGAATGTTGTCAAACATTACCGCCGAGATGTTAGGTTGGGCTAGGTTAGGTTATATTACGTTATTGATGTATATAAAGGTCCCACGGAAACATAGAGGCCAACAAGCCAGGAATGTTGTCAAATATTACCGCCGAGATGTTACGTTGGTTTAGGTTAGGTTAAATTACGTTATTGATGTATATAAAAGTCCCACGGAGGCGTAGAGGCCAACTCGCCAGGAATGTTGTCAAACATTACCGCCGAGATGTTAGGTTGGGTTAGGTTAGGTAATATTACGTTATTGATGTATATGAAGGTCCCACGGTGACGTAGAGGCCAACTCGCCAGGAATGTTGTCAAATATTACCGCCGAGATGATAGGTTGGGCTAGGTTAGGTTATATTACGTTATTGATGTATATAAAGGTCCCACGGAAACATAGAGGCCAACAAGCCAGGAATGTTGTCAAATATTACCGCCGAGATGTTAGGTTGGGTTAGGACATGTAATATTATGTTATTGATGTATATGAAGGCCCCACGGAAACATGGAGGCAAACAAGACAGGAATGTTGTCAAATATTGCCGCCGAGATGATAGGTTGGGCTAGGTTAGGTTATATTACGTTATTGATGTATATAAAGGTCCCACGTAAACATAGAGGCCAACAGGCCAGGAATGTTGTCAAATATTACCGCCGAGATGTTACGTTGGTTTAGGTTAGGTTAAATTACGTTATTGATGTATATAAAAGTCCCACGGAGGCGTAGAGGCCAACTCGCCAGGAATGTTGTCAAACATTACCGCCGAGATGATAGGTTGGGTTAGTTTAGGTTATATTACGTTATTGATGTATATCAAGGCCCCACGGAGACGTAGAGGGCAACTCGCCAGGAATGTTGTCAAATATTACCGCCGAGATGATAGGTTGGGTTAGGTTAGGTTATATTACGTTATTGATGTATATGAAGGCCCCACGGAGACGTAGAGGCCAACTCGCCAGGAATGTTGTCAAATATTACCGCCGAGATGTAACGTTGGTTTAGGTTAGGTTAAATTACGTTATTGATGTATATGAAGGTCCCACTGAGAGGTAGAGGCCAACTCGCCAGGAATGTTGTCAAATATTAGTGCCGAGATGTTAGGTTGGGTTAAGTTAGGTAATATTACGTTATTGATGTATATAAAATTCCCACGGAGACGTAGAGGCCAACTCGCCAGGAATGTTGTAAAATATTAGTGCCGAGATCTTAGGTTGGGTTAGGTTAGGTTATATTACGTTATTGATGTATATGAAGTTCCCACGGAGACGTAGAGGCCAACTCGCCAGGAATGTTGTCAAATATTACCGCCGATGTGTTAGGTTGGGTTGGGTTAGGTTATACTACGTTATTGATGTATATGAAGGCCCCACGGAGACGTAGATGCCAACTCGCCAGGAATGTTGTCAAATATTACCGCCGAGATGATAGGTTGGGTTAAGTTAGGTTATATTACGTTATTGATGTATATGAAGGTCACACGGAGACGTAGAGGCCAACTCGCCAGGAATGATGTCAAATATTACCGCCGAGATGATAGGTTGGGCTAGGTTAGGTTATATTACGTTATTGATGTATATAAAGGTCCCACGGAGACATAGAGGCCAACAGGCCAGGAATGTTGTCAAATATTACCGCCGAGATGTCACGTTGGTTTAGGTTAGGTTAAATTACGTTATTGATGTATATAAAAGTCCCACGGAGGCGTAGAGGCCAACTCGCCAGGAATGTTGTCAAACATTACCGCCGAGATGATAGGTTGGGTTAGTTTAGGTTATATTACGTTATTGATGTATATGAAGGCCCCACGGAGACGTAGAGGCCAACTCGCGAGGAATGTTGTCAAATATTACCGCCGAGATGATAGGTTGGGTTAGGTTAGGTTATATTACGTTATTGATGTATATGAAGGCCCCACGGAGACGTAGAGGCCAACTCGCCAGGAGTGTTGTCAAATACTACCGCCCAGATGTTACGTTGGTTTAGGTTAGGTTAAATTACGTTATTGATGTATATGAAGGTCCCACTGAGAGGTAGAGGCCAACTCGCCAGGAATGTTGTCAAATATTAGTGCCGAGATGTTAGGTTGGGTTAAGTTAGGTAATATTACGTTATTGATGTATATAAAATTCCCACGGAGACGTAGAGGCCAACTCGCCAGGAATGTTGTCAAATATTACCGCCGATGTGTTAGGTTGGGTTAGGTTAGGTTATACTACGTTATTGATGTATATGAAGGCCCCACGGAGACGTAGATGCCAACTCGCCAGGAATGTTGTCAAATATTACCGCCGAGATGATAGGTTGGGTTAGGTTAGGTTATATTACGTTATTGATGTATATGAAGGTCCCACGGAGACGTAGAGTCCAACTCGCCAGGAATGTTGTCAAATATTACCGCCGAGATGATAGGTTGGGCTAGGTTAGGTTATATTACGTTATTGATGTATATAAAGGTCCCACGGAAACATAGAGGCCAACAAGGCAGGAATGTTGTCAAATATTACCGCCGAGATGTTAGGTTGGGTTAGGACAGGTAATATTATGTTATTGATGTATATGAAGGCCCCACGGAAACATGGAGGCCAACAAGACAGGAATGTTGTCAAATATTACCGCCGAGATGATAGGTTGGGCTAGGTTAGGTTATATTACGTTATTGATGTATATGAAGGCCCCACGGAGACGTAGAGGCCAACTCGCCAGGAATGTTGTCAAATATTACCGCCGAGATGTTACGTTGGTTTAGGTTAGGTTAAATTACGTTATTGATGTACATGAAGGTCCCACTGAGAGGTAGAGGCCAACTCGCCAGGAATGTTGTCAAATATTAGTGCCGAGATGTTAGGTTGGGTTAAGATAGGTAATATTATGTTATTGATGTATATGAAGGTCCCACGGAAACATGGAGGCCAACAAGACAGGAATGTTGTCAAGTATTACCGCCGAGATGTTATGTTGGTTTAGGTTAGGTTAAATTACGTTATTGATGTATATGAAGGTCCTACGGAGAGGTAGAGGCCAACTCGCCAGGAATGTTGTCAAATATTAGTGCCGAGATGTTGGGTTGGGTTAGGTTAGGTTATACTACGTTATTGATGTATATGAAGGCCCCACGGAGACGTAGAGGCCAACTCGCCAGGAATGTTGTCAAATATTACCGCCGAGATGTTACGTTGGTTTAGGTTAGGTAATATTACGTTATTGATGTATATGAAGGTCCCACGGTGACGTAGAGGCCAACTCGCCAGGAATGTTGTCAAATATTACCGCCGATGTGTTAGGTTGGGTTAGGTTAGGTTATACTACGTTATTGATGTATATGAAGGCCCCACGGAGACGTAGATGCCAACTCGCCAGGAATGTTGTCAAATATTACCGCCGAGATGATAGGTTGGGTTAGGTTAGGTTATATTACGTTATTGATGTATATGAAGGTCCCACGGAGACGTAGAGGCCAACTCGCCAGGAATGTTGTCAAATATTACCGCCGAGATGATAGGTTGGGCTAGGTTAGGTTATATTACGTTATTGATGTATATAAAGGTCCCACGGAAACATAGAGGCCAACAAGCCAGGAATGTTGTCAAATATTACCGCCGAGATGTTAGGTTGGGTTAGGACAGGTAATATTATGTTATTGATGTATATGAAGGTCCCACGGAAACATGGAGGCCAACAAGACAGGAATGTTGTCAAGTATTACCGCCGAGATGTTATGTTGGTTTAGGTTAGGTTAAATTACGTTATTGATGTATATGAAGGTCCTACGGAGAGGTAGAGGCCAACTCGCCAGGAATGTTGTCAAATATTAGTGCCGAGATGTTGGGTTGGGTTAGGTTAGGTTATACTACGTTATTGATGTATATGAAGGCACCACGGAGACGTAGAGGCCAACTCGCCAGGAATGTTGTCAAATATTACCGCCGAGATGTTACGTTGGTTTAGGTTAGGTAATATTACGTTATTGATGTATATGAAGGTCCCACGGTGACGTAGAGGCCAACTCGCCAGGAATGTTGTCAAATATTACCGCCGATGTGTTAGGTTGGGTTAGGTTAGGTTATACTACGTTATTGATGTATATGAAGGCCCCACGGAGACGTACATGCCAACTCGCCAGGAATGTTGTCAAATATTACCGCCGAGATGATAGGTTGGGTTAGGTTAGGTTATATTACGTTATTGATGTATATGAAGGTCCCACGGAGACGTAGAGGCCAACTCGCCAGGAATGTTGTCAAATATTACCGCCGAGATGATAGGTTGGGTTAGGTTAGGTTATATTACGTTATTGATGTATATGAAGGTCACACGGAGACGTAGAGGCCAACTCGCCAGGAATGTTGTCAAATATTACCGCCGAGATGATAGGTTGGGCTAGGTTAGGTTATATTACGTTATTGATGTATATAAAGGTCCCACGGAAACATAGAGGCCAACAAGCCAGGAATGTCGTTAAATATTACCGCCGAGATGTTACGTTGGTTTAGGTTAGGTTAAATTACGTTATTGATGTATATAAAAGTCCCACGGAGGCGTAGAGGCCAACCCGCCAGGAATGTTGTCAAACATTACCGCCGAGATGATAGGTTGGGTTAGTTTAGGTTATATTACGTTATTGATGTATATGAAGGCCCCACGGAGACGTAGATGCCAACTCGCCAGGAATGTTGTCAAATATTACCGCCGAGATGATAGGTTGGGTTAGGTTAGGTTATATTACGTTATTGATGTATATGAAGGCCCCACGGAGACGTAGAGGCCAACTCGCCAGGAATGTTGTCAAATATTACCGCCGAGATGTTACGTTGGTTTAGGTTAGGTTAAATTACGTTATTGATGTATATGAAGGCCCCACGGAGACGTAGAGGCCAACTCGCCAGGAATGTTGTCAAATATTACCGCCGAGATGTTACGTTGGGTTAGGTTAGGTTATATTACGTTATTGATGTATATGAAGGCCCCACGGAGACGTAGAGGCCAACTCGCCAGGAATGTTGTCAAATATTACCGCCGAGATGTTACGTTGGTTTAGGTTAGGTTAAATTACGTTATTGATGTATATGAAGGCCCCACGGAGACGTAGAGGCCAACTCGCCAGGAATGTTGTCAAATATTACCGCCGAGATGTTACGTTGGTTTAGGTTAGGTTAAATTACGTTATTGATGTATATGAAGGTCCCACTGAGAGGTAGAGGCCAACTCGCCAGGAATGTTGTCAAATATTAGTGCCGAGATGTTAGGTTGGGTTAAGATAGGTAATATTATGTTATTGATGTATATGAAGGTCCCACGGAAACATGGAGGCCAACAAGACAGGAATGTTGTCAAGTATTACCGCCGAGATGTTATGTTGGTTTAGGTTAGGTTAAATTACGTTATTGATGTATATGAAGGTCCTACGGAGAGGTAGAGGCCAACTCGCCAGGAATGTTGTCAAATATTAGTGCCGAGATGTTGGGTTGGGTTAGGTTAGGTTATACTACGTTATTGATGTATATGAAGGCCCCACGGAGACGTAGAGGCCAACTCGCCAGGAATGTTGTCAAATATTACCGCCGAGATGTTACGTTGGTTTAGGTTAGGTAATATTACGTTATTGATGTATATGAAGGTCCCACTGAGAGGTAGAGGCCAACAAGGCAGGAATGTTGTCAAATATTAGTGCCGAGATGTTAGGTTGGGTTAAGTTAGGTAATATTACGTTATTGATGTATATAAAATTCCCACGGAGACGTAGAGGCCAACTCGCCAGGAATGTTGTAAAATATTAGTGCCGAGATCTTAGGTTGGGTTAGGTTAGGTTATATTACGTTATTGATGTATATGAAGTTCCCACGGAGACGTAGAGGCCAACTCGCCAGGAATGTTGTCAAATATTACCGCCGATGTGTTAGGTTGGGTTAGGTTAGGTTATACTACGTTATTGATGTATATGAAGGCCCCACGGAGACGTAGATGCCAACTCGCCAGGAATGTTGTCAAATATTACCGCCGAGATGATAGGTTGGGCTAGGTTAGGTTATATTACGTTATTGATGTATATAAAGGTCCCACGGAAACATAGAGGCCAACAAGGCAGGAATGTTGTCAAATATTACCGCCGAGATGTTAGGTTGGGTTAGGACAGGTAATATTATGTTATTGATGTATATGAAGGTCCCACGGAAACATGGAGGCCAACAAGACAGGAATGTTGTCAAGTATTACCGCCGAGATGTTATGTTGGTTTAGGTTAGGTTAAATTACGTTATTGATGTATATGAAGGTCCTACGGAGAGGTAGAGGCCAACTCGCCAGGAATGTTGTCAAATATTAGTGCCGAGATGTTGGGTTGGGTTAGGTTAGGTTATACTACGTTATTGATGTATATGAAGGCCCCACGGAGACGTAGAGGCCAACTCGCCAGGAATGTTGTCAAATATTACCGCCGAGATGTTACGTTGGTTTAGGTTAGGTAATATTACGTTATTGATGTATATGAAGGTCCCACGGTGACGTAGAGGCCAACTCGCCAGGAATGTTGTCAAATATTACCGCCGATGTGTTAGGTTGGGTTAGGTTAGGTTATACTACGTTATTGATGTATATGAAGGCCCCACGGAGACGTAGATGCCAACTCGCCAGGAATGTTGTCAAATATTACCGCCGAGATGATAGGTTGGGTTAGGTTAGGTTATATTACGTTATTGATGTATATGAAGGTCCCACGGAGACGTAGAGGCCAACTCGCCAGGAATGTTGTCAAATATTACCGCCGAGATGATAGGTTGGGTTAGGTTAGGTTATATTACGTTATTGATGTATATGAAGGTCACACGGAGACGTAGAGGCCAACTCGCCAGGAATGTTGTCAAATATTACCGCCGAGATGATAGGTTGGGCTAGGTTAGGTTATATTACGTTATTGATGTATATAAAGGTCCCACGGAAACATAGAGGCCAACAAGCCAGGAATGTCGTCAAATATTACCGCCGAGATGTTACGTTGGTTTAGGTTAGGTTAAATTACGTTATTGATGTATATAAAAGTCCCACGGAGGCGTAGAGGCCAACCCGCCAGGAATATTGTCAAACATTACCGCCGAGATGATAGGTTGGGTTAGTTTAGGTTATATTACGTTATTGATGTATATGAAGGCCCCACGGAGACGTAGATGCCAACTCGCCAGGAATGTTGTCAAATATTACCGCCGAGATGTTACGTTGGTTTAGGTTAGGTTAAATTACGTTATTGATGTATATGAAGGTCCCACTGAGAGGTAGAGGCCAACTCGCCAGGAATGTTGTCAAATATTAGTGCCGAGATGTTAGGTTGGGTTAAGTTAGGTAATATTACGTTATTGATGTATATAAAATTCCCACGGAGACGTAGAGGCCAACTCGCCAGGAATGTTGTAAAATATTAGTGCCGAGATCTTAGGTTGGGTTAGGTTAGGTTATATTACGTTATTGATGTATATGAAGTTCCCACGGAGACGTAGAGGCCAACTCGCCAGGAATGTTGTCAAATATTACCGCCGATGTGTTAGGTTGGGTTAGGTTAGGTTATACTACGTTATTGATGTATATGAAGGCCCCACGGAGACGTAGATGCCAACTCGCCAGGAATGTTGTCAAATATTACCGCCGAGATGATAGGTTGGGTTAGGTTAGGTTATATTACGTTATTGATGTATATGAAGGTCCCACGGAGACGTAGAGGCCAACTCGCCAGGAATGTTGTCAAATATTACCGCCGAGATGATAGGTTGGGCTAGGTTAGGTTATATTACGTTATTGATGTATATAAAGGTCCCACGGAAACATAGAGGCCAACAAGGCAGGAATGTTGTCAAATATTACCGCCGAGATGTTAGGTTGGGTTAGGACAGGTAATATTATGTTATTGATGTATATGAAGGCCCCACGGAAACATGGAGGCCAACAAGACAGGAATGTTGTCAAATATTACCGCCGAGATGATAGGTTGGGCTAGGTTAGGTTATATTACGTTATTGATGTATATGAAGGCCCCACGGAGACGTAGAGGCCAACTCGCCAGGAATGTTGTCAAATATTACCGCCGAGATGTTACGTTGGTTTAGGTTAGGTTAAATTACGTTATTGATGCATATGAAGGTCCCACTGAGAGGTAGAGGCCAACTCGCCAGGAATGTTGTCAAATATTAGTGCCGAGATGTTAGGTTGGGTTAAGATAGGTAATATTATGTTATTGATGTATATGAAGGTCCCACGGAAACATGGAGGCCAACAAGACAGGAATGTTGTCAAGTATTACCGCCGAGATGTTATGTTGGTTTAGGTTAGGTTAAATTACGTTATTGATGTATATGAAGGTCCTACGGAAAGGTAGAGGCCAACTCGCCAGGAATGTTGTCAAATATTAGTGCCGAGATTTTGGGTTGGGTTAGGTTAGGTTATACTACGTTATTGATGTATATGAAGGCCCCACGGAGACGTAGAGGCCAACTCGCCAGGAATGTTGTCAAATATTACCGCCGAGATGTTACGTTGGTTTAGGTTAGGTAATATTACGTTATTGATGTATATGAAGGTCCCACGGTGACGTAGAGGCCAACTCGCCAGGAATGTTGTCAAATATTACCGCCGATGTGTTAGGTTGTGTTAGGTTAGGTTATACTACGTTATTGATGTATATGAAGGCCCCACGGAGACGTACATGCCAACTCGCCAGGAATGTTGTCAAATATTACCGCCGAGATGATAGGTTGGGTTAGGTTAGGTTATATTACGTTATTGATGTATATGAAGGTCCCACGGAGACGTAGAGGCCAACTCGCCAGGAATGTTGTCAAATATTACCGCCGAGATGATAGGTTGGGCTAGGTTAGGTTATATTACGTTATTGATGTATATAAAGGTCCCACGGAAACATAGAGGCCAACAAGCCAGGAATGTTGTCAAATATTACCGCCGAGATGTTAGGTTGGGTTAGGACAGGTAATATTATGTTATTGATGTATATGAAGGCCCCACGGAAACATGGAGGCCAACAAGACAGGAATGTTGTCAAATATTACCGCCGAGATGATAGGTTGGGCTAGGTTAGGTTATATTACGTTATTGATGTATATAAAGGTCCCACGGAAACATAGAGGCCAACAATCCAGGAATGTTGTCAAATATTACCGCCGAGATGTTACGTTGGTTTAGGTTAGGTTAAATTACGTTATTGATGTATATAAAAGTCCCACGGAGGCGTAGATGCCAACTCGCCAGGAATGTTGTCAAACATTACCGCCGAGATGTTAGGTTGGGCTAGGTTAGGTTATATTACGTTATTGATGTATATAAAGGTCCCACGGAAACATAGAGGCCAACTCGCCAGGAATGTTGTCAAACATTACCGCCGAGATGATAGGTTGGGTTAGGTTAGGTTAAGTTACGTTATTGATGTATATGAAGGTCCCACTGAGAGGTAGAGGCCAACTCGCCAGGAATGTTGTCAAATATTAGTGCCGAGATGTTAGGTTGGGTTAAGTTAGGTAATATTACGTTATTGATGTATATAAAATTCCCACGGAGACGTAGAGGCCAACTCGCCAGGAATGTTGTAAAATATTAGTGCCGAGATCTTAGGTTGGGTTAGGTTAGGTTATATTACGTTATTGATGTATATGAAGTTCCCACGGAGACGTAGAGGCCAACTCGCCAGGAATGTTGTCAAATATTACCGCCGAGATGTTACGTTGGTTTAGGTTAGGTAATATTACGTTATTGATGTATATGAAGGTCCCACGGTGACGTAGAGGCCAACTCGCCAGGAATGTTGTCAAATATTACCGCCGATGTGTTAGGTTGGGTTAGGTTAGGTTATACTACGTTATTAATGTATATGAAGGCCCCACGGAGACGTAGATGCCAACTCGCCAGGAATGTTGTCAAATATTACCGCCGAGATGATAGGTTGGGTTAGGTTAGGTTATATTACGTTATTGAGTATATGAAGGTCCCACGGAGACGTAGAGGCCAACTCGCCAGGAATGTTGTCAAATATTACCGCCGAGATGATAGGTTGGGCTAGGTTAGGTTATATTACGTTATTGATGTATATAAAGGTCCCACGGAAACATAGAGGCCAACAAGCCAGGAATGTTGTCAAATATTACCGCCGAGATGTTAGGTTGGGTTAGGACAGGTAATATTATGTTATTGATGTATATGAAGGCCCCACGGAAACATGGAGGCCAACAAGACAGGAATGTTGTCAAATATTACCGCCGAGATGATAGGTTGGGCTAGGTTAGGTTATATTACGTTATTGATGTATATAAAGGTCCCACGGAAAGATAGAGGCCAATAAGCCAGGAATGTTGTCAAATATTACCGCCGAGATGTTACGTTGGTTTAGGTTAGGTTAAATTACGTTATTGATGTATATAAAAGTCCCACGGAGGCGTAGAGGCCAACTCGCCAGGAATGTTGTCAAATATTAGTGCCGAGATGTTAGGTTGGGTTAAGTTAGGTAATATTACGTTATTGATGTATATAAAATTCCCACGGCGACGTAGAGGCCAACTCGCCAGGAATGTTGTAAAATATTAGTGCCGAGATCTTAGGTTGGGTTAGGTTAGGTTATATTACGTTATTGATGTATATGAAGTTCTCACGGAGACGTAGAGGCCAACTCGCCAGGAATGTTGTCAAATATTACCGCCGATGTGTTAGGTTGGGTTAGGTTAGGTTATACTACGTTATTGATGTATATGAAGGCCCCACGGAGACGTAGATGCCAACTCGCCAGGAATGTTGTCAAATATTACCGCCGAGATGATAGGTTGGGTTAGGTTAGGTTATATTACGTTATTGATGTATATGAAGGTCCCACGGAGACGTAGAGGCCAACTCGCCAGGAATGTTGTCAAATATTACCGCCGAGATGATAGGTTGGGCTAGGTTAGGTTATATTACGTTATTGATGTATATAAAGGTCCCACGGAAACATAGAGGCCAACAAGGCAGGAATGTTGTCAAATATTACCGCCGAGATGTTAGGTTGGGTTAGGACAGGTAATATTATGTTATTGATGTATATGAAGGCCCCACGAAAACATGGAGGCCAACAAGACAGGAATGTTGTCAAATATTACCGCCGAGATGATAGGTTGGGCTAGGTTAGGTTATATTACGTTATTGATGTATATAAAGGTCCCACGGAAACATAGAGGCCAACAAGCCAGGAATGTTGTCAAATATTACCGCCGAGATGTTACGTTGGTTTAGGTTAGGTTAAATTACGTTATTGATGTATATAAAAGTCCCACGGAGGCGTAGAGGCCAACTCGCCAGGAATGTTGTCAAACATTACCGCCGAGATGATAGGTTGGGTTAGGTTAGGTTATATTACGTTATTGATGTATATGAAGGCCCCACGGAGACGTAGAAGCCAACTCGCCAGGAATGTTGTCAAATATTACCGCCGAGATGATAGGTTGGGTTAGGTTAGGTTATATTACGTTATTGATGTATATGAAGGCCCCACGGAGACGTAGAGGCCAACTCGCCAGGAATGTTGTCAAATATTACCACCGAGATGTTACGTTGGTTTAGGTTAGGTTAAATTACGTTATTGATGTATATGAAGGTCCCACTGAGAGGTAGAGGCCAACTCGCCAGGAATGTTGTCAAATATTAGTGCCGAGATGTTAGGTTGGGTTAAGTTAGGTAATATTACGTTATTGATGTATATAAAATTCCCACGGAGACGTAGAGGCCAACTCGTCAGGAATGTTGTAAAATATTAGTGCCGAGATCTTAGGTTGGGTTAGGTTAGGTTATATTACGTTATTGATGTATATGAAGTTCCCACGGAGACGTAGAGGCCAACTCGCCAGGAATGTTGTCAAATATTACCGCCGAGATGTTACGTTGGTTTAGGTTAGGTAATATTACGTTATTGATGTATATGAAGGTCCCACGGTGACGTAGAGGCCAACTCGCCAGGAATGTTGTCAAATATTACCGCCGATGTGTTAGGTTGGGTTAGGTTAGGTTATACTACGTTATTGATGTATATGAAGGCCCCACGGAGACGTAGATGCCAACTCGCCAGGAATGTTGTCAAATATTACCGCCGAGATGATAGGTTGGGTTAGGTTAGGTTATATTACGTTATTGAGAATATGAAGGTCCCACGGAGACGTAGAGGCCAACTCGCCAGGAATGTTGTCAAATATTACCGCCGAGATGATAGGTTGGGCTAGGTTAGGTTATATTACGTTATTGATGTATATAAAGGTCCCACGGAAACATAGAGGCCAACAAGCCAGGAATGTTGTCAAATATTACCGCCGAGATGTTAGGTTGGGTTAGGACAGGTAATATTATGTTATTGATGTATATGAAGGCCCCACGGAAACATGGAGGCCAACAAGACAGGAATGTTGTCAAATATTACCGCCGAGATGATAGGTTGGGCTAGGTTATGTTATATTACGTTATTGATGTATATAAAGGTCCCACGGAAACATAGAGGCCAACAAGCCAGGAATGTTGTCAAATATTACCGCCGAGATGTTACGTTGGTTTAGGTTAGGTTAAATTACGTTATTGATGTATATAAAAGTCCCACGGAGGCGTAGAGGCCAACTCGCCAGGAATGTTGTCAAATATTAGTGCCGAGATGTTAGGTTGGGTTAAGTTAGGTAATATTACGTTATTGATGTATATAAAATTCCCACGGCGACGTAGAGGCCAACTCGCCAGGAATGTTGTAAAATATTAGTGCCGAGATCTTAGGTTGGGTTAGGTTAGGTTATATTACGTTATTGATGTATATGAAGTTCTCACGGAGACGTAGAGGCCAACTCGCCAGGAATGTTGTGAAATATTAGTGCCGAGATCTTAGGTTGGGTTAGGTCAGGTAATATTATGTTATTGATGTATATGAAGGTCCCACGGAAACATGGAGGCCAACAAGTCAGGAATGTTGTCAAATATTACCGTCGAGATGTTAGGTTGGGTTAGGACAGGTAATATTATGTTATTGATGTATATGAAGGCCCCACGGAAACATGGAGGCCAACAAGACAGGAATGTTGTCAAATATTACCGCCGAGATGATAGGTTGGGCTAGGTTAGGTTATATTACGTTATTGATGTATATAAAGGTCCCACGGAAACATAGAGGCCAACAAGCCAGGAATGTTGTCAAATATTACCGCCGAGATGTTACGTTGGTTTAGGTTAGGTTAAATTACGTTATTGATGTATATAAAAGTCCCACGGAGGCGTAGAGGCCAACTCGCCAGGAATGTTGTCAAACATTACCGCCGAGATGATAGGTTGGGTTAGGTTAGGTTATATTACGTTATTGATGTATATGAAGGCCCCACGGAGACGTAGAAGCCAACTCGCCAGGAATGTTGTCAAATATTACCGCCGAGATGATAGGTTGGGTTAGGTTAGGTTATATTACGTTATTGATGTATATGAAGTTCTCACGGAGACGTAGAGGCCAACTCGCCAGGAATGTTGTGAAATATTAGTGCCGAGATTTTAGGTTGGGTTAGGTCAGGTAATATTATGTTATTGATGTATATGAAGGTCCCACGGAAACATGGAGGCCAACAAGTCAGGAATGTTGTCAAATATTACCGCCGAGATGTTAGGTTGGGTTAGGACAGGTAATATTATGTTATTGATGTATATGAAGGCCCCACGGAAACATGGAGGCCAACAAGACAGGAATGTTGTCAAATATTACCGCCGAGATGATAGGTTGGGCTAGGTTAGGTTATATTACGTTATTGATGTATATAAAGGTCCCACGGAAACATAGAGGCCAACAAGCCAGGAATGTTGTCAAATATTACCGCCGAGATGTTACGTTGGTTTAGGTTAGGTTAAATTACGTTATTGATGTATATAAAAGTCCCACGGAGGCGTAGAGGCCAACACGCCAGGAATGTTGTCAAACATTACCGCCGAGATGATAGGTTGGGTTAGGTTAGGTTATATTACGTTATTGATGTATATGAAGGCCCCACGGAGACGTAGAGGCCAACTCGCGAGGAATGTTGTCAAATATTACCGCCGAGATCATAGGTTGGGTTAGGTTAGGTTATATTACGTTATTGATGTATATGAAGGCCCCACGGAGACGTAGAGGCCAACTCGCCAGGAATGTTGTCAAATATTACCGCCGAGATGTTACGTTGGTTTAGGTTAGGTAATATTACGTTATTGATGTATATGAAGGTCCCACGGTGACGTAGAGGCCAACTCGCCAGGAATGTTGTCAAATATTACCGCCGATGTGTTAGGTTGGGTTAGGTTAGGTTATACTACGTTATTGATGTATATGAAGGCCCCACGGAGACGTAGATGCCAACTCGCCAGGAATGTTGTCAAATATTACCGCCGAGATGATAGGTTGGGTTAGGTTAGGTTATATTACGTTATTGAGTATATGAAGGTCCCACGGAGACGTAGAGGCCAACTCGCCAGGAATGTTGTCAAATATTACCGCCGAGATGATAGGTTGGGCTAGGTTAGGTTATATTACGTTATTGATGTATATAAAGGTCCCACGGAAACATAGAGGCCAACAAGCCAGGAATGTTGTCAAATATTACCGCCGAGATGATAGGTTGGGCTAGGTTAGGTTATATTACGTTATTGATGTATATAAAGGTCCCACGGAAACATAGAGGCCAACAAGGCAGGAATGTTGTCAAATATTACCGCCGAAATGTTAGGTTGGGTTAGGACAGGTAATATTATGTTATTGATGTATATGAAGGCCCCACGGAAACATGGAGGCCAACAAGACAGGAATGTTGTCAAATATTACCGCCGAGATGATAGGTTGGGCTAGGTTAGGTTATATTACGTTATTGATGTATATAAAGGTCCCACGGAAACATAGAGGCCAACAAGCCAGGAATGTTGTCAAATATTACCGCCGAGATGTTACGTTGGTTTAGGTTAGGTTAAATTACGTTATTGATGTATATAAAAGTCCCACGGAGGCGTAGAGGCCAACTCGCCAGGAATGTTGTCAAACATTACCGCCGAGATGATAGGTTGGGTTAGTTTAGGTTATATTACGTTATTGATGTATATGAAGGACCCACGGAGACGTAGAGGCCAACTCGCCAGGAATGTTGTCAAATATTACCGCCGAGATGTTAGGTTGGGTTAGGACAGGTAATATTATGTTATTGATGTATATGAAGGCCCCACGGAAACATGGAGGCCAACAAGACAGGAATGTTGTCAAATATTACCGCCGAGATGATAGGTTGGGCTAGGTTAGGTTATATTACGTTATTGATGTATATAAAGGTCCCACGGAAACATAGAGGCCAACAAGCCAGGAATGTTGTCAACTATTACCGCCGAGATGTTACGTTGGTTTAGGTTAGGTTAAATTACGTTATTGATGTATATAAAAGTCCCACGGAGGCGTAGAGGCCAACTCGCCAGGAATGTTGTCAAACATTACCGCCGAGATGATAGGTTGGGCTAGGTTAGGTTATATTACGTTATTGATGTATATAAAGGTCCCACGGAAACATAGAGGCCAACAAGCCAGGAATGTTGTCAAATATTACCGCCGAGATGTTACGTTGGTTTAGGTTAGGTTAAATTACGTTATTGATGTATATAAAAGTCCCACGGAGGCGTAGAGGCCAACTCGCCAGGAATGTTGTCAAACATTACCGCCGAGATGATAGGTTGGGTTAGGTTAGGTTATATTACGTTATTGATGTATATGAAGGCCCCACGGAGACGTAGAAGCCAACTCGCCAGGAATGTTGTCAAATATTACCGCCGAGATGATAGGTTGGGTTAGGTTAGGTTATATTACGTTATTGATGTATATGAAGTTCTCACGGAGACGTAGAGGCCAACTCGCCAGGAATGTTGTGAAATATTAGTGCCGAGATTTTAGGTTGGGTTAGGTCAGGTAATATTATGTTATTGATGTATATGAAGGTCCCACGGAAACATGGAGGCCAACAAGTCAGGAATGTTGTCAAATATTACCGCCGAGATGTTAGGTTGGGTTAGGACAGGTAATATTATGTTATTGATGTATATGAAGGCCCCACGGAAACATGGAGGCCAACAAGACAGGAATGTTGTCAAATATTACCGCCGAGATGATAGGTTGGGCTAGGTTAGGTTATATTACGTTATTGATGTATATAAAGGTCCCACGGAAACATAGAGGCCAACAAGCCAGGAATGTTGTCAAATATTACCGCCGAGATGTTACGTTGGTTTAGGTTAGGTTAAATTACGTTATTGATGTATATAAAAGTCCCACGGAGGCGTAGAGGCCAACTCGCCAGGAATGTTGTCAAACATTACCGCCGAGATGATAGGTTGGGTTAGGTTAGGTTATATTACGTTATTGATGTATATGAAGGCCCCACGGAGACGTAGAGGCCAACTCGCGAGGAATGTTGTCAAATATTACCGCCGAGATCATAGGTTGGGTTAGGTTAGGTTATATTACGTTATTGATGTATATGAAGGCCCCACGGAGACGTAGAGGCCAACTCGCCAGGAATGTTGTCAAATATTACCGCCGAGATGTTACGTTGGTTTAGGTTAGGTAATATTACGTTATTGATGTATATGAAGGTCCCACGGTGACGTAGAGGCCAACTCGCCAGGAATGTTGTCAAATATTACCGCCGATGTGTTAGGTTGGGTTAGGTTAGGTTATACTACGTTATTGATGTATATGAAGGCCCCACGGAGACGTAGATGCCAACTCGCCAGGAATGTTGTCAAATATTACCGCCGAGATGATAGGTTGGGTTAGGTTAGGTTATATTACGTTATTGAGTATATGAAGGTCCCACGGAGACGTAGAGGCCAACTCGCCAGGAATGTTGTCAAATATTACCGCCGAGATGTTATGTTGGTTTAGGTTAGGTTAAATTACGTTATTGATGTATATAAAAGTCCCACGGAGGCGTAGAGGCCAACTCGCCAGGAATGTTGTCAAACATTACCGCCGAGATGATAGGTTGGGTTAGTTTAGGTTATATTACGTTATTGATGTATATGAAGGACCCACGGAGACGTAGAGGCCAACTCGCCAGGAATGTTGTCAAATATTACCGCCGAGATGTTAGGTTGGGTTAGGACAGGTAATATTATGTTATTGATGTATATGAAGGCCCCACGGAAACATGGAGGCCAACAAGACAGGAATGTTGTCAAATATTACCGCCGAGATGATAGGTTGGGCTAGGTTAGGTTATATTACGTTATTGATGTATATAAAGGTCCCACGGAAACATAGAGGCCAACAAGCCAGGAATGTTGTCAAATATTACCGCCGAGATGTTACGTTGGTTTAGGTTAGGTTAAATTACGTTATTGATGTATATAAAAGTCCCACGGAGGCGTAGAGGCCAACTCGCCAGGAATGTTGTCAAACATTACCGCCGAGATGATAGGTTGGGATAGGTTAGGTTATATTACGTTATTGATGTATATGAAGGCCCCACGGAGACGTAGAGGCCAACTCGCGAGGAATGTTGTCAAATATTACCGCCGAGATCATAGGTTGGGTTAGGTTAGGTTATATTACGTTATTGATGTATATGAAGGCCCCACGGAGACGTAGAGGCCAACTCGCCAGGAATGTTGTCAAATATTACCGCCGAGATGTTACGTTGGTTTAGGTTAGGTTAAATTACGTTATTGATGTGTATGAAGGTCCCACTGAGAGGTAGAGGCCAACTCGTCAGGAATGTTGTCAAATATTAGTGCCGAGATGTTAGGTTGGGTTAAGTTAGGTAATATTACGTTATTGATGTATATAAAATTCCCACGGAGACGTAGAGGCCAACTCGCCAGGAATGTTGTAAAATATTAGTGCCGAGATGTTAGGTTGGGTTAGGTTAGGTTATATTACGTTATTGATGTATATGAAGTTCCCACGGAGACGTAGAGGCCAACTCGCCAGGAATGTTGTCAAATATTACCGCCGATGTGTTAGGTTGGGTTAGGTTAGGTTATACTACGTTATTGATGTATATGAAGGCCCCACGGAGACGTAGATGCCAACTCGCCAGGAATGTTGTCAAATATTACCGCCGAGATGATAGGTTGGGTTAGGTTAGGTTATATTACGTTATTGATGTATATGAAGGTCCCACGGAGACGTAGAGGCCAACTCGCCAGGAATGTTGTCAAATATTACCGCCGAGATGATAGGTTGGGCTAGGTTAGGTTATATTACGTTATTGATGTATATAAAGGTCCCACGGAAACATAGAGGCCAACAAGGCAGGAATGTTGTCAAATATTACCGCCGAAATGTTAGGTTGGGTTAGGACAGGTAATATTATGTTATTGATGTATATGAAGGCCCCACGGAAACATGGAGGCCAACAAGACAGGAATGTTGTCAAATATTACCGCCGAGATGATAGGTTGGGCTAGGTTAGGTTATATTACGTTATTGATGTATATAAAGGTCCCACGGAAACATAGAGGCCAACAAGCCAGGAATGTTGTCAAATATTACCGCCGAGATGTTACGTTGGTTTAGGTTAGGTTAAATTACGTTATTGATGTATATAAAAGTCCCACGGAGGCGTAGAGGGCAACTCGCCAGGAATGTTGTCAAACATTACCGCCGAGATGATAGGTTGGGTTAGTTTAGGTTATATTACGTTATTGATGTATATGAAGGCCCCACGGAGACGTAGAGGCCAACTCGCCAGGAATGTTGTCAAATATTACCGCCGAGATGATAGGTTGGGTTAGGTTAGGTTATAATACGTTATTGATGTATATGAAGGCCCCACGGAGACGTAGAGGCCAACTCGCCATGAATGTTGTCAAATATTACCGCCGAGATGTTACGTTGGTTTAGGTTAGGTTAAATTACGTTATTGATGTATATGAAGGTCCCACTGAGAGGTAGAGGCCAACTCGCCAGGAATGTTGTCAAATATTAGTGCCGAGATGTTAGGTTGGGTTAAGTTAGGTAATATTATGTTATTGATGTATATGAAGGTCCCACGGAAACATGGAGGCCAACAAGACAGGAATGTTGTCAAGTATTACCGCCGAGATGTTATGTTGGTTTAGGTTAGGTTAAATTACGTTATTGATGTATATGAAGGTCCTACGGAGAGGTAGAGGCCAACTCGCCAGGAATGTTGTCAAATATTAGTGCCGAGATGTTGGGTTGGGTTAGGTTAGGTAATATTACGTTATTGATGTATATGAAGGTCCCACGGTGACGTAGAGGCCAACTCGCCAGGAATGTTGTCAAATATTACCGCCGATGTGTTAGGTTGGGTTAGGTTAGGTTATACTACGTTATGGATGTATATGAAGGCCCCACGGAGACGTAGAGGCCAACTCGCCAGGAATGTTGTCACATAATAGCGCCGAGTGGTTGAATCGGGTTATATTAGGTTATATTACGTTATTGATGGATATGAACGTCTCACGGAGACGTAGAGGCCAACTCGCCAGGAATGTTGTCAAATTTTACCGCCGAGATGATAGGTTGGGTTAGGTTAGGTTATATTACGTTATTGATGTATATGAAGGCCCCACGGAGAGGTAGAGGCCAACTCGACAGGAATGTTGTGAAATATTACCGCCGAGATGTTAGGTTGGGTTAGGTTAGGTTATATTACGTTATTGATGTATATGAGGGCCCCACGGAGACGTAGAGGCCAACTCGCCAGGAATGTTGTCAAATATTACCGCCGAGATGATAGGTTGGGTTAGGTTAGGTTATATTACGTTATTGAGTATATGAAGGTCCCACGGAGACGTAGAGGCCAACTCGCCAGGAATGTTGTCAAATATTACCGCCGAGATGATAGGTTGGGCTAGGTTAGGTTATATTACGTTATTGATGTATATAAAGGTCCCACGGAAACATAGAGGCCAACAAGCCAGGAATGTTGTCAAATATTACCGCCGAGATGATAGGTTGGGCTAGGTTAGGTTATATTACGTTATTGATGTATATAAAGGTCCCACGGAAACATAGAGGCCAACAAGGCAGGAATGTTGTCAAATATTACCGCCGAAATGTTAGGTTGGGTTAGGACAGGTAATATTATGTTATTGATGTATATGAAGGCCCCACGGAAACATGGAGGCCAACAAGACAGGAATGTTGTCAAATATTACCGCCGAGATGATAGGTTGGGCTAGGTTAGGTTATATTACGTTATTGATGTATATAAAGGTCCCACGGAAACATAGAGGCCAACAAGCCAGGAATGTTGTCAAATATTACCGCCGAGATGTTACGTTGGTTTAGGTTAGGTTAAATTACGTTATTGATGTATATAAAAGTCCCACGGAGGCGTAGAGGCCAACTCGCCAGGAATGTTGTCAAACATTACCGCCGAGATGATAGGTTGGGTTAGTTTAGGTTATATTACGTTATTGATGTATATGAAGGCCCCACGGAGACGTAGAGGCCAACTCGCCAGGAATGTTGTCAAATATTACCGCCGAGATGTTAGGTTGGGTTAGGACAGGTAATATTATGTTATTGATGTATATGAAGGCCCCACGGAAACATGGAGGCCAACAAGACAGGAATGTTGTCAAATATTACCGCCGAGATGATAGGTTGGGCTAGGTTAGGTTATATTACGTTATTGATGTATATAAAGGTCCCACGGAAACATAGAGGCCAACAAGCCAGGAATGTTGTCAAATATTACCGCCGAGATGTTACGTTGGTTTAGGTTAGGTTAAATTACGTTATTGATGTATATAAAAGTCCCACGGAGGCGTAGAGGCCAACTCGCCAGGAATGTTGTCAAACATTACCGCCGAGATGATAGGTTGGGTTAGGTTAGGTTATATTACGTTATTGATGTATATGAAGGCCCCACGGAGACGTAGGAGCCAACTCGCCAGGAATGTTGTCAAATATTACCGCCGAGATGATAGGTTGGGTTAGGTTAGGTTATATTACGTTATTGATGTATATGAAGGCCCCACGGAGACGTAGAGGCCAACTCGCCAGGAATGTTGTCAAATATTACCACCGAGATGTTACGTTGGTTTAGGTTAGGTTAAATTACGTTATTGATGTATATGAAGGTCCCACTGAGAGGTAGAGGCCAACTCGCCAGGAATGTTGTCAAATATTAGTGCCGAGATGTTAGGTTGGGTTAAGTTAGGTAATATTACGTTATTGATGTATATAAAATTCCCACGGAGACGTAGAAGCCAACTCGTCAGGAATGTTGTAAAATATTAGTGCCGAGATCTTAGGTTGGGTTAGGTTAGGTTATATTACGTTATTGATGTATATGAAGTTCCCACGGAGACGTAGAGGCCAACTCGCCAGGAATGTTGTCAAATATTACCGCCGAGATGTTACGTTGGTTTAGGTTAGGTAATATTACGTTATTGATGTATATGAAGGTCCCACGGTGACGTAGAGGCCAACTCGCCAGGAATGTTGTCAAATATTACCGCCGATGTGTTAGGTTGGATTAGGTTAGGTTATACTACGTTATTGATGTATATGAAGGCCCCACGGAGACGTAGATGCCAACTCGCCAGGAATGTTGTCAAATATTACCGCCGAGATGATAGGTTGGGTTAGGTTAGGTTATATTACGTTATTGAGTATATGAAGGTCCCACGGAGACGTAGAGGCCAACTCGCCAGGAATGTTGTCAAATATTACCGCCGAGATGATAGGTTGGGCTAGGTTAGGTTATATTACGTTATTGATGTATATAAAGGTCCCACGGAAACATAGAGGCCAACAAGCCAGGAATGTTGTCAAATATTACCGCCGAGATGTTAGGTTGGGTTAGGACAGGTAATATTATGTTATTGATGTATATGAAGGCCCCACGGAAACATGGAGGCCAACAAGACAGGAATGTTGTCAAATATTACCGCCGAGATGATAGGTTGGGCTAGGTTAGGTTATATTACGTTATTGATGTATATAAAGGTCCCACGGAAACATAGAGGCCAACAAGCCAGGAATGTTGTCAAATATTACCGCCGAGATGTTACGTTGGTTTAGGTTAGGTTAAATTACGTTATTGATGTATATAAAAGTCCCACGGAGGCGTAGAGGCCAACTCGCCAGGAATGTTGTCAAACATTACCGCCGAGATGATAGGTTGGGTTAGGTTAGGTTATATTACGTTATTGATGTATATGAAGGCCCCACGGAGACGTAGAAGCCAACTCGCCAGGAATGTTGTCAAATATTACCGCCGAGATGATAGGTTGGGTTAGGTTAGGTTATATTACGTTATTGATGTATATGAAGTTCTCACGGAGACGTAGAGGCCAACTCGCCAGGAATGTTGTGAAATATTAGTGCCGAGATCTTAGGTTGGGTTAGGTCAGGTAATATTATGTTATTGATGTATATGAAGGTCCCACGGAAACATGGAGGCCAACAAGTCAGGAATGTTGTCAAATATTACCGCCGAGATGTTAGGTTGGGTTAGGACAGGTAATATTATGTTATTGATGTATATGAAGGCCCCACGGAAACATGGAGGCCAACAAGACAGGAATGTTGTCAAATATTACCGCCGAGATGATAGGTTGGGCTAGGTTAGGTTATATTACGTTATTGATGTATATAAAGGTCCCACGGAAACATAGAGGCCAACAAGCCAGGAATGTTGTCAAATATTACCGCCGAGATGTTACGTTGGTTTAGGTTAGGTTAAATTACGTTATTGATGTATATAAAAGTCCCACGGAGGCGTAGAGGCCAACTCGCCAGGAATGTTGTCAAACATTACCGCCGAGATGATAGGTTGGGTTAGGTTAGGTTATATTACGTTATTGATGTATATGAAGGCCCCACGGAGACGTAGAGGCCAACTCGCGAGGAATGTTGTCAAATATTACCGCCGAGATCACAGGTTGGGTTAGGTTAGGTTATATTACGTTATTGATGTATATGAAGGCCCCACGGAGACGTAGAGGCCAACTCGCCAGGAATGTTGTCAAATATTACCGCCGAGATGTTACGTTGGTTTAGGTTAGGTAATATTACGTTATTGATGTATATGAAGGTCCCACGGTGACGTAGAGGCCAACTCGCCAGGAATGTTGTCAAATATTACCGCCGATGTGTTAGGTTGGGTTAGGTTAGGTTATACTACGTTATTGATGTATATGAAGGCCCCACGGAGACGTAGATGCCAACTCGCCAGGAATGTTGTCAAATATTACCGCCGAGATGATAGGTTGGGTTAGGTTAGGTTATATTACGTTATTGAGTATATGAAGGTCCCACGGAGACGTAGAGGCCAACTCGCCAGGAATGTTGTCAAATATTACCGCCGAGATGATAGGTTGGGCTAGGTTAGGTTATATTACGTTATTGATGTATATAAAGGTCCCACGGAAACATAGAGGCCAACAAGCCAGGAATGTTGTCAAATATTACCGCCGAGATGATAGGTTGGGCTAGGTTAGGTTATATTACGTTATTGATGTATATAAAGGTCCCACGGAAACATAGAGGCCAACAAGGCAGGAATGTTGTCAAATATTACCGCCGAAATGTTAGGTTGGGTTAGGACAGGTAATATTATGTTATTGATGTATATGAAGGCCCCACGGAAACATGGAGGCCAACAAGACAGGAATGTTGTCAAATATTACCGCCGAGATGATAGGTTGGGCTAGGTTAGGTTATATTACGTTATTGATGTATATAAAGGTCCCACGGAAACATAGAGGCCAACAAGCCAGGAATGTTGTCAAATATTACCGCCGAGATGTTACGTTGGTTTAGGTTAGGTTAAATTACGTTATTGATGTATATAAAAGTCCCACGGAGGCGTAGAGGCCAACTCGCCAGGAATGTTGTCAAACATTACCGCCGAGATGATAGGTTGGGTTAGTTTAGGTTATATTACGTTATTGATGTATATGAAGGCCCCACGGAGACGTAGAGGCCAACTCGCCAGGAATGTTGTCAAATATTACCGCCGAGATGTTAGGTTGGGTTAGGACAGGTAATATTATGTTATTGATGTATATGAAGGCCCCACGGAAACATGGAGGCCAACAAGACAGGAATGTTGTCAAATATTACCGCCGAGATGATAGGTTGGGCTAGGTTAGGTTATATTACGTTATTGATGTATATAAAGGTCCCACGGAAACATAGAGGCCAACAAGCCAGGAATGTTGTCAAATATTACCGCCGAGATGTTACGTTGGTTTAGGTTAGGTTAAATTACGTTATTGATGTATATAAAAGTCCCACGGAGGCGTAGAGGCCAACTCGCCAGGAATGTTGTCAAACATTACCGCCGAGATGATAGGTTGGGTTAGTTTAGGTTATATTACGTTATTGATGTATATGAAGGCCCCACGGAGACGTAGAGGCCAACTCGCCAGGAATGTTGTCAAATATTACCGCCGAGATGATAGGTTGGGTTAGGTTAGGTTATAATACGTTATTGATGTATATGAAGGCCCCACGGAGACGTAGAGGCCAACTCGCCATGAATGTTGTCAAATATTACCGCCGAGATGTTACGTTGGTTTAGGTTAGGTTAAATTACGTTATTGATGTATATGAAGGTCCCAATGAGAGGTAGAGGCCAACTCGCCAGGAATGTTGTCAAATATTAGTGCCGAGATGTTAGGTTGGGTTAAGTTAGGTAATATTATGTTATTGATGTATATGAAGGTCCCACGGAAACATGGAGGCCAACAAGACAGGAATGTTGTCAAGTATTACCGCCGAGATGTTATGTTGGTTTAGGTTAGGTTAAATTACGTTATTGATGTATATGAAGGTCCTACGGAGAGGTAGAGGCCAACTCGCCAGGAATGTTGTCAAATATTAGTGCCGAGATGTTGGGTTGGGTTAGGTTAGGTAATATTACGTTATTGATGTATATGAAGGTCCCACGGTGACGTAGAGGCCAACTCGCCAGGAATGTTGTCAAATATTACCGCCGATGTGTTAGGTTGGGTTAGGTTAGGTTATACTACGTTATTGATGTATATGAAGGCCCCACGGAGACGTAGAGGCCAACTCGCCAGGAATGTTGTCAAATATTACCGCCGAGATGTTACGTTGGTTTAGGTTAGGTTATATTACGTTATTGATGTATATGAAGGTCCCACGGAGACGTAGAGGCCAACTCGCCAGGAATGTTGTCAAATATTACCGCCGAGATGATAGGTTGGGTTAGGTTATGTTATATTACGTTATTGATGTATATGAAGTTCCCACGGAGACGTAGAGGCCAACTTGCCAGGAATGTTGTCAAATATTACCGCCGATGTGTTAGGTTGGGTTAGGTTAGGTTATATTACGTTATTGATGTATATGAAGGCCCCACGGAGAGGTAGAGGCCAACTCGCCAGGAATGTTGTGAAATATTACCGCCGAGATGTTAGGTTGGGTTAGGTTAGGTTATATTACGTTATTGATGTATATGAGGGCCCCACGGAGACGTAGAGGCCAACTCGCCAGGAATGTTGTCAAATATTACCGCCGAGATGATAGGTTGGGTTAGGTTAGGTTATATTACGTTATTGAGTATATGAAGGTCCCACGGAGACGTAGAGGCCAACTCGCCAGGAATGTTGTCAAATATTACCGCCGAGATGATAGGTTGGGCTAGGTTAGGTTATATTACGTTATTGATGTATATAAAGGTCCCACGGAAACATAGAGGCCAACAAGCCAGGAATGTTGTCAAATATTACCGCCGAGATGATAGGTTGGGCTAGGTTAGGTTATATTACGTTATTGATGTATATAAAGGTCCCACGGAAACATAGAGGCCAACAAGGCAGGAATGTTGTCAAATATTACCGCCGAAATGTTAGGTTGGGTTAGGACAGGTAATATTATGTTATTGATGTATATGAAGGCCCCACGGAAACATGGAGGCCAACAAGACAGGAATGTTGTCAAATATTACCGCCGAGATGATAGGTTGGGCTAGGTTAGGTTATATTACGTTATTGATGTATATAAAGGTCCCACGGAAACATAGAGGCCAACAAGCCAGGAATGTTGTCAAATATTACCGCCGAGATGTTACGTTGGTTTAGGTTAGGTTAAATTACGTTATTGATGTATATAAAAGTCCCACGGAGGCGTAGAGGCCAACTCGCCAGGAATGTTGTCAAACATTACCGCCGAGATGATAGGTTGGGTTAGTTTAGGTTAAATTACGTTATTGATGTATATGAAGGCCCCACGGAGACGTAGAGGCCAACTCGCCAGGAATGTTGTCAAATATTACCGCCGAGATGTTAGGTTGGGTTAGGACAGGTAATATTATGTTATTGATGTATATGAAGGCCCCACGGAAACATGGAGGCCAACAAGACAGGAATGTTGTCAAATATTACCGCCGAGATGATAGGTTGGGCTAGGTTAGGTTATATTACGTTATTGATGTATATAAAGGTCCCACGGAAACATAGAGGCCAACAAGCCAGGAATGTTGTCAAATATTACCGCCGAGATGTTACGTTGGTTTAGGTTAGGTTAAATTACGTTATTGATGTATATAAAAGTCCCACGGAGGCGTAGAGGCCAACTCGCCAGGAATGTTGTCAAACATTACCGCCGAGATGATAGGTTGGGATAGGTTAGGTTATATTACGTTATTGATGTATATGAAGGCCCCACGGAGACGTAGAGGCCAACTCGCGAGGAATGTTGTCAAATATTACCGCCGAGATCATAGGTTGGGTTAGGTTAGGTTATATTACGTTATTGATGTATATGAAGGCCCCACGGAGACGTAGAGGCCAACTCGCCAGGAATGTTGTCAAATATTACCGCCGAGATGTTACGTTGGTTTAGGTTAGGTTAAATTACGTTATTGATGTGTATGAAGGTCCCACTGAGAGGTAGAGGCCAACTCGTCAGGAATGTTGTCAAATATTAGTGCCGAGATGTTAGGTTGGGTTAAGTTAGGTAATATTACGTTATTGATGTATATAAAATTCCCACGGAGACGTAGAGGCCAACTCGCCAGGAATGTTGTAAAATATTAGTGCCGAGATGTTAGGTTGGGTTAGGTTAGGTTATATTACGTTATTGATGTATATGAAGTTCCCACGGAGACGTAGAGGCCAACTCGCCAGGAATGTTGTCAAATATTACCGCCGATGTGTTAGGTTGGGTTAGGTTAGGTTATACTACGTTATTGATGTATATGAAGGCCCCACGGAGACGTAGATGCCAACTCGCCAGGAATGTTGTCAAATATTACCGCCGAGATGATAGGTTGGGTTAGGTTAGGTTATATTACGTTATTGATGTATATGAAGGTCCCACGGAGACGTAGAGGCCAACTCGCCAGGAATGTTGTCAAATATTACCGCCGAGATGATAGGTTGGGCTAGGTTAGGTTATATTACGTTATTGATGTATATAAAGGTCCCACGGAAACATAGAGGCCAACAAGGCAGGAATGTTGTCAAATATTACCGCCGAAATGTTAGGTTGGGTTAGGACAGGTAATATTATGTTATTGATGTATATGAAGGCCCCACGGAAACATGGAGGCCAACAAGACAGGAATGTTGTCAAATATTACCGCCGAGATGATAGGTTGGGCTAGGTTAGGTTATATTACGTTATTGATGTATATAAAGGTCCCACGGAAACATAGAGGCCAACAAGCCAGGAATGTTGTCAAATATTACCGCCGAGATGTTACGTTGGTTTAGGTTAGGTTAAATTACGTTATTGATGTATATAAAAGTCCCACGGAGGCGTAGAGGCCAACTCGCCAGGAATGTTGTCAAACATTACCGCCGAGATGATAGGTTGGGTTAGTTTAGGTTATATTACGTTATTGATGTATATGAAGGCCCCACGGAGACGTAGAGGCCAACTCGCCAGGAATGTTGTCAAATATTACCGCCGAGATGTTAGGTTGGGTTAGGACAGGTAATATTATGTTATTGATGTATATGAAGGCCCCACGGAAACATGGAGGCCAACAAGACAGGAATGTTGTCAAATATTACCGCCGAGATGATAGGTTGGGCTAGGTTAGGTTATATTACGTTATTGATGTATATAAAGGTCCCACGGAAACATAGAGGCCAACAAGCCAGGAATGTTGTCAAATATTACCGCCGAGATGTTACGTTGGTTTAGGTTAGGTTAAATTACGTTATTGATGTATATAAAAGTCCCACGGAGGCGTAGAGGCCAACTCGCCAGGAATGTTGTCAAACATTACCGCCGAGATGATAGGTTGGGTTAGTTTAGGTTATATTACGTTATTGATGTATATGAAGGCCCCACGGAGACGTAGAGGCCAACTCGCCAGGAATGTTGTCAAATATTACCGCCGAGATGATAGGTTGGGTTAGGTTAGGTTATAATACGTTATTGATGTATATGAAGGCCCCACGGAGACGTAGAGGCCAACTCGCCATGAATGTTGTCAAATATTACCGCCGAGATGTTACGTTGGTTTAGGTTAGGTTAAATTACGTTATTGATGTATATGAAGGTCCCAATGAGAGGTAGAGGCCAACTCGCCAGGAATGTTGTCAAATATTAGTGCCGAGATGTTAGGTTGGGTTAAGTTAGGTAATATTATGTTATTGATGTATATGAAGGTCCCACGGAAACATGGAGGCCAACAAGACAGGAATGTTGTCAAGTATTACCGCCGAGATGTTATGTTGGTTTAGGTTAGGTTAAATTACGTTATTGATGTATATGAAGGTCCTACGGAGAGGTAGAGGCCAACTCGCCAGGAATGTTGTCAAATATTAGTGCCGAGATGTTGGGTTGGGTTAGGTTAGGTAATATTACGTTATTGATGTATATGAAGGTCCCACGGTGACGTAGAGGCCAACTCGCCAGGAATGTTGTCAAATATTACCGCCGATGTGTTAGGTTGGGTTAGGTTAGGTTATACTACGTTATTGATGTATATGAAGGCCCCACGGAGACGTAGAGGCCAACTCGCCAGGAATGTTGTCAAATATTACCGCCGAGATGTTACGTTGGTTTAGGTTAGGTTATATTACGTTATTGATGTATATGAAGGTCCCACGGAGACGTAGAGGCCAACTCGCCAGGAATGTTGTCAAATATTACCGCCGAGATGATAGGTTGGGTTAGGTTATGTTATATTACGTTATTGATGTATATGAAGTTCCCACGGAGACGTAGAGGCCAACTTGCCAGGAATGTTGTCAAATATTACCGCCGATGTGTTAGGTTGGGTTAGGTTAGGTTATATTACGTTATTGATGTATATGAAGGCCCCACGGAGAGGTAGAGGCCAACTCGCCAGGAATGTTGTGAAATATTACCGCCGAGATGTTAGGTTGGGTTAGGTTAGGTTATATTACGTTATTGATGTATATGAGGGCCCCACGGAGACGTAGAGGCCAACTCGCCAGGAATGTTGTCAAATATTACCGCCGAGATGATAGGTTGGGTTAGGTTAGGTTATATTACGTTATTGAGTATATGAAGGTCCCACGGAGACGTAGAGGCCAACTCGCCAGGAATGTTGTCAAATATTACCGCCGAGATGATAGGTTGGGCTAGGTTAGGTTATATTACGTTATTGATGTATATAAAGGTCCCACGGAAACATAGAGGCCAACAAGCCAGGAATGTTGTCAAATATTACCGCCGAGATGATAGGTTGGGCTAGGTTAGGTTATATTACGTTATTGATGTATATAAAGGTCCCACGGAAACATAGAGGCCAACAAGGCAGGAATGTTGTCAAATATTACCGCCGAAATGTTAGGTTGGGTTAGGACAGGTAATATTATGTTATTGATGTATATGAAGGCCCCACGGAAACATGGAGGCCAACAAGACAGAAATGTTGTCAAATATTACCGCCGAGATGATAGGTTGGGCTAGGTTAGGTTATATTACGTTATTGATGTATATAAAGGTCCCACGGAAACATAGAGGCCAACAAGCCAGGAATGTTGTCAAATATTACCGCCGAGATGTTACGTTGGTTTAGGTTAGGTTAAATTACGTTATTGATGTATATAAAAGTCCCACGGAGGCGTAGAGGCCAACTCGCCAGGAATGTTGTCAAACATTACCGCCGAGATGATAGGTTGGGTTAGTTTAGGTTAAATTACGTTATTGATGTATATGAAGGCCCCACGGAGACGTAGAGGCCAACTCGCCAGGAATGTTGTCAAATATTACCGCCGAGATGTTAGGTTGGGTTAGGACAGGTAATATTATGTTATTGATGTATATGAAGGCCCCACGGAAACATGGAGGCCAACAAGACAGGAATGTTGTCAAATATTACCGCCGAGATGATAGGTTGGGCTAGGTTAGGTTATATTACGTTATTGATGTATATAAAGGTCCCACGGAAACATAGAGGCCAACAAGCCAGGAATGTTGTCAAATATTACCGCCGAGATGTTACGTTGGTTTAGGTTAGGTTAAATTACGTTATTGATGTATATAAAAGTCCCACGGAGGCGTAGAGGCCAACTCGCCAGGAATGTTGTCAAACATTACCGCCGAGATGATAGGTTGGGATAGGTTAGGTTATATTACGTTATTGATGTATATGAAGGCCCCACGGAGACGTAGAGGCCAACTCGCGAGGAATGTTGTCAAATATTACCGCCGAGATCATAGGTTGGGTTAGGTTAGGTTATATTACGTTATTGATGTATATGAAGGCCCCACGGAGACGTAGAGGCCAACTCGCCAGGAATGTTGTCAAATATTACCGCCGAGATGTTACGTTGGTTTAGGTTAGGTTAAATTACGTTATTGATGTGTATGAAGGTCCCACTGAGAGGTAGAGGCCAACTCGTCAGGAATGTTGTCAAATATTAGTGCCGAGATGTTAGGTTGGGTTAAGTTAGGTAATATTACGTTATTGATGTATATAAAATTCCCACGGAGACGTAGAGGCCAACTCGCCAGGAATGTTGTAAAATATTAGTGCCGAGATGTTAGGTTGGGTTAGGTTAGGTTATATTACGTTATTGATGTATATGAAGTTCCCACGGAGACGTAGAGGCCAACTCGCCAGGAATGTTGTCAAATATTACCGCCGATGTGTTAGGTTGGGTTAGGTTAGGTTATACTACGTTATTGATGTATATGAAGGCCCCACGGAGACGTAGATGCCAACTCGCCAGGAATGTTGTGAAATATTACCGCCGAGATGATAGGTTGGGTTAGGTTAGGTTATATTACGTTATTGATGTATATGAAGGTCCCACGGAGACGTAGAGGCCAACTCGCCAGGAATGTTGTCAAATATTACCGCCGAGATGATAGGTTGGGCTAGGTTAGGTTATATTACGTTATTGATGTATATAAAGGTCCCACGGAAACATAGAGGCCAACAAGGCAGGAATGTTGTCAAATATTACCGCCGAAATGTTAGGTTGGGTTAGGACAGGTAATATTATGTTATTGATGTATATGAAGGCCCCACGGAAACATGGAGGCCAACAAGACAGGAATGTTGTCAAATATTACCGCCGAGATGATAGGTTGGGCTAGGTTAGGTTATATTACGTTATTGATGTATATAAAGGTCCCACGGAAACATAGAGGCCAACAAGCCAGGAATGTTGTCAAATATTACCGCCGAGATGTTACGTTGGTTTAGGTTAGGTTAAATTACGTTATTGATGTATATAAAAGTCCCACGGAGGCGTAGAGGCCAACTCGCCAGGAATGTTGTCAAACATTACCGCCGAGATGATAGGTTGGGTTAGTTTAGGTTATATTACGTTATTGATGTATATGAAGGCCCCACGGAGACGTAGAGGCCAACTCGCCAGGAATGTTGTCAAATATTACCGCCGAGATGATAGGTTGGGTTAGGTTAGGTTATAATACGTTATTGATGTATATGAAGGCCCCACGGAGACGTAGAGGCCAACTCGCCATGAATGTTGTCAAATATTACCGCCGAGATGTTACATTGGTTTACGTTAGGTTAAATTACGTTATTGATGTATATGAAGGTCCCACTGAGAGGTAGAGGCCAACTCGCCAGGAATGTTGTCAAATATTAGTGCCGAGATGTTAGGTTGGGTTAAGTTAGGTAATATTATGTTATTGATGTATATGAAGGTCCCACGGAAACATGGAGGCCAACAAGACAGGAATGTTGTCAAGTATTACCGCCGAGATGTTATGTTGGTTTAGGTTAGGTTAAATTACGTTATTGATGTATATGAAGGTCCTACGGAGAGGTAGAGGCCAACTCGCCAGGAATGTTGTCAAATATTAGTGCCGAGATGTTGGGTTGGGTTAGGTTAGGTAATATTACGTTATTGATGTATATGAAGGTCCCACGGTGACGTAGAGGCCAACTCGCCAGGAATGTTGTCAAATATTACCGCCGATGTGTTAGGTTGGGTTAGGTTAGGTTATACTACGTTATTGATGTATATGAAGGCCCCACGGAGACGTAGAGGCCAACTCGCCAGGAATGTTGTCAAATATTACCGCCGAGATGTTACGTTGGTTTAGGTTAGGTTATATTACGTTATTGATGTATATGAAGGTCCCACGGAGACGTAGAGGCCAACTCGCCAGGAATGTTGTCAAATATTACCGCCGAGATGATAGGTTGGGTTAGGTTAGGTTATATTACGTTATTGATGTATATGAAGTTCCCACGGAGACGTAGAGGCCAACTTGCCAGGAATGTTGTCAAATATTACCGCCGATGTGTTAGGTTGGGTTAGGTTAGGTTATACTACGTTATTGATGTATATGAAGGCCCCACGGAGACGTAGATGCCAACTCGCCAGGAATGTTGTCAAATATTACCGCCGATGTGTTAGGTTGGGTTAGGTTAGGTTATGCTACGTTATGGATGTATATGAAGGCCCCACGGAGACGTAGAGGCCAACTCGCCAGGAATGTTGTCACATAATAGCGCCGAGTGGTTGAATCGGGTTATATTAGGTTATATTACGTTATTGATGGATATGAACGTCTCACGGAGACGTAGAGGCCAACTCGCCAGGAATGTTGTCAAATTTTACCGCCGAGATGATAGGTTGGGTTAGGTTAGGTTATATTACGTTATTGATGTATATGAAGGCCCCACGGAGAGGTAGAGGCCAACTCGCCAGGAATGTTGTGAAATATTACCGCCGAGATGTTAGGTTGGGTTAGGTTAGGTTATATTACGTTATTGATGTATATGAGGGCCCCACGGAGACGTAGAGGCCAACTCGCCAGGAATGTTGTCAAATATTAGTACCGAGATGTTAGGTTGGGTTAGGTTAGGTTATATTACGTTATTGATGTATATAAAATTCCCACGGAGACGTAGAGGCCAACTCGCCAGGAATGTTGTCAAATATTACCGCCGAGATGTTAGGTTGGGTTAGGTTAGGTTATATTACGTTATTGATGTATATAAAAGCCCCACGGAGACGTAGAGGCCAACTCGCCAGGAATGTTGTCAAATATTACCGCCGAGATGTTAGGTTGGATTAGGTTAGGTTAAATTACGTTATTGATGTATATGAAGGTCCCACGGAGAGGTAGAGGCCAACTCGCCAGGAATATTGTCAAAAATTAGTGCCGGGAAGTTGGGTTGGGTTAGGTTAGGTTATATTACGTTATTGATGTATATAAAATTCCCACGGAGACGTAGAGGCCAACTCGAAAGGAATGTTGTAAAATATTAGTGCCGAGATCTTAGGTTGGGTTAGGTAAGGTTATATTACGTTATTGATGTATATGAAGGCCCCACGGAGACGTAGAGGCCAACTCGCCAGGAATGTTGTGAAATATTAGTGCCGAGATCTTAGGTTGGGTTAGGTTAGGTTATATTACGTTATTGATGTGTATGAAGGTCCCACGGTGACGTAGAGGCCAACTCGCCAGGAATGTTGTCAAATATTAGTGCCTGAAAGTTGGGTTGGGTTAGGTTAGGTTATATTACGTTATTGATGTATATAAAATTCCCACGGAGACGTAGAGGCCAACTCGCCAGGAATGTTGTGAAATATTAGTGCCGAGATCTTAGGTTGGGTTAGGTTCGGTTATATTACGTTATTGATGTATATGAAGGTCCCACGGTGACGTAGAGGCCAACTCGCCAGGAATGTTGTCAAATATTACCGCCGATGTGTTAGGTTGGGTTAGGTTAGGTTATGCTACGTTATGGATGTATATGAAGGCCCCACGGAGACGTAGAGGCCAACTCGCCAGGAATGTTGTCACATAATAGCGCCGAGTGGTTGAATCGGGTTATATTAGGTTATATTACGTTATTGATGGATATGAACGTCTCACGGAGACGTAGAGGCCAACTCGCCAGGAATGTTGTCAAATTTTACCGCCGAGATGATAGGTTGGGTTAGGTTAGGTTATATTACGTTATTGATGTATATGAAGGCCCCACGGAGAGGTAGAGGCCAACTCGCCAGGAATGTTGTGAAATATTACCGCCGAGATGTTAGGTTGGGTTAGGTTAGGTTATATTACGTTATTGATGTATATGAGGGCCCCACGGAGACGTAGAAGCCAACTCGCCAGGAATGTTGACAAATATTAGTACCGAGATGTTAGGTTGGGTTAGGTTAGGTTATCTTACGTTATTGATGTATATAAAATTCCCACGGAGACGTAGAGGCCAACTCGCCAGGAATGTTGTCAAATATTACCGCCGAGATGTTAGGTTGGGTTAGGTTAGGTTATATTACGTTATTGATGTATATAAAAGCCCCACGGAGACGTAGAGGCCAACTCGCCAGGAATGTTGTCAAATATTACCGCCGAGATGTTAGGTTGGATTAGGTTAGGTAATATTACGTTATTGATGTATATAAAATTCCCACGGAGACGTAGAGGCCAACTCGCCAGGAATGTTGTCAAATATTAGTACCGAGATGTTAGGTTGGGTTAGGTTAGGTTATATTACGCTATTGATGTATATAAAAGTCCCACGGAGACGTAGAGGCCAACTCGCCAGGAATGTTGTCAAATATTACCGCCGAGATGTTAGGTTGGGTTAGGACAGGTAATATTATGTTATTGATGTATATGAAGGCCCCACGGAGACATGGAGGCCAACAAGACAGGAATGTTGGCAAATATTACCGCCGAGATGATAGGTTGGGCTAGGTTAGGTTATATTACGTTATTGATGTATATAAAGGTCCCACGGTAACATAGAGGCCAACAAGCCAGGAATGTTGTCTAATATTACCGCCGAGATGTTACGTTGGTTTAGGTTAGGTTAAACTACGTTATTGATGTATATAAAAGTCCCACGGATGCGTAGAGGCCAACTCGCCAGGAATGTTGTCAAACATTACCGCCGAGATGATAGGTTGGGTTAGTTTAGGTTATATTACGTTATTGATGTATATGAAGGCCCCACGGAGACGTAGAGGCCAACTCGCCAGGAATGTTGTCAAATATTACCGCCGAGATGATAGGTTGGGTTAGGTTAGGTTATATTACGTTATTGATGTATATGAAGGCCCCACGGAGACGTAGAGGCCAACTCGCCAGGAATGTTGTCAAATATTACCGCCGAGATGTTACGTTGGTTTAGGTTAGGTTAAATTACGTTATTGATGTATATGAAGGTCCCACTGAGAGGTAGAGGCCAACTCGCCAGGAATGTTGTCAAATATTAGTGCCGAGATGTTAGGTTGGGTTAAGTTAGGTAATATTATGTTATTGATGTATATGAAGGTCCCACGGAAACATGGAGGCCAACAAGACAGGAATGTTGTCAAGTATTACCGCCGAGATGTTATGTTGGTTTAGGTTAGGTTAAATTACGTTATTGATGTTTATGAAGGTCCTACGGAGAGGTAGAGGCCAACTCGCCAGGAATGTTGTCAAATATTAGTGCCGAGATGTTGGGTTGGGTTAGGTTAGGTAATATTACGTTATTGATGTATATGAAGGTCCCACGGTGACGTAGAGGCCAACTCGCCAGGAATGTTGTCAAATATTACCGCCGATGTGTTAGGTTGGGTTAGGTTAGGTTATACTACGTTATTGAAGTATATGAAGGCCCCACGGAGACGTAGAGGCCAACTCGCCAGGAATGTTGTCAAATATTACCGCCGAGATGTTACGTTGGTTTAGGTTAGGTTATATTACGTTATTGATGTATATGAAGGTCCCACGGAGACGTAGAGGCCAACTCGCCAGGAATGTTGTCAAATATTAGTGCCGGGAAGTTGGGTTGGGTTAGGTTAGGTTATATTACGTTATTGATGTATATAAAATTCCCACGGAGACGTAGAGGCCAACTCGCCAGGAATGTTGTGAAATATTAGTGCCGAGATCTTAGGTTGGGTTAGGTTCGGTTATATTACGTTATTGATGTATATGAAGGTCCCACGGTGACGTAGAGGCCAACTCGCCAGGAATGTTGTCAAATAATAGCGCCGAAAGGTTAGGTTGAGTTAGGTTAGGTTATATTACGTTATTTATGTATATAAAATTCCCACGGAGACGTAGAGGCCAACTCGCCAGGAATGTTGTCAAATATTACCGCCGAGATGTTAGATTGGGTTAGGTCAGGTAATATTATGTTATTGATGTATATGAAGGCCCCACGGAAACATGGAGTCCAACAAGACAGGAATGTTGTCAAATATTACCGCCGAGATGTTACGTTGGTTTAGGTTAGGTTAAATTACGTTATTGATGTATATGAAGGTCCCACGGAGAGGTAGAGGCCAACTCGCCAGGAATATTGTCAAAAATTAGTGCCGGGAAGTTGGGTTGGGTTAGGTTAGGTTATATTACGTTATTGATGTATATAAAATTCCCACGGAGACGTAGAGGCCAACTCGACAGGAATGTTGTAAAATATTAGTGCCGAGACCTTAGGTTGGGTTAGGATAGGTTATATTACGTTATTGATGTATATGAAGGTCCCACGGAGAGGTAGAGGCCAACTCGCCAGGAATGTTGTCAAATATTAGTGCCGAGATGTTAGGTTGGATTAGGTTAGGTTATATTACGTTATTGATGTATATAAAATTCCCACGGAGACGTAGAGGACAACTCGCCTCGAATGTTGTCACATAATAGCGCCGAGACGTTATGATGGGTTAGGTTACGTTATATTACGTTATTGATGTATATAAAAGCCCCACGGAGACGTAGAGGCCAACTCGACAGGAATGTTGTAAAATATTATTGCCGAGATCTTAAGTTGTGTTAGGTTCGGTTATATTACGTTATTGATGTATATGAAGGTCCCACGGTGACGTAGAGGCCAACTCGCCAGGAATGTTGTCAAATATTACCGCCGATGTGTTAGGTTGGGTTAGGTTAGGTTATGCTACGTTATTGATGTATATGAAGGCCCCACGGAGACGTAGAGGCCAACTCGCCGAATGTTGTCACATAATAGCGCCGAGTGGTTGGATCGGGTTATATTAGGTTATATTACGTTATTGATGGATATGAACGTATCACGGAGACGTAGAGGCCAACTCGCCAGGAATGTTGTCAAATATTACCGCCGAGATGATAGGTTGGGTTAGGTTAGGTTATATTACGTTATTGATGTATATGAAGGCCCCACGGCGAGGTAGAGGCCAACTCGCCAGGAATGTTGTGAAATATTACCGCCGAGATGTTAGGTTGGGTTAGGTTAGGTTATATTACGTTATTGATGTATATGAAGGCCCCACGGAGACGTAGAGGCCAACTCGCCAGGAATGTTGTCAAATATTAGTACCGAGATGTTAGGTTGGGTTAGGTTAGGTTATATTACGTTATTGATGTATATAAAATTCCCACGGAGACGTAGAGGCCAACTCGCCAGGAATGTTGTCAAATATTACCGCCGAGATGTTAGGTTGGGTTAGGTTAGGTTATATTACGTTATTGATGTATATAAAAGCCCCACGGAGACGTAGAGGCCAACTCGCCAGGAATGTTGTCAAATATTACCGCCGAGATGTTAGGTTGGATTAGGTTAGGTAATATTACGTTATTGATGTATATAAAATTGCCACGGAGACGTAGAGGCCAACTCGCCAGGAATGTTGTCAAATATTACCGCCGATGTGTTAGGTTGGGTTAGGTTAGGTTATACTACGTTATTGATGTATATGAAGGCCCCACGGAGACGTAGATGCCAACTCGCCAGGAATGTTGTCAAATAATAGCGCCGAAAAGTTAGGTTGGGTTAGGTTAGGTTATATTACGTTATTGATGTATATGAAGGCCCCACAGAGACGTAGAGGCCAACTCGCCAGGAATGTTGTCAAATATTACCGCCGAGATGTTAGGTTGGGTTAGGTTAGGTTATATTACGTTATTGATGTATATAAAAGCCCCACGGAGACGTAGAGGCCAACTCGCCAGGAATGTTGTCAAATATTACCGCCGAGATGTTACGTTGGTTTAGGTTAGGTTAAATTACGTTATTGATGTATATGAAGGTCCCACTGAGAGGTAGAGGCCAACTCGCCAGGAATGTTGTCAAATATTAGTGCCGAGATGTTAGGTTGGGTTAAGTTAGGTAATATTATGTTATTGATGTATATGAAGGTCCCACGGAAACATGGAGGCCAACAAGACAGGAATGTTGTCAAGTATTACCGCCGAGATGTTATGTTGGTTTAGGTTAGGTTAAATTACGTTATTGATGTATATGAATGTCCTACGGAGAGGTAGAGGCCAACTCGCCAGGAATGTTGTCAAATATTAGTGCCGATATGTTGGGTTGGGTTAGGTTAGGTAATATTACGTTATTGATGTATATGAAGGTCCCACGGTGACGTAGAGGCCAACTCGCCAGGAATGTTGTCAAATATTACCGCCGATGTGTTAGGTTGGGTTAGGTTAGGTTATACTACGTTATTGATGTATATGAAGGCCCCACGGAGACGTAGAGGCCAACTCGCCAGGAATGTTGTCAAATATTACCGCCGAGATGTTACGTTGGTTTAGGTTAGGTTATATTACGTTATTGATGTATATGAAGGTCCCACGTAGACGTAGAGGCCAACTCGCCAGGAATGTTGTCAAATATTAGTGCCGGGAAGTTGGGTTGGGTTAGGTTAGGTTATATTACGTTATTGATGTATATAAAATTCCCACGGAGACGTAGAGGCCAACTCGCCAGGAATGTTGTGAAATATTAGTGCCGAGATCTTAGGTTGGGTTAGGTTCGGTTATATTACGTTATTGATGTATATGAAGGTCCCACGGTGACGTAGAGGCCAACTCGCCAGGAATGTTGTCAAATAATAGCGCCGAAAGGTTAGGTTGAGTTAGGTTAGGTTATATTACGTTATTTATGTATATAAAATTCCCACGGAGACGTAGAGGCCAACTCGTCAGGAATGTTGTCAAATATTACCGCCGAGATGTTAGATTGGTTTAGGTCAGGTAATATTATGTTATTTATGTATATGAAGGTCCCACGGAAACATGGAGGCCAACAAGACAGGAATGTTGTCAAATATTACCGCCGAGATGTTACGTTGGTTTAGGTTAGGTTAAATTACGTTATTGATGTATATGAAGGTCCCACGGAGAGGTAGAGGCCAACTCGCCAGGAATATTGTCAAAAATTAGTGCCGGGAAGTTGGGTTGGGTTAGGTTAGGTTATATTACGTTATTGATGTATATAAAATTCCCACGGAGACGTAGAGGCCAACTCGAAAGGAATGTTGTAAAATATTAGTGCCGAGATCTTAGGTTGGGTTAGGTTAGGTTATATTACGTTATTGATGTATATGAAGGCCCCACGGAGACGTAGAGGCCAACTCGCCAGGAATGTTGTGAAATATTAGTGCCGAGATCTTAGGTTGGGTTAGGTTAGGTTATATTACGTTATTGATGTGTATGAAGGTCCCACGGTGACGTAGAGGCCAACTCGCCAGGAATGTTGTCAAATATTAGTGCCGGGAAGTTGGGTTGGGTTAGGTTAGGTTATATTACGTTATTGATGTATATAAAATTCCCACGGAGACGTAGAGGCCAACTCGCCAGGAATGTTGTGAAATATTAGTGCCGAGATCTTAGGTTGGGTTAGGTTCGGTTATATTACGTTATTGATGTATATGAATGTCCCACGGTGACGTAGAGGCCAACTCGCCAGGAATGTTGTCAAATATTACCGCCGATGTGTTAGGTTGGGTTAGGTTAGGTTACGCTACGTTATGGATGTATATGAAGGCCCCACGGAGACGTAGAGGCCAACTCGCCAGGAATGTTGTCACATAATAGCGCCGAGTGGTTGAATCGGGTTATATTAGGTTATATTACGTTATTGATGGATATGAACGTCTCACGGAGACGTAGAGGCCAACTCGCCAGGAATGTTGTCAAATTTTACCGCCGAGATGATAGGTTGGGTTAGGTTAGGTTATATTACGTTATTGATGTATATGAAGGCTCCACGGAGAGGTAGAGGCCAACTCGCCAGGAATGTTGTGAAATATTACCGCCGAGATGTTAGGTTGGGTTAGGTTAGGTTATATTACGTTATTGATGTATATGAGGGCCCCACGGAGACGTAGAGGCCAACTCGCCAGGAATGTTGTCAAATATTAGTACCGAGATGTTAGGTTGGGTTAGGTTAGGTTATATTACGTTATTGATGTATATAAAATTCCCACGGAGACGTAGAGGCCAACTCGCCAGGAATGTTGTCAAATATTACCGCCGAGATGTTAGGTTGGGTTAGGTTAGGTTATATTACGTTATTGATGTATATAAAAGCCCCACGGAGACGTAGAGGCCAACTCGCCAGGAATGTTGTCAAATATTACCGCCGAGATGTTAGGTTGGATTAGGTTAGGTTAAATTACGTTATTGATGTATATGAAGGTCCCACGGAGAGGTAGAGGCCAACTCGCCAGGAATATTGTCAAAAACGCGCTATCTCAGAGTGGGTTGGGTTAGGTTAGGTTATATTACGTTATTGATGTATATAAAATTCCCACGGAGACGTAGAGGCCAACTCGAAAGGAATGTTGTAAAATATTAGTGCCGAGATCTTAGGTTGGGTTAGGTTAGGTTATATTACGTTATTGATGTATATGAAGGCCCCACGGAGACGTAGAGGCCAACTCGCCAGGAATGTTGTGAAATATTAGTGCCGAGATCTTAGGTTGGGTTAGGTTAGGTTATATTACGTTATTGATGTGTATGAAGGTCCCACGGTGACGTAGAGGCCAACTCGCCAGGAATGTTGTCAAATATTAGTGCCGGGAAGTTGGGTTGGGTTAGGTTAGGTTATATTACGTTATTGATGTATATAAAATTCCCACGGAGACGTAGAGGCCAACTCGCCAGGAATGTTGTGAAATATTAGTGCCGAGATCTTAGGTTGGGTTAGGTTCGGTTATATTACGTTATTGATGTATATGAAGGTCCCACGGTGACGTAGAGGCCAACTCGCCAGGAATGTTGTCAAATAATAGCGCCGAAAGGTTAGGTTGAGTTAGGTTAGGTTATATTACGTTATTTATGTATATAAAATTCCCACGGAGACGTAGAGGCCAACTCGCCAGGAATGTTGTCAAATATTACCGCCGAGATGTTAGATTGGGTTAGGTCAGGTAATATTATGTTATTGATGTATATGAAGGCCCCACGGAAACATGGATTCCAACAAGACAGGAATGTTGTCAAATATTACCGCCGAGATGTTACGTTGGTTTAGGTTAGGTTAAATTACGTTATTGATGTATATGAAGGTCCCACGGAGAGGTAGAGGCCAACTCGCCAGGAATATTGTCAAAAATTAGTGCCGGGAAGTTGGGTTGGGTTAGGTTAGGTTATATTACGTTATTGATGTATATAAAATTCCCACGGAGACGTAGAGGCCAACTCGACAGGAATGTTGTAAAATATTAGTGCCGAGACCTTAGGTTGGGTTAGGATAGGTTATATTACGTTATTGATGTATATGAAGGTCCCACGGAGAGGTAGAGGCCAACTCGCCAGGAATGTTGTCAAATATTAGTGCCGAGATGTTAGGTTGGATTAGGTTAGGTTATATTACGTTATTGATGTATATAAAATTCCCACGGAGACGTAGAGGACAACTCGCCTCGAATGTTGTCACATAATAGCGCCGAGACGTTATGATGGGTTAGGTTACGTTATATTACGTTATTGATGTATATAAAAGCCCCACGGAGACGTAGAGGCCAACTCGACAGGAATGTTGTAAAATATTATTGCCGAGATCTTAAGTTGTGTTAGGTTCGGTTATATTACGTTATTGATGTATATGAAGGTCCCACGGTGACGTAGAGGCCAACTCGCCAGGAATGTTGTCAAATATTACCGCCGATGTGTTAGGTTGGGTTAGGTTAGGTTATGCTACGTTATTGATGTATATGAAGGCCCCACGGAGACGTAGAGGCCAACTCGCCAGGAATGTTGTCACATAATAGCGCCGAGTGGTTGGATCGGGTTATATTAGGTTATATTACGTTATTGATGGATATGAACGTATCACGGAGACGTAGAGGCCAACTCGCCAGGAATGTTGTCAAATATTACCGCCGAGATGATAGGTTGGGTTAGGTTAGGTTATATTACGTTATTGATGTATATGAAGGCCCCACGGCGAGGTAGAGGCCAACTCGCCAGGAATGTTGTGAAATATTACCGCCGAGATGTTAGGTTGGGTTAGGTTAGGTTATATTACGTTATTGATGTATATGAAGGCCCCACGGAGACGTAGAGGCCAACTCGCCAGGAATGTTGTCAAATATTAGTACCGAGATGTTAGGTTGGGTTAGGTTAGGTTATATTACGTTATTGATGTATATAAAATTCCCACGGAGACGTAGAGGCCAACTCGCCAGGAATGTTGTCAAATATTACCGCCGAGATGTTAGGTTGGGTTAGGTTAGGTTATATTACGTTATTGATGTATATAAAAGCCCCACGGAGACGTAGAGGCCAACTCGCCAGGAATGTTGTCAAATATTACCGCCGAGATGTTAGGTTGGATTAGGTTAGGTAATATTACGTTATTGATGTATATAAAATTCCCACGGAGACGTAGAGGCCAACTCGCCAGGAATGTTGTCAAATATTACCGCCGATGTGTTAGGTTGGGTTAGGTTAGGTTATACTACGTTATTGATGTATATGAAGGCCCCACGGAGACGTAGATGCCAACTCGCCAGGAATGTTGTCAAATAATAGCGCCGAAAAGTTAGGTTGGGTTAGGTTAGGTTATATTACGTTATTGATGTATATGAAGGCCCCACAGAGACGTAGAGGCCAACACGCCAGGAATGTTGTCAAATATTACCGCCGAGATGTTAGGTTGGGTTAGGTTAGGTTATATTACGTTATTGATGTATATAAAAGCCCCACGGAGACGTAGAGGCCAACTCGCCAGGAATGTTGTCAAATATTACCGCCGAGATGTTACGTTGGTTTAGGTTAGGTTAAATTACGTTATTGATGTATATGAAGGTCCCACTGAGAGGTAGAGGCCAACTCGCCAGGAATGTTGTCAAATATTAGTGCCGAGATGTTAGGTTGGGTTAAGTTAGGTAATATTATGTTATTGATGTATATGAAGGTCCCACGGAAACATGGAGGCCAACAAGACAGGAATGTTGTCAAGTATTACCGCCGAGATGTTATGTTGGTTTAGGTTAGGTTAAATTACGTTATTGATGTATATGAATGTCCTACGGAGAGGTAGAGGCCAACTCGCCAGGAATGTTGTCAAATATTAGTGCCGATATGTTGGGTTGGGTTAGGTTAGGTAATATTACGTTATTGATGTATATGAAGGTCCCACGGTGACGTAGAGGCCAACTCGCCAGGAATGTTGTCAAATATTACCGCCGATGTGTTAGGTTGGGTTAGGTTAGGTTATACTACGTTATTGATGTATATGAAGGCCCCACGGAGACGTAGAGGCCAACTCGCCAGGAATGTTGTCAAATATTACCGCCGAGATGTTACGTTGGTTTAGGTTAGGTTATATTACGTTATTGATGTATATGAAGGTCCCACGTAGACGTAGAGGCCAACTCGCCAGGAATGTTGTCAAATATTAGTGCCGGGAAGTTGGGTTGGGTTAGGTTAGGTTATATTACGTTATTGATGTATATAAAATTCCCACGGAGACGTAGAGGCCAACTCGCCAGGAATGTTGTGAAATATTAGTGCCGAGATCTTAGGTTGGGTTAGGTTCGGTTATATTACGTTATTGATGTATATGAAGGTCCCACGGTGACGTAGAGGCCAACTCGCCAGGAATGTTGTCAAATAATAGCGCCGAAAGGTTAGGTTGAGTTAGGTTAGGTTATATTACGTTATTTATGTATATAAAATTCCCACGGAGACGTAGAGGCCAACTCGTCAGGAATGTTGTCAAATATTACCGCCGAGATGTTAGATTGGTTTAGGTCAGGTAATATTATGTTATTTATGTATATGAAGGTCCCACGGAAACATGGAGGCCAACAAGACAGGAATGTTGTCAAATATTACCGCCGAGATGTTACGTTGGTTTAGGTTAGGTTAAATTACGTTATTGATGTATATGAAGGTCCCACGGAGAGGTAGAGGCCAACTCGCCAGGAATATTGTCAAAAATTAGTGCCGGGAAGTTGGGTTGGGTTAGGTTAGGTTATATTACGTTATTGATGTATATAAAATTCCCACGGAGACGTAGAGGCCAACTCGAAAGGAATGTTGTAAAATATTAGTGCCGAGATCTTAGGTTGGGTTAGGTTAGGTTATATTACGTTATTGATGTATATGAAGGCCCCACGGAGACGTAGAGGCCAACTCGCCAGGAATGTTGTGAAATATTAGTGCCGAGATCTTAGGTTGGGTTAGGTTAGGTTATATTACGTTATTGATGTGTATGAAGGTCCCACGGTGACGTAGAGGCCAACTCGCCAGGAATGTTGTCAAATATTAGTGCCGGGAAGTTGGGTTGGGTTAGGTTAGGTTATATTACGTTATTGATGTATATAAAATTCCCACGGAGACGTAGAGGCCAACTCGCCAGGAATGTTGTGAAATATTAGTGCCGAGATCTTAGGTTGGGTTAGGTTCGGTTATATTACGTTATTGATGTATATGAATGTCCCACGGTGACGTAGAGGCCAACTCGCCAGGAATGTTGTCAAATATTACCGCCGATGTGTTAGGTTGGGTTAGGTTAGGTTACGCTACGTTATGGATGTATATGAAGGCCCCACGGAGACGTAGAGGCCAACTCGCCAGGAATGTTGTCACATAATAGCGCCGAGTGGTTGAATCGGGTTATATTAGGTTATATTACGTTATTGATGGATATGAACGTCTCACGGAGACGTAGAGGCCAACTCGCCAGGAATGTTGTCAAATTTTACCGCCGAGATGATAGGTTGGGTTAGGTTAGGTTATATTACGTTATTGATGTATATGAAGGCTCCACGCAGAGGTAGAGGCCAACTCGCCAGGAATGTTGTGAAATATTACCGCCGAGATGTTAGGTTGGGTTAGGTTAGGTTATATTACGTTATTGATGTATATGAGGGCCCCACGGAGACGTAGAGGCCAACTCGCCAGGAATGTTGTCAAATATTAGTACCGAGATGTTAGGTTGGGTTAGGTTAGGTTATATTACGTTATTGATGTATATAAAATTCCCACGGAGACGTAGAGGCCAACTCGCCAGGAATGTTGTCAAATATTACCGCCGAGATGTTAGGTTGGGTTAGGTTAGGTTATATTACGTTATTGATGTATATAAAAGCCCCACGGAGACGTAGAGGCCAACTCGCCAGGAATGTTGTCAAATATTACCGCCGAGATGTTAGGTTGGATTAGGTTAGGTTAAATTACGTTATTGATGTATATGAAGGTCCCACGGAGAGGTAGAGGCCAACTCGCCAGGAATATTGTCAAAAATTAGTGCCGGGAAGTTGGGTTGGGTTAGGTTAGGTTATATTACGTTATTGATGTATATAAAATTCCCACGGAGACGTAGAGGCCAACTCGAAAGGAATGTTGTAAAATATTAGTGCCGAGATCTTAGGTTGGGTTAGGTTAGGTTATATTACGTTATTGATGTATATGAAGGCCCCACGGAGACGTAGAGGCCAACTCGCCAGGAATGTTGTGAAATATTAGTGCCGAGATCTTAGGTTGGGTTAGGTTAGGTTATATTACGTTATTGATGTGTATGAAGGTCCCACGGTGACGTAGAGGCCAACTCGCCAGGAATGTTGTCAAATATTAGTGCCGGGAAGTTGGGTTGGGTTAGGTTAGGTTATATTACGTTATTGATGTATATAAAATTCCCACGGAGACGTAGAGGCCAACTCGCCAGGAATGTTGTGAAATATTAGTGCCGAGATCTTAGGTTGGGTTAGGTTCGGTTATATTACGTTATTGATGTATATGAAGGTCCCACGGTGACGTAGAGGCCAACTCGCCAGGAATGTTGTCAAATATTACCGCCGATGTGTTAGGTTGGGTTAGGTTAGTTTATGCTACGTTATGGATGTATATGAAGGCCCCACGGAGACGTAGAGGCCAACTCGCCAGGAATGTTGTCACATAATAGCGCCGAGTGGTTGAATCGGGTTATATTAGGTTATATTACGTTATTGATGGATATGAACGTCTCACGGAGACGTAGAGGTCAACTCGCCAGGAATGTTGTCAAATTTTACCGCCGAGATGATAGGTTGGGTTAGGTTAGGTTATATTACGTTATTGATGTATATGAAGGCCCCACGGAGAGGTAGAGGCCAACTCGCCAGGAATGTTGTGAAATATTACCGCCGAGATGTTAGGTTGGGTTAGGTTAGGTTATATTACGTTATTGATGTATATGAGGGCCCCACGGAGACGTAGAGGCCAACTCGCCAGGAATGTTGTCAAATATTAGTACCGAGATGTTAGGTTGGGTTAGGTTAGGTTATATTACGTTATTGATGTATATAAAATTCCCACGGAGACGTAGAGGCCAACTCGCCAGGAATGTTGTCAAATATTAGTACCGAGATGTTAGGTTGGGTTAGGTTAGGTTATATTACGCTATTGATGTATATAAAAGTCCCACGGAGACGTAGAGGCCAACTCGCCAGGAATGTTGTCAAATAATAGCGCCGAAACGTTAGGTTGGGCTAGGTTAGGTTATATTACGTTATTGATGTATATAAAGGTCCCACGGAAACATAGAGGCCAACAAGGCAGGAATGTTGTCAAATATTACCGCCGAGATGTTAGGTTGGGTTAGGACAGGTAATATTATGTTATTGATGTATATGAAGGCCCCACGGAGACATGGAGGCCAACAAGACAGGAATGTTGGCAAATATTACCGCCGAGATGATAGGTTGGGCTAGGTTAGGTTATATTACGTTATTGATGTATATAAAGGCCCCACGGAGACGTAGAGGCCAACTCGCCAGGAATGTTGTCAAATATTACCGCCGAGATGTTACGTTGGTTTAGGTTAGGTTAAATTACGTTATTGATGTATATGAAGGTCCCACTGAGAGGTAGAGGCCAACTCGCCAGGAATGTTGTCAAATATTAGTGCCGAGATGTTAGGTTGGGTTAAGTTAGGTAATATTATGTTATTGATGTATATGAAGGTCCCACGGAAACATGGAGGCCAACAAGACAGGAATGTTGTCAAGTATTACCGCCGAGATGTTATGTTGGTTTAGGTTAGGTTAAATTACGTTATTGATGTTTATGAAGGTCCTACGGAGAGGTAGAGGCCAACTCGCCAGGAATGTTGTCAAATATTAGTGCCGAGATGTTGGGTTGGGTTAGGTTAGGTAATATTACGTTATTGATGTATATGAAGGTCCCACGGTGACGTAGAGGCCAACTCGCCAGGAATGTTGTCAAATATTACCGCCGATGTGTTAGGTTGGGTTAGGTTAGGTTATACTACGTTATTGATGTATATGAAGGCCCCACGGAGACGTAGAGGCCAACTCGCCAGGAATGTTGTCAAATATTACCGCCGAGATGTTACGTTGGTTTAGGTTAGGTTATATTACGTTATTGATGTATATGAAGGTCCCACGGAGACGTAGAGGCCAACTCGCCAGGAATGTTGTCAAATATTAGAGCCGGGAAGTTGGGTTGGGTTAGGTTAGGTTATATTACGTTATTGATGTATATAAAATTCCCACGGAGACGTAGAGGCCAACTCGCCAGGAATGTTGTGAAATATTAGTGCCGAGATCTTAGGTTGGGTTAGGTTCGGATATATTACGTTATTGATGTATATGAAGGTCCCACGGTGACGTAGAGGCCAACTCGCCAGGAATGTTGTCAAATAATAGCGCCGAAAGGTTAGGTTGAGTTAGGTTAGGTTATATTACGTTATTTATGTATATAAATTTCCCACGGAGACGTAGAGGCCAACTCGCCAGGAATGTTGTCAAATATTACCGCCGAGATGTTAGATTGGGTTAGGTCAGGTAATATTATGTTATTGATGTATATGAAGGCCCCACGGAAACATGGAGTCCAACAAGACAGGAATGTTGTCAAATATTACCGCCGAGAAGTTACGTTGGTTTAGGTTAGGTTAAATTACGTTATTGATGTATATGAAGGTCCCACGGAGAGGTAGAGGCCAACTCGCCAGGAATATTGTCAAAAATTAGTGCCGGGAAGTTGGGTTGGGTTAGGTTAGGTTATATTACGTTATTGATGTATATAAAATTCCCACGAAGACGTAGAGGCCAACTCGACAGGAATGTTGTAAAATATTAGTGCCGAGACCTTAGGTTGGGTTAGGTTAGGTTATATTACGTTATTGATGTATATGAAGGTCCCACGGAGAGGTAGAGGCCAACTCGCCAGGAATGTTGTCAAATATTAGTGCCGAGATGTTAGGTTGGATTAGGTTAGGTTATATTACGTTATTGATGTATATAAAATTCCCACGGAGACGTAGAGGACAACTCGCCTCGAATGTTGTCACATAATAGCGCCGAGACGTTATGATGGGTTAGGTTACGTTATATTACGTTATTGATGTATATAAAAGCCCCACGGAGACGTAGAGGCCAACTCGACAGGAATGTTGTAAAATATTATTGCCGAGATCTTAAGTTGTGTTAGGTTCGGTTATATTACGTTATTGATGTATATGAAGGTCCCACGGTGACGTAGAGGCCAACTCGCCAGGAATGTTGTCAAATATTACCGCCGATGTGTTAGGTTGGGTTAGGTTAGGTTATGCTACGTTATTGATGTATATGAAGGCCCCACGGAGACGTAGAGGCCAACTCGCCAGGAATGTTGTCACATAATAGCGCCGAGTGGTTGGATCGGGTTATATTAGGTTATATTACGTTATTGATGGATATGAACGTCTCACGGAGACGTAGAGGCCAACTCGCCAGGAATGTTGTCAAATATTACCGCCGAGATGATAGGTTGGGTTAGGTTAGGTTATATTACGTTATTGATGTATATGAAGGCCCCACGGCGAGGTAGAGGCCAACTCGCCAGGAATGTTGTGAAATATTACCGCCGAGATGTTAGGTTGGGTTAGGTTAGGTTATATTACGTTATTGATGTATATGAAGGCCCCACGGAGACGTAGAGGCCAACTCGCCAGGAATGTTGTCAAATATTAGTACCGAGATGTTAGGTTGGGTTAGGTTAGGTTATATTACGTTATTGATGTATATAAAATTCCCACGGAGACGTAGAGGCCAACTCGCCAGGAATGTTGTCAAATATTACCGCCGAGATGTTAGGTTGGGTTAGGTTAGGTTATATTACGTTATTGATGTATATAAAAGCCCCACGGAGACGTAGAGGCCAACTCGCCAGGAATGTTGTCAAATATTACCGCCGAGATGTTAGGTTGGATTAGGTTAGGTAATATTACGTTACTGATGTATATAAAATTCCCACGGAGACGTAGAGGCCAACTCGCCAGGAATGTTGTCAAATATTACCGCCGATGTGTTAGGTTGGGCTAGGTTAGGTTATACTACGTTATTGATGTATATGAAGGCCCCACGGAGACGTAGATGCCAACTCGCCAGGAATGTTGTCAAATAATAGCGCCGAAAAGTTAGGTTGGGTTAGGTTAGGTTATATTACGTTATTGATGTATATGAAGGCCCCACAGAGACGTAGAGGCCAACTCGCCAGGAATGTTGTCAAATATTACCGCCGAGATGTTAGGTTGGGTTAGGTTAGGTTATATTACGTTATTGATGTATATAAAAGCCCCACGGAGACGTAGAGGCCAACTCGCCAGGAATGTTGTCAAATATTACCGCCGAGATGTTAGGTTGGATTAGGTTAGGTAATATTACGTTATTGATGTATATAAAATTCCCACGGAGACGTAGAGGCCAACTCGCCAGGAATGTTGTCAAATATTACCGCCGATGTGTTAGGTTGGATTAGGTTAGGTTATACTACGTTATTGATGTATATGAAGGCCCCACGGGGACGTAGATGCCAACTCGCCAGGAATGTTGTCAAATAATAGCGCCGAAAGGTTAGGTTGGGTTAGGTTAGGTTATATTACGTTATTGATGTATATGAAGGCCCCACAGAGACGTAGAGGCCAACTCGCCAGGAATGTTGTCAAATATTACCGCCGAGATGTTAGGTTGGGTTAGGTTAGATTATATTACGTTATTGATGTATATGAAGGCCGCACGGAGAGGTAGAGGCCAACACGCCAGGAATGTTGTCAAATATTAGTGCCGAGATGTTAGGTTGGGTTAGGTTAGGTAATAATACGTTATTGATGTATATGAAGGTCCCACGGAGACGTAGAGGCCAACTCGCCAGGAATGTTGTCAAATATTCCCGCCGAAATGACAGGTTGGGCTAGGTTAGTTTATATTACGTTATTGATGTATATAAATGTCCCACGGAAACATAGAGGCCAACAAGCCAGGAATGTTGTCAAATACTACCGCCGAGATGTTACGTTGGTATAGGTTAGGTTAAATTAAGTTATTGATGTATATGAAGGTCCCACGGAGAGGTAGAGGCCAACTCGCCAGGAATGTTGTCAAATATTAGTGCCGAGATGTTAGGTTGGGTTAGGTTAGGTAATATTAAGTTATTGATGTATATGAAGGTCCCACGGTGACGTAGAGGCCAACTCGCCAGGAATGTTGTCAAATATTACCGCCGATGAGTTAGGTTGGGTTAGGTTAGGTTATATTACGTTATTGATGTATATGAAGGCCCCACGGAGACGTAGAGGCCAACTCGCCAGGAATGTTGTCAAATATTAGTACCGAGATGTTAGGTTGGGTTAGGTTAGGTTATATTACGTTATTGATGTATATAAAATTCCCACGGAGACGTAGAGGCCAACTCGCCAGGAATGTTGTCAAATATTACCGCCGAGATGTTAGGTTGGGTTAGGTTAGGTTATATTACGTTATTGATGTATATAAAAGCCCCACGGAGACGTAGAGGCCAACTCGCCAGGAATGTTGTCAAATATTACCGCCGAGATGTTAGGTTGGATTAGGTTAGGTAATATTACGTTATTGATGTATATAAAATTCCCACGGAGACGTAGAGGCCAACTCGCCAGGAATGTTGTCAAATATTACCGCCGATGTGTTAGGTTGGGTTAGGTTAGGTTATACTACGTTATTGATGTATATGAAGGCCCCACGGAGACGTAGATGCCAACTCGCCAGGAATGTTGTCAAATAATAGCGCCGAAAAGTTAGGTTGGGTTAGGTTAGGTTATATTACGTTATTGATGTATATGAAGGCCCCACGGAGACGTAGAGGCCAACTCGCCAGGAATGTTGTCAAATATTACCGCCGAGATGTTAGGTTGGGTTAGGTTAGGTTATATTACGTTATTGATGTATATAAAAGCCCCACGGAGACGTAGAGGCCAACTCGCCAGGAATGTTGTCAAATATTACCGCCGAGATGTTAGGTTGGATTAGGTTAGGTAATATTACGTTATTGATGTATATAAAATTCCCACGGAGACGTAGAGGCCAACTCGCCAGGAATGTTGTCAAATATTACCGCCGATGTGTTAGGTTGGGTTAGGTTAGGTTATACTACGTTATTGATGTATATGAAGGCCCCACGGGGACGTAGATGCCAACTCGCCAGGAATGTTGTCAAATAATAGCGCCGAAAGGTTAGGTTGGGTTAGGTTAGGTTATATTACGTTATTGATGTATATGAAGGCCCCACAGAGACGTAGAGGCCAACTCGCCAGGAATGTTGTCAAATATTACCGCCGAGATGTTAGGTTGGGTTAGGTTAGGCTATACTACGTTATTGATGAATATGAAGGCCCCACGGAGACATAGAGGCCAACTCGCCAGAAATGTTGTCAAATATTACCGCCGAGATGTTAGGTTGGATTAGGTTAGGTTAAATTACGTTATTGATGTATATGAAGGTCCCACTGAGAGGTAGAGGCCAACTCGCCAGGAATGTTGTCAAATATTAGTGCCGAGATGTTAGGTAGGGTTAAGTTAGGTAATATTACGTTATTGATGTATATAAAATTCCCACGGAGACGTAGAGGCCAACTAGCCAGGAATGTTGTAAAATATTAGTGCCGAGATTTTAGGTTGGGTTAGGTTAGGTCATATTACGTTATTGATGTATATGAGGGCCCCACGGAGACGTAGAGGCCAACTCGCCAGTAATGTTGTAAAATATTAGTGCCGAGATCTTAGGTTGGGTTAGGTTAGGTTATATTACGTTATTGATGTATATGAAGGTCCCACGGTGACGTGGAGGCCAACTCGCCAGGAATGTTGTCAAATATTAGTGCCGAGATCTTAGGTTGGGTTAGGTCAGGTAATATTATGTTATTGATGTATATGAAGGTCCCACGGAGACGTAAAAGGCCAACTCGCCAGGAATGTTGTCAGATATTACCGCCGAGATGTTAGGTTGGGTTAGGTTAGGTTATATTACGTTATTGATGTATATAAATGTCCCACGGAAACATAGAGGCCAACAAGCCAGGAATGTTGTCAAATACTACCGACGAGATGTTACGTTGGTATAGGTTAGGTTAAATTAAGTTATTGATGTATATGAAGGTCCCACGGAGAGGTAGAGGCCAACTCGCCAGGAATGTTGTCAAATATTAGTGCCGAGATGTTAGGTTGGGTTAGGTTAGGTAATATTAAGTTATTGATGTATATGAAGGTCCCACGGTGACGTAGAGGCCAACTCGCCAGGAATGTTGTCAAATATTACCGCCGATGAGTTAGGTTGGGTTAGGTTAGGTTATATTACGTTATTGATGTATATGAAGGCCCCACGGAGACGTAGAGGCCAACTCGCCAGGAATGTTGTCACATAATAGCGCCGAGTGGTTGAATCGGGTTATATTAGGTTATATTACGTTATTGATGGATATGAACGTCTCACGGAGACGTAGAGGCCAACTCGCCAGGAATGTTGTCAAATATTACCGCCGAGATGATAGGTTGGGTTAGGTTAGGTTATATTACGTTATTGATGTATATGAAGGCCCCACGGAGAGGTAGAGGCCAACTCGCCAGGAATGTTGTGAAATATTACCGCCGAGATGTTAGGTTGGGTTAGGTTAGGTTATATTACGTTATTGATGTATATGAGGGCCACACGGAGACGTAGAGGCCAACTCGCCAGGAATGTTGTCAAATATTAGTACCGAGATGTTAGGTTGGGTTAGGTTAGGTTATATTACGTTATTGATGTATATAAAATTCCCACGGAGACGTAGAGGCCAACTCGCCAGGAATGTTGTCAAATATTACCGCCGAGATGTTAGGTTGGGTTAGGTTAGGTTATATTACGTTATTGATGTATATAAAAGCCCCACGGAGACGTAGAGGCCAACTCGCCAGGAATGTTGTCAAATATTACCGCCGAGATGTTAGGTTGGATTAGGTTAGGTAATATTACGTTATTGATGTATATAAAATTCCCACGGAGACGTAGAGGCCAACTCGCCAGGAATGTTGTCAAATATTAGTACCGAGATGTTAGGTTGGGTTAGGTTAGGTTATATTACGCTATTGATGTATATAAAAGTCCCAAGGAGACGTAGAGGCCAACTCGCCAGGAATGTTGTCAAATAATAGCGCCGAAAGGTTAGGTTGGGCTAGGTTAGGTTATATTATGTTATTGATGTATATAAAGGTCCCACGGAAACATAGAGGCCAACAAGGCAGGAATGTTGTCAAATATTACCGCCGAGATGTTAGGTTGGGTTAGGACAGGTAATATTATGTTATTGATGTATATGAAGGCACCACGGAGACATGGAGGCCAACAAGACAGGAATGTTGTCAAATATTACCGCCGAGATGATAGGTTGGGCTAGGTTAGGTTATATTACGTTATTGATGTATATAAAGGTCCCACGGAAACATAGAGGCCAACAAGCCAGGAATGTTGTCAAATATTACCGCCGAGATGATAGGTTGGGTTAGTTTAGGTTATATTACGTTATTGATGTATATGAAGGCCCCACGGAGACGTAGAGGCCAACTCGCCAGGAATGTTGTCAAATATTACCGCCGAGATGATAGGTTGGGTTAGGTTAGGTTATATTACGTTATTGATGTATATGAAGGCCCCACGGAGACGTAGAGGCCAACTCGCCAGGAATGTTGTCAAATATTACCGCCGAGATGTTACGTTGGTTTAGGTTAGGTTAAATTACGTTATTGATGTATATGAAGGTCCCACTGAGAGGTAGAGGCAAACTCGCCAGGAATGTTGTCAAATATTAGTGCCGAGATGTTAGCTTGGGTTAAGTTAGGTAATATTACGTTATTGATGTATATGAAGGTCCCACGGTGACGTAGAGGCCAACAAGACAGGAATGTTGTCAAGTATTACCGCCGATGTGTTAGGTTGGGTTAGGTTAGGTTATGCTACGTTATTGATGTATATGAAGGCCCCACGGAGACGTAGAGGCCAACTCGCCAGGAATGTTGTCACATAATAGCGCCGAGTGGTTGAATCGGGTTATATTAGGTTATATTACGTTATTGATGGATATGAACGTCTCACGGAGACGTAGAGGCCAACTCGCCAGGAATGTTGTCAAATATTACCGCCGAGATGATAGGTTGGGTTAGGTTAGGTTATATTACGTTATTGATGTATATGAAGGCCCCACGGAGAGGTAGAGGCCAACTCGCCAGGAATGTTGTGAAATATTACCGCCGAGATGTTAGGTTGGGTTAGGTTAGGTTATATTACGTTATTGATGTATATGAGGGCCACACGGAGACGTAGAGGCCAACTCGCCAGGAATGTTGTCAAATATTAGTACCGAGATGTTAGGTTGGGTTAGGTTAGGTTATATTACGTTATTGATGTATATAAAATTCCCACGGAGACGTAGAGGCCAACTCGCCAGGAATGTTGTCAAATATTACCGCCGAGATGTTAGGTTGGGTTAGGTTAGGTTATATTACGTTATTGATGTATATAAAAGCCCCACGGAGACGTAGAGGCCAACTCGCCAGGAATGTTGTCAAATATTACCGCCGAGATGTTAGGTTGGATTAGGTTAGGTAATATTACGTTATTGATGTATATAAAATTCCCACGGAGACGTAGAGGCCAACTCGCCAGGAATGTTGTCAAATATTAGTACCGAGATGTTAGGTTGGGTTAGGTTAGGTTATATTACGCTATTGATGTATATAAAAGTCCCACGGAGACGTAGAGGCAAACTCGCCAGGAATGTTGTCAAATAATAGCGCCGAAAGGTTAGGTTGGGCTAGGTTAGGTTATATTATGTTATTGATGTATATAAAGGTCCCACGGAAACATAGAGGCCAACAAGGCAGGAATGTTGTCAAATATTACCGCCGAGATGTTAGGTTGGGTTAGGACAGGTAATATTATGTTATTGATGTATATGAAGGCCCCACGGAGACATGGAGGCCAACAAGACAGGAATGTTGTCAAATATTACCGCCGAGATGATAGGTTGGGCTAGGTTAGGTTATATTACGTTATTGATGTATATAAAGGTCCCACGGAAACATAGAGGCCAACAAGCCAGGAATGTTGTCAAATATTACCGCCGAGATGTTACGTTGGTTTAGGTTAGGTTAAACTACGTTATTGATGTATATAAAAGTCCCACGGAGGCGTAGAGGCCAACTCGCCAGGAATGTTGTCAAATATTACCGCCGAGATGTTAGGTTGGATTAGGTTAGGTAATATTACGTTATTGATGTATATAAAATTCCCACGGAGACGTAGAGGCCAACTCGCCAGGAATGTTGTCAAATATTAGTAGCGAGATGTTAGGTTGGGTTAGGTTAGGTTATATTACGCTATTGATGTATATAAAAGTCCCACGGAGACGTAGAGGCCAACTCGCCAGGAATGTTGTCAAATAATAGCGCCGAAAGGTTAGGTTGGGCTAGGTTAGGTTATATTATGTTATTGATGTATATAAAGGTCCCACGGAAACATAGAGGCCAACAAGGCAGGAATGTTGTCAAATATTACCGCCGAGATGTTAGGTTGGGTTAGGACAGGTAATATTATGTTATTGATGTATATGAAGGCCCCACGGAGACATGGAGGCCAACAAGACAGGAATGTTGTCAAATATTACCGCCGAGATGATAGGTTGGGCTAGGTTAGGTTATATTACGTTATTGATGTATATAAAGGTCCCACGGAAACATAGAGGCCAACAAGCCAGGAATGTTGTCAAATATTACCGCCGAGATGTTACGTTGGTTTAGGTTAGGTTAAACTACGTTATTGATGTATATAAAAGTCCCACGGAGGCGTAGAGGCCAACTCGCCAGGAATGTTGTCAAACATTACCGCCGAGATGATAGGTTGGGTTAGTTTAGGTTATATTACGTTATTGATGTATATGAAGGCCCCACGGAGACGTAGAGGCCAACTCGCCAGGAATGTTGTCAAATATTACCGCCGAGATGATAGGTTGGGTTAGGTTAGGTTATATTACGTTATTGATGTATATGAAGGCCCCACGGAGACGTAGAGGCCAACTCGCCAGGAATGTTGTCAAATATTACCGCCGAGATGTTACGTTGGTTTAGGTTAGGTTAAATTACGTTATTGATGTATATGAAGGTCCCACGGTGACGTAGAGGCCAACTCGCCAGGAATGCTGTCAAATATTACCGCCGATGTGTTAGGTTGGGTTAGGTTAGGTTATACTACGTTATTGATGTATATGAAGGCCCCACGGAGACGTAGAGGCCAACTCGCCAGGAATGTTGTCAAATATTACCGCCGAGATGTTACGTTGGTTTAGGTTAGGTTATATTACGTTATTGATGTATATGAAGGTCCCACGGAGACGTAGAGGCCAACTCGCCAGGAATGTTGTCAAATATTAGTGCCGGGAAGTTGGGTTGGGTTAGGTTAGGTTATATTACGTTATTGATGTATATAAAATTCCCACGGAGACGTAGAGGCCAACTCGCCAGGAATGTTGTGAAATATTAGTGCCGAGATCTTAGGTTGGGTTAGGTTCGGTTATATTACGTTATTGATGTATATGAAGGTCCCACGGTGACGTAGAGGCCAACTCGCCAGGAATGTTGTCAAATAATAGCGCCGAAAGGTTAGGTTGAGTTAGGTTAGGTTATATTACGTTATTTATGTATATAAAATTCCCACGGAGACGTAGAGGCCAACTCGCCAGGAATGTTGTCAAATATTACCGCCGAGATGTTAGATTGGGTTAGGTCAGGTAATATTATGTTATGGATGTATATGAAGGCCCCACGGAAACATGGAGTCCAACAAGACAGGAATGTTGTCAAATATTACCGCCGAGATGTTACGTTGGTTTAGGTTAGGTTAAATTACGTTATTGATGTATATGAAGGTCCCACGGAGAGGTAGAGCCCAACTCGCCAGGAATATTGTCAAAAATTAGTGCCGGGAAGTTGGGTTGGGTTAGGTTAGGTTATATTACGTTATTGATGTATATAAAATTCCCACGGAGACGTAGAGGCCAACTCGACAGGAATGTTGTAAAATATTAGTGCCGAGACCTTAGGTTGGGTTAGGTTAGGTTATATTACGTTATTGATGTATATGAAGGTCCCACGGAGAGGTAGAGGCCAACTCGCCAGGAATGTTGTCAAATATTAGTGCCGAGATGTTAGGTTGGATTATGTTAGGTTATGCTACGTTATTGATGTATATGAAGGCCCCACGGAGACGTAGAGGCCAACTCGCCTCGAATGTTGTCACATAATAGCGCCGAGTGGTTGGATCGTGTTATATTAGGTTATATTACGTTATTGATGGATATGAACGTCTCACGGAGACGTAGAGGCCAACTCGCCAGGAATGTTGTCAAATATTACCGCCGAGATGATAGGTTGGGTTAGGTTAGGTTATATTACGTTATTGATGTATATGAAGGCCCCACGGAGAGGTAGTGGCCAACTCGCCAGGAATGTTGTGAAATATTACCGCCGAGATGTTAGGTTGGGTTAGGTTAGGTTATATTACGTTATTGATGTATATGAAGGCCCCACGGAGACGTAGAGGCCAACTCGCCAGGAATGTTGTCAAATATTAGTACCGAGATGTTAGGTTGGGTTAGGTTAGGTTATATTACGTTATTGATGTATATAAAATTCCCACGGAGACGTAGAGGCCAACTCGCCAGGAATGTTGTCAAATATTACCGCCGAGATGTTAGGTTGGGTTAGGTTAGGTTATATTACGTTATTGATGTATATAAAAGCCCCACGGAGACGTAGAGGCCAACTCGCCAGGAATGTTGTCAAATATTACCGCCGAGATGTTAGGTTGGATTAGGTTAGGTTATACTACGTTATTGATGAATATGAAGGCCCCACGGAGACATAGAGGCCAACTCGCCAGAAATGTTGTCGAATATTACCGCCGAGATGTTAGGTTGGATTAGGTTAGGTTAAATTACGTTATTGATGTATATGAAGGTCCCACTGAGAGGTAGAGGCCAACTCGCCAGGAATGTTGTCAAATATTAGTGCCGAGATGTTAGGTAGGGTTAAGTTAGGTAATATTACGTTATTGATGTATATAAAATTCCCACGGAGACGTAGAGGCCAACTAGCCAGGAATGTTGTAAAATATTAGTGCCGAGATTTTAGGTTGGGTTAGGTTAGGTCATATTACGTTATTGATGTATATAAAATTCCCACGGAGACGTAGAGGCCAACTCGCCAGGAATGTTGTAAAATATTAGTGCCGAGATCTTAGGTTGGGTTAGGTTAGGTTATATTACGTTATTGATGTATATGAAGGTCCCACGGTGACGTGGAGGCCAACTCGACAGGAATGTTGTCAAATATTAGTGCCGAGATCTTAGGTTGGGTTAGGTCAGGTAATATTATGTTATTGATGTATATGAAGGTCCCACGGAGACGTAAAAGGCCAACTCGCCAGGAATGTTGTCAAATATTACCGGCGAGATGTTAGGTTGGGTTAGGTTAGGTTATATTACGTTATTGATGTATATGAAGGCCCCACGGAGACGTAGAGGCCAACTGGCCAGGAATGTTGTCAAATATTCCCGCCGAAATGATAGGTTGGGCTAGGTTAGGTTATATTACGTTATTGATGTATATAAGTGTCCCACGGAAACATAGAGGCCAACAAGCCAGGAATGTTGTCAAATACTACCGCCGAGATGTTACGTTGGTATAGGTTAGGTTAAATTAAGTTATTGATGTATATGAAGGTCCCACGGAGAGGTAGAGGCCAACTCGCCAGGAATGTTGTCAAATATTAGTACCGAGATGTTAGGTTGGGTTAGGTTAGGTTATATTACGCTATTGATGTATATAAAAGTCCCACGGGACGTAGAGGCCAACTCGACAGGAATGTTGTCAAATAATAGCGCCGAAAGGTTAGGTTGAGTTAGGTTAGGTTATATTACGTTATTTATGTATATAAAATTCCCACGGAGACGTAGAGGCCAACTCGCCAGGAATGTTGTCAAATATTACCGCCGAGATGTTAGATTGGGTTAGGTCAGGTAATATTATGTTATTGATGTATATGAAGGCCCCACGGAAACATGGAGGCCAACAAGACAGGAATGTTGTCAAGTATTACCGCCGAGATGTTACGTTGGTTTAGGTTAGGTTAAATTACTTTATTGATGTATATGAAGGTCACACGGAGAGGTAGAGGCCAACTCGCCAGGAATATTGTCAAAAATTAGTGCCGGGAAGTTGGGTTGGGTTAGGTTAGGTTATATTACGTTATTGATGTATATAAAATTCCCACGGAGACGTAGAGGCCAACTCGAAAGGAATGTTGTAAAATATTAGTGCCGAGATCTTAGGTTGGGTTAGGTTAGGTTATATTACGTTATTGATGTATATGAAGGCCCCACGGAGACGTAGAGGCCAACTCGCCAGGAATGTTGTGAAATATTAGTGCCGAGATCTTAGGTTGGGTTAGGTTAGGTTAAATTACGTTACTGATGTATATAAAGGCCCCGTGGAGACGTAGAGGCCAACCCGCCAGGAATGTTGTCAAATAATAGCGCCGAAAGGTTAGGTTGGGTTAGTTTAGGTTATATTACGTTATTGATATATGTGAAGGTCCCACGGAGACGTAGAGGCCAACTCGCCAGGAATGTTGTCACATAATAGCGCCGAGTGGTTGGATCGGGTTATATTAGGTTATATTACGTTATTGATGTATATAAAAGCCCCACGGAGACGTAGAGGCCAACTCGCCAGGAATGTTGTCAAATATTACCGCCGAGATGTTAGGTTGGGTTAGGTTAGGTAATATTACGTTATTGATGTATATAAAAGCCCCACGGAGACGTAGAGGCCAATTCGCCAGGAATGTTGTCAAATATTACCGCCGAGATGTTAGGTTGGGTTAAGTTAGGTTATATTACGTTATTGATGTATATAAAATTCCCACGGAGACGTAGAGGCCAACTCGCCAGGAATGTTGTCAAATATTAGTACCGAGATGTTAGGTTGGGTTAGGTTAGGTTATATTACGCTATTGATGTATATAAAAGTCCCACGGAGACGTAGAGGCCAACTCGACAGGAATGTTGTCAAATAATAGCGCCGAAAGGTTAGGTTGGGTTAGGTTAGGTTAAATTACGTTATTGATGTATATAAAAGTCCCACGGAGACGTAGAGTCCAACTCGTCAGGAATGTTGTCAAATATTACCGCCGATATGATAGGTTGGGTTAGGTTAGGTTATATTACGTTATTGATGTATATGAAGGCCACACGGAGAGGTAGAGGCCAACTCGCCAGGAATGTTGTCAAATATTACCGCCGAGATGATAGGTTGGGTTAGGTTATGTTATACTACGTTATTTATGTATATAAAATTCCCACGGAGACGTAGAGGCCAACTCGCCAGGAACGTTGTCAAATATTACCGCCGAGATGATAGGTTGGGTTAGGTTAGGTTATATTACGTTATTGATGTATATGAAGGCCCCACGGAGACGTAGAGGCCAACTCGCCAGGAATGTTGTCAAATATTACCGCCGAGATGTTACGTTGGTTTAGGTTAGGTTATACTACGTTATTGATGTATATGAAGGCCCCACGGAGACGTAGAGGCCAACTCGCCAGAAATGTTGTCAAATATTACCGCCGAGATGTTAGGTTGGATTAGGTTAGGTTAAATTACGTTATTGATGTATATGAAGGTCCCACTGAGAGGTAGAGGCCAACTCGCCAGGAATGTTGTCAAATATTAGTGCCGAGATGTTAGGTTGGGTTTAGTTAGGTAATATTACGTTATTGATGTATATAAAATTCCCACGGAGACGTAGAGGCCAATTCGCCAGGAATGTTGTCAAATATTACCGCCGAGATGTTAGGTTGGGTTAAGTTAGGTTATATTACGTTATTGATGTATATAAAATTCCCATGGAGACGTAGAGGCCAACTCGCCAGGAATGTTGTCAAATATTAGTACCGAGATGTTAGGTTGGGTTAGGTTAGGTTATATTACGCTATTGATGTATATAAAAGTCCCACGGAGACGTAGAGGCCAACTCGACAGGAATGTTGTCAAATAATAGCGCCGAAAGGTTAGGTTGGGTTAGGTTAGGTTAAATTACGTTATTGATGTATATAAAAGTCCCACGGAGACGTAGAGTCCAACTCGTCAGGAATGTTGTCAAATATTACCGCCGATATGATAGGTTGGGTTAGGTTAGGTTATATTACGTTATTGATGTATATGAAGGCCACACGGAGAGGTAGAGGCCAACTCGCCAGGAATGTTGTCAAATATTACCGCCGAGATGATAGGTTGGGTTAGGTTAGGTTATACTACGTTATTTATGTATATAAAATTCCCACGGAGACGTAGAGGCCAACTCGCCAGGAACGTTGTCAAATATTACCGCCGAGATGATAGGTTGGCTTAGGTTAGGTTATATTACGTTATTGATGTATATGAAGGCCCCACGGAGACGTAGAGGCCAACTCGCCAGGAATGTTGTCAAATATTACCGCCGAGATGTTAGGTTGGGTGAGGTTAGGTTATACTACGTTATTGATGTATATGAAGGCCCCACGGAGACGTAGAGGCCAACTCGCCAGAAATGTTGTCAAATATTACCGCCGAGATGTTAGGTTGGATTAGGTTAGGTTAAATTACGTTATTGATGTATATGAAGGTCCCACTGAGAGGTAGAGGCCAACTCGCCAGGAATGTTGTCAAATATTACCGCCGAGATGTTAGGTTGGATTAGGTTAGGTAATATTACGTTATTGATGTATATAAAATTCCCACGGAGACGTAGAGGCCAACTCGCCAGGAATGTTGTCAAATATTAGTAGCGAGATGTTAGGTTGGGTTAGGTTAGGTTATATTACGCTATTGATGTATATAAAAGTCCCACGGAGACGTAGAGGCCAACTCGCCAGGAATGTTGTCAAATAATAGCGCCGAAAGGTTAGGTTGGGCTAGGTTAGGTTATATTATGTTATTGATGTATATAAAGGTCCCACGGAAACATAGAGGCCAACAAGGCAGGAATGTTGTCAAATATTACCGCCGAGATGTTAGGTTGGGTTAGGACAGGTAATATTATGTTATTGATGTATATGAAGGCCCCACGGAGACATGGAGGCCAACAAGACAGGAATGTTGTCAAATATTACCGCCGAGATGATAGGTTGGGCTAGGTTAGGTTATATTACGTTATTGATGTATATAAAGGTCCCACGGAAACATAGAGGCCAACAAGCCAGGAATGTTGTCAAATATTACCGCCGAGATGTTACGTTGGTTTAGGTTAGGTTAAACTACGTTATTGATGTATATAAAAGTCCCACGGAGGCGTAGAGGCCAACTCGCCAGGAATGTTGTCAAACATTACCGCCGAGATGATAGGTTGGGTTAGTTTAGGTTATATTACGTTATTGATGTATATGAAGGCCCCACGGAGACGTAGAGGCCAACTCGCCAGGAATGTTGTCAAATATTACCGCCGAGATGATAGGTTGGGTTAGGTTAGGTTATATTACGTTATTGATGTATATGAAGGCCCCACGGAGACGTAGAGGCCAACTCGCCAGGAATGTTGTCAAATATTACCGCCGAGATGTTACGTTGGTTTAGGTTAGGTTAAATTACGTTATTGATGTATATGAAGGTCCCACGGTGACGTAGAGGCCAACTCGCCAGGAATGCTGTCAAATATTACCGCCGATGTGTTAGGTTGGGTTAGGTTAGGTTATACTACGTTATTGATGTATATGAAGGCCCCACGGAGACGTAGAGGCCAACTCGCCAGGAATGTTGTCAAATATTACCGCCGAGATGTTACGTTGGTTTAGGTTAGGTTATATTACGTTATTGATGTATATGAAGGTCCCACGGAGACGTAGAGGCCAACTCGCCAGGAATGTTGTCAAATATTAGTGCCGGGAAGTTGGGTTGGGTTAGGTTAGGTTATATTACGTTATTGATGTATATAAAATTCCCACGGAGACGTAGAGGCCAACTCGCCAGGAATGTTGTGAAATATTAGTGCCGAGATCTTAGGTTGGGTTAGGTTCGGTTATATTACGTTATTGATGTATATGAAGGTCCCACGGTGACGTAGAGGCCAACTCGCCAGGAATGTTGTCAAATAATAGCGCCGAAAGGTTAGGTTGAGTTAGGTTAGGTTATATTACGTTATTTATGTATATAAAATTCCCACGGAGACGTAGAGGCCAACTCGCCAGGAATGTTGTCAAATATTACCGCCGAGATGTTAGATTGGGTTAGGTCAGGTAATATTATGTTATGGATGTATATGAAGGCCCCACGGAAACATGGAGTCCAACAAGACAGGAATGTTGTCAAATATTACCGCCGAGATGTTACGTTGGTTTAGGTTAGGTTAAATTACGTTATTGATGTATATGAAGGTCCCACGGAGAGGTAGAGCCCAACTCGCCAGGAATATTGTCAAAAATTAGTGCCGGGAAGTTGGGTTGGGTTAGGTTAGGTTATATTACGTTATTGATGTATATAAAATTCCCACGGAGACGTAGAGGCCAACTCGACAGGAATGTTGTAAAATATTAGTGCCGAGACCTTAGGTTGGGTTAGGTTAGGTTATATTACGTTATTGATGTATATGAAGGTCCCACGGAGAGGTAGAGGCCAACTCGCCAGGAATGTTGTCAAATATTAGTGCCGAGATGTTAGGTTGGATTATGTTAGGTTATGCTACGTTATTGATGTATATGAAGGCCCCACGGAGACGTAGAGGCCAACTCGCCTCGAATGTTGTCACATAATAGCGCCGAGTGGTTGGATCGTGTTATATTAGGTTATATTACGTTATTGATGGATATGAACGTCTCACGGAGACGTAGAGGCCAACTCGCCAGGAATGTTGTCAAATATTACCGCCGAGATGATAGGTTGGGTTAGGTTAGGTTATATTACGTTATTGATGTATATGAAGGCCCCACGGAGAGGTAGTGGCCAACTCGCCAGGAATGTTGTGAAATATTACCGCCGAGATGTTAGGTTGGGTTAGGTTAGGTTATATTACGTTATTGATGTATATGAAGGCCCCACGGAGACGTAGAGGCCAACTCGCCAGGAATGTTGTCAAATATTAGTACCGAGATGTTAGGTTGGGTTAGGTTAGGTTATATTACGTTATTGATGTATATAAAATTCCCACGGAGACGTAGAGGCCAACTCGCCAGGAATGTTGTCAAATATTACCGCCGAGATGTTAGGTTGGGTTAGGTTAGGTTATATTACGTTATTGATGTATATAAAAGCCCCACGGAGACGTAGAGGCCAACTCGCCAGGAATGTTGTCAAATATTACCGCCGAGATGTTAGGTTGGATTAGGTTAGGTTATACTACGTTATTGATGAATATGAAGGCCCCACGGAGACATAGAGGCCAACTCGCCAGAAATGTTGTCGAATATTACCGCCGAGATGTTAGGTTGGATTAGGTTAGGTTAAATTACGTTATTGATGTATATGAAGGTCCCACTGAGAGGTAGAGGCCAACTCGCCAGGAATGTTGTCAAATATTAGTGCCGAGATGTTAGGTAGGGTTAAGTTAGGTAATATTACGTTATTGATGTATATAAAATTCCCACGGAGACGTAGAGGCCAACTAGCCAGGAATGTTGTAAAATATTAGTGCCGAGATTTTAGGTTGGGTTAGGTTAGGTCATATTACGTTATTGATGTATATAAAATTCCCACGGAGACGTAGAGGCCAACTCGCCAGGAATGTTGTAAAATATTAGTGCCGAGATCTTAGGTTGGGTTAGGTTAGGTTATATTACGTTATTGATGTATATGAAGGTCCCACGGTGACGTGGAGGCCAACTCGACAGGAATGTTGTCAAATATTAGTGCCGAGATCTTAGGTTGGGTTAGGTCAGGTAATATTATGTTATTGATGTATATGAAGGTCCCACGGAGACGTAAAAGGCCAACTCGCCAGGAATGTTGTCAAATATTACCGGCGAGATGTTAGGTTGGGTTAGGTTAGGTTATATTACGTTATTGATGTATATGAAGGCCCCACGGAGACGTAGAGGCCAACTGGCCAGGAATGTTGTCAAATATTCCCGCCGAAATGATAGGTTGGGCTAGGTTAGGTTATATTACGTTATTGATGTATATAAGTGTCCCACGGAAACATAGAGGCCAACAAGCCAGGAATGTTGTCAAATACTACCGCCGAGATGTTACGTTGGTATAGGTTAGGTTAAATTAAGTTATTGATGTATATGAAGGTCCCACGGAGAGGTAGAGGCCAACTCGCCAGGAATGTTGTCAAATATTAGTACCGAGATGTTAGGTTGGGTTAGGTTAGGTTATATTACGCTATTGATGTATATAAAAGTCCCACGGGACGTAGAGGCCAACTCGACAGGAATGTTGTCAAATAATAGCGCCGAAAGGTTAGGTTGAGTTAGGTTAGGTTATATTACGTTATTTATGTATATAAAATTCCCACGGAGACGTAGAGGCCAACTCGCCAGGAATGTTGTCAAATATTACCGCCGAGATGTTAGATTGGGTTAGGTCAGGTAATATTATGTTATTGATGTATATGAAGGCCCCACGGAAACATGGAGGCCAACAAGACAGGAATGTTGTCAAGTATTACCGCCGAGATGTTACGTTGGTTTAGGTTAGGTTAAATTACTTTATTGATGTATATGAAGGTCACACGGAGAGGTAGAGGCCAACTCGCCAGGAATATTGTCAAAAATTAGTGCCGGGAAGTTGGGTTGGGTTAGGTTAGGTTATATTACGTTATTGATGTATATAAAATTCCCACGGAGACGTAGAGGCCAACTCGAAAGGAATGTTGTAAAATATTAGTGCCGAGATCTTAGGTTGGGTTAGGTTAGGTTATATTACGTTATTGATGTATATGAAGGCCCCACGGAGACGTAGAGGCCAACTCGCCAGGAATGTTGTGAAATATTAGTGCCGAGATCTTAGGTTGGGTTAGGTTAGGTTAAATTACGTTACTGATGTATATAAAGGCCCCGTGGAGACGTAGAGGCCAACCCGCCAGGAATGTTGTCAAATAATAGCGCCGAAAGGTTAGGTTGGGTTAGTTTAGGTTATATTACGTTATTGATATATGTGAAGGTCCCACGGAGACGTAGAGGCCAACTCGCCAGGAATGTTGTCACATAATAGCGCCGAGTGGTTGGATCGGGTTATATTAGGTTATATTACGTTATTGATGTATATAAAAGCCCCACGGAGACGTAGAGGCCAACTCGCCAGGAATGTTGTCAAATATTACCGCCGAGATGTTAGGTTGGGTTAGGTTAGGTAATATTACGTTATTGATGTATATAAAAGCCCCACGGAGACGTAGAGGCCAATTCGCCAGGAATGTTGTCAAATATTACCGCCGAGATGTTAGGTTGGGTTAAGTTAGGTTATATTACGTTATTGATGTATATAAAATTCCCACGGAGACGTAGAGGCCAACTCGCCAGGAATGTTGTCAAATATTAGTACCGAGATGTTAGGTTGGGTTAGGTTAGGTTATATTACGCTATTGATGTATATAAAAGTCCCACGGAGACGTAGAGGCCAACTCGACAGGAATGTTGTCAAATAATAGCGCCGAAAGGTTAGGTTGGGTTAGGTTAGGTTAAATTACGTTATTGATGTATATAAAAGTCCCACGGAGACGTAGAGTCCAACTCGTCAGGAATGTTGTCAAATATTACCGCCGATATGATAGGTTGGGTTAGGTTAGGTTATATTACGTTATTGATGTATATGAAGGCCACACGGAGAGGTAGAGGCCAACTCGCCAGGAATGTTGTCAAATATTACCGCCGAGATGATAGGTTGGGTTAGGTTATGTTATACTACGTTATTTATGTATATAAAATTCCCACGGAGACGTAGAGGCCAACTCGCCAGGAACGTTGTCAAATATTACCGCCGAGATGATAGGTTGGGTTAGGTTAGGTTATATTACGTTATTGATGTATATGAAGGCCCCACGGAGACGTAGAGGCCAACTCGCCAGGAATGTTGTCAAATATTACCGCCGAGATGTTACGTTGGTTTAGGTTAGGTTATACTACGTTATTGATGTATATGAAGGCCCCACGGAGACGTAGAGGCCAACTCGCCAGAAATGTTGTCAAATATTACCGCCGAGATGTTAGGTTGGATTAGGTTAGGTTAAATTACGTTATTGATGTATATGAAGGTCCCACTGAGAGGTAGAGGCCAACTCGCCAGGAATGTTGTCAAATATTAGTGCCGAGATGTTAGGTTGGGTTTAGTTAGGTAATATTACGTTATTGATGTATATAAAATTCCCACGGAGACGTAGAGGCCAATTCGCCAGGAATGTTGTCAAATATTACCGCCGAGATGTTAGGTTGGGTTAAGTTAGGTTATATTACGTTATTGATGTATATAAAATTCCCATGGAGACGTAGAGGCCAACTCGCCAGGAATGTTGTCAAATATTAGTACCGAGATGTTAGGTTGGGTTAGGTTAGGTTATATTACGCTATTGATGTATATAAAAGTCCCACGGAGACGTAGAGGCCAACTCGACAGGAATGTTGTCAAATAATAGCGCCGAAAGGTTAGGTTGGGTTAGGTTAGGTTAAATTACGTTATTGATGTATATAAAAGTCCCACGGAGACGTAGAGTCCAACTCGTCAGGAATGTTGTCAAATATTACCGCCGATATGATAGGTTGGGTTAGGTTAGGTTATATTACGTTATTGATGTATATGAAGGCCACACGGAGAGGTAGAGGCCAACTCGCCAGGAATGTTGTCAAATATTACCGCCGAGATGATAGGTTGGGTTAGGTTAGGTTATACTACGTTATTTATGTATATAAAATTCCCACGGAGACGTAGAGGCCAACTCGCCAGGAACGTTGTCAAATATTACCGCCGAGATGATAGGTTGGCTTAGGTTAGGTTATATTACGTTATTGATGTATATGAAGGCCCCACGGAGACGTAGAGGCCAACTCGCCAGGAATGTTGTCAAATATTACCGCCGAGATGTTAGGTTGGGTGAGGTTAGGTTATACTACGTTATTGATGTATATGAAGGCCCCACGGAGACGTAGAGGCCAACTCGCCAGAAATGTTGTCAAATATTACCGCCGAGATGTTAGGTTGGATTAGGTTAGGTTAAATTACGTTATTGATGTATATGAAGGTCCCACTGAGAGGTAGAGGCCAACTCGCCAGGAATGTTGTCAAATATTAGTGCCGAGATGTTAGGTTGGGTTAGGACAGGTAATATTATGTTATTGATGTATATGAAGGCCCCACGGAAACATGGAGGCCAACAAGACAGGAATGTTGTCAAATCTTACCGCCGAGATGATAGGTTGGGCTAGGTTAGGTTATATTACGTTATTGATGTATATAAAGGTCCCACGGAAACATAGAGGCCAACAAGCCAGGAATGTTGTCAAATATTACCGCCGAGATGTTACGTTGGTTTAGGTTAGGTTAAATTACGTTATTGATGTATATAAAAGTCCCACGGAGGCGTAGAGGCCAACTCGCCAGGAATGTTGTCAAACATTACCGCCGAGATGATAGGTTGGGTTAGGTTAGGTTATATTACGTTATTGATGTATATGAAGGCCCCACGGAGACGTAGAGGCCAACTCGCCAGGAATGTTGTCAAATATTACCGCCGAGATGATAGGTTGGGTTAGGTTAGGTTATATTACGTTATTGATGTATATGAAGGCCCCACGGAGACGTAGAGGCCAACTCGCCAGGAATGTTGTCAAATATTACCGCCGAGATGTTACGTTGGTTTAGGTTAGGTTAAATTACGTTATTGATGTATATGAAGGTCCCACTGAGAGGTAGAGGCCAACTCGCCAGGAATGTTGTCAAATATTAGTGCCGAGATGTTAGGTTGGGTTAAGTTAGGTAATATTACGTTATTGATGTATATAAAATTCCCACGGAGACGTAGATGCCAACTCGCCAGGAATGTTGTAAAATATTAGTGCCGAGATCTTAGGTTGGGTTAGGTTAGGTTATATTACGTTATTGATGTATATGAAGGCCCCACGGAGACGTAGAGGCCAACTCGCTCGGAATGTTGTCAAATATTACCGCCGAGATGTTAGATTGGGTTAGGTTAGGTAATATTACGTTATTGATGTATATAAAAGCCCCACGGAGACGTAGAAGCCAATTCGCCAGGAATGTTGTCAAATATTACCGCCGAGAAGTTAGGTTGGGTTAGGTTAGGTTATATTACGTTATTGATGTATATAAAATTCCCACGGAGACGTAGAGGCCAACTCGCCAGGAATGTTGTCAAATATTAGTACCGAGATGTTAGGTTGGGTTAGGTTAGGTTATATTACGCTATTGATGTATATAAAAGTCCCACGGAGACGTAGAGGCCAACTCGACAGGAATGTTGTCAAATAATAGCGCCGAAAGGTTAGGTTGGGTTAGGTTAGGTTAAATTACGTTATTGATGTATATAAAAGTCCCACCGAGACGTAGAGGCCAACTCGTCAGGAATGTTGTCAAATATTACCGCCGATATGATAGGTTGGGTTAGGTTAGGTTATATTACGTTATTGATGTATATGAAGGCCACACGGAGAGGTAGAGGCCAACTCGCCAGGAATGTTGTCAAATATTACCGCCGAGATGATAGGTTGGGTTAGGTTAGGTTATACTACGTTATTTATGTATATAAAATTCCCATGGAGACGTAGAGGCCAACTCGCCAGGAACGTTGTCAAGTATTACCGCCGAGATGATAGGTTGGGTTAGGTTAGGTTATATTACGTTATTGATGTATATGAAGGCCCCACGGAGACGTAGAGGCCAACTCGCCAGGAATGTTGTCAAATATTACCGCCGAGATGTTAGGTTGGGTGAGGTTAGGTTATACTACGTTATTGATGTATATGAAGGCCCCACGGAGACGTAGAGGCCAACTCGCCAGGAATGTTGTCAAATATTACTGCCGAGATGTTAGATTGGGTTAGGTCAGGTAATATTATGTTATTTATGTATATGAAGGTCCCACGGAAACATGGAGGCCAACAAGACAGGAATGTTGTCAAATATTACCGCCGAGATGTTACGTTGGTTTAGGTTAGGTTAAATTACGTTATTGATGTATATGAAGGTCCCACTGAGAGGTAGAGGCCAACTCGCCAGGAATGTTGTCAAATATTAGTGCCGAGATGTTAGGTTGGGTTAGGACAGGTAATATTATGTTATTGATGTATATGAAGGCCCCACGGAAACATGGAGGCCAACAAGACAGGAATGTTGTCAAATCTTACCGCCGAGATGATAGGTTGGGCTAGGTTAGGTTATATTACGTTATTGATGTATATAAAGGTCCCACGGAAACATAGAGGCCAACAAGCCAGGAATGTTGTCAAATATTACCGCCGAGATGTTACGTTGGTTTAGGTTAGGTTAAATTACGTTATTGATGTATATAAAAGTCCCACGGAGGCGTAGAGGCCAACTCGCCAGGAATGTTGTCAAACATTACCGCCGAGATGATAGGTTGGGTTAGGTTAGGTTATATTACGTTATTGATGTATATGAAGGCCCCACGGAGACGTAGAGGCCAACTCGCCAGGAATGTTGTCAAATATTACCGCCGAGATGATAGGTTGGGTTAGGTTAGGTTATATTACGTTATTGATGTATATGAAGGCCCCACGGAGACGTAGAGGCCAACTCGCCAGGAATGTTGTCAAATATTACCGCCGAGATGTTACGTTGGTTTAGGTTAGGTTAAATTACGTTATTGATGTATATGAAGGTCCCACTGAGAGGTAGAGGCCAACTCGCCAGGAATGTTGTCAAATATTAGTGCCGAGATGTTAGGTTGGGTTAAGTTAGGTAATATTACGTTATTGATGTATATAAAATTCCCACGGAGACGTAGATGCCAACTCGCCAGGAATGTTGTAAAATATTAGTGCCGAGATCTTAGGTTGGGTTAGGTTAGGTTATATTACGTTATTGATGTATATGAAGGCCCCACGGAGACGTAGAGGCCAACTCGCTCGGAATGTTGTCAAATATTACCGCCGAGATGTTAGATTGGGTTAGGTTAGGTAATATTACGTTATTGATGTATATAAAAGCCCCACGGAGACGTAGAAGCCAATTCGCCAGGAATGTTGTCAAATATTACCGCCGAGATGTTAGGTTGGGTTAGGTTAGGTTATATTACGTTATTGATGTATATAAAATTCCCACGGAGACGTAGAGGCCAACTCGCCAGGAATGTTGTCAAATATTAGTACCGAGATGATAGGTTGGGTTAGGTTAGGTTATATTACGCTATTGATGTATATAAAAGTCCCACGGAGACGTAGAGGCCAACTCGACAGGAATGTTGTCAAATAATAGCGCCGAAAGGTTAGGTTGGGTTAGGTTAGGTTAAATTACGTTATTGATGTATATAAAAGTCCCACCGAGACGTAGAGGCCAACTCGTCAGGAATGTTGTCAAATATTACCGCCGATATGATAGGTTGGGTTAGGTTAGGTTATATTACGTTATTGATGTATATGAAGGCCACACGGAGAGGTAGAGGCCAACTCGCCAGGAATGTTGTCAAATATTACCGCCGAGATGATAGGTTGGGTTAGGTTAGGTTATACTACGTTATTTATGTATATAAAATTCCCATGGAGACGTAGAGGCCAACTCGCCAGGAACGTTGTCAAGTATTACCGCCGAGATGATAGGTTGGGTTAGGTTAGGTTATATTACGTTATTGATGTATATGAAGGCCCCACGGAGACGTAGAGGCCAACTCGCCAGGAATGTTGTCAAATATTACCGCCGAGATGTTAGGTTGGGTGAGGTTAGGTTATACTACGTTATTGATGTATATGAAGGCCCCACGGAGACGTAGAGGCCAACTCGCCAGGAATGTTGTCAAATATTACCGCCGAGATGTTAGATTGGGTTAGGTCAGGTAATATTATGTTATTTATGTATATGAAGGTCCCACGGAAACATGGAGGCCAACAAGACAGGAATGTTGTCAAATATTACCGCCGAGATGTTACGTTGGTTTAGGTTAGGTTAAATTACGTTATTGATGTATATGAAGGTCCCACGGAGAGGTAGAGGCCAACTCGCCAGGAATATTGTCAAAAATTAGTGCCGGGAAGTTGGGTTGGGTTAGGTTAGGTTATATTACGTTATTGATGTATATGAAATTCCCACGGAGACGTAGAGGCCAACTCGAAAGGAATGTTGTAAAATATTAGTGCCGAGATCTTAGGTTGGGTTAGGTTAGGTTATATTACGTTATTGATGTATATGAAGGCCCCACGGAGACGTAGAGGCCAACTGGCCAGGGATGTTGTCAAATATTACCGCCGAGATGATAGGTTGGGTTAGGTTAGATTATATTACGTTATTGATGTATATGAAGGCCGCACGGAGAGGTAGAGGCCAACTCGCCAGGAATGTTGTCAAATATTAGTGCCGAGATGTTAGGTTGGGTTAGGTTAGGTAATAATACGTTATTGATGTATATGAAGGTCCCACGGAGACGTAGAGGCCAACTCGCCAGGAATGTTGTCAAATATTCCCGCCGAAATGATAGGTTGGGCTAGGTTAGGTTATATTACGTTATTGATGTATATAAATGTCCCACGGAAACATAGAGGCCAACAAGCCAGGAATGTTGTCAAATACTACCGCCGAGATGTTACGTTGGTATAGGTTAGGTTAAATTAAGTTATTGATGTATATGAAGGTCCCACGGAGAGGTAGAGGCCAACTCGCCAGGAATGTTGTCAAATATTAGTACCGAGATGTTAGGTTGGGTTAGGTTAGGTTATATTACGCTATTGATGTATATAAAAGTCCCACGGGACGTAGAGGCCAACTCGACAGGAATGTTGTCAAATAATAGCGCCGAAAGGTTAGGTTGAGTTAGGTTAGGTTATATTACGTTATTTATGTATATAAAATTCCCACGGAGACGTAGAGGCCAACTCGCCAGGAATGTTGTCAAATATTACCGCCGAGATGTTAGATTGGGTTAGGTCAGGTAATATTATGTTATTGATGTATATGAAGGCCCCACGGAAACATGGAGGCCAACAAGACAGGAATGTTGTCAAATATTACCGCCGAGATGTTACGTTGGTTTAGGTTAGGTTAAATTACGTTATTGATGTATATGAAGGTCCCATGGAGAGGTAGAGGCCAACTCGCCAGGAATATTGTCAAAAATTAGTGCCGGGAAGTTGGGTTGGGTTAAGTTAGGTAATATTACGTTATTGATGTATATAAAATTCCCACGGAGACGTAGAGGCCAACTCGCCAGGAATGTTGTAAAATATTAGTGCCGAGATCTTAGGTTGGGCTAGGTTAGGTTATATTACGTTATTGATGTATATAAATGTCCCACGGAAACATAGAGGCCAACAAGCCAGGAATGTTGTCAAATAATACCGCCGAGATGTTACGTTGGTATAGGTTAGGTTAAATTAAGTTATTGATGTATATGAAGGTCCCACGGAGAGGTAGAGGCCAACTCGCCAGGAATGTTGTCAAATATTAGTACCGAGATGTTAGGTTGGGTTAGGTTAGGTTATATTACGCTATTGATGTATATAAAAGTCCCACGGGACGTAGAGGCCAACTCGACAGGAATGTTGTCAAATAATAGCGCCGAAAGGTTAGGTTGAGTTAGGTTAGGTTATATTACGTTATTTATGTATATAAAAGTCCCACCGAGACGTAGAGGCCAACTCGTCAGGAATGTTGTCAAATATTACCGCCGATATGATAGGTTGGGTTAGGTTAGGTTATATTACGTTATTGATGTATATGAAGGCCACACGGAGAGGTAGAGGCCAACTCGCCAGGAATGTTGTCAAATATTACCGCCGAGATGATAGGTTGGGTTAGGTTAGGTTATATTACGTTATTTATGTATATAAAATTCCCACGGAGACGTAGAGGCCAACTCGCCAGGAACGTTGTCAAATATTACCGCCGAGATGATAGGTTGGGTTAGGTTAGGTTATATTACGTTATTGATGTATATGAAGGCCCCACGGAGACGTAGAGGCCAACTCGCCAGGAATGTTGTCAAATATTACCGCCGAGATGTTAGGTTGGATTAGGTTAGGTTAAATTACGTTATTGATGTATATGAAGGTCCCACTGAGAGGTAGAGGCCAACTCGCCAGGAATGTTGTCAAATATTAGTGCCGAGATGTTAGGTTGGGTTTAGTTAGGTAATATTACGTTATTGATGTATATAAAATTCCCACGGAGACGTAGAGGCCAATTCGCCAGGAATGTTGTCAAATATTACCGCCGAGATGTTAGGTTGGGTTAAGTTAGGTTATATTACGTTATTGATGTATATAAAATTCCCATGGAGACGTAGAGGCCAACTCGCCAGGAATGTTGTCAAATATTAGTACCGAGATGTTAGGTTGGGTTAGGTTAGGTTATATTACGCTATTGATGTATATAAAAGTCCCACGGAGGCGTAGAGGCCAACTCGCCAGGAATGTTGTCAAACATTACCGCCGAGATGATAGGTTGGGTTAGGTTAGGTTATATTACGTTATTGATGTATATGAAGGCCCCACGGAGACGTAGAGGCCAACTCGCCAGGAATGTTGTCAAATATTACCGCCGAGATGATAGGTTGGGTTAGGTTAGGTTATATTACGTTATTGATGTATATGAAGGCCCCACGGAGACGTAGAGGCCAACTCGCCAGGAATGTTGTCAAATATTACCGCCGAGATGTTACGTTGGTTTAGGTTAGGTTAAATTACGTTATTGATGTATATGAAGGTCCCACTGAGAGGTAGAGGCCAACTCGCCAGGAATGTTGTCAAATATTAGTGCCGAGATGTTAGGTTGGGTTAAGTTAGGTAATATTACGTTATTGATGTATATAAAATTCCCATGGAGACGTAGATGCCAACTCGCCAGGAATGTTGTAAAATATTAGTGCCGAGATCTTAGGTTGGGTTAGGTTAGGTTATATTACGTTATTGATCTATATGAAGGCCCCACGGAGACGTAGAGGCCAACTCGCTCGGAATGTTGTCAAATATTACCGCCGAGATGTTAGATTGGGTTAGGTTAGGTAATATTACGTTATTGATGTATATAAAAGCCCCACGGAGACGTAGAAGCCAATTCGCCAGGAATGTTGTCAAATATTACCGCCGAGATGTTAGGTTGGGTTAGGTTAGGTTATATTACGTTATTGATGTATATAAAATTCCCACGGAGACGTAGAGGCCAACTCGCCAGGAATGTTGTCAAATATTAGTACCGAGATGTTAGGTTGGGTTAGGTTAGGTTATATTACGCTATTGATGTATATAAAAGTCCCACGGAGACGTAGAGGCCAACTCGACAGGAATGTTGTCAAATAATAGCGCCGAAAGGTTAGGTTGGGTTAGGTTAGGTTAAATTACGTTATTGATGTATATAAAAGTCCCACCGAGACGTAGAGGCCAACTCGTCAGGAATGTTGTCAAATATTTCCGCCGATATGATAGGTTGGGTTAGGTTAGGTTATATTACGTTATTGATGTATATGAAGGCCACACGGAGAGGTAGAGGCCAACTCGCCAGGAATGTTGTCAAATATTACCGCCGAGATGATAGGTTGGGTTAGGTTAGGTTATACTACGTTATTTATGTATATAAAATTCCCATGGGGACGTAGAGGCCAACTCGCCAGGAACGTTGTCAAGTATTACCGCCGAGATGATAGGTTGGGTTAGGTTAGGTTATATTACGTTATTGATGTATATGAAGGCCCCACGGAGACGTAGAGGCCAACTCGCCAGGAATGTTGTCAAATATTACCGCCGAGATGTTAGGTTGGGTTACGTTAGGTTATACTACGTTATTGATGTATATGAAGGCCCCACGGAGACGTAGAGGCCAACTCGCCAGGAATGTTGTCAAATATTACCGCCGAGATGTTAGATTGGGTTAGGTCAGGTAATATTATGTTATTTATGTATATGAAGGTCCCACGGAAACATGGAGGCCAACAAGACAGGAATGTTGTCAAATATTACCGCCGAGATGTTACGTTGGTTTAGGTTAGGTTAAATTACGTTATTGATGTATATGAAGGTCCCACGGAGAGGTAGAGGCCAACTCGCCAGGAATATTGTCAAAAATTAGTGCCGGGAAGTTGGGTTGGGTTAGGTTAGGTTATATTACGTTATTGATGTATATAAAATTCCCACGGAGACGTAGAGACCAACTCGAAAGGAATGTTGTAAAATATTAGTGCCGAGATCTTAGGTTGGGTTAGGTTAGGTTACATTACGTTATTGATGTATATGAAGGCCCCACGGAGACGTAGAGGCCAACTCGCCAGGAATGTTGTCAAATATTACCGCCGAGATGTTAGGTTGGGTGAGGTTAGGTTATACTACGTTATTGATGTATATGAAGGTCCCACTGAGAAGTAGAGGCCAACTCGCCAGGAATGTTGTCAAATATTAGTGCCGAGATGTTAGGTTGGGTTTAGTTAGGTAATATTACGTTATTGATGTATATAAAATTCCCACGGAGACGTAGAGGCCAATTCGCCAGGAATGTTGTCAAATATTACCGCCGAGATGTTAGGTTGGGTTAAGTTAGGTTATATTACGTTATTGATGTATATAAAATTCCCATGGAGACGTAGAGGCCAACTCGCCAGGAATGTTGTCAAATATTAGTACCGAGATGTTAGGTTGGGTTAGGTTAGGTTATATTACGCTATTGATGTATATAAAAGTCCCACGGAGACGTAGAGGCCAACTCGACAGGAATGTTGTCAAATAATAGCGCCGAAAGGTTAGGTTGGGTTAGGTTAGGTTAAATTACGTTATTGATGTATATAAAAGTCCCACGGAGACGTAGAGTCCAACTCGTCAGGAATGTTGTCAAATATTACCGCCGATATGATAGGTTGGGTTAGGTTAGGTTATATTACGTTATTGATGTATATGAAGGCCACACGGAGAGGTAGAGGCCAACTCGCCAGGAATGTTGTCAAATATTACCGCCGAGATGATAGGTTGGGTTAGGTTAGGTTATACTACGTTATTTATGTATATAAAATTCCCACGGAGACGTAGAGGCCAACTCGCCAGGAACGTTGTCAAATATTACCGCCGAGATGATAGGTTGGCTTAGGTTAGGTTATATTACGTTATTGATGTATATGAAGGCCCCACGGAGACGTAGAGGCCAACTCGCCAGGAATGTTGTCAAATATTACCGCCGAGATGTTAGGTTGGGTGAGGTTAGGTTATACTACGTTATTGATGTATATGAAGGCCCCACGGAGACGTAGAGGAAAAACTCGCCAGAAATGTTGTCAAATATTACCGCCGAGATGTTAGGTTGGATTAGGTTAGGTTAAATTACGTTATTGATGTATATGAAGGTCCCACTGAGAGGTAGAGGCCAACTCGCCAGGAATGTTGTCAAATATTAGTGCCGAGATGTTAGGTTGGGTTAGGACAGGTAATATTATGTTATTGATGTATATGAAGGCCCCACGGAAACATGGAGGCCAACAAGACAGGAATGTTGTCAAATCTTACCGCCGAGATGATAGGTTGGGCTAGGTTAGGTTATATTACGTTATTGATGTATATAAAGGTCCCACGGAAACATAGAGGCCAACAAGCCAGGAATGTTGTCAAATATTACCGCCGAGATGTTAGGTTGGTTTAGGTTAGGTTAAATTACGTTATTGATGTATATAAAAGTCCCACGGAGGCGTAGAGGCCAACTCGCCAGGAATGTTGTCAAACATTACCGCCGAGATGATAGGTTGGGTTAGGTTAGGTTATATTACGTTATTGATGTATATGAAGGCCCCACGGAGACGTAGAGGCCAACTCGCCAGGAATGTTGTCAAATATTACCGCCGAGATGATAGGTTGGGTTAGGTTAGGTTATATTACGTTATTGATGTATATGAAGGCCCCACGGAGACGTAGAGGCCAACTCGCCAGGAATGTTGTCAAATATTACCGCCGAGATGTTACGTTGGTTTAGGTTAGGTTAAATTACGTTATTGATGTATATGAAGGTCCCACTGAGAGGTAGAGGCCAACTCGCCAGGAATGTTGTCAAATATTAGTGCCGAGATGTTAGGTTGGGTTAAGTTAGGTAATATTACGTTATTGATGTATATAAAATTCCCACGGAGACGTAGATGCCAACTCGCCAGGAATGTTGTAAAATATTAGTGCCGAGATCTTAGGTTGGGTTAGGTTAGGTTATATTACGTTATTGATGTATATGAAGGCCCCACGGAGACGTAGAGGCCAACTCGCTCGGAATGTTGTCAAATATTACCGCCGAGATGTTAGATTGGGTTAGGTTAGGTAATATTACGTTATTGATGTATATGAAGGCCACACGGAGAGGTAGAGGCCAACTCGCCAGGAATGTTGTCAAATATTACCGCCGAGATGATAGGTTGGGTTAGGTTAGGTTATACTACGTTATTTATGTATATAAAATTCCCATGGAGACGTAGAGGCCAACTCGCCAGGAACGTTGTCAAGTATTACCGCCGAGATGATAGGTTGGGTTAGGTTAGGTTATATTACGTTATTGATGTATATGAAGGCCCCACGGAGACGTAGAGGCCAACTCGCCAGGAATGTTGTCAAATATTACCGCCGAGATGTTAGGTTGGGTGAGGTTAGGTTATACTACGTTATTGATGTATATGAAGGCCCCACGGAGACGTAGAGGCCAACTCGCCAGGAATGTTGTCAAATATTACCGCCGAGATGTTAGATTGGGTTAGGTCAGGTAATATTATGTTATTTATGTATATGAAGGTCCCACGGAAACATGGAGGCCAACAAGACAGGAATGTTGTCAAATATTACCGCCGAGATGTTACGTTGGTTTAGGTTAGGTTAAATTACGTTATTGATGTATATGAAGGTCCCACGGAGAGGTAGAGGCCAACTCGCCAGGAATATTGTCAAAAATTAGTGCCGGGAAGTTGGGTTGGGTTAGGTTAGGTTATATTACGTTATTGATGTATATAAAATTCCCACGGAGACGTAGAGGCCAACTCGAAAGGAATGTTGTAAAATATTAGTGCCGAGATCTTAGGTTGGGTTAGGTTAGGTTATATTACGTTATTGATGTATATGAAGGCCCCACGGAGACGTAGAGGCCAACTGGCCAGGAATGTTGTCAAATATTACCGCCGAGATGATAGGTTGGGTTAGGTTAGATTATATTACGTTATTGATGTATATGAAGGCCGCACGGAGAGGTAGAGGCCAACTCGCCAGGAATGTTGTCAAATATTAGTGCCGAGATGTTAGGTTGGGTTAGGTTAGGTAATAATACGTTATTGATGTATATGAAGGTCCCACGGAGACGTAGAGGCCAACTCGCCAGGAATGTTGTCAAATATTCCCGCCGAAATGATAGGTTGGGCTAGGTTAGGTTATATTACGTTATTGATGTATATAAATGTCCCACGGAAACATAGAGGCCAACAAGCCAGGAATGTTGTCAAATACTACCACCGAGATGTTACGTTGGTATAGGTTAGGTTAAATTAAGTTATTGATGTATATGAAGGTCCCACGGAGAGGTAGAGGCCAACTCGCCAGGAATGTTGTCAAATATTAGTACCGAGATGTTAGGTTGGGTTAGGTTAGGTTATATTACGTTATTGATGTATATAAAATTCCCACGGAGACGTAGAGGCCAACTCGCCAGGAATGTTGTAAAATATTAGTGCCGAGATCTTAGGTTGGGTTAGATTAGGTTATATTACGTTATTGATGTATATGAAGTTCCCACGGAGACGTAGAGGCCAACTCGCCAGGAATGTTGTCAAATATTAGTGCCGAGATCTTAGGTTGGGTTAGGTCAGGTAATATTATGTTATTGATGTATATGATGGTCCCACGGAAACAAGGAGGCCAACAAGACAGGAATGTTGTCAAATATTACCGCCGAGATGTTATGTTGGTTTAGGTTAGGTTAAATTACGTTATTGATGTATATGAAGATCCCACGGTGACGTAGAGGCCAACTCGCCAGGAATGTTGTCAAATATTACCGCCGATGTGTTAGGTTGGGTTAGGTTAGGTTATACTACGTTATGGATGTATATGAAGGCCCCACGGAGACGTAGAGGCCAACTCGCCAGGAATGTTGTCAAATATTACCGCCGAGATGATAGGTTGGGTTAGGTTAGGTTATATTACGTTATTGATGTATAAGAAGGTCCAACGGAGACGTAGAGGCCAACTCGCCAGGAATGTTGTCAAATATTACCGCCGAGATGATAGGTTGGGCTAGGTTAGGTTATATTACCTTATTGATGTATATAAAGGTCCCACGGAAACATAGAGGCCAACAAGCCAGGAATGTTGTCAAATATTACCGCCGAGATGTTACGTTGGTTTAGGTTAGGTTATATTACGTTATTGATGTATATAAAAGCCCCACGGAGACGTAGAGGCCAACTCGCCAGGAATGTTGTCAAATATTACCGCCGAGATGTTAGGTTGGGTTAGGTTAGGTAATATTACGTTATTGATGTATATAAAATTCCCACGGAGACGTAGAGGCCAACTCGCCAGGAATGTTGTCAAATATTAGTACCGAGATGTTAGGTTGGGTTAGGTTAGGTTATATTACGCTATTGATGTATATAAAAGTCCCACGGAGACGTAGAGGCCAACTCGACAGGAATGTTGTCAAATAATAGCGCCGAAAGGTTAGGTTGGGTTAGGTTAGGTTAAATTACGTTATTGATGTATATAAAAGTCCCACGGAGACGTAGAGTCCAACTCATCAGGAATGTTGTCAAATATTACCGCCGATATGATAGGTTGGGTTAGGTTAGGTTATATTACGTTATTGATGTATATTAAGGCCACACGGAGAGGTAGAGGCCAACTCGCCAGGAATGTTGTCAAATATTACCGCCGAGATGATAGGTTGGGTTAGGTTAGGTTATATTACGTTATTTATGTATATAAAATTCCCACGGAGACGTAGAGGCCAACTCGCCAGGAACGTTGTCAAATATTACCGCCGAGATGATAGGTTGGGTTAGGTTAGGTTATATTACGTTATTGATGTATATGAAGGCCCCACGGAGACGTAGAGGCCAACTCGCCAGGAATGTTGTCAAATATTACCGCCGAGATGTTAGGTTGGGTTAGGTTAGGTTATACTACGTTATTGATGTATATGAAGGCCCCACGGAGACGTAGAGGCCAACTCGCCAGAAATGTTGTCAAATATTACCGCCGAGATGTTAGGTTGGATTAGGTTAGGTTAAATTACGTTATTGATGTATATGAAGGTCCCACTGAGAGGTAGAGGCCAACTCGCCAGGAATGTTGTCAAATGTTAGTGTCGAGATGTTAGGTTGGGTTTAGTTAGGTAATATTACGTTATTGATGTATATAAAATTCCCACGGAGACGTAGAGGCCAACTCGCCAGGAATGTTGTAAAATATTACCGCCGATGTGTTAGGTTGGGTTAGGTTAGGTTATACTACGTTATGGATGTATATGAAGGCCCCACGGAGACGTAGAGGCCAACTCGCCAGGAATGTTGTCAAATATTACCGCCGAGATGATAGGTTGGGTTAGGTTAGGTTATATTACGTTATTGATGTATAAGAAGGTCCAACGGAGACGTAGAGGCCAACTCGCCAGGAATGTTGTCAAATATTACCGCCGAGATGATAGGTTGGGCTAGGTTAGGTTATATTACCTTATTGATGTATATAAAGGTCCCACGGAAACATAGAGGCCAACAAGCCAGGAATGTTGTCAAATATTACCGCCGAGATGTTACGTTGGTTTAGGTTAGGTTATATTACGTTATTGATGTATATAAAAGCCCCACGGAGACGTAGAGGCCAACTCGCCAGGAATGTTGTCAAATATTACCGCCGAGATGTTAGGTTGGGTTAGGTTAGGTAATATTACGTTATTGATGTATATAAAATTCCCACGGAGACGTAGAGGCCAACTCGCCAGGAATGTTGTCAAATATTAGTACCGAGATGTTAGGTTGGGTTAGGTTAGGTTATATTACGCTATTGATGTATATAAAAGTCCCACGGAGACGTAGAGGCCAACTCGACAGGAATGTTGTCAAATAATAGCGCCGAAAGGTTAGGTTGGGTTAGGTTAGGTTAAAGTACGTTATTGATGTATATAAAAGTCCCACGGAGACGTAGAGTCCAACTCATCAGGAATGTTGTCAAATATTACCGCCGATATGATAGGTTGGGTTAGGTTAGGTTATATTACGTTATTGATGTATATGAAGGCCACACGGAGAGGTAGAGGCCAACTCGCCAGGAATGTTGTCAAATATTACCGCCGAGATGATAGGTTGGGTTAGGTTAGGTTATATTACGTTATTTATGTATATAAAATTCCCACGGAGACGTAGAGGCCAACTCGCCAGGAACGTTGTCAAATATTACCGCCGAGATGATAGGTTGGGTTAGGTTAGGTTATATTACGTTATTGATGTATATGAAGGCCCCACGGAGACGTAGAGGCCAACTCGCCAGGAATGTTGTCAAATATTACCGCCGAGATGTTAGGTTGGGTTAGGTTAGGTTATACTACGTTATTGATGTATATGAAGGCCCCACGGAGACGTAGAGGCCAACTCGCCAGAAATGTTGTCAAATATTACCGCCGAGATGTTAGGTTGGATTAGGTTAGGTTAAATTACGTTATTGATGTATATGAAGGTCCCACTGAGAGGTAGAGGCCAACTCGCCAGGAATGTTGTCAAATGTTAGTGTCGAGATGTTAGGTTGGGTTTAGTTAGGTAATATTACGTTATTGATGTATATAAAATTCCCACGGAGACGTAGAGGCCAACTCGCCAGGAATGTTGTAAAATATTAGTGCCGAGATCTTAGGTTGGGTTAGGTTAGGTTATATTACGTTATTGATGTATATGAAGTTCCCACGGAGACGTAGAGGCCAACTCGCCAGGAATGTTGTCAAATATTAGTGCCGAGATCTTAGGTTGGGTTAGGTCAGGTAATATTATGTTATCGATGTATATGATGGTCCCACGGAAACAAGGAGGCCAACAAGACAGGAATGTTGTCAAATATTACCGCCGAGATGTTATGTTGGTTTAGGTTAGGTTAAATTACGTTATTGATGTATATGAAGATCCCACGGTGACGTAGAGGCCAACTCGCCAGGAATGTTGTCAAATATTACCGCCGATGTGTTAGGTTGGGTTAGGTTAGGTTATACTACGTTATGGATGTATATGTAGGCCCCACGGAGACGTAGAGGCCAACTCGCCAGGAATGTTGTCAAATATTACCGCCGAGATGATAGGTTGGGTTAGGTTAGGTTATATTACGTTATTGATGTATAAGAAGGTCCAACGGAGACGTAGAGGCCAACTCGCCAGGAATGTTGTCAAATATTACCGCCGAGATGATAGGTTGGGCTAGGTTAGGTTATATTACCTTATTGATGTATATAAAGGTCCCACGGAAACATAGATGCCAACAAGCCAGGAATGTTGTCAAATATTACCGCCGAGATGTTACGTTGGTTTAGGTTAGGTTAAATTACGTTATTGATGTATATAAAAGTCCCACGGAGACGTAGGGGCCAACTCGTCAGGAATGTTGTCAAATATTACCGCCGATATGATAGGTTGGGTTAGGTTAGGTTATATTACGGTATTGATGTATATGAAGGCCACACGGAGAGGTAGAGGCCAACTCGCCAGGAATGTTGTCAAATATTACCGCCGAGATGATAGGTTGAGTTAGGTTAGGTTATATTACGTTATTGATGTATATAAAATTCCCACGGAGACGTAGATGCCAACTCGCCAGGAATGTTGTAAAATATTAGTGCCGAGATCTTAGGTTGAGTTAGGTTAGGTTATATTACGTTATTGATGTATATGAAGGCCCCACGGAGACGTAGAGGCCAACTCGCTCGGAATGTTGTCAAATATTACCGCCGAGATCTTAGGTTGGGTTAGGTTAGGTAATATTACGTTATTGATGTATATAAAAGCCCCACGGAGACGTAGAAGCCAATTCGCCAGGAATGTTGTCAAATATTACCGCCGAGATGTTAGGTTGGGTTAGGTTAGGTTATATTACGTTATTGATGTATATAAAATTCCCACGGAGACGTAGAGGCCAACTCGCCAGGAATGTTGTCAAATATTAGTACCGAGATGTTAGGTTGGGTTAGGTTAGGTTATATTACGCTATTGATGTATATAAAAGTCCCACGGAGACGTAGAGGCCAACTCGACAGGAATGTTGTCAAATAATAGCGCCGAAAGGTTAGGTTGGGTTAGGTTAGGTTAAATTACGTTATTGATGTATATAAAAGTCCCACCGAGACGTAGAGGCCAACTCGTCAGGAATGTTGTCAAATATTACCGCCGATATGATAGGTTGGGTTAGGTTAGGTTATATTACGTTATTGATGTATATGAAGGCCACACGGAGAGGTAGAGGCCAACTCGCCAGGAATGTTGTCAAATATTACCGCCGAGATGATAGGTTGGGTTAGGTTAGGTTATACTACGTTATTTATGTATATAAAATTCCCATGGAGACGTAGAGGCCAACTCGCCAGGAACGTTGTCAAGTATTACCGCCGAGATGATAGGTTGGGTTAGGTTAGGTTATACTACGTTATTGATGTATATGAAGGCCCCACGGAGACGTAGAGGCCAACTCGCCAGGAATGTTGTCAAATATTACCGCCGAGATGTTAGATTGGGTTAGGTCAGGTAATATTATGTTATTTATGTATATGAAGGTCCCACGGAAACATGGAGGCCAACAAGACAGGAATGTTGTCAAATATTACCGCCGAGATGTTACGTTGGTTTAGGTTAGGTTAAATTACGTTATTGATGTATATGAAGGTCCCACGGAGAGGTAGAGGCCAACTCGCCAGGAATATTGTCAAAAATTAGTGCCGGGAAGTTGGGTTGGGTTAGGTTAGGTTATATTACGTTATTGATGTATATAAAATTCCCACGGAGACGTAGAGGCCAACTCGAAAGGAATGTTGTAAAATATTAGTGCCGAGATCTTAGGTTGGGTTAGGTTAGGTTATATTACGTTATTGATGTATATGAAGGCCCCACGGAGACGTAGAGGCCAACTGGCCAGGAATGTTGTCAAATATTACCGCCGAGATGATAGGTTGGGTTAGGTTAGATTATATTACGTTATTGATGTATATGAAGGCCGCACGGAGAGGTAGAGGCCAACTCGCCAGGAATGTTGTCAAATATTAGTCCCGAGATGTTAGGTTGGGTTAGGTTAGGTAATAATACGTTATTGATGTATATGAAGGTCCCACGGAGACGTAGAGGCCAACTCGCCAGGAATGTTGTCAAATATTCCCGCCGAAATGATAGGTTGGGCTAGGTTAGGTTATATTACGTTATTGATGTATATAAATGTCCCACGGAAACATAGAGGCCAACAAGCCAGGAATGTTGTCAAATACTACCGCCGAGATGTTACGTTGGTATAGGTTAGGTTAAATTAAGTTATTGATGTATATGAAGGTCCCACGGAGAGGTAGAGGCCAACTCGCCAGGAATGTTGTCAAATATTAGTACCGAGATGTTAGGTTGGGTTAGGTTAGGTTATATTACGCTATTGATGTATATAAAAGTCCCACGGGACGTAGAGGCCAACTCGACAGGAATGTTGTCAAATAATAGCGCCGAAAGGTTAGGTTGAGTTAGGTTAGGTTATATTACGTTATTTATGTATATAAAATTCCCACGGAGACGTAGAGGCCAACTCGCCAGGAATGTTGTCAAATATTACCGCCGAGATGTTAGATTGGGTTAGGTCAGGTAATATTATGTTATTGATGTATATGAAGGCCCCACGGAAACATGGAGGCCAACAAGACAGGAATGTTGTCAAATATTACCGCCGAGATGTTACGTTGGTTTAGGTTAGGTTAAATTACGTTATTGATGTATATGAAGGTCCCACGGAGAGGTAGAGGCCAACTCGCCAGGAATATTGTCAAAAATTAGTGCCGGGAAGTTGGGTTGGGTTAGGTTAGGTTATATTACGTTATTGATGTATATAAAATTCCCACGGAGACGTAGAGGCCAACTCGAAAGGAATGTTGTAAAATATTAGTGCCGAGATCTTAGGTTGGGTTAGGTTAGGTTATATTACGTTATTGATGTATATGAAGGCCCCACGGAGACGTAGAGGCCAACTGGCCAGGAATGTTGTCAAATATTACCGCCGAGATGATAGGTTGGGTTAGGTTAGATTATATTACGTTATTGATGTATATGAAGGCCGCACGGAGAGGTAGAGGCCAACTCGCCAGGAATGTTGTCAAATATTAGTCCCGAGATGTTAGGTTGGGTTAGGTTAGGTAATAATACGTTATTGATGTATATGAAGGTCCCACGGAGACGTAGAGGCCAACTCGCCAGGAATGTTGTCAAATATTCCCGCCGAAATGATAGGTTGGGCTAGGTTAGGTTATATTACGTTATTGATGTATATAAATGTCCCACGGAAACATAGAGGCCAACAAGCCAGGAATGTTGTCAAATACTACCGCCGAGATGTTACGTTGGTATAGGTTAGGTTAAATTAAGTTATTGATGTATATGAAGGTCCCACGGAGAGGTAGAGGCCAACTCGCCAGGAATGTTGTCAAATATTAGTACCGAGATGTTAGGTTGGGTTAGGTTAGGTTATATTACGCTATTGATGTATATAAAAGTCCCACGGGACGTAGAGGCCAACTCGACAGGAATGTTGTCAAATAATAGCGCCGAAAGGTTAGGTTGAGTTAGGTTAGGTTATATTACGTTATTTATGTATATAAAATTCCCACGGAGACGTAGAGGCCAACTCGCCAGGAATGTTGTCAAATATTACCGCCGAGATGTTAGATTGGGTTAGGTCAGGTAATATTATGTTATTGATGTATATGAAGGCCCCACGGAAACATGGAGGCCAACAAGACAGGAATGTTGTCAAATATTACCGCCGAGATGTTACGTTGGTTTAGGTTAGGTTAAATTACGTTATTGATTTATATGAAGGTCCCACGGAGAGGTAGAGGCCAACTGGCCAGGAATATTGTCAAAAATTAGTGCCGGGAAGTTGGGTTGGGTTAGGTTAGGTTATATTACGTTATTGATGTATATAAAATTCCCACGGAGACGTAGAGGCCAACTCGAAAGGAATGTTGTAAAATATTAGTGCCGAGATCTTAGTTTGGGTTAGGTTAGGTTATATTACGTTATTGATGTATATGAAGGCCCCACGGAGACGTAGAGGCCAACTCGCCAGGAATGTTGTGAAATATTAGTGCCGAGATCTTAGGTTGGGTTAGGTTAGGTTATATTACGTTACTGATGTATATAAAGGCCCCGTGGAGACGTAGAGGCCAACCCGCCAGGAATGTTGTCAAATAATAGCGCCGAAAGGTTAGGTTGGGTTAGTTTAGGTTATATTACGTTATTGATATATGTGAAGGTCCCACGGAGACGTAGAGGCCAACTCGCCAGGAATGTTGTCACATAATAGCGCCGAGTGGTTGGATCGGGTTATATTAGGTTATATTACGTTATTGATGTATATAAAAGCCCCACGGAGACGTAGAGGCCAACTCGCCAGGAATGTTGTCAAATATTACCGCCGAGATGTTAGGTTGGGTTAGGTTAGGTAATATTACGTTATTGATGTATATAAAAGCCCCACGGAGACGTAGAGGCCAATTCGCCAGGAATGTTGTCAAATATTACCGCCGAGATGTTAGGTTGGGTTAAGTTAGGTTATATTACGTTATTGATGTATATAAAATTCCCACGGAGACGTAGAGGCCAACTCGCCAGGAATGTTGTCAAATATTAGTACCGAGATGTTAGGTTGGGTTACGTTAGGTTATATTACGCTATTGATGTATATAAAAGTCCCACGGAGACGTAGAGGCCAACTCGACAGGAATGTTGTCAAATAATAGCGCCGAAAGGTTAGGTTGGGTTAGGTTAGGTTAAATTACGTTATTGATGTATATAAAAGTCCCACGGAGACGTAGAGTCCAACTCGTCAGGAATGTTGTCAAATATTACCGCCGATATGATAGGTTGGGTTAGGTTAGGTTATATTACGTTATTGATGTATATGAAGGCCACACGGAGAGGTAGAGGCCAACTCGCCAGGAATGTTGTCAAATATTACCGCCGAGATGATAGGTTGGGTTAGGTTATGTTATACTACGTTATTTATGTATATAAAATTCCCACGGAGACGTAGAGGCCAACTCGCCAGGAACGTTGTCAAATATTACCGCCGAGATGATAGGTTGGGTTAGGTTAGGTTATATTACGTTATTGATGTATATGAAGGCCCCACGGAGACGTAGAGGCCAACTGGCCAGGAATGTTGTCAAATATTACCGCCGAGATGTTACGTTGGTTTAGGTTAGGTTAAATTACGTTATTGATGTATATGAAGGTCCCACTGAGAGGTAGAGGCCAACTCGCCAGGAATGTTGTCAAATATTAGTGCCGAGATGTTAGGTTGGGTTAAGTTAGGTAATATTACGTTATTGATGTATATAAAAAACCCACGGAGACGTAGAGGCCAACTAGCCAGGAATGTTGTAAAATATTAGTGCCGAGATCTTAGGTTGGGTTAGGTTAGGTTATATTACGTTATTGATGTATATGAAGGCCCCACGGAGACGTAGAGGCCAACTCGCCAGGAATGTTGTCAAATAATAGCGCCGAAAGGTTAGGTTGGGTTAGGTTATGTTAAATTACGTTATTGATGTATATAAAAGTCCCACCGAGACGTAGAGGCCAACTCGTCAGGAATGTTGTCAAATATTACCGCCGGTATGATAGGTTGGGTTAGGTTAGGTTATATTACGTTATTGATGTATATGAAGGCCACACGGAGAGGTAGAGGCCAACTCGCCAGGAATGTTGTCAAATATTACCGCCGAGATGATAGGTTGGGTTAGGTTAGGTTATATTACGTTATTTATGTATATAAAATTCCCACGGAGACGTAGAGGCCAACTCGCCAGGAACGTTGTCAAATATTACCGCCGAGATGATAGGTTGGGTTAGGTTAGGTTATATTACGTTATTGATGTATATGAAGGCCCCACGGAGACGTAGAGGCCAACTCGCCAGGAATGTTGTCAAATATTACCGCCGAGATGTTAGGTTGGGTTAGGTTAGGTTATACTACGTTATTGATGTATATGAAGGCCCCACGGAGACGTAGAGGCCAACTCGCCAGAAATGTTGTCAAATATTACCGCCGAGATGTTAGGTTGGATTAGGTTAGGTTAAATTACGTTATTGATGTATATGAAGGTCCCACTGAGAGGTAGAGGCCAACTCGCCAGGAATGTTGTCAAATATTAGTGTCGAGATGTTAGGTTGGGTTTAGTTAGGTAATATTACGTTATTGATGTATATAAAATTCCCACGGAGACGTAGAGGCCAACTCGCCAGGAATGTTGTCAAATATTAGTGCCGAGATCTTAGGTTGGGTTAGGTCAGGTAATATTATGTTATTGATGTATATGATGGTCCCACGGAAACAAGGAGGCCAACAAGACAGGAATGTTGTCAAATATTACCGCCGAGATGTTATGTTGGTTTAGGTTAGGTTAAATTACGTTATTGATGTATATGAAGATCCCACGGTGACGTAGAGGCCAACTCGCCAGGAATGTTGTCAAATATTACCGCCGATGTGTTAGGTTGGGTTAGGTTAGGTTATACTACGTTATGGATGTATATGAAGGCCCCACGGAGACGTAGAGGCCAACTCGCCAGGAATGTTGTCAAATATTACCGCCGAGATGTTACGTTGGTTTAGGTTAGGTTAAATTACGTTATTGATGTATATGAAGGTCCCACTGAGAGGTAGAGGCCAACTCGCCAGGAATGTTGTCAAATATTAGTGCCGAGATGTTAGGTTGGGTTAAGTTAGGTAATATTACGTTATTGATGTATATAAAAAACCCACGGAGACGTAGAGGCCAACTCGCCAGGAATGTTGTAAAATATTAGTGCCGAGATCTTAGGTTGGGTTAGGTTAGGTTATATTACGTTATTGATGTATATGAAGGCCCCACGGAGACGTAGAGGCCAACTCGCCAGGAATGTTGTCAAATAATAGCGCCGAAAGGTTAGGTTGGGTTAGGTTATGTTAAATTACGTTATTGATGTATATAAAAGTCCCACCGAGACGTAGAGGCCAACTCGTCAGGAATGTTGTCAAATATTACCGCCGGTATGATAGGTTGGGTTAGGTTAGGTTATATTACGTTATTGATGTATATGAAGGCCACACGGAGAGGTAGAGGCCAACTCGCCAGGAATGTTGTCAAATATTACCGCCGAGATGATAGGTTGGGTTAGGTTAGGTTATATTACGTTATTTATGTATATAAAATTCCCACGGAGACGTAGAGGCCAACTCGCCAGGAACGTTGTCAAATATTACCGCCGAGATGATAGGTTGGGTTAGGTTAGGTTATATTACGTTATTGATGTATATGAAGGCCCCACGGAGACGTAGAGGCCAACTCGCCAGGAATGTTGTCAAATATTACCGCCGAGATGTTAGGTTGGGTTAGGTTAGGTTATACTACGTTATTGATGTATATGAAGGCCCCACGGAGACGTAGAGGCCAACTCGCCAGAAATGTTGTCAAATATTACCGCCGAGATGTTAGGTTGGATTAGGTTAGGTTAAATTACGTTATTGATGTATATGAAGGTCCCACTGAGAGGTAGAGGCCAACTCGCCAGGAATGTTGTCAAATATTAGTGTCGAGATGTTAGGTTGGGTTTAGTTAGGTAATATTACGTTATTGATGTATATAAAATTCCCACGGAGACGTAGAGGCCAACTCGCCAGGAATGTTGTCAAATATTAGTGCCGAGATCTTAGGTTGGGTTAGGTCAGGTAATATTATGTTATTGATGTATATGATGGTCCCACGGAAACAAGGAGGCCAACAAGACAGGAATGTTGTCAAATATTACCGCCGAGATGTTATGTTGGTTTAGGTTAGGTTAAATTACGTTATTGATGTATATGAAGATCCCACGGTGACGTAGAGGCCAACTCGCCAGGAATGTTGTCAAATATTACCGCCGATGTGTTAGGTTGGGTTAGGTTAGGTTATACTACGTTATGGATGTATATGAAGGCCCCACGGAGACGTAGAGGCCAACTCGCCAGGAATGTTGTCAAATATTACCGCCGAGATGATAGGTTGGGTTAGGTTAGGTTATATTACGTTATTGATGTATAAGAAGGTCCAACGGAGACGTAGAGGCCAACTCGCCAGGAATGTTGTCAAATATTACCGCCGAGATGATAGGTTGGGCTAGGTTAGGTTATATTACCTTATTGATGTATATAAAGGTCCCACGGAAACATAGAGGCCAACAAGCCAGGAATGTTGTCAAATATTACCGCCGAGATGTTACGTTGGTTTAGGTTAGGTTAAATTACGTTATTGATGTATATAAAAGTCCCACGGAGACGTAGGGGCCAACTCGTCAGGAATGTTGTCAAATATTACCGCCGATATGATAGGTTGGGTTAGGTTAGGTTATATTACGTTATTGATGTATATGAAGGCCACACGAAGAGGTAGAGGCCAACTCGCCAGGAATGTTGTCAAATATTACCGCCGAGATGATAGGTTGAGTTAGGTTAGGTTATATTACGTTATTTATGTATATAAAATTCCCACGGAGACGTAGAGGCCAACTCGCCAGGAATGTTGTCAAATATTACGGCCGATGTGTTAGTTTGGGTTAGGTTAGGTTATACTACGTTATTGATGTATATGAAGGCCCCACGGAGACGTAGAGGCCAACTCGCCAGGAATGTTGTCAAATATTACCGCCGAGATGTTACGTTGGTTTAGGTTAGGTTATATTACGTTATTGATGTATATGAAGGTCCCACGGAGACGTAGAGGCCAACTCGCCAGGAATGTTGTCAAATATTAGTGCCGGGAAGTTGGGTTGGGTTAGGTTAGGTTATATTACGTTATTGATGTATATAAAATTCCCACGGAGACGTAGAGGCCAACTCGCCAGGAATGTTGTGAAATATTAGTGCCGAGATCTTAGGTTGGGTTAGGTTAGGTTATATTACGTTATTGATGTATATGAAGGTCCCACGGTGACGTAGAGGCCAACTCGCCAGGAATGTTGTCAAATATTACCGCCGATGTGTTAGGTTGGGTTAGGTTAGGTTATACTACGTTATTGATGTATATGAATGCCCCACGGAGACGTAGAGGCCAACTCGCCAGGAATGTTGTCAAATATTACCGCTGAGATGATAGGTTGGGTTAGGTTAGGTTATATTACGTTATTGATTTATATGAATGTCCCACTGAGAGGTAGAGGCCAACTCGCCAGGAATGTTGTCAAATATTAGTGCCGAGATGTTAGGTTGGGTTAAGTTAGGTAATATTACGTTATTGATGTATATAAGATTCCCACGGAGACGTAGAGGCCAACTCGCCAGGAACGTTGTCAAATATTACCGCCGAGATGATAGGTTGAGTTAGGTTCGGTTATATTACGTTATTTATGTATATGAAGGTCCCACGGAAACATGGAGGCCAACAAGACAGGAATGTTGTCAAATATTACCGCCGAGATGTTATGTTGGTTTAGGTTAGGTTAAATTACGTTATTGATGTATATGAAGGTCCCACGGAGAGGTAGAGGCCAACTCGCCAGGAATGTTTTCAAATATTAGTGCCGGGAAGTTGGGTTGGGTTAGGTTAGGTTATATTACGTTATTGATGTATATAAAATTCCCGCGGAGACGTAGAGGCCAACTCGCCAGGAATGTTGTAAAATATTAGTGCCGAGATCTTAGGTTGGGTTAGGTTAGGTTATATTACGTTATTGATGTATGTGAAGGTCCCACGGTGACGTAGAGGCCAACTCGCCAGGAATGTTGTCAAATATTCCCGCCGATGTGTTAGGTTGGGTTAGGTTAGGTTATACTACGTTATTGATGTATATGAAGGCCCCACGGAGACGTAGAGGCCAACTCGCCAGGAATGTTGTCAAATATTACCGCCGAGATGATAGGTTGGGCTAGGTTAGGTTATATTACGTTATTGATGTATATAAAGGTCCCACGGAAACATAGAGGCCAACGAGCCAGGAATGTTGTCAAATATTACCGCCGAGATGATAGGTTGGGCTAGGTTAGGTTATATTACCTTATTGATGTATATAAAGGTCCCACGGAGAGGTAGAGGCCAACTCGCCAGGAATGTTGTCAAATATTACCGTCGAGATGATAGGTTGGGTTAGGTTAGGTTATATTACGTTATTGATGTATATGAAGGTCCCACGGAGACGTAGAGGCCACCTCGCCAGGAATGTTGTCAAATATTACCGCCGAGATGATAGGTTGGGCTAGGTTAGGTTATATTACCTTATTGATGTATATAAAGGTCCCACAGAAACATAGAGGCCAACAAGCCAGGAATGTTGTCAAATATTACCGCAGAGATGTTAGGTTGGTTTAGGTTAGGTTAAATTACGTTATTGATGTATATGAAGGTCCCACGGAGAGGTAGAGGCCAACTCGCCAGGAATGTTGTCAAATATTAGTGCCGGGAAGTTGGGTTGGGTTAGGTTAGGTTATATTACGTTATTGATGTATATAAAATTCCCGCGGAGACGTAGAGGCCAACTCGCCAGGAATGCTGTAAAATATTAGTGCCGAGATCTTAGGTTGGGTTAGGTTAGGTTATATTACGTTATTGATGTATGTGAAGGTCCCACGGTGACGTAGAGGCCAACTCGCCAGGAATGTTGTCAAATATTCCCGCCGATGTGTTAGGTTGGGTTAGGTTAGGTTATACTACGTTATTGATGTATATGAAGGCCCCACGGAGACGTAGAGGCCAACTCGCCAGGAATGTTGTCAAATATTACCGCCGAGATGATAGGTTGGGTTAGGTTAGGTTATATTACGTTATTGATGTATATGAATGTCCCACTGAGAGGTAGAGGCCAACTCGCCAGGAATGTTGTCAAATATTAGTGCCGAGATGTTAGGTTGGGTTAAGTTAGTTAATATTACGTTATTGATGTATATAAAATTCCCACGGATACGTAGAGGCCAAATCGCCAGGAATGTTGTAAAATATTAGTGCCGAGATCTTAGGTTGGGTTAGGTTAGGTTATATTACGTTATTGATGTATATGAAGGTCCCACGGAGACGTAGAGGCCAACTCGCCAGGAATGTTGTCAAATATTACCGCCGAGATGATAGGTTGGGCTAGGTTAGGTTATATTACCTTATTGATGTATATAAAGGTCCCACGGAAACATAGAGGCCAACAAGCCAGGAATGTTGTCAAATATTACCGCCGAGATGTTACGTTGGTTTAGGTTAGGTTAAATTACGTTATTGATGTATATAAAAGTCCCACGGAGACGTAGGGGCCAACTGGTCAGGAATGTTGTCAAATATTACCGCCGATATGATAGGTTGGGTTAGGTTAGGTTATATTACGTTATTGATGTATATGAAGGCCACACGGAGAGGTAGAGGCCAACTCGCCAGGAATGTTGTCAAATATTACCGCCGAGATGATAGGTTGAGTTAGGTTAGGTTATATTACGTTATTTATGTATATGAAGGCCACACGGAGAGGTAGAGGCCAACTCGCCAGGAATGTTGTCAAATATTACCGCCGAGATGATAGGTTGAGTTAGGTTCGGTTATATTACGTTATTTATGTATATGAAGGTCCCACGGAAACATGGAGGCCAACAAGACAGGAATGTTGTCAAATATTACCGCCGAGATGTTATGTTGGTTTAGGTTAGGTTAAATTACGTTATTGATGTATATAAAAGTCCCACGGAGACGTAGAGGTCAACTCGTCAGGAATGTTGTCAAATATTACCGCCGATATGATAGGTTGGGTTAGGTTAGGTTATATTACGTTATTGATGTATATGAAGGCCACAAGGAGAGGTAGAGGCCAACTCGCCAGGAATGTTGTCAAATATTATCGCCGAGATGATAGGTTGGGTTAGGTTAGGTTATATTACGTTATTGATGTATATGAAGGCCACACGGAGAGGTAGAGGCCAACTCGCCAGGAATGTTGTCAAATATTACCGCCGAGATGATAGGTTGAGTTAGGTTCGGTTATATTACGTTATTTATGTATATGAAGGTCCCACGGAAACATGGAGGCCAACAAGACAGGAATGTTGTCAAATATTACCGCCGAGATGTTATGTTGGTTTAGGTTAGGTTAAATTACGTTATTGATGTATATGAAGGTCCCACGGAGAGGTAGAGGCCAACTCGCCAGGAATGTTGTCAAATATTAGTGCCGGGAAGTTGGGTTGGGTTAGGTTAGGTTATATTACGTTATTGATGTATATAAAATTCCCGCGGAGACGTAGAGGCCAACGAGCCAGGAATGTTGTCAAATATTACCGCCGAGATGATAGGTTGGGCTAGGTTAGGTTATATTACCTTATTGATGTATATAAAGGTCCCACGGAGAGGTAGAGGCCAACTCGCCAGGAATGTTGTCAAATATTACCGTCGAGATGATAGGTTGGGTTAGGTTAGGTTATATTACGTTATTGATGTATATGAAGGTCCCACGGAGACGTAGAGGCCAACTCGCCAGGAATGTTGTCAAATATTACCGCCGAGATGATAGGTTGGGCTAGGTTAGGTTATATTACCTTATTGATGTATATAAAGGTCCCACGGAAACATAGAGGAAAACAAGCCAGGAATGTTGTCAAATATTACCGCAGAGATGTTAGGTTGGTTTAGGTTAGGTTAAATTACGTTATTGATGTATATGAAGGTCCCACGGAGAGGTAGAGGCCAACTCGCCAGGAATGTTGTCAAATATTAGTGCCGGGAAGTTGGGTTGGGTTAGGTTAGGTTATATTACGTTATTGATGTATATAAAATTCCCGCGGAGACGTAGAGGCCAACTCGCCAGGAATGCTGTAAAATATTAGTGCCGAGATCTTAGGTTGGGTTAGGTTAGGTTATATTACGTTATTGATGTATGTGAAGGTCCCACGGTGACGTAGAGGCCAACTCGCCAGGAATGTTGTCAAATATTCCCGCCGATGTGTTAGGTTGGGTTAGGTTAGGTTATACTACGTTATTGATGTATATGAAGGCCCCACGGAGACGTAGAGGCCAACTCGCCAGGAATGTTGTCAAATATTACCGCCGAGATGATAGGTTGGGTTAGGTTAGGTTATATTACGTTATTGATGTATATGAATGTCCCACTGAGAGGTAGAGGCCAACTCGCCAGGAATGTTGTCAAATATTAGTGCCGGGAAGTTGGGTTGGATTAGGTTAGGTTATATTACGTTATTGATGTATATAAAATTCCCGCGGAGACGTAGAGGCCAACTCGCCAGGAATGTTGTAAAATATTAGTGCCGAGATCTTAGGTTGGGTTAGGTTAGGTTATATTACGTTATTGATGTATGTGAAGGTCCCACGGTGACGTAGAGGCCAACTCGCCAGGAATGTTGTCAAATATTCCCGCCGATGTGTTAGGTTGGGTTAGGTTAGGTTATACTACGTTATTGATGTATATGAAGGCCCCACGGAGACGTAGAGGGCAACTCGCCAGGAATGTTGTCAAATATTACCGCCGAGATGATAGGTTGGGCTAGGTTAGGTTATATTACGTTATTGATGTATATAAAGGTCCCACGGAAACATAGAGGCCAACGAGCCAGGAATGTTGTCAAATATTACCGCCGAGATGATAGGTTGGGCTAGGTTAGGTTATATTACCTTATTGATGTATATAAAGGTCCCACGGAGAGGTAGAGGCCAACTCGCCAGGAATGTTGTCAAATATTACCGTCGAGATGATAGGTTGGGTTAGGTTAGGTTATATAACGTTATTGATGTATATGAAGGTCCCACGGAGACGTAGAGGCCAACTCGCCAGGAATGTTGTCAAATATTACCGCCGAGATGATAGGTTGGGTTAGGTTAGGTTATATTACGTTATTGATGTATATGAAGGTCCCACGGAGACGTAGAGGCCAACTCGCCAGGAATGTTGTCAAATATTACCGCCGAGATGATAGGTTGGGCTAGGTTAGGTTATATTACCTTATTGATGTATATAAAGGTCCCACGGAAACATAGAGGCCAACAAGCCAGGAATGTTGTCAAATATTACCGCAGAGATGTTAGGTTGGTTTAGGTTAGGTTAAATTACGTTATTGATGTATATGAAGGTCCCACGGAGAGGTAGAGGCCAACTCGCCAGGAATGTTGTCAAATATTAGTGCCGGGAAGTTGGGTTGGGTTAGGTTAGGTTATATTACGTTATTGATGTATATAAAATTCCCGCGGAGACGTAGAGGCCAACTCGCCAGGAATGCTGTAAAATATTAGTGCCGAGATCTTAGGTTGGGTTAGGTTAGGTTATATTACGTTATTGATGTATGTGAAGGTCCCACGGTGACGTAGAGGCCAACTCGCCAGGAATGTTGTCAAATATTCCCGCCGATGTGTTAGGTTGGGTTAGGTTAGGTTATACTACGTTATTGATGTATATGAAGGCCCCACGGAGACGTAGAGGCCAACTCGCCAGGAATGTTGTCAAATATTACCGCCGAGATGATAGGTTGGGTTAGGTTAGGTTATATTACGTTATTGATGTATATGAATGTCCCACTGAGAGGTAGAGGCCAACTCGCCAGGAATGTTGTCAAATATTAGTGCCGAGATGTTAGGTTGGGTTAAGTTAGGTAATATTACGTTATTGATGTATATAAAATTCCCGCGGAGACGTAGAGGCCAACTCGCCAGGAATGTTGTAAAATATTAGTGCCGAGATCTTAGGTTGGGTTAGGTTAGGTTATATTACGTTATTGATGTATATGAAGGCCCCACGGAGACGTAGAGGCCAACTCGCCAGGAATGTTGTCAAATATTACCGCCGATATGATAGGTTGGGTTAGGTTAGGTTATATTACGTTATTGATGTATATGAAGGCCACACGGAGAGGTAGAGGCCAACTCGCCAGGAATGTTGTCAAATATTACCGCCGAGATGATAGGTTGAGTTAGGTTCGGTTATATTACGTTATTTATGTATATGAAGGTCCCACGGAAACATGGAGGCCAACTCGCCAGGAATGTTGTCAAATATTACCGCCGAGATGATAGGTTGGGCTAGGTTAGGTTATATTACCTTATTGATGTATATAAAGGTCCCACGGAAACATAGAGGCCAACAAGCCAGGAATGTTGTCAAATATTACCGCAGAGATGTTAGGTTGGTTTAGGTTAGGTTAAATTACGTTATTGATGTATATGAAGGTCCCACGGAGAGGTAAAGGCCAACTCGCCAGGAATGTTGTCAAATATTAGTGCCGGGAAGTTGGGTTGGGTTAGGTTAGGTTATATTACGTTATTGATGTATATAAAATTCCCGCGGAGACGTAGAGGCCAACTCGCCAGGAATGCTGTAAAATATTAGTGCCGAGATCTTAGGTTGGGTTAGGTCAAGTAATATTATGTTATTGATGTATATGAAGGTCCCACGGAAACATGGAGACCAACAAGACAGGAATGTTGTCAAATATTACCGCCAAGATGTTACGTTGGTTTAGGTTAGGTTAAATTACGTTATTGATGTATATGAAGTTCCCACGGAGAGGTAGAGGCCAACTCGCCAGGAATGTTGACAAGTATTAGTGCCGGGAAGTTGGGTTGTTTTAGGTTAGGTTATATTACGTTATTGATGTATATGAAGGTCCCACGGAGACGTAGAGGCCAACTCGCCAGGAATGTTGTCAAATATTAGTGCCGAGATCTTAGGTTGGGTTACGTCAGGTAATATTATGTTATTGATGTATATGAAGGTCCCACGGAAACATGGAGGCCAACAAGACAGGAATGTTGTCAAATATTACCGCCGAGATGTTACCTTGGTTTAGGTTAGGTTAAATTACGTTATTGATGTATATAAAAGTCCCACGGAGACGTAGAGGCCAACTCTTCAGGAATGTTGTCGAATATTACCGCCGATATGATAGGTTGGGTTAGGTTAGGTTATATTACGTTATTGATGTATATGAAGGCCACACGGAGAGATAGAGGCCAACTCGCCAGGAATGTTGTCAAATATTACCGTCGAGATGATAGGTTGGGTTAGGTTAGGTTATGTTACGTTATTTATGTATATAAAATTCCCACGGAGACGTAGAGGCCAACTCGCCACGAATGTTGTCAAATATTACCGCCGAGATGATAGGTTGGGTTAGGTTAGGTTATATTACGTTATTGATGTATATGAAGGCCCCACGGAGACGTAGAGGCCAACTCGCCAGGAATGTTGTCAAATATTACCGTCGAGATGATAGGTTGGGTTAGGTTAGGTTATGTTACGTTATTTATGTATATAAAATTCCCACGGAGACGTAGAGGCCAACTCGCCACGAATGTTGTCAAATATTACCGCCGAGATGATAGGTTGGGTTAGGTTAGGTTATACTACGTTATTGATGTATATGAAGGCCCCACGGAGACGTAGAGGCCAACTCGCCAGGAATGTTGTCAAATATTACCGCCGAGATGATAGGTTGGGTTAGGTTAGGTTATATTACGTTATTGATGTATATGAATGTCCCACTGAGAGGTAGAGGCCAACTCGCCAGGAATGTTGTCAAATATTAGTGCCGGGAAGTTGGGTTGGGTTAGGTTAGGGTATATTACGTTATTGATGTATATAAAATTCCCGCGGAGACGTAGAGGCCAACTCGCCAGGAATGTTGTAAAATATTAGTGCCGAGATCTTAGGTTGGGTTAGGTTAGGTTATATTACGTTATTGATGTATATGAAGGCCCCACGGAGACGTAGAGGCCAACTCGCCAGGAATGTTGTCAAATATTACCGCCGATATGATAGGTTGGGTTAGGTTAGGTTATATTACGTTATTGATGTATATGAAGGCCACACGGAGAGGTAGAGGCCAACTCGCCAGGAATGTTGTCAAATATTACCGCCGAGATGATAGGTTGAGTTAGGTTCGGTTATATTACGTTATTTATGTATATGAAGGTCCCACGGAAACATGGAGGCCAACTCGCCAGGAATGTTGTCAAATATTACCGCCGAGATGATAGGTTGGGCTAGGTTAGGTTATATTACCTTATTGATGTATATAAAGGTCCCACGGAAACATAGAGGCCAACAAGCCAGGAATGTTGTCAAATATTACCGCAGAGATGTTAGGTTGGTTTAGGTTAGGTTAAATTACGTTATTGATGTATATGAAGGTCCCACGGAGAGGTAAAGGCCAACTCGCCAGGAATGTTGTCAAATATTAGTGCCGGGAAGTTGGGTTGGGTTAGGTTAGGTTATATTACGTTATTGATGTATATAAAATTCCCGCGGAGACGTAGAGGCCAACTCGCCAGGAATGCTGTAAAATATTAGTGCCGAGATCTTAGGTTGGGTTAGGTCAAGTAATATTATGTTATTGATGTATATGAAGGTCCCACGGAAACATGGAGACCAACAAGACAGGAATGTTGTCAAATATTACCGCCAAGATGTTACGTTGGTTTAGGTTAGGTTAAATTACGTTATTGATGTATATGAAGTTCCCACGGAGAGGTAGAGGCCAACTCGCCAGGAATGTTGACAAGTATTAGTGCCGGGAAGTTGGGTTGTTTTAGGTTAGGTTATATTACGTTATTGATGTATATGAAGGTCCCACGGAGACGTAGAGGCCAACTCGCCAGGAATGTTGTCAAATATTAGTGCCGAGATCTTAGGTTGGGTTAGGTCAGGTAATATTATGTTATTGATGTATATGAAGGTCCCACGGAAACATGGAGGCCAACAAGACAGGAATGTTGTCAAATATTACCGCCGAGATGTTACCTTGGTTTAGGTTAGGTTAAATTACGTTATTGATGTATATAAAAGTCCCACGGAGACGTAGAGGCCAACTCTTCAGGAATGTTGTCGAATATTACCGCCGATATGATAGGTTGGGTTAGGTTAGGTTATATTACGTTATTGATGTATATGAAGGCCACACGGAGAGATAGAGGCCAACTCGCCAGGAATGTTGTCAAATATTACCGTCGAGATGATAGGTTGGGTTAGGTTAGGTTATGTTACGTTATTTATGTATATAAAATTCCCACGGAGACGTAGAGGCCAACTCGCCACGAATGTTGTCAAATATTACCGCCGAGATGATAGGTTGGGTTAGGTTAGGTTATATTACGTTATTGATGTATATGAAGGCCCCACGGAGACGTAGAGGCCAACTCGCCAGGAATGTTGTCAAATATTACCGTCGAGATGATAGGTTGGGTTAGGTTAGGTTATGTTACGTTATTTATGTATATAAAATTCCCACGGAGACGTAGAGGCCAACTCGCCACGAATGTTGTCAAATATTACCGCCGAGATGATAGGTTGGGTTAGGTTAGGTTATACTACGTTATTGATGTATATGAAGGCCCCACGGAGACGTAGAGGCCAACTCGCCAGGAATGTTGTCAAATATTACCGCCGAGATGATAGGTTGGGTTAGGTTAGGTTATATTACGTTATTGATGTATATGAATGTCCCACTGAGAGGTAGAGGCCAACTCGCCAGGAATGTTGTCAAATATTAGTGCCGGGAAGTTGGGTTGGGTTAGGTTAGGGTATATTACGTTATTGATGTATATAAAATTCCCGCGGAGACGTAGATGCCAACTTGCCAGGAATGTTGTAAAATATTAGTGCCGAGATCTTAGGTTGGGTTAGGTTAGGTTATATTACGTTATTGATGTAAATGAAGGTCCCACGGAGACGTAGAGGCCAACTCGCCAGGAATGTTGTCAAATATTACCGCCGATATGATAGGTTGGGTTAGGTTAGGTTATATTACGTTATTGATATATATGAAGGCCACAAGGAGAGGTAGAGGCCAACTCGCCAGGAATGTTGTCAAATATTACCGCCGTGATGATAGGTTGGGTTAGGTTAGGTTATATTACGTTATTGATGTATATGAATGTCCCACTGAGAGCTAGAGGCCAACTCGCCAAGAATGTTGTCAAATATTAGTGCCGAGATGTTAGGTTGGGTTAAGTTAGGTAATATTACGTTATTGATGTATATAAAATTCCCGCGGAGACGTAGAGGCCAACTCGCCAGGAATGTTGTCAAATATTACCGCCGATATGATAGGTTGGGTTAGTTTAGGTTATATTACGTTATTGATGTATATGAAGGCCACACGGAGAGGTAGAGGCCAACTCGCCAGGAATGTTGTCAAATATTAGTGCCGGGAAGTTGGGTTGGGTTAGGTTAGGGTATATTACGTTATTGATGTATATAAAATTCCCGCGGAGACGTAGATGCCAACTCGCCAGGAATGTTGTAAAATATTAGTGCCGAGATCTTAGGTTGGGTTAGGTTAGGTTATATTACGTTATTGATGTAAATGAAGGTCCCACGGAGACGTAGAGGCCAACTCGCCAGGAATGTTGTCAAATATTACCGCCGATATGATAGGTTGGGTTAGGTTAGGTTATATTACGTTATTGATGTATATGAAGGCCACACGGAGAGGTAGAGGCCAACTCGCCAGGAATGTTGTCAAATATTACCCCCGAGATGATAGGTTGAGTTAGGTTCGGTTATATTACGTTATTTATGTATATGAAGGTCCCACGGAAACATGGAGGCCAACAAGACAGGAATGTTGTCAAATATTACCGCCAATATGTTACGTTGGTTTAGGTTAGGTTAAATTACGTTATTGATGTATATGAAGGTCCCACGGAGACGTAGAGGCCAACTCGCCAGGAATGTTGTCAAATATTACCGTCGAGATGATAGGTTGGGTTCGGTTTGGTTATATTACGTTATTTATGTATATAAAATTCCCACGAAGACGTAGAGGCCAACTCGCCAGGAATGTTGTCAAATATTACCGCCGAGATGATAGGATGTGTTAGGTTAGGTTATATTACGTTATTGATGTATATGAAGGCCCCACGGAGACGTAGAGGGCAACTCGCCAGGAATGTTGTCAAATATTACCGCCGAGTTGTTAGGTTGGGTTAGGACAGGTAATATTATGTTATTGATGTATATGAAGGTCCCACGGAAACATGGAGGCCAACAGGACAGGAATGTTGTCAAATATTACCGCCGAGATGTTACGTTGGTTTAGGTTAGGTTAAATTACGTTATTGATGTATATGAAGGTCCCACGGAGACGTAGAGGACAACTCGCCAGGAATGTTGTCAAATATTACCGTCGAGATGATAGGTTGGGTTAGGTTAGGTTATATTACGTTATTGATGTATATGAAGGTCCCACGGAGACGTAGAGGCCAACTTGCCAGGAATGTTGTCAAATATTACCGCCGAGATGATAGGTTGGGCTAGGTTAGGTTATATTACGTTATTGATGTATATAAAGGTCCCACGGAAACATAGAGGCCAACGAGCCAGGAATGTTGTAAAATATTACCGCCGAGATGTTACGTTGGTTTAGGTTAGGTTAAATTACGTTATTGATGTATATAAAAGTCCCACGGAGACGTAGAGGCCAACTCGCCAGGAATGTTGTCAAATATTACCGCCGAGATGATAGGTTGGGTTAGGTTAGGTTATATTACGTTATTGATGTATATGAAGGTCCCACGGAGACGTAGAGGCCAGCTCGCCAGGAATGTTGTCAAATATTAGTGCCGAGATCTTAGGTTGGGTTAGGTCAGGTAATATTATGTTATTGATGTATATGAAGGTCCCACGGAAACATGGAGGCCAACAAGACAGGAAGGTTGTCAAATATTACCGCCGAGATGTTACGTTGGGTTAGGTTAGGTTATATTACGTTATTGATGTATATGAAGGTCCCACCGAGACGTAGAGGCCAACTCGCCAGGAATGTTGTCAAATATTAGTGCCGAGATGTTGGGTTGGGTTAGGTTAGGTAATATTACGTTATTGATGTATATGAAGGTCCCACGGTGACGTAGAGGCCAACTCGCCAGGAATGTTGTCAAATATTACCGCCGATGTGTTAGGTTGGGTTAGGTTAGGTTATACTACGTTATTGATGTATATGAAGGCCCCACGGAGACGTAGAGGCCAACTCGCCAGGAATGTTGTCAAATATTACCGCCGAGATGATAGGATGGGTTAGGTTAGGTTATATTACGTTATTGATGTATATGAAGGCCCCACGGAGACGTAGAGGGCAACTCGCCAGGAATGTTGTCAAATATTACCGCCGAGTTGTTAGGTTGGGTTAGGACAGGTAATATTATGTTATTGATATATATGAAGGTCCCACGGAAACATGGAGGCCAACAGGACAGGAATGTTGTCAAATATTACCGCCGAGATGTTACGTTGGTTTAGGTTAGGTTAAATTACGTTATTGATGTATATGAAGGCCCCACGGAGACGTAGAGGCCAACGAGCCAGGAATGTTGTCAAATATTACCGCCGAGATGATAGTTTGGGCTAGGTTAGGTTATATTAGATTATTGATGTATATAAAAGTCCCACGGAGACGTAGAGGCCAACTCGTCAGGAATGTTGTCAAATATTACCGCCGATATGATAGGTTGGGTTAGGTTAGGTTATATTACGTTATTGATGTATATGAAGGCCACACGGAGAGGTAGAGGCCATCTCGCCAGGAATGTTGTCAAATATTAGTGCCGGGAAGTTGGGTTGGGTTAGGCTAGGTTATATTACGTTATTGATGTATATAAAATTCCCACGGAGACGTAGAGGCCAACTCGCCAGGAATGTTGTAAAATATTAGTGCCGAGATCTTAGGTTGGGTTAGGTTAGGTTATATTACGTTATTGATGTATATGAAGGTCCCACGGAGACGTAGAGGCCAACTCGCCACGAATGTTGTCAAATATTAGTGCCGAGATCTTAGGTTGGGTTAGGTCAGGTAATATTATGTTATTGATGTATATGAAGGTCCCACGGAAACATGGAGGCCAACAAGACAGGAATGTTGTCAAATATTACCGCCGAGATGTTATGTTGGTTTAGGTTAGGTTAAATTACGTTATTGATGTATATGAAGGTCCTACGGAGAGGTAGAGGCCAACTCGCCAGGAATGTTGTCAAATATTAGTGCCGAGATGTTGGGTTGGGTTAGGTTAGGTAATATTACGTTATTGATGTATATGAAGGTCCCACGGTGACGTAGAGGCCAACTCGCCAGGAATGTCGTCAAATATTACCGCCGATGTGTTAGGTTGGGTTAGGTTAGGTTATACTACGTTATTCATGTATATGAAGGCCCCACGGAGACGTAGAGGCCAACTCGCCAGGAATGTTGTCAAATATTACCGCCGAGATGATAGGTTGGGTTAGGTTAGGTTATATTACGTTATTGATGTATATGAAGGTCCCACGGAGAAGTAGAGGCCAACTAGCCAGGAATGTTGTCAAATATTAGTGCCGAGATGTTAGGTTGGATTAGGATAGGTTATATTACGTTATTGATGTATATAAAATTCCCACGGAGACGTGGAGGGCAACTCGCCAGGAATGTTGTAAAATATTAGTGCCGAGATCTTAGGTTGGGTTAGGTTAGGTTATATTACGTTATTGATGTATATGAAGGTCCCACGGTGATGTAGAGGCCAACTCGCCAGGAATGTTGTCAAATATTACCGCCGATGTGTTAGGTTGGGTTAGGTTAGGTTATACTACGTTATTGATGTATATGAAGGCCCCAGGGAGACGTAGAGGCCAACTCGCCAGGAATGTTGTCAAATATTACCGCCGAGATGATGGGTTGGGTTAGGTTAGGTTATATTACGTTATTGATGTATATGAAGGTCCCACGGAGACGTAGAGGCCAACTCGCCAGGAATGTTGTCAAATATTAGTGCCGAGATCTTAGGTTGGGTTAGGTCAGGCAATATTATGTTATTGATGTATATGAAGGTCCCACGGAAACATGGAGGCCAACAAGACAGGAAGGTTGTCAAATATTACCGCCGAGACGTTACGTTGGGTTAGGTTAGGTTATATTACGTTATTGATGTATATGAAGGTCCCACCGAGACGTAGAGGCCAACTCGCCAGGAATGTTGTCAAATATTAGTGCCGAGATGTTGGGTTGGGTTAGGTTAGGTAATATTACGTTATTGATGTATATGAAGGTCCCACGGTGACGTAGAGGCCAACAAGACAGGAATGTTGTCAAATATTACCGCCGAGATGTTACGTTGGTTTAGGTTAGGTAATATTACGTTATTGATGTATATGAAGGTCCCACGGTGACGTAGATGCCAACTCGCCAGGAATGTTGTAAAATATTAGTGCCGAGATCTTAGGTTGGGTTAGGTTAGGTTATATTACGTTATTGATGTATATGAAGGTCCCACGGAGACGTAGAGGCCAACTAGCCAGGAATGTTGTCAAATATTAGTGCCGAGATCTTAGGTTGGGTTAGGTCAGGTAATAATATGTTATTGATATATATGAAGGTCCCACGGAAACATGGAGGCCAACAAGACAGGAATGTTGTCAAATATTACCGCCGAGATGTTACGTTGGATTAGGTTAGGTTAAATTACGTTATTGATGTATATGAAGGTCCCACGGAGAGGTAGAGGCCAACTCGCCAGGAATGTTGTCAAATATTTGTGCCGGGAAGTTGGGTTGGGTTAGGTTAGGTTATATTATGTTATTGATGTATATAAAATTCCCACGGAGACGTAGAGGCCAACTCGCCAGGAATGTTGTCAAATATTAGTGCCGAGATCTTAGGTTGGGTTAGGTCAGGTAATATTATGTTATTGATGTATATGAAGGTCCCACGGAAACATGGAGGCCAACAAGACAGGAAGGTTGTCAAATATTACCGCCGAGATGTTACGTTGGGTTAGGTTAGGTTATATTACGTTATTGATGTATATGAAGGTCCCACCGAGACGTAGAGGCCAACTCGCCAGGAATGTTATCAAATATTAGTGCCGAGATCTTAGGTTGGGTTAGGACAGGTAATATTATGTTATTGATGTATACGAAGGTCCCACGGAAACATGGAGGCCAACAAGACAGGAATGTTGTCAAATATTACCGCCGTGATGTTACGTTGGTTTAGGTTAGGTTAAATTACGTTATTGATGTATATGAAGGTCCCACTGAGACGTAGAGGCCAACTGGCCAGGAATGTTGTCAAATATTAGTGCCGAGATCTTAGGTTGGGTTAGGTTAGGTTATATTACGTTATTGATGTATATGAAGGTCCCACGGAGACGTAGAGGCCAACTCGCCAGGAATGTTGTCAAATATTAGTGCCGAGATCTTAGGTTGGGTTAGGTCAGGTAATATTATGTTATTGATGTATATGAAGGTCCCACGGAAACATGGAGGCCAACAAGACAGGAATGTTGTCAAATATTACCGCCGAGATGTTACGTTGGTTTATGTTAGGTTAAATTACGTTATTGATGTATATGACGGTCCTACGGAGAGGTAGAGGCCAACTCGCCAGGATTGTTGTCAAATATTAGTGCCGAGATGTTAGGTTGGGTTAGGTTAGGTAATATTACGTTATTGATGTATATGAAGGTCCCACGGTGACGTAGATGCCAACTCGCCAGGAATGTTGTAAAATATTAGTGCCGAGATCTTAGGTTGGGTTAGGTTAGGTTATATTACGTTATTGATGTATATGAAGGTCCCACGGAGACGTAGAGGCCAACTCGCCAGGAATGTTGTCAAATATTAGTGCCGAGATCTTAGGTTGGGTTAGGTCAGGTAATATTATGTTATTGATGTATATGAAGGTCCCACGGAAACATGGAGGCCAACAAGACAGGAATGTTGTCAAATATTACCGCCGAGATGTTACGTTGGTTTAGGTTAGCTTAAATTACGTTATTGATGTATATGAAGGTCCCACGGAGAGGTAGAGGCCAACTCGCCAGGAATGTTGTCAAATATTAGTGCCGAGATCTTAGGTTGGGTTAGGTTAGGTAATATTATGTTATTGATGTATATGAAGGTCCCACGGTGACGTAGAGGCCAACTCGCCAGGAATGTTGTAAAATATTAGTGCCGAGATGATAGGTTGGGTTAGGTTACGTTATATTACGTTATTGATGTATATGAAGGCCCCACGGAGACGTAGAGGCCAACTCGCCAGGAATGTTGTCAAATATTACCGCCGAGATGTTAGGTTGGGTTAGGACAGGTAATATTATGTTATTGATGTATATGAAGGTCCCACGGAAACATGGAGGCCAACAAGACAGGAATGTTGTCAAATATTACCGCCGAGATGTTACGTTGGTTTAGGTTAGGTTAAATTACGTTATTGATGTATATGAAGGTCCCACGGAGAGGTAGAGGCCAACTCGCCAGGAATGTTGTCAAATATTACCGCCGAGATGATAGGTTGGGTTAGGTTAGGTTATATTACGTTATTTATGTATATAAAATTCCCACGGAGACGTAGAGGCCAACTCGCCAGGAACGTTGTCAAATATTACCGCCGAGATGATAGGTTGGGTTAGGTCAGGTTATATTACGTTATTGATGTATATGAAGGCCCCACGGAGACGTAGACGCCAACTCGCCAGGAATGTTGTCAAATATTACCGCCGAGATGTTAGGTTGGGTTAGGTTAGGTTATACTACGTTATTGATGTATATGAAGGCCCCACGGAGACGTAGAGGCCAACTCGCCAGAAATGTTGTCAAATATTACCGCCGAGATGTTATGTTGGTTTAGGTTAGGTTAAATTACGTTATTGATGTATATGAAGATCCCACGGTGACGTAGAGGCCAACTCGCCAGGAATGTTGTCAAATATTACCGCCGATGTGTTAGGTTGGGTTAGGTTAGGTTATACTACGTTATGGATGTATATGAAGGCCCCACGAAGACGTAGAGGCCAACTCGCCAGGAATGTTGTCAAATATTACCGCCGAGATGATAGGTTGGGTTAGGTTAGGTTATATTACGTTATTGATGTATAAGAAGGTCCAACGGAGACGTAGAGGCCAACTCGCCAGGAATGTTGTCAAATATTACCGCCGAGATGATAGGTTGGGCTAGGTTAGGTTATATTACCTTATTGATGTATATAAAGGTCCCACGGAAACATAGAGGCCAACAAGCCAGGAATGTTGTCAAATATTACCGCCGAGATGTTACGTTGGTTTAGGTTAGGTTAAATTACGTTATTGATGTATATAAAAGTCCCACGGAGACGTAGGGGCCAACTCGTCAGGAATGTTGTCAAATATTACCGCCGATATGATAGGTTGGGTTAGGTTAGGTTATATTACGTTATTGATGTATATGAAGGCCGCACGGAGAGGTAGAGGCCAACTCGCCAGGAATGTTGTCAAATATTACCGCCGAGATGATAGGTTGAGTTAGGTTAGGTTATATTACGTTATTTATGTATATAAAATTCCCACGGAGACGTAGAGGCCAACTCGCCAGGAATGTTGTCAAATATTACGGCCGATGTGTTAGTTTGGGTTAGGTTAGGTTATACTACGTTATTGATGTATATGAAGGCCCCACGTAGACGTAGAGGCCAACTCGCCAGGAATGTTGTCAAATATTACCGCCGAGATGTTACGTTGGTTTAGCTTAGGTTATATTACGTTATTGATGTATATGAAGGTCCCACGGAGACGTAGAGGCCAACTCGCCAGGAATGTTGTCAAATATTAGTGCCGGGAAGTTGGGTTGGGTTAGGTTAGGTTATATTACGTTATTGATGTATATAAAATTCCCACGGAGACGTAGAGGCCAACTCGCCAGGAATGTTGTGAAATATTAGTGCCGAGATCTTAAGTTGGGTTAGGTTAGGTTATATTACGTTATTGATGTATATGAAGGTCCCACGGTGACGTAGAGGCCAACTCGCCAGGAATGTTGTCAAATATTACCGCCGATGTGTTAGGTTGGGTTAGGTTAGGTTATACTACGTTATTGATGTATATGAAGGCCCCACGGAGACGTAGAGGCCAACTCGCCAGGAATGTTGTCAAATATTACCGCCGAGATGATAGGTTGGGTTAGGTTAGGTTATATTACGTTATTGATTTATATGAATGTCCCACTGAGAGGTAGAGGCCAACTCGCCAGGAATGTTGTCAAATATTAGTGCCGAGATGTTAGGTTGGGTTAAGTTAGGTAATATTACGTTATTGATGTATATAAAATTCCCACGGAGACGTAGAGGCCAACTCGCCAGGAACGTTGTCAAATATTACCGCCGAGATGATAGGTTGAGTTAGGTTCGGTTATATTACGTTATTTATGTATATGAAGGTCCCACGGAAACATGGAGGCCAACAAGGCAGGAATGTTGTCAAATATTACCGCCGAGATGTTATGTTGGTTTAGGTTAGGTTAAATTACGTTATTGATGTATATGAAGGTCCCACGGAGAGGTAGAGGCCAACTCGCCAGGAATGTTTTCAAATATTAGTGCCGGGAAGTTGGGTTGGGTTAGGTTAGGTTATATTACGTTATTGATGTATATAAAATTCCCGCGGAGACGTAGAGGCCAACTCGCCAGGAATGTTGTAAAATATTAGTGCCGAGATCTTAGGTTGGGTTAGGTTAGGTTATATTACGTTATTGATGTATGTGAAGGTCCCACGGTGACGTAGAGGCCAACTCGCCAGGAATGTTGTCAAATATTCCCGCCGATGTGTTAGGTTGGGTTAGGTTAGGTTATACTACGTTATTGATGTATATGAAGGCCCCACGGAGACGTAGAGGCCAACTCGCCAGGAATGTTGTCAAATATTACCGCCGAGATGATAGGTTGGGCTAGGTTAGGTTATATTACGTTATTGATGTATATAAAGGTCCCACGGAAACATAGAGGCCAACGAGCCAGGAATGTTGTCAAATATTACCGCCGAGATGATAGGTTGGGCTAGGTTAGGTTATATTACCTTATTGATGTATATAAAGGTCCCACGGAGAGGTAGAGGCCAACTCGCCAGGAATGTTGTCAAATATTACCGTCGAGATGATAGGTTGGGTTAGGTTAGGTTATATTACGTTATTGATGTATATGAAGGTCCCACGGAGAGGTAGAGGCCAACTCGCCAGGAATGTTGTCAAATATTAGTGCCGGGAAGTTGGGTTGGGTTAGGTTAGGTTATATTACGTTATTGATGTATATAAAATTCCCGCGGGGACATAGAGGCCAACTCGCCAGGAATGCTGTAAAATATTAGTGCCGAGATCTTAGGTTGGGTTAGGTTAGGTTATATTACGTTATTGATGTATGTGAAGGTCCCACGGTGACGTAGAGGCCAACTCGCCAGGAATGTTGTCTAATATTCCCGCCGATGTGTTAGGTTGGGTTAGGTTAGGTTATACTACGTTATTGATGTATATGAAGGCCTCACGGAGACGTAGAGGCCAACTCGCCAGGAATGTTGTCAAATATTACCGCCGAGATGATAGGTTGGGTTAGGTTAGGTTATATTACGTTATTGATGTATATGAATGTCCCACTGAGAGGTAGAGGCCAACTCGCCAGGAATGTTGTCAAATATTAGTGCCGAGATGTTAGGTTGGGTTAAGTTAGGTAATATTACGTTATTGATGTATATAAAATTCCCACGGAGACGTAGAGGCCAACTCGCCAGGAATGTTGTAAAATATTAGTGCCGAGATCTTAGGTTGGGTTAGGTTAGGTTATATTACGTTATTGATGTATATGAAGGTCCCACGGAGACGTAGAGGCCAACTCGCCAGGAATGTTGTCAAATATTACCGCCGAGATGATAGGTTGGGCTAGGTTAGGTTATATTACCTTATTGATGTATATAAAGGTCCCACGGAAACATAGAGGCCAACAAGCCAGGAATGTTGTCAAATATTACCGCCGAGATGTTACGTTGGTTTAGGTTAGGTTAAATTACGTTATTGATGTATATAAAAGTCCCACGGAGACGTAGGGGCCAACTGGTCAGGAATGTTGTCAAATATTACCGCCGATATGATAGGTTGGGTTAGGTTAGGTTATATTACGTTATTGATGTATATGAAGGCCACACGGAGAGGTAGAGGCCAACTCGCCAGGAATGTTGTCAAATATTACCGCCGAGATGATAGGTTGAGTTAGGTTAGGTTATATTACGTTATTTATGTATATGAAGGCCACACGGAGAGGTAGAGGCCAACTCGCCAGGAATGTTGACAAATATTACCGCCGAGATGATAGGTTGAGTTAGGTTCGGTTATATTACGTTATTTATGTATATGAAGGTCCCACGGAAACATGGAGGCCAACAAGACAGGAATGTTGTCAAATATTACCGCCGAGATGTTATGTTGGTTTAGGTTAGGTTAAATTACGTTATTGATGTATATAAAAGTCCCACGGAGACGTAGAGGTCAACTCGTCAGGAATGTTGTCAAATATTACCGCCGATATGATAGGTTGGGTTAGGTTAGGTTATATTACGTTATTGATGTATATGAAGGCCACAAGGAGAGGTAGAGGCCAACTCGCCAGGAATGTTGTCAAATATTACCGCCGAGATGATAGGTTGGGTTAGGTTAGGTTATATTACGTTATTGATGTATAAGAAGGTCCAACGGAGACGTAGAGGCCAACTCGCCAGGAATGTTGTCAAATATTACCGCCGAGATGATAGGTTGGGCTAGGTTAGGTTATATTACCTTATTGATGTATATAAAGGTCCCACGGAAACATAGAGGCCAACAAGCCAGGAATGTTGTCAAATATTACCGCCGAGATGTTACGTTGGTTTAGGTTAGGTTAAATTACGTTATTGATGTATATAAAAGTCCCACGGAGACGTAGGGGCCAACTCGTCAGGAATGTTGTCAAATATTACCGCCGAGATGATAGGTTGGGTTAGGTTAGGTTATATTACGTTATTGATGTATATGAAGTTCCCACGGAGACGTAGAGGCCAACTCGCTAGGAATGTTGTCAAATATTAGTGCCGAGATCTTAGGTTGGGTTAGGTCAGGTAATATTATGTTATTGATGTATATGAAGGTCCCACGGAAACATGGAGGCCAACAAGACAGGAATGTTGTCAAGTATTACCGCCGAGTTGTTATGTTGGTTTAGGTTAGGTTAAATTACGTTATTGATGTATATGAAGGTCCTACGGAGAGGTAGAGGCCAACTCGCCAGGAATGTTGCCAAATATTAGTGCCGAGATGTTGGGTTGGGTTAGGTTAGGTAATATTACGTTATTGATGTATATGAAGGTCCCACGGTGACGTAGAGGCCAACTCGCCAGGAATGTTGTCAAATATTACCGCCGATGTGTTAGTTTGGGTTAGGTTAGGTTATACTACGTTATTGATGTATATGAAGGCCCCACGGAGACGTAGAGGCCAACTCGCCAGGAATGTTGTCAAATATTACCGCCGAGATGTTACGTTGGTTTAGGTTAGGTTATATTACGTTATTGATGTATATGAAGGTCCCACGGAGACGTAGAGGCCAACGAGCCAGGAATGTTGTCAAATATTAGTGCCGGGAAGTTGGGTTGGGTTAGGTTAGGTTATATTACGTTATTGATGTATATAAAATTCCCACGGAGACGTAGAGGCCAACTCGCCAGGAATGTTGTGAAATATTAGTGCCGAGATCTTAGGTTGGGTTAGGTTAGGTTATATTACGTTATTGATGTATATGAAGGTCCCACGGTGACGTAGAGGCCAACTCGCCAGGAATGTTGTCAAATATTACCGCCGATGTGTTAGGTTGTGTTAGGTTAGGTTATACTACGTTATTGATGTATATGAAGGCCCCACGGAGACGTAGAGGCCAACTCGCCAGGAATGTTGTCAAATATTACCGCCGAGATGATAGGTTGGGTTAGGTTAGGTTATATTACGTTATTGATTTATATGAATGTCCCACTGAGAGGTAGAGGCCAACTCGCCAGGAATGTTGTCAAATATTAGTGCCGAGATGTTAGGTTGGGTTAAGTTAGGTAATATTACGTTATTGATGTATATAAAATTCCCACGGAGACGTAGAGGCCAACTCGCCAGGAATGTTGTAAAATATTAGTGCCGAGATCTTAGGTTGGGTTAGGTTAGGTTATATTACGTTATTGATGTATATGAAGGTCCCACGGAGACGTAGAGGCCAACTCGCCAGGAATGTTGTCAAATATTACCGCCGAGATGATAGGTTGGGCTAGGTTAGGTTATATTACCTTATTGATGTATATAAAGGTCCCACGGAAACATAGAGGCCAACAAGCCAGGAATGTTGTCAAATATTACCGCCGAGATGTTACGTTGGTTTAGGTTAGGTTAAATTACGTTATTGATGTATATAAAAGTCCCACGGAGACGTAGGGGCCAACTGGTCAGGAATGTTGTCAAATATTACCGCCGATATGATAGGTTGGGTTAGGTTAGGTTATATTACGTTATTGATGTATATGAAGGCCACACGGAGAGGTAGAGGCCAACTCGCCAGGAATGTTGTCAAATATTACCGCCGAGATGATAGGTTGAGTTAGGTTAGGTTATACTACGTTATTTATGTATATGAAGGCCACACGGAGAGGTAGAGGCCAACTCGCCAGGAATGTTGACAAATATTACCGCCGAGATGATAGGTTGAGTTAGGTTCGGTTATATTACGTTATTTATGTATATGAAGGTCCCACGGAAACATGGAGGCCAACAAGACAGGAATGTTGTCAAATATTACCGCCGAGATGTTATGTTGGTTTAGGTTAGGTTAAATTACGTTATTGATGTATATAAAAGTCCCACGGAGACGTAGAGGTCAACTCGTCAGGAATGTTGTCAAATATTACCGCCGATATGATAGGTTGGGTTAGGTTAGGTTATATTACGTTATTGATGTATATGAAGGCCACAAGGAGAGGTAGAGGCCAACTCGCCAGGAATGTTGTCAAATATTACCGCCGAGATGATAGGTTGGGTTAGGTTAGGTTATATTACGTTATTGATGTATAAGAAGGTCCAACGGAGACGTAGAGGCCAACTCGCCAGGAATGTTGTCAAATATTACCGCCGAGATGATAGGTTGGGCTAGGTTAGGTTATATTACCTTATTGATGTATATAAAGGTCCCACGGAAACATAGAGGCCAACAAGCCAGGAATGTTGTCAAATATTACCGCCGAGATGTTACGTTGGTTTAGGTTAGGTTAAATTACGTTATTGATGTATATAAAAGTCCCACGGAGACGTAGGGGCCAACTCGTCAGGAATGTTGTCAAATATTACCGCCGAGATGATAGGTTGGGTTAGGTTAGGTTATATTACGTTATTGATGTATATGAAGTTCCCACGGAGACGTAGAGGCCAACTCGCTAGGAATGTTGTCAAATATTAGTGCCGAGATCTTAGGTTGGGTTAGGTCAGGTAATATTATGTTATTGATGTATATGAAGGTCCCACGGAAACATGGAGGCCAACAAGACAGGAATGTTGTCAAATATTACCGCCGAGATGTTACGTTGGTTTAGGTTAGGTTAAATTACGTTATTGATGTATATAAAAGTCCCACGGAGACGTAGAGGTCAACTCGCCAGGAATGTTGTCAAATATTACCGTCGAGATGATAGGTTGGGTTAGGTTAGGTTATATTACGTTATTGATGTATATGAAGGTCCCACGGAGACGTAGAGGCCAACTCGCCAGGAATGTTGTCAAATATTACCGCCGATATGATAGGTTGGGTTAGGTTAGGTTATATTACGTTATTGATGTATATGAAGGCCACACGGAGAGGTAGAGGCCAACTCGCCAGGAATGTTGTCAAATATTACCGCCGAGATGATAGGTTGAGTTAGGTTCGGTTATATTACGTTATTTATGTATATGAAGGTCCCACGGAAACATGGAGGCCAACAAGACAGGAATGTTGTCAAATATTACCGCCGAGATGTTATGTTGGTTTAGGTTAGGTTAAATTACGTTATTGATGTATATGAAGGTCCCACGGAGAGGTAGAGGCCAACTCGCCAGGAATGTTGTCAAATATTAGTGCCGGGAAGTTGGGTTGGGTTAGGTTAGGTTATATTACGTTATTGATGTATATAAAATTCCCGCGGAGACGTAGAGGCCAACGAGCCAGGAATGTTGTCAAATATTACCGCCGAGATGATAGGTTGGGCTAGGTTAGGTTATATTACCTTATTGATGTATATAAAGGTCCCACGGAGAGGTAGAGGCCAACTCGCCAGGAATGTTGTCAAATATTACCGTCGAGATGATAGGTTGGGTTAGGTTAGGTTATATTACGTTATTGATGTATATGAAGGTCCCACGGAGACGTAGAGGCCAACTCGCCAGGAATGTTGTCAAATATTACCGCCGAGATGATAGGTTGGGCTAGGTTAGGTTATATTACCTTATTGATGTATATAAAGGTCCCACGGAAACATAGAGGAAAACAAGCCAGGAATGTTGTCAAATATTACCGCAGAGATGTTAGGTTGGTTTAGGTTAGGTTAAATTACGTTATTGATGTATATGAAGGTCCCACGGAGAGGTAGAGGCCAACTCGCCAGGAATGTTGTCAAATATTAGTGCCGGGAAGTTGGGTTGGGTTAGGTTAGGTTATATTACGTTATTGATGTATATAAAATTCCCGCGGAGACGTAGAGGCCAACTCGCCAGGAATGCTGTAAAATATTAGTGCCGAGATCTTAGGTTGGGTTAGGTTAGGTTATATTACGTTATTGATGTATGTGAAGGTCCCACGGTGACGTAGAGGCCAACTCGCCCTGAATGTTGTCAAATATTCCCGCCGATGTGTTAGGTTGGGTTAGGTTAGGTTATACTACGTTATTGATGTATATGAAGGCCCCACGGAGACGTAGAGGCCAACTCGCCAGGAATGTTGTCAAATATTACCGCCGAGATGATAGGTTGGGTTAGGTTAGGTTATATTACGTTATTGATGTATATGAATGTCCCACTGAGAGGTAGAGGCCAACTCGCCAGGAATGTTGTCAAATATTAGTGCCGGGAAGTTGGGTTGGTTTAGGTTAGGTTATATTACGTTATTGATGTATATAAAATTCCCGCGGAGACGTAGAGGCCAACTCGCCAGGAATGTTGTAAAATATTAGTGCCGAGATCTTAGGTTGGGTTAGGTTAGGTTATATTACGTTATTGATGTATGTGAAGGTCCCACGGTGACGTAGAGGCCAACTCGCCAGGAATGTTGTCAAATATTCCCGCCGATGTGTTAGGTTGGGTTAGGTTAGGTTATACTACGTTATTGATGTATATGAAGGCCCCACGGAGACGTAGAGGCCAACTCGCCAGGAATGTTGTCAAATATTACCGCCGAGATGATAGGTTGGGCTAGGTTAGGTTATATTACGTTATTGATGTATATAAAGGTCCCACGGAAACATAGAGGCCAACGAGCCAGGAATGTTGTCAAATATTACCGCCGAGATGATAGGTTGGGCTAGGTTAGGTTATATTACCTTATTGATGTATATAAAGGTCCCACGGAGAGGTAGAGGCCAACTCGCCAGGAATGTTTTCAAATATTACCGTCGAGATGATAGGTTGGGTTAGGTTAGGTTATATTACGTTATTGATGTATATGAAGGTCCCACGGAGACGTAGAGGCCAACTCGCCAGGAATGTTGTCAAATATTACCGCCGAGATGATAGGTTGGGTTAGGTTAGGTTATATTACGTTATTGATGTATATGAAGGTCCCACGGAGACGTAGAGGCCAACTCGCCAGGAATGTTGTCAAATATTACCGCCGAGATGATAGGTTGGGCTAGGTTAGGTTATATTACCTTATTGATGTATATAAAGGTCCCACGGAAACATAGAGGCCAACAAGCCAGGAATGTTGTCAAATATTACCGCAGAGATGTTAGGTTGGTTTAGGTTAGGTTAAATTACGTTATTGATGTATATGAAGGTCCCACGGAGAGGTAGAGGCCAACTCGCCAGGAATGTTGTCAAATATTAGTGCCGGGAAGTTGGGTTGGGTTAGGTTAGGTTATATTACGTTATTGATGTATATAAAATTCCCGCGGAGACGTAGAGGCCAACTCGCCAGGAATGCTGTAAAATATTAGTGCCGAGATCTTAGGTTGGGTTAGGTTAGGTTATATTACGTTATTGATGTATGTGAAGGTCCCACGGTGACGTAGAGGCCAACTCGCCAGGAATGTTGTCAAATATTCCCGCCGATGTGTTAGGTTGGGTTAGGTTAGGTTATACTACGTTATTGATGTATATGAAGGCCCCACGGAGACGTAGAGGCCAACTCGCCAGGAATGTTGTCAAATATTACCGCCGAGATGATAGGTTGGGTTAGGTTAGGTTATATTACGTTATTGATGTATATGAATGTCCCACTGAGAGGTAGAGGCCAACTCGCCAGGAATGTTGTCAAATATTAGTGCCGAGATGTTAGGTTGGGTTAAGTTAGGTAATATTACGTTATTGATGTATATAAAATTCCCGCGGAGACGTAGAGGCCAACTCGCCAGGAATGTTGTAAAATATTAGTGCCGAGATCTTAGGTTGGGTTAGGTTAGGTTATATTACGTTATTGATGTATATGAAGGTCCCACGGAGACGTAGAGGCCAACTCGCCAGGAATGTTGTCAAATATTACCGCCGATATGATAGGTTGGGTTAGGTTAGGTTATATTACGTTATTGATGTATATGAAGGCCACACGGAGAGGTAGAGGCCAACTCGCCAGGAATGTTGTCAAATATTACCGCCGAGATGATAGGTTGAGTTAGGTTCGGTTATATTACGTTATTTATGTATATGAAGGTCCCACGGAAACATGGAGGCCAACTCGCCAGGAATGTTGTCAAATATTACCGCCGAGATGATAGGTTGGGCTAGGTTAGGTTATATTACCTTATTGATGTATATAAAGGTCCCACGGAAACATAGAGGCCAACAAGCCAGGAATGTTGTCAAATATTACCGCAGAGATGTTAGGTTGGTTTAGGTTAGGTTAAATTACGTTATTGATGTATATGAAGGTCCCACGGAGAGGTAAAGGCCAACTCGCCAGGAATGTTGTCAAATATTAGTGCCGGGAAGTTGGGTTGGGTTAGGTTAGGTTATATTACGTTATTGATGTATATAAAATTCCCGCGGAGACGTAGAGGCCAACTCGCCAGGAATGCTGTAAAATATTAGTGCCGAGATCTTAGGTTGGGTTAGGTCAAGTAATATTATGTTATTGATGTATATGAAGGTCCCACGGAAACATGGAGACCAACAAGACAGGAATGTTGTCAAATATTACCGCCAAGATGTTACGTTGGTTTAGGTTAGGTTAAATTACGTTATTGATGTATATGAAGTTCCCACGGAGAGGTAGAGGCCAACTCGCCAGGAATGTTGACAAGTATTAGTGCCGGGAAGTTGGGTTGTTTTAGGTTAGGTTATATTACGTTATTGATGTATATGAAGGTCCCACGGAGACGTAGAGGCCAACTCGCCAGGAATGTTGTCAAATATTAGTGCCGAGATCTTAGGTTGGGTTAGGTCAGGTAATATTATGTTATTGATGTATATGAAGGTCCCACGGAAACATGGAGGCCAACAAGACAGGAATGTTGTCAAATATTACCGCCGAGATGTTACCTTGGTTTAGGTTAGGTTAAATTACGTTATTGATGTATATAAAAGTCCCACGGAGACGTAGAGGCCAACTCTTCAGGAATGTTGTCAAATATTACCGCCGATATGATAGGTTGGGTTAGGTTAGGTTATATTACGTTATTGATGTATATGAAGGCCACACGGAGAGATAGAGGCCAACTCGCCAGGAATGTTGTCAAATATTACCGTCGAGATGATAGGTTGGGTTAGGTTAGGTTATGTTACGTTATTTATGTATATAAAATTCCCACGGAGACGTAGAGGCCAACTCGCCACGAATGTTGTCAAATATTACCGCCGAGATGATAGGTTGGGTTAGGTTAGGTTATATTACGTTATTGATGTATATGAAGGCCCCACGGAGACGTAGAGGCCAACTCGCCAGGAATGTTGTCAAATATTACCGTCGAGATGATAGGTTGGGTTAGGTTAGGTTATGTTACGTTATTTATGTATATAAAATTCCCACGGAGACGTAGAGGCCAACTCGCCACGAATGTTGTCAAATATTACCGCCGAGATGATAGGTTGGGTTAGGTTAGGTTATACTACGTTATTGATGTATATGAAGGCCCCACGGAGACGTAGAGGCCAACTCGCCAGGAATGTTGTCAAATATTACCGCCGAGATGATAGGTTGGGCTAGGTTAGGTTATATTACGTTATTGATGTATATAAAGGTCCCACGGAAACATAGAGGCCAACGAGCCAGGAATGTTGTCAAATATTACCGCCGAGATGATAGGTTGAGTTAGGTTCGGTTATATTACGTTATTTATGTATATGAAGGTCCCACGGAAACATGGAGGCCAACAAGACAGGAATGTTGTCAAATATTACCGCCGAGATGTTATGTTGGTTTAGGTTAGGTTAAATTACGTTATTGATGTATATGAAGGTCCCACGGAGAGGTAGAGGCCAACTCGCCAGGAATGTTGTCAAATATTAGTGCCGGGAAGTTGGGTTGGGTTAGGTTAGGTTATATTACGTTATTGATGTATATAAAATTCCCGCGGAGACGTAGAGGCCAACGAGCCAGGAATGTTGTCAAATATTACCGCCGAGATGATAGGTTGGGCTAGGTTAGGTTATATTACCTTATTGATGTATATAAAGGTCCCACGGAGAGGTAGAGGCCAACTCGCCAGGAATGTTGTCAAATATTACCGTCGAGATGATAGGTTGGGTTAGGTTAGGTTATATTACGTTATTGATGTATATGAAGGTCCCACGGAGACGTAGAGGCCAACTCGCCAGGAATGTTGTCAAATATTACCGCCGAGATGATAGGTTGGGCTAGGTTAGGTTATATTACCTTATTGATGTATATAAAGGTCCCACGGAAACATAGAGGAAAACAAGCCAGGAATGTTGTCAAATATTACCGCAGAGATGTTAGGTTGGTTTAGGTTAGGTTAAATTACGTTATTGATGTATATGAAGGTCCCACGGAGAGGTAGAGGCCAACTCGCCAGGAATGTTGTCAAATATTAGTGCCGGGAAGTTGGGTTGGGTTAGGTTAGGTTATATTACGTTATTGATGTATATAAAATTCCCGCGGAGACGTAGAGGCCAACTCGCCAGGAATGCTGTAAAATATTAGTGCCGAGATCTTAGGTTGGGTTAGGTTAGGTTATATTACGTTATTGATGTATGTGAAGGTCCCACGGTGACGTAGAGGCCAACTCGCCATGAATGTTGTCAAATATTCCCGCCGATGTGTTAGGTTGGGTTAGGTTAGGTTATACTACGTTATTGATGTATATGAAGGCCCCACGGAGACGTAGAGGCCAACTCGCCAGGAATGTTGTCAAATATTACCGCCGAGATGATAGGTTGGGTTAGGTTAGGTTATATTACGTTATTGATGTATATGAATGTCCCACTGAGAGGTAGAGGCCAACTCGCCAGGAATGTTGTCAAATATTAGTGCCGAGATCTTAGGTTGGGTTAGGTTAGGTTATATTACGTTATTGATGTAAATGAAGGTCCCACGGAGACGTAGAGGCCAACTCGCCAGGAATGTTGTCAAATATTACCGCCGATATGATAGGTTGGGTTAGGTTAGGTTATATTACGTTATTGATATATATGAAGGCCACAAGGAGAGGTAGAGGCCAACTCGCCAGGAATGTTGTCAAATATTACCGCCGAGATGATAGGTTGGGTTAGGTTAGGTTATATTACGTTATTGATGTATATGAAGTTCCCACGGAGAGGTAGAGGCCAACTCGCCAGGAATGTTGACAAGTATTAGTGCCGGGAAGTTGGGTTGTTTTAGGTTAGGTTATATTACGTTATTGATGTATATGAAGGTCCCACGGAGACGTAGAGGCCAACTCGCCAGGAATGTTGTCAAATATTAGTGCCGAGATCTTAGGTTGGGTTAGGTCAGGTAATATTATGTTATTGATGTATATGAAGGTCCCACGGAAACATGGAGGCCAACAAGACAGGAATGTTGTCAAATATTACCGCCGAGATGTTACCTTGGTTTAGGTTAGGTTAAATTACGTTATTGATGTATATAAAAGTCCCACGGAGACGTAGAGGCCAACTCTTCAGGAATGTTGTCAAATATTACCGCCGATATGATAGGTTGGGTTAGGTTAGGTTATATTACGTTATTGATGTATATGAAGGCCACACGGAGAGATAGAGGCCAACTCGCCAGGAATGTTGTCAAATATTACCGTCGAGATGATAGGTTGGGTTAGGTTAGGTTATGTTACGTTATTTATGTATATAAAATTCCCACGGAGACGTAGAGGCCAACTCGCCACGAATGTTGTCAAATATTACCGCCGAGATGATAGGTTGGGTTAGGTTAGGTTATATTACGTTATTGATGTATATGAAGGCCCCACGGAGACGTAGAGGCCAACTCGCCAGGAATGTTGTCAAATATTACCGTCGAGATGATAGGTTGGGTTAGGTTAGGTTATGTTACGTTATTTATGTATATAAAATTCCCACGGAGACGTAGAGGCCAACTCGCCACGAATGTTGTCAAATATTACCGCCGAGATGATAGGTTGGGTTAGGTTAGGTTATACTACGTTATTGATGTATATGAAGGCCCCACGGAGACGTAGAGGCCAACTCGCCAGGAATGTTGTCAAATATTACCGCCGAGATGATAGGTTGGGCTAGGTTAGGTTATATTACGTTATTGATGTATATAAAGGTCCCACGGAAACATAGAGGCCAACGAGCCAGGAATGTTGTCAAATATTACCGCCGAGATGATAGGTTGGGCTAGGTTAGGTTATATTACCTTATTGATGTATATAAAGGTCCCACGGAGAGGTAGAGGCCAACTCGCCAGGAATGCTGTCAAATATTCCCGCCGATGTGTTAGGTTGGGTTAGGTTAGGTTATACTACGTTATTGATGTATATGAAGGCCCCACGGAGACGTAGAGGCCAACTCGCCAGGAATGTTGTCAAATATTACCGCCGAGATGATAGGTTGGGTTAGGTTAGGTTATATTACGTTATTGATGTATATGAATGTCCCACTGAGAGGTAGAGGCCAACTCGCCAGGAATGTTGTCAAATATTAGTGCCGGGAAGTTGGGTTGGGTTAGGTTAGGGTATATTACGTTATTGATGTATATAAAATTCCCGCGGAGACGTAGATGCCAACTTGCCAGGAATGTTGTAAAATATTAGTGCCGAGATCTTAGGTTGGGTTAGGTTAGGTTATATTACGTTATTGATGTAAATGAAGGTCCCACGGAGACGTAGAGGCCAACTCGCCAGGAATGTTGTCAAATATTACCGCCGATATGATAGGTTGGGTTAGGTTAGGTTATATTACGTTATTGATATATATGAAGGCCACAAGGAGAGGTAGAGGCCAACTCGCCAGGAATGTTGTCAAATATTACCGCCGAGATGATAGGCTGGGTTAGGTTAGGTTATATTACGTTATTGATGTATATGAATGTCCCACTGAGAGCTAGAGGCCAACTCGCCAAGAATGTTGTCAAATATTAGTGCCGAGATGTTAGGTTGGGTTAAGTTAGGTAATATTACGTTATTGATGTATATAAAATTCCCGCGGAGACGTAGAGGCCAACTCGCCAGGAATGTTGTCAAATATTACCGCCGAGATGATAGGATGGGTTAGGTTAGGTTATATTACGTTATTGATGTATATGAAGGCCCCACGGAGACGTAGAGGGCAACTCGCCAGGAATGTTGTCAAATATTACCGCCGAGTTGTTAGGTTGGGTTAGGACAGGTAATATTATGTTATTGATGTATATGAAGGTCCCACGGAAACATGGAGGCCAACAGGACAGGAATGTTGTCAAATATTACCGCCGAGATGTTACGTTGGTTTAGGTTAGGTTAAATTACGTTATTGATGTATATGAAGGTCCCACGGAGACGTAGAGGACAACTCGCCAGGAATGTTGTCAAATATTACCGTCGAGATGATAGGTTGGGTTAGGTTAGGTTATATTACGTTATTGATGTATATGAAGGTCCCACGGAGACGTAGAGGCCAACTTGCCAGGAATGTTGTCAAATATTACCGCCGAGATGATAGGTTGGGCTAGGTTAGGTTATATTACGTTATTGATGTATATAAAGGTCCCACGGAAACATAGAGGCCAACGAGCCAGGAATGTTGTAAAATATTACCGCCGAGATGTTACGTTGGTTTAGGTTAGGTTAAATTACGTTATTGATGTATATAAAAGTCCCACGGAGACGTAGAGGCCAACTCGCCAGGAATGTTGTCAAATATTACCGCCGAGATGATAGGTTGGGTTAGGTTAGGTTATATTACGTTATTGATGTATATGAAGGTCCCACGGAGACGTAGAGGCCAGCTCGCCAGGAATGTTGTCAAATATTAGTGCCGAGATCTTAGGTTGGGTTAGGTCAGGTAATATTATGTTATTGATGTATATGAAGGTCCCACGGAAACATGGAGGCCAACAAGACAGGAAGGTTGTCAAATATTACCGCCGAGATGTTACGTTGGGTTAGGTTAGGTTATATTACGTTATTGATGTATATGAAGGTCCCACCGAGACGTAGAGGCCAACTCGCCAGGAATGTTGTCAAATATTAGCGCCGAGATGTTGGGTTGGGTTAGGTTAGGTAATATTACGTTATTGATGTATATGAAGGTCCCACGGTGACGTAGAGGCCAACTCGCCATGAATGTTGTCAAATATTCCCGCCGATGTGTTAGGTTGGGTTAGGTTAGGTTATACTACGTTATTGATGTATATGAAGGCCCCACGGAGACGTAGAGGCCAACTCGCCAGGAATGTTGTCAAATATTACCGCCGAGATGATAGGTTGGGTTAGGTTAGGTTATATTACGTTATTGATGTATATGAATGTCCCACTGAGAGGTAGAGGCCAACTCGCCAGGAATGTTGTCAAATATTAGTGCCGGGAAGTTGGGTTGGGTTAGGTTAGGTTATATTACGTTATTGATGTATATAAAATTCCCGCGGAGACGTAGAGGCCAACTCGCCAGGAATGTTGTAAAATATTAGTGCCGAGATCTTAGGTTGGGTTAGGTTAGGTTATATTACGTTATTGATGTATGTGAAGGTCCCACGGTGACGTAGAGGCCAACTCGCCAGGAATGTTGTCAAATATTCCCGCCGATGTGTTAGGTTGGGTTAGGTTAGGTTATACTACGTTATTGATGTATATGAAGGCCCCACGGAGACGTAGAGGCCAACTCGCCAGGAATGTTGTCAAATATTACCGCCGAGATGATAGGTTGGGCTAGGTTAGGTTATATTACGTTATTGATGTATATAAAGGTCCCACGGAAACATAGAGGCCAACGAGCCAGGAATGTTGTCAAATATTACCGCCGAGATGATAGGTTGGGCTAGGTTAGGTTATATTACCTTATTGATGTATATAAAGGTCCCACGGAGAGGTAGAGGCCAACGAGCCAGGAATGTTGTCAAATATTACCGCCGAGATGATAGGTTGGGCTAGGTTAGGTTATATTACCTTATTGATGTATATAAAGGTCCCACGGAGAGGTAGAGGCCAACTCGCCAGGAATGTTGTCAAATATTCCCGCCGATGTGTTAGGTTGGGTTAGGTTAGGTTATACTACGTTATTGATGTATATGAAGGCCCCACGGAGACGTAGAGGCCAACTCGCCAGGAATGTTGTCAAATATTACCGCCGAGATGATAGGTTGGGTTAGGTTAGGTTATATTACGTTATTGATGTATATGAATGTCCCACTGAGAGGTAGAGGCCAACTCGCCAGGAATGTTGTCAAATATTAGTGCCGGGAAGTTGGGTTGGGTTAGGTTAGGGTATATTACGTTATTGATGTATATAAAATTCCCGCGGAGACGTAGATGCCAACTTGCCAGGAATGTTGTAAAATATTAGTGCCGAGATCTTAGGTTGGGTTAGGTTAGGTTATATTACGTTATTGATGTAAATGAAGGTCCCACGGAGACGTAGAGGCCAACTCGCCAGGAATGTTGTCAAATATTACCGCCGATATGATAGGTTGGGTTAGGTTAGGTTATATTACGTTATTGATATATATGAAGGCCACAAGGAGAGGTAGAGGCCAACTCGCCAGGAATGTTGTCAAATATTACCGCCGAGATGATAGGTTGGGTTAGGTTAGGTTATATTACGTTATTGATGTATATGAAGTTCCCACGGAGAGGTAGAGGCCAACTCGCCAGGAATGTTGACAAGTATTAGTGCCGGGAAGTTGGGTTGTTTTAGGTTAGGTTATATTACGTTATTGATGTATATGAAGGTCCCACGGAGACGTAGAGGCCAACTCGCCAGGAATGTTGTCAAATATTAGTGCCGAGATCTTAGGTTGGGTTAGGTCAGGTAATATTATGTTATTGATGTATATGAAGGTCCCACGGAAACATGGAGGCCAACAAGACAGGAATGTTGTCAAATATTACCGCCGAGATGTTACCTTGGTTTAGGTTAGGTTAAATTACGTTATTGATGTATATAAAAGTCCCACGGAGACGTAGAGGCCAACTCTTCAGGAATGTTGTCAAATATTACCGCCGATATGATAGGTTGGGTTAGGTTAGGTTATATTACGTTATTGATGTATATGAAGGCCACACGGAGAGATAGAGGCCAACTCGCCAGGAATGTTGTCAAATATTACCGTCGAGATGATAGGTTGGGTTAGGTTAGGTTATGTTACGTTATTTATGTATATAAAATTCCCACGGAGACGTAGAGGCCAACTCGCCACGAATGTTGTCAAATATTACCGCCGAGATGATAGGTTGGGTTAGGTTAGGTTATATTACGTTATTGATGTATATGAAGGCCCCACGGAGACGTAGAGGCCAACTCGCCAGGAATGTTGTCAAATATTACCGTCGAGATGATAGGTTGGGTTAGGTTAGGTTATGTTACGTTATTTATGTATATAAAATTCCCACGGAGACGTAGAGGCCAACTCGCCACGAATGTTGTCAAATATTACCGCCGAGATGATAGGTTGGGTTAGGTTAGGTTATACTACGTTATTGATGTATATGAAGGCCCCACGGAGACGTAGAGGCCAACTCGCCAGGAATGTTGTCAAATATTACCGCCGAGATGATAGGTTGGGCTAGGTTAGGTTATATTACGTTATTGATGTATATAAAGGTCCCACGGAAACATAGAGGCCAACGAGCCAGGAATGTTGTCAAATATTACCGCCGAGATGATAGGTTGGGCTAGGTTAGGTTATATTACCTTATTGATGTATATAAAGGTCCCACGGAGAGGTAGAGGCCAACTCGCCAGGAATGCTGTCAAATATTCCCGCCGATGTGTTAGGTTGGGTTAGGTTAGGTTATACTACGTTATTGATGTATATGAAGGCCCCACGGAGACGTAGAGGCCAACTCGCCAGGAATGTTGTCAAATATTACCGCCGAGATGATAGGTTGGGTTAGGTTAGGTTATATTACGTTATTGATGTATATGAATGTCCCACTGAGAGGTAGAGGCCAACTCGCCAGGAATGTTGTCAAATATTAGTGCCGGGAAGTTGGGTTGGGTTAGGTTAGGGTATATTACGTTATTGATGTATATAAAATTCCCGCGGAGACGTAGATGCCAACTTGCCAGGAATGTTGTAAAATATTAGTGCCGAGATCTTAGGTTGGGTTAGGTTAGGTTATATTACGTTATTGATGTAAATGAAGGTCCCACGGAGACGTAGAGGCCAACTCGCCAGGAATGTTGTCAAATATTACCGCCGATATGATAGGTTGGGTTAGGTTAGGTTATATTACGTTATTGATATATATGAAGGCCACAAGGAGAGGTAGAGGCCAACTCGCCAGGAATGTTGTCAAATATTACCGCCGAGATGATAGGCTGGGTTAGGTTAGGTTATATTACGTTATTGATGTATATGAATGTCCCACTGAGAGCTAGAGGCCAACTCGCCAAGAATGTTGTCAAATATTAGTGCCGAGATGTTAGGTTGGGTTAAGTTAGGTAATATTACGTTATTGATGTATATAAAATTCCCGCGGAGACGTAGAGGCCAACTCGCCAGGAATGTTGTCAAATATTACCGCCGAGATGATAGGATGGGTTAGGTTAGGTTATATTACGTTATTGATGTATATGAAGGCCCCACGGAGACGTAGAGGGCAACTCGCCAGGAATGTTGTCAAATATTACCGCCGAGTTGTTAGGTTGGGTTAGGACAGGTAATATTATGTTATTGATGTATATGAAGGTCCCACGGAAACATGGAGGCCAACAGGACAGGAATGTTGTCAAATATTACCGCCGAGATGTTACGTTGGTTTAGGTTAGGTTAAATTACGTTATTGATGTATATGAAGGTCCCACGGAGACGTAGAGGACAACTCGCCAGGAATGTTGTCAAATATTACCGTCGAGATGATAGGTTGGGTTAGGTTAGGTTATATTACGTTATTGATGTATATGAAGGTCCCACGGAGACGTAGAGGCCAACTTGCCAGGAATGTTGTCAAATATTACCGCCGAGATGATAGGTTGGGCTAGGTTAGGTTATATTACGTTATTGATGTATATAAAGGTCCCACGGAAACATAGAGGCCAACGAGCCAGGAATGTTGTAAAATATTACCGCCGAGATGTTACGTTGGTTTAGGTTAGGTTAAATTACGTTATTGATGTATATAAAAGTCCCACGGAGACGTAGAGGCCAACTCGCCAGGAATGTTGTCAAATATTACCGCCGAGATGATAGGTTGGGTTAGGTTAGGTTATATTACGTTATTGATGTATATGAAGGTCCCACGGAGACGTAGAGGCCAGCTCGCCAGGAATGTTGTCAAATATTAGTGCCGAGATCTTAGGTTGGGTTAGGTCAGGTAATATTATGTTATTGATGTATATGAAGGTCCCACGGAAACATGGAGGCCAACAAGACAGGAAGGTTGTCAAATATTACCGCCGAGATGTTACGTTGGGTTAGGTTAGGTTATATTACGTTATTGATGTATATGAAGGTCCCACCGAGACGTAGAGGCCAACTCGCCAGGAATGTTGTCAAATATTAGCGCCGAGATGTTGGGTTGGGTTAGGTTAGGTAATATTACGTTATTGATGTATATGAAGGTCCCACGGTGACGTAGAGGCCAACTCGCCAGGAATGTTGTCAAATATTACCGCCGATGTGTTAGGTTGGGTTAGGTTAGGTCATACTACGTTATTGATGTATATGAAGGCCCCACGGAGACGTAGAGGCCAACTCGCCAGGAATGTTGTCAAATATTACCGCCGAGATGATAGGATGGGTTAGGTTAGGTTATATTACGTTATTGATGTATATGAAGGCCCCACGGAGACGTAGAGGGCAACTCGCCAGGAATGTTGTCAAATATTACCGCCGAGTTGTTAGGTTGGGTTAGGACAGGTAATATTATGTTATTGATATATATGAAGGTCCCACGGAAACATGGAGGCCAACAGGACAGGAATGTTGTCAAATATTACCGCCGAGATGTTACGTTGGTTTAGGTTAGGTTAAATTACGTTATTGATGTATATGAAGGCCCCACGGAGACGTAGTGGCCAACGAGCCAGGAATGTTGTCAAATATTACCGCCGAGATGATAGTTTGGGCTAGGTTAGGTTATATTAGATTATTGATGTATATAAAAGTCCCACGGAGACGTAGAGGCCAACTCGTCAGGAATGTTGTCAAATATTACCGCCGATATGATAGGTTGGGTTAGGTTAGGTTATATTACGTTATTGATGTATATGAAGGCCACACGGAGAGGTAGAGGCCAACTCGCCAGGAATGTTGTCAAATATTAGTGCCGGGAAGTTGGGTTGGGTTAGGCTAGGTTATATTACGTTATTGATGTATATAAAATTCCCACGGAGACGTAGAGGCCAACTCGCCAGGAATGTTGTAAAATATTAGTGCCGAGATCTTAGGTTGGGTTAGGTTAGGTTATATTACGTTATTGATGTATATGAAGGTCCCACGGAGACGTAGAGGCCAACTCGCCACGAATGTTGTCAAATATTAGTGCCGAGATCTTAGGTTGGGTTAGGTCAGGTAATATTATGTTATTGATGTATATGAAGGTCCCACGGAAACATGGAGGCCAACAAGACAGGAATGTTGTCAAATATTACCGCCGAGATGTTATGTTGGTTTAGGTTAGGTTAAATTACGTTATTGATGTATATGAAGGTCCTACGGAGAGGTAGAGGCCAACTCGCCAGGAATGTTGTCAAATATTAGTGCCGAGATGTTGGGTTGGGTTAGGTTAGGTAATATTACGTTATTGATGTATATGAAGGTCCCACGGTGACGTAGAGGCCAACTCGCCAGGAATGTCGTCAAATATTACCGCCGATGTGTTAGGTTGGGTTAGGTTAGGTTATACTACGTTATTCATGTATATGAAGGCCCCACGGAGACGTAGAGGCCAACTTGCCAGGAATGTTGTCAAATATTACCGCCGAGATGATAGGTTGGGTTAGGTTAGGTTATATTACGTTATTGATGTATATGAAGGTCCCACGGAGAAGTAGAGGCCAACTAGCCAGGAATGTTGTCAAATATTAGTGCCGAGATGTTAGGTTGGATTAGGTTAGGTTATATTACGTTATTGATGTATATAAAATTCCCACGGAGACGTGGAGGGCAACTCGCCAGGAATGTTGTAAAATATTAGTGCCGAGATCTTAGGTTGGGTTAGGTTAGGTTATATTACGTTATTGATGTATATGAAGGTCCCACGGTGATGTAGAGGCCAACTCGCCAGGAATGTTGTCAAATATTACCGCCGATGTGTTAGGTTGGGTTAGGTTAGGTTATACTACGTTATTGATGTATATGAAGGCCCCAGGGAGACGTAGAGGCCAACTCGCCAGGAATGTTGTCAAATATTACCGCCGAGATGATGGGTTGGGTTAGGTTAGGTTATATTACGTTATTGATGTATATGAAGGTCCCACGGAGACGTAGAGGCCAACTCGCCAGGAATGTTGTCAAATATTAGTGCCGAGATCTTAGGTTGGGTTAGGTCAGGCAATATTATGTTATTGATGTATATGAAGGTCCCACGGAAACATGGAGGCCAACAAGACAGGAAGGTTGTCAAATATTACCGCCGAGACGTTACGTTGGGTTAGGTTAGGTTATATTACGTTATTGATGTATATGAAGGTCCCACCGAGACGTAGAGGCCAACTCGCCAGGAATGTTGTCAAATATTAGTGCCGAGATGTTGGGTTGGGTTAGGTTAGGTAATATTACGTTATTGATGTATATGAAGGTCCCACGGTGACGTAGAGGCCAACTCGCCAGGAATGTTGTCAAATATTACCGCCGAGATGATAGGTTGGGTTAGGTTAGGTTATATTACGTTATTGATGTATATGAAGGTCCCACGGAGAAGTAGAGGCCAACTAGCCAGGAATGTTGTCAAATATTAGTGCCGAGATGTTAGGTTGGATTTGGTTAGGTTATATTACGTTATTGATGTATATAAAAGACCCACGGAGACGTAGAGGCCAACTCGCCAGGAATGTTGTCAAATATTACCGCCGAGTTGTTAGGTTGGGTTAGGACAGGTAATATTATGTTATTGATATATATGAAGGTCCCACGGAAACATGGAGGCCAACAGGACAGGAATGTTGTCAAATATTACCGCCGAGATGTTACGTTGGTTTAGGTTAGGTTAAATTACGTTATTGATGTATATGAAGGCCCCACGGAGACGTAGAGGCCAACGAGCCAGGAATGTTGTCAAATATTACCGCCGAGATGATAGTTTGGGCTAGGTTAGGTTATATTAGATTATTGATGTATATAAAAGTCCCACGGAGACGTAGAGGCCAACTCGTCAGGAATGTTGTCAAATATTACCGCCGATATGATAGGTTGGGTTAGGTTAGGTTATATTACGTTATTGATGTATATGAAGGCCACACGGAGAGGTAGAGGCCAACTCGCCAGGAATGTTGTCAAATATTAGTGCCGGGAAGTTGGGTTGGGTTAGGCTAGGTTATATTACGTTATTGATGTATATAAAATTCCCACGGAGACGTAGAGGCCAACTCGCCAGGAATGTTGTAAAATATTAGTGCCGAGATCTTAGGTTGGGTTAGGTTAGGTTATATTACGTTATTGATGTATATGAAGGTCCCACGGAGACGTAGAGGCCAACTCGCCACGAATGTTGTCAAATATTAGTGCCGAGATCTTAGGTTGGGTTAGGTCAGGTAATATTATGTTATTGATGTATATGAAGGTCCCACGGAAACATGGAGGCCAACAAGACAGGAATGTTGTCAAATATTACCGCCGAGATGTTATGTTGGTTTAGGTTAGGTTAAATTACGTTATTGATGTATATGAAGGTCCTACGGAGAGGTAGAGGCCAACTCGCCAGGAATGTTGTCAAATATTAGTGCCGAGATGTTGGGTTGGGTTAGGTTAGGTAATATTACGTTATTGATGTATATGAAGGTCCCACGGTGACGTAGAGGCCAACACGCCAGGAATGTCGTCAAATATTACCGCCGATGTGTTAGGTTGGGTTAGGTTAGGTTATACTACGTTATTCATGTATATGAAGGCCCCACGGAGACGTAGAGGCCAACTTGCCAGGAATGTTGTCAAATATTACCGCCGAGATGATAGGTTGGGTTAGGTTAGGTTATATTACGTTATTGATGTATATGAAGGTCCCACGGAGAAGTAGAGGCCAACTAGCCAGGAATGTTGTCAAATATTAGTGCCGAGATGTTAGGTTGGATTAGGTTAGGTTATATTACGTTATTGATGTATATAAAATTCCCACGGAGACGTGGAGGGCAACTCGCCAGGAATGTTGTAAAATATTAGTGCCGAGATCTTAGGTTGGGTTAGGTTAGGTTATATTACGTTATTGATGTATATGAAGGTCCCACGGTGATGTAGAGGCCAACTCGCCAGGAATGTTGTCAAATATTACCGCCGATGTGTTAGGTTGGGTTAGGTTAGGTTATACTACGTTATTGATGTATATGAAGGCCCCAGGGAGACGTAGAGGCCAACTCGCCAGGAATGTTGTCAAATATTACCGCCGAGATGATGGGTTGGGTTAGGTTAGGTTATATTACGTTATTGATGTATATGAAGGTCCCACGGAGACGTAGAGGCCAACTCGCCAGGAATGTTGTCAAATATTAGTGCCGAGATCTTAGGTTGGGTTAGGTCAGGCAATATTATGTTATTGATGTATATGAAGGTCCCACGGAAACATGGAGGCCAACAAGACAGGAAGGTTGTCAAATATTACCGCCGAGACGTTACGTTGGGTTAGGTTAGGTTATATTACGTTATTGATGTATATGAAGGTCCCACCGAGACGTAGAGGCCAACTCGCCAGGAATGTTGTCAAATATTAGTGCCGAGATGTTGGGTTGGGTTAGGTTAGGTAATATTACGTTATTGATGTATATGAAGGTCCCACGGTGACGTAGAGGCCAACTCGCCAGGAATGTTGTCAAATATTACCGCCGAGATGATAGGTTGGGTTAGGTTAGGTTATATTACGTTATTGATGTATATGAAGGTCCCACGGAGAAGTAGAGGCCAACTAGCCAGGAATGTTGTCAAATATTAGTGCCGAGATGTTAGGTTGGATTTGGTTAGGTTATATTACGTTATTGATGTATATAAAAGACCCACGGAGACGTAGAGGCCAACTCGCCAGGAATGTTGTCAAATATTAGTGCCGAGATGTTAGGTTGGATTAGGTTAGGTTAAATTACGTTATTGATGTATATGAAGGTCCCACTGAGAGGTAGAGGCCAACTCGCCAGGAATGTTGTCAAATATTAGTGCCGAGATGTTAGGTTGGGTTAAGTTAGGTAATATTACGTTATTGATGTATATAAAATTCCCACGGAGACATAGAGGCCAACTCGCCAGGAATGTTGTAAAATATTAGTGCCGAGATTTTAGGTTGGGTTAGGTTAGGTTATATTACGTTATTGATGTATATGAAGGTCCCACGGAGACGTAGAGGCCAACTAGCCAGGAATGTTGTCAAATATTAGTGCCGAGATCTTAGGTTGGGTTAGGTCAGGTAATAATATGTTATTGATATATATGAAGGTCCCACGGAAACATGGAGGCCAACAAGACAGGAATGTTGTCAAATATTACCGCCGAGATGTTACGTTGGATTAGGTTAGGTTAAATTACGTTATTGATGTATATGAAGGTCCCACGGAGAGGTAGAGGCCAACTCGCCAGGAATGTTGTCAAATATTTGTGCCGGGAAGTTGGGTTGGGTTAGGTTAGGTTATATTATGTTATTGATGTATATAAAATTCCCACGGAGACGTAGAGGATAACTCGCCAGGAATGTTGTCAAATATTAGTGCCGAGATCTTAGGTTGGGTTAGGTCAGGTAATATTATGTTATTGATGTATATGAAGGTCCCACGGAAACATGGAGGCCAACAAGACAGGAAGGTTGTCAAATATTACCGCCGAGATGTTACGTTGGGTTAGGTTAGGTTATATTACGTTATTGATGTATATGAAGGTCCCACCGAGACGTAGAGGCCAACTCGCCAGGAATGTTATCAAATATTAGTGCCGAGATCTTAGGTTGGGTTAGGACAGGTAATATTATGTTATTGATGTATACGAAGGTCCCACGGAAACATGGAGGCCAACAAGACAGGAATGTTGTCAAATATTACCGCCGTGATGTTACGTTGGTTTAGGTTAGGTTAAATTACGTTATTGATGTATATGAAGGTCCCACTGAGACGTAGAGGCCAACTGGCCAGGAATGTTGTCAAATATTAGTGCCGAGATCTTAGGTTGGGTTAGGTTAGGTTATATTACGTTATTGATGTATATGAAGGTCCCACGGAGACGTAGAGGCCAACTCGCCAGGAATGTTGTCAAATATTAGTGCCGAGATCTTAGGTTGGGTTAGGTCAGGTAATATTATGTTATTGATGTATATGAAGGTCCCACGGAAACATGGAGGCCAACAAGACAGGAATGTTGTCAAATATTACCGCCGAGATGTTACGTTGGTTTATGTTAGGTTAAATTACGTTATTGATGTATATGACGGTCCTACGGAGAGGTAGAGGCCAACTCGCCAGGATTGTTGTCAAATATTAGTGCCGAGATGTTAGGTTGGGTTAGGTTAGGTAATATTACGTTATTGATGTATATGAAGGTCCCACGGTGACGTAGATGCCAACTCGCCAGGAATGTTGTAAAATATTAGTGCCGAGATCTTAGGTTGGGTTAGGTTAGGTTATATTACGTTATTGATGTATATGAAGGTCCCACGGAGACGTAGAGGCCAACTCGCCAGGAATGTTGTCAAATATTAGTGCCGAGATCTTAGGTTGGGTTAGGTCAGGTAATATTATGTTATTGATGTATATGAAGGTCCCACGGAAACATGGAGGCCAACAAGACAGGAATGTTGTCAAATATTACCGCCGAGATGTTACGTTGGTTTAGGTTAGCTTAAATTACGTTATTGATGTATATGAAGGTCCCACGGAGAGGTAGAGGCCAACTCGCCAGGAATGTTGTCAAATATTAGTGCCGAGATCTTAGGTTGGGTTAGGTTAGGTAATATTATGTTATTGATGTATATGAAGGTCCCACGGTGACGTAGAGGCCAACTCGCCAGGAATGTTGTAAAATATTAGTGCCGAGATGATAGGTTGGGTTAGGTTACGTTATATTACGTTATTGATGTATATGAAGGCCCCACGGAGACGTAGAGGCCAACTCGCCAGGAATGTTGTCAAATATTACCGCCGAGATGTTAGGTTGGGTTAGGACAGGTAATATTATGTTATTGATGTATATGAAGGTCCCACGGAAACATGGAGGCCAACAAGACAGGAATGTTGTCAAATATTACCGCCGAGATGTTACGTTGGTTTAGGTTAGGTTAAATTACGTTATTGATGTATATGAAGGTCCCACGGAGAGGTAGAGGGCAACTCGCCAGGAATGTTGTCAAATATTAGTGCCGGGAAGTTGGGTTGGGTTAGGCTAGGTTATATTACGTTATTGATGTATATAAAATTCCCACGGAGACGTAGAGGCCAACTCGCCAGGAATGTTGTCAAATATTACCGCCGAGATGATAGGTTGGGCTAGGTTAGGTTATATTACCTTATTGATGTATATAAAGGTCCCACGGAGAGGTAGAGGCCAACGAGCCAGGAATGTTGTCAAATATTACGGCCGAGATGATAGGTTGGGCTAGGTTAGGTTATATTACCTTATTGATGTATATAAAGGTCCCACGGAGAGGTAGAGGCCAACTCGCCAGGAATGTTGTCAAATATTCCCGCCGATGTGTTAGGTTGGGTTAGGTTAGGTTATACTACGTTATTGATGTATATGAAGGACCCACGGAGACGTAGAGGCCAACTCGCCAGGAATGTTGTCAAATATTACCGCCGAGATGATAGGTTGGGTTAGGTTAGGTTATATTACGTTATTGATGTATATGAATGTCCCACTGAGAGGTAGAGGCCAACTCGCCAGGAATGTTGTCAAATATTAGTGCCGGGAAGTTGGGTTGGGTTAGGTTAGGGTATATTACGTTATTGATGTATATAAAATTCCCGCGGAGACGTAGATGCCAACTTGCCAGGAATGTTGTAAAATATTAGTGCCGAGATCTTAGGTTGGGTTAGGTTAGGTTATATTACGTTATTGATGTAAATGAAGGTCCCACGGAGACGTAGAGGCCAACTCGCCAGGAATGTTGTCAAATATTACCGCCGATATGATAGGTTGGGTTAGGTTAGGTTATATTACGTTATTGATATATATGAAGGCCACAAGGAGAGGTAGAGGCCAACTCGCGAGGAATGTTGTCAAATATTACCGCCGAGATGATAGGTTGGGTTAGGTTAGGTTATATTACGTTATTGATGTATATGAAGTTCCCACGGAGAGGTAGAGGCCAACTCGCCAGGAATGTTGACAAGTATTAGTGCCGGGAAGTTGGGTTGTTTTAGGTTAGGTTATATTACGTTATTGATGTATATGAAGGTCCCACGGAGACGTAGAGGCCAACTCGCCAGGAATGTTGTCAAATATTAGTGCCGAGATCTTAGGTTGGGTTAGGTCAGGTAATATTATGTTATTGATGTATATGAAGGTCCCACGGAAACATGGAGGCCAACAAGACAGGAATGTTGTCAAATATTACCGCCGAGATGTTACCTTGGTTTAGGTTAGGTTAAATTACGTTATTGATGTATATAAAAGTCCCACGGAGACGTAGAGGCCAACTCTTCAGGAATGTTGTCAAATATTACCGCCGATATGATAGGTTGGGTTAGGTTAGGTTATATTACGTTATTGATGTATATGAAGGCCACACGGAGAGATAGAGGCCAACTCGCCAGGAATGTTGTCAAATATTACCGTCGAGATGATAGGTTGGGTTAGGTTAGGTTATGTTACGTTATTTATGTATATAAAATTCCCACGGAGACGTAGAGGCCAACTCGCCACGAATGTTGTCAAATATTACCGCCGAGATGATAGGTTGGGTTAGGTTAGGTTATATTACGTTATTGATGTATATGAAGGCCCCACGGAGACGTAGAGGCCAACTCGCCAGGAATGTTGTCAAATATTACCGTCGAGATGATAGGTTGGGTTAGGTTAGGTTATGTTACGTTATTTATGTATATAAAATTCCCACGGAGACGTAGAGGCCAACTCGCCACGAATGTTGTCAAATATTACCGCCGAGATGATAGGTTGGGTTAGGTTAGGTTATACTACGTTATTGATGTATATGAAGGCCCCACGGAGACCTAGAGGCCAACTCGCCAGGAATGTTGTCAAATATTACCGCCGAGATGATAGGTTGGGCTAGGTTAGGTTATATTACGTTATTGATGTATATAAAGGTCCCACGGAAACATAGAGGCCAACGAGCCAGGAATGTTGTCAAATATTACCGCCGAGATGATAGGTTGGGCTAGGTTAGGTTATATTACCTTATTGATGTATATAAAGGTCCCACGGAGAGGTAGAGGCCAACTCGCCAGGAATGCTGTCAAATATTCCCGCCGATGTGTTAGGTTGGGTTAGGTTAGGTTATACTACGTTATTGATGTATATGAAGGCCCCACGGAGACGTAGAGGCCAACTCGCCAGGAATGTTGTCAAATATTACCGCCGAGATGATAGGTTGGGTTAGGTTAGGTTATATTACGTTATTGATGTATATGAATGTCCCACTGAGAGGTAGAGGCCAACTCGCCAGGAATGTTGTCAAATATTAGTGCCGGGAAGTTGGGTTGGGTTAGGTTAGGGTATATTACGTTATTGATGTATATAAAATTCCCGCGGAGACGTAGATGCCAACTTGCCAGGAATGTTGTAAAATATTAGTGCCGAGATCTTAGGTTGGGTTAGGTTAGGTTATATTACGTTATTGATGTAAATGAAGGTCCCACGGAGACGTAGAGGCCAACTCGCCAGGAATGTTGTCAAATATTACCGCCGATATGATAGGTTGGGTTAGGTTAGGTTATATTACGTTATTGATATATATGAAGGCCACAAGGAGAGGTAGAGGCCAACTCGCCAGGAATGTTGTCAAATATTACCGCCGAGATGATAGGCTGGGTTAGGTTAGGTTATATTACGTTATTGATGTATATGAATGTCCCACTGAGAGCTAGAGGCCAACTCGCCAAGAATGTTGTCAAATATTAGTGCCGAGATGTTAGGTTGGGTTAAGTTAGGTAATATTACGTTATTGATGTATATAAAATTCCCGCGGAGACGTAGAGGCCAACTCGCCAGGAATGTTGTCAAATATTACCGCCGATATGATAGGTTGGGTTAGTTTAGGTTATATTACGTTATTGATGTATATGAAGGCCACACGGAGAGGTAGAGGCCAACTCGCCAGGAATGTTGTCAAATATTACCGTCGAGATGATAGGTTGGGTTCGGTTAGGTTATATTACGTTATTTATGTATATAAAATTCCCACGAAGACGTAGAGGCCAACTCGCCAGGAATGTTGTCAAATATTACCGCCGAGATGATAGGATGGGTTAGGTTAGGTTATATTACGTTATTGATGTATATGAAGGCCCCACGGAGACGTAGAGGGCAACTCGCCAGGAATGTTGTCAAATATTACCGCCGAGTTGTTAGGTTGGGTTAGGACAGGTAATATTATGTTATTGATGTATATGAAGGTCCCACGGAAACATGGAGGCCAACAGGACAGGAATGTTGTCAAATATTACCGCCGAGATGTTACGTTGGTTTAGGTTAGGTTAAATTACGTTATTGATGTATATGAAGGTCCCACGGAGACGTAGAGGACAACTCGCCAGGAATGTTGTCAAATATTACCGTCGAGATGATAGGTTGGGTTAGGTTAGGTTATATTACGTTATTGATGTATATGAAGGTCCCACGGAGACGTAGAGGCCAACTTGCCAGGAATGTTGTCAAATATTACCGCCGAGATGATAGGTTGGGCTAGGTTAGGTTATATTACGTTATTGATGTATATAAAGGTCCCACGGAAACATAGAGGCCAACGAGCCAGGAATGTTGTAAAATATTACCGCCGAGATGTTACGTTGGTTTAGGTTAGGTTAAATTACGTTATTGATGTATATAAAAGTCCCACGGAGACGTAGAGGCCAACTCGCCAGGAATGTTGTCAAATATTACCGCCGAGATGATAGGTTGGGTTAGGTTAGGTTATATTACGTTATTGATGTATATGAAGGTCCCACGGAGACGTAGAGGCCAGCTCGCCAGGAATGTTGTCAAATATTAGTGCCGAGATCTTAGGTTGGGTTAGGTCAGGTAATATTATGTTATTGATGTATATGAAGGTCCCACGGAAACATGGAGGCCAACAAGACAGGAAGGTTGTCAAATATTACCGCCGAGATGTTACGTTGGGTTAGGTTAGGTTATATTACGTTATTGATGTATATGAAGGTCCCACCGAGACGTAGAGGCCAACTCGCCAGGAATGTTGTCAAATATTAGCGCCGAGATGTTGGGTTGGGTTAGGTTAGGTAATATTACGTTATTGATGTATATGAAGGTCCCACGGTGACGTAGAGGCCAACTCGCCAGGAATGTTGTCAAATATTACCGGCGATGTGTTAGGTTGGGTTAGGTTAGGTCATACTACGTTATTGATGTATATGAAGGCCCCACGGAGACGTAGAGGCCAACTCGCCAGGAATGTTGTCAAATATTACCGCCGAGATGATAGGATGGGTTAGGTTAGGTTATATTACGTTATTGATGTATATGAAGGCCCCACGGAGACGTAGAGGGCAACTCGCCAGGAATGTTGTCAAATATTACCGCCGAGTTGTTAGGTTGGGTTAGGACAGGTAATATTATGTTATTGATATATATGAAGGTCCCACGGAAACATGGAGGCCAACAGGACAGGAATGTTGTCAAATATTACCGCCGAGATGTTACGTTGGTTTAGGTTAGGTTAAATTACGTTATTGATGTATATGAAGGCCCCACGGAGACGTAGAGGCCAACGAGCCAGGAATGTTGTCAAATATTACCGCCGAGATGATAGTTTGGGCTAGGTTAGGTTATATTAGATTATTGATGTATATAAAAGTCCCACGGAGACGTAGAGGCCAACTCGTCAGGAATGTTGTCAAATATTACCGCCGATATGATAGGTTGGGTTAGGTTAGGTTATATTACGTTATTGATGTATATGAAGGCCACACGGAGAGGTAGAGGCCAACTCGCCAGGAATGTTGTCAAATATTAGTGCCGGGAAGTTGGGTTGGGTTAGGCTAGGTTATATTACGTTATTGATGTATATAAAATTCCCACGGAGACGTAGAGGCCAACTCGCCAGGAAAGTTGTAAAATATTAGTGCCGAGATCTTAGGTTGGGTTAGGTTAGGTTATATTACGTTATTGATGTATATGAAGGTCCCACGGAGACGTAGAGGCCAACTCGCCACGAATGTTGTCAAATATTAGTGCCGAGATCTTAGGTTGGGTTAGGTCAGGTAATATTATGTTATTGATGTATATGAAGGTCCCACGGAAACATGGAGGCCAACAAGACAGGAATGTTGTCAAATATTACCGCCGAGATGTTATGTTGGTTTAGGTTAGGTTAAATTACGTTATTGATGTATATGAAGGTCCTACGGAGAGGTAGAGGCCAACTCGCCAGGAATGTTGTCAAATATTAGTGCCGAGATGTTGGGTTGGGTTAGGTTAGGTAATATTACGTTATTGATGTATATGAAGGTCCCACGGTGACGTAGAGGCCAACTCGCCAGGAATGTCGTCAAATATTACCGCCGATGTGTTAGGTTGGGTTAGGTTAGGTTATACTACGTTATTCATGTATATGAAGGCCCCACGGAGACGTAGAGGCCAACTTGCCAGGAATGTTGTCAAATATTACCGCCGAGATGATAGGTTGGGTTAGGTTAGGTTATATTACGTTATTGATGTATATGAAGGTCCCACGGAGAAGTAGAGGCCAACTAGCCAGGAATGTTGTCAAATATTAGTGCCGAGATGTTAGGTTGGATTAGGTTAGGTTATATTACGTTATTGATGTATATAAAATTCCCACGGAGACGTGGAGGGCAACTCGCCAGGAATGTTGTAAAATATTAGTGCCGAGATCTTAGGTTGGGTTAGGTTAGGTTATATTACGTTATTGATGTATATGAAGGTCCCACGGTGATGTAGAGGCCAACTCGCCAGGAATGTTGTCAAATATTACCGCCGATGTGTTAGGTTGGGTTAGGTTAGGTTATACTACGTTATTGATGTATATGAAGGCCCCAGGGAGACGTAGAGGCCAACTCGCCAGGAATGTTGTCAAATATTACCGCCGAGATGATGGGTTGGGTTAGGTTAGGTTATATTACGTTATTGATGTATATGAAGGTCCCACGGAGACGTAGAGGCCAACTCGCCAGGAATGTTGTCAAATATTAGTGCCGAGATCTTAGGTTGGGTTAGGTCAGGCAATATTATGTTATTGATGTATATGAAGGTCCCACGGAAACATGGAGGCCAACAAGACAGGAAGGTTGTCAAATATTACCGCCGAGACGTTACGTTGGGTTAGGTTAGGTTATATTACGTTATTGATGTATATGAAGGTCCCACCGAGACGTAGAGGCCAACTCGCCAGGAATGTTGTCAAATATTAGTGCCGAGATGTTGGGTTGGGTTAGGTTAGGTAATATTACGTTATTGATGTATATGAAGGTCCCACGGTGACGTAGAGGCCAACTCGCCAGGAATGTTGTCAAATATTACCGCCGAGATGATAGGTTGGGTTAGGTTAGGTTATATTACGTTATTGATGTATATGAAGGTCCCACGGAGAAGTAGAGGCCAACTAGCCAGGAATGTTGTCAAATATTAGTGCCGAGATGTTAGGTTGGATTTGGTTAGGTTATATTACGTTATTGATGTATATAAAAGACCCACGGAGACGTAGAGGCCAACTCGCCAGGAATGTTGTCAAATATTAGTGCCGAGATGTTAGGTTGGATTAGGTTAGGTTAAATTACGTTATTGATGTATATGAAGGTCCCACTGAGAGGTAGAGGCCAACTCGCCAGGAATGTTGTCAAATATTAGTGCCGAGATGTTAGGTTGGGTTAAGTTAGGTAATATTACGTTATTGATGTATATAAAATTCCCACGGAGACATAGAGGCCAACTCGCCAGGAATGTTGTAAAATATTAGTGCCGAGATTTTAGGTTGGGTTAGGTTAGGTTATATTACGTTATTGATGTATATGAAGGTCCCACGGAGACGTAGAGGCCAACTAGCCAGGAATGTTGTCAAATATTAGTGCCGAGATCTTAGGTTGGGTTAGGTCAGGTAATAATATGTTATTGATATATATGAAGGTCCCACGGAAACATGGAGGCCAACAAGACAGGAATGTTGTCAAATATTACCGCCGAGATGTTACGTTGGATTAGGTTAGGTTAAATTACGTTATTGATGTATATGAAGGTCCCACGGAGAGGTAGAGGCCAACTCGCCAGGAATGTTGTCAAATATTTGTGCCGGGAAGTTGGGTTGGGTTAGGTTAGGTTATATTATGTTCTTGATGTATATAAAATTCCCACGGAGACGTAGAGGCCAACTCGCCAGGAATGTTGTCAAATATTAGTGCCGAGATCTTAGGTTGGGTTAGGTCAGGTAATATTATGTTATTGATGTATATGAAGGTCCCACGGAAACATGGAGGCCAACAAGACAGGAAGGTTGTCAAATATTACCGCCGAGATGTTACGTTGGGTTAGGTTAGGTTATATTACGTTATTGATGTATATGAAGGTCCCACCGAGACGTAGAGGCCAACTCGCCAGGAATGTTATCAAATATTAGTGCCGAGATCTTAGGTTGGGTTAGGACAGGTAATATTATGTTATTGATGTATACGAAGGTCCCACGGAAACATGGAGGCCAACAAGACAGGAATGTTGTCAAATATTACCGCCGTGATGTTACGTTGGTTTAGGTTAGGTTAAATTACGTTATTGATGTATATGAAGGTCCCACTGAGACGTAGAGGCCAACTGGCCAGGAATGTTGTCAAATATTAGTGCCGAGATCTTAGGTTGGGTTAGGTTAGGTTATATTACGTTATTGATGTATATGAAGGTCCCACGGAGACGTAGAGGCCAACTCGCCAGGAATGTTGTCAAATATTAGTGCCGAGATCTTAGGTTGGGTTAGGTCAGGTAATATTATGTTATTGATGTATATGAAGGTCCCACGGAAACATGGAGGCCAACAAGACAGGAATGTTGTCAAATATTACCGCCGAGATGTTACGTTGGTTTATGTTAGGTTAAATTACGTTATTGATGTATATGACGGTCCTACGGAGAGGTAGAGGCCAACTCGCCAGGATTGTTGTCAAATATTAGTGCCGAGATGTTAGGTTGGGTTAGGTTAGGTAATATTACGTTATTGATGTATATGAAGGTCCCACGGTGACGTAGATGCCAACTCGCCAGGAATGTTGTAAAATATTAGTGCCGAGATCTTAGGTTGGGTTAGGTTAGGTTATATTACGTTATTGATGTATATGAAGGTCCCACGGAGACGTAGAGGCCAACTCGCCAGGAATGTTGTCAAATATTAGTGCCGAGATCTTAGGTTGGGTTAGGTCAGGTAATATTATGTTATTGATGTATATGAAGGTCCCACGGAAACATGGAGGCCAACAAGACAGGAATGTTGTCAAATATTACCGCCGAGATGTTACGTTGGTTTAGGTTAGCTTAAATTACGTTATTGATGTATATGAAGGTCCCACAGAGAGGTAGAGGCCAACTCGCCAGGAATGTTGTCAAATATTAGTGCCGAGATCTTAGGTTGGGTTAGGTTAGGTAATATTATGTTATTGATGTATATGAAGGTCCCACGGTGACGTAGAGGCCAACTCGCCAGGAATGTTGTAAAATATTAGTGCCGAGATGATAGGTTGGGTTAGGTTACGTTATATTACGTTATTGATGTATATGAAGGCCCCACGGAGACGTAGAGGCCAACTCGCCAGGAATGTTGTCAAATATTACCGCCGAGATGTTAGGTTGGGTTAGGACAGGTAATATTATGTTATTGATGTATATGAAGGTCCCACGGAAACATGGAGGCCAACAAGACAGGAATGTTGTCAAATATTACCGCCGAGATGTTACGTTGGTTTAGGTTAGGTTAAATTACGTTATTGATGTATATGAAGGTCCCACGGAGAGGTAGAGGGCAACTCGCCAGGAATGTTGTCAAATATTAGTGCCGGGAAGTTGGGTTGGGTTAGGCTAGGTTATATTACGTTATTGATGTATATAAAATTCCCACGGAGACGTAGAGGCCAACTCGCCAGGAATGTTGTAAAATATTAGTGCCGAGATCTTAGGTTGGGTTAGGTTAGGTTATACTACGTTATTGATGTATATGAAGGCCCCACGGAGACGTAGAGGCCAACTCGCCAGGAATGTTGTCAAATATTACCGCCGAGATGTTACGTTGATTTAGGTTAGGTTAAATTACGTTATTGATGTATATGAAGGTCCCACTGAGAGGTAGAGGCCAACTCGCCAGGAATGTTGTCAAATATTAGTGCCGAGATGTTAGGTTGGATTAAGTTAGGTAATATTACGTTATTGATGTATAATGAAGGTCCCACGGTGACGTAGAGGCCAACTCGCCAGGAATGTTGTCAAATATTACCGCCGATGTGTTAGGTTGGGTTAGGTCAGGTTATACTACGTTATTGATGTATATGAAGGCTCCACGGAGACGTAGAGGCCAACTCGCCAGAAATGTTGTCAAATATTACCGCCGAGATGATAGGTTGGGTTAGGTTAGCTTATATTACGTTATTGATGTATATAAAATTCCGACGGAGACGTAGAGGCCAACTAGCCGGGAACGTTGTCAAATATTAGTGCCGAGATGTTAGGTTGGATTAGGTTAGGTTATATTACGTTATTGATGTATATAAAGGCCCCACGGAGACGTAGAGGCCAACTCGCCAGGAATGTTGTCAAATATTAGTTCCGAGAGATTGGGTTGGGTTAGGTTAGGTTATATTACGTTATTGATGTATATAAAGGCCCCGCGGAGACGTAGAGGCCAACCCGCCAGGAACGTTGTCAAATAATAGCGCCGAAAGGTTAGGTTGGGTTAGTTTAGGTTATATTACGTTATTGATATATGTGAAGGTCCCACGGAGACGTAGAGGCCAACTCGCCAGGAATGTTGTTACATAATAGCGCCGAGTGGTTAGGTCGGGTTATATTAGGTTATATTACGTTATTGATGGATATGAAGGTCTCACGGAGACGTAGAGGCCAACTCGCCAGGAATGTTGTCAAATATTACCGCCGATATGATAGGTTGGGTTAGGTTAGGTTATATTACGTTATTGATGTATATGAAGGCCCCACGGAGACGTAGAGGCCAACTCGCCAGGAATGTTGTCAAATATTCCCGCCGAGATGATTGGTTGATCTAGGTTAGGTTATATTACGTTATTGATGTATATAAAGGTCCCACGGAAACATAGAGGCCAACAAGCCAGGAATGTTTTCAAATACTACCGCCGAGATGTTACGTTGGTTTAGGTTAGGTTAAATTAAGATATTGATGTATATGAAGGTCCCACGGAGAGGTAGAGGCCAACTCGCCAGAAATGTTGTCAAATATTACCGCCGATGTGTTAGGTTGGGTTAGGTTAGGTTATACGACGTTATTGATGTATATGAAGGCCCCACGGAGACGTAGAGGCCAACTCGCCAGGAATGTTGTCAAATATTACCGCCGAGATGTTACGTTGGTTTAGGTTAGGTTAAATTACGTTATTGATGTATATGAAGGTCCCACTGAGAGGTAGAGGCCAACTCGCCAGGAATGTTGTCAAATATTAGTGCCGAGATGTTAGGTTGGATTAAGTTAGGTAATATTACGTTATTGATGTATAATGAAGGTCCCACGGTGACGTAGAGGCCAACTCGCCAGGAATGTTGTCAAATATTACCGCCGATGTGTTAGGTTGGGTTAGGTTAGGTTATACTACGTTATTGATGTATATGAAGGCTCCACGGAGACGTAGAGGCCAACTCGCCAGAAATGTTGTCAAATATTACCGCCGAGATGATAGGTTGGGTTAGGTTAGCTTATATTACGTTATTGATGTATATAAAATTCCGACGGAGATGTAGAGGCCAACTAGCCAGGAACGTTGTCAAATATTAGTGCCGAGATGTTAGGTTTGAATTAGGTTAGGTTATATTACGTTATTGATGTATATAAAGGCCCCACGGAGACGTAGAGGCCAACTCGCCAGGAATGTTGTCAAATATTAGTTCCGAGAGATTGGGTTGGGTTAGGTTAGGTTATATTACGTTATTGATGTATATAAAGGCCCCGCGGAGACGTAGAGGCCAACTCGCCAGGAATGTTGTCAAATATTCCCGCCGAGATGATAGGTTGGGCTAGGTTAGGTTATATTACGTTATTGATGTATATACAGGTCCCACGGAAACATAGAGGCCAACAAGCCAGGAATGTTGTCAAATACTACCGCCGAGATGATAGGTTGGGTTAGGTTAGGTTATATTACGTTATTGATGTATATGAAGGTCCCACGGAGACGTAGAGGCCAACTCGCCAGGAATGTTGTAAAATATTAGTGCCGAGATCTTTGGTTGGGTTAGGTCAGGTAATATTATGTTATTGATGTATATGAAGGTCCCACGGAAACATGGAGGCCAACAAGACAGGAATGTTGTCAAATATTACCGCCGAGATGTTACGTTGGTTTAGGTTAGGTTAAATTACGTTATTGATGTATATGAAGGTCCCACTGAGAGGTAGAGGCCAACTCGCCAGGAATGTTGTCAAATATTAGTGCCGAGACGTTAGGTTGGGTTAGGTTAGGTTATATTACGTTATTGATGTATATGAAGGCCCCACGGAGACGTAGAGGCCAACTGGCCAGGAATGTTGTCAAATATTACCGCCGAGATGATAGGTTGGGTTAGGTAAGATTATATTACGTTATTGATGTATATGAAGGCCGCACGGAGAGGTAGAGGCCAACTCGCCAGGAATGTTGTCAAATATTAGTGCCGAGATGTTAGGTTGGGTTAGGTTAGGTTATACTACGTTATTGATGTATATGAAGGCTCCACGGAGACGTAGAGGCCAACTCGCCAGAAATGTTGTCAAATATTACCGCCGAGATGATAGGTTGGGTTAGGTTAGCTTATATTACGTTATTGATGTATATAAAATTCCGACGGAGACGTAGAGGCCAACTAGCCAGGAACGTTGTCATATATTAGTGCCGAGATGTTAGGTTTGAATTAGGTTAGGTTATATTACGTTATTGATGTATATAAAGGCCCCACGGAGACGTAGAGGCCAACTCGCCAGAATGTTGTCAAATATTAGTTCCGAGAGATTGGGTTGGGTTAGGTTAGGTTATATTACGTTATTGATGTATATAAAGGCCCCGCGGAGACGTAGAGGCCAACCCGCCAGGAACGTTGTCAAATAATAGCGCCGAAAGGTTAGGTTGGGTTAGTTTAGGTTATATTACGTTATTGATATATGTGAAGGTCCCACGGAGACGTAGAGGCCAACTCGCCAGGAATGTTGTTACATAATAGCGCCGAGTGGTTAGGTCGGGTTATATTAGGTTATATTACGTTATTGATGGGGATATGAAGGTCTCACGGAGACGTAGAGGCCAACTCGCCAGGAATGTTGTCAAATATTACCGCCGATATGATAGGTTGGGTTAGGTTAGGTTATATTACGTTATTGATGTATATGAAGGCCCCACGGAGACGTAGAGGCCAACTCGCCAGGAATGTTGTCAAATATTCCCGCCGAGATGATTGGTTGATCTAGGTTAGGTTATATTACGTTATTGATGTATATAAAGGTCCCACGGAAACATAGAGGCCAACAAGCCAGGAATGTTTTCAAATACTACCGCCGAGATGTTACGTTGGTTTAGGTTAGGTTAAATTAAGATATTGATGTATATGAAGGTCCCACGGAGAGGTAGAGGCCAACTCGCCAGGAATGTTGTCAAATATTAGTGCCGGGAAGTTGGGTTGGGTTAGGTTAGGTTATATTACGTTATTGATGTATATGATGGTCCCACGGAGACGTAGAGGCCAACTCGCCAGGAATGTTGTCAAATATTAGTGCCGAGATCTTAGGTTGGGTTAGGTCAGGTAATATTATGTTATTGATGTATATGAAGGTCCCACGGTAACATGGAGGCCAACAAGACAGGAATGTTGTCAAATATTACCGCCGAGATGTTACGTTGGTTTATGTTAGGTTAAATTACGTTATTGATGTATATGACGGTCCTACGGAGAGGTAGAGGCCAACTCGCCAGGATTGTTGTCAAATATTAGTGCCGAGATGTTAGGTTGGGTTAGGTTAGGTAATATTACGTTATTGATGTATATGAAGATCCCACGGTGACGTAGAGGCCAACTCGCCAGAAATGTTGTCAAATATTACCGCCGATGTGTTAGGTTGGGTTAGGTTAGGTTATACGACGTTATTGATGTATATGAAGGCCCCACGGAGACGTAGAGGCCAACTCGCCAGGAATGTTGTCAAATATTACCGCCGAGATGTTACGTTGGTTTAGGTTAGGTTAAATTACGTTATTGATGTATATGAAGGTCCCACTGAGAGCTAGAGGCCAACTCGCCAGGAATGTTGTCAAATATTAGTGCCGAGATGTTAGGTTGGATTAAGTTAGGTAATATTACGTTATTGATGTATAATGAAGGTCCCACGGTGACGTAGAGGCCAACTCGCCAGGAATGTTGTCAAATATTACCGCCGATGTGTTAGGTTGGGTTAGGTTAGGTTATACTACGTTATTGATGTATATGAAGGCTCCACGGAGACGTAGAGGCCAACTCGCCAGAAATGTTGTCAAATATTACCGCCGAGATGATAGGTTGGGTTAGGTTAGCTTATATTACGTTATTGATGTATATAAAATTCCGACGGAGATGTAGAGGCCAACTAGCCAGGAACGTTGTCAAATATTAGTGCCGAGATGTTAGGTTTGAATTAGGTTAGGTTATATTACGTTATTGATGTATATAAAGGCCCCACGGAGACGTAGAGGCCAACTCGCCAGGAATGTTGTCAAATATTAGTTCCGAGAGATTGGGTTGGGTTAGGTTAGGTTATATTACGTTATTGATGTATATAAAGGCCCCGCGGAGACGTAGAGGCCAACTCGCCAGGAATGTTGTCAAATATTCCCGCCGAGATGATAGGTTGGGCTAGGTTAGGTTATATTACGTTATTGATGTATATACAGGTCCCGCGGAAACATAGAGGCCAACAAGCCAGGAATGTTGTCAAATACTACCGCCGAGATGATAGGTTGGGTTAGGTTAGGTTATATTACGTTATTGATGTATATGAAGGTCCCACGGAGACGTAGAGGCCAACTCGCCAGGAATGTTGTAAAATATTAGTGCCGAGATCTTTGGTTGGGTTAGGTCAGGTAATATTATGTTATTGATGTATATGAAGGTCCCACGGAAACATGGAGGCCAACAAGACAGGAATGTTGTCAAATATTACCGCCGAGATGTTACGTTGGTTTAGGTTAGGTTAAATTACGTTATTGATGTATATGAAGGTCCCACTGAGAGGTAGAGGCCAACTCGCCAGGAATGTTGTCAAATATTAGTGCCGAGACGTTAGGTTGGGTTAGGTTAGGTTATATTACGTTATTGATGTATATGAAGGCCCCACGGAGACGTAGAGGCCAACTGGCCAGGAATGTTGTCAAATATTACCGCCGAGATGATAGGTTGGGTTAGGTAAGATTATATTACGTTATTGATGTATATGAAGGCCGCACGGAGAGGTAGAGGCCAACTCGCCAGGAATGTTGTCAAATATTAGTGCCGAGATGTTAGGTTGGGTTAGGTTAGGTAATATTACGTTATTGATGTATATGAAGATCCCACGGTGACGTAGAGGCCAACTCGCCAGAAATGTTGTCAAATATTACCGCCGATGTGTTAGGTTGGGTTAGGTTAGGTTATACGACGTTATTGATGTATATGAAGGCCCCACGGAGACGTAGAGGCCAACTCGCCAGGAATGTTGTCAAATATTACCGCCGAGATGTTACGTTGGTTTAGGTTAGGTTAAATTACGTTATTGATGTATATGAAGGTCCCACTGAGAGGTAGAGGCCAACTCGCCAGGAATGTTGTCAAATATTAGTGCCGAGATGTTAGGTTGGATTAAGTTAGGTAATATTACGTTATTGATGTATAATGAAGGTCCCACGGTGACGTAGAGGCCAACTCGCCAGGAATGTTGTCAAATATTACCGCCGATGTGTTAGGTTGGGTTAGGTTAGGTTATACTACGTTATTGATGTATATGAAGGCTCCACGGAGACGTAGAGGCCAACTCGCCAGAAATGTTGTCAAATATTACCGCCGAGATGATAGGTTGGGTTAGGTTAGCTTATATTACGTTATTGATGTATATAAAATTCCGACGGAGATGTAGAGGCCAACTAGCCAGGAACGTTGTCAAATATTAGTGCCGAGATGTTTGGTTTGAATTAGGTTAGGTTATATTACGTTATTGATGTATATAAAGGCCCCACGGAGACGTAGAGGCCAACTCGCCAGGAATGTTGTCAAATATTAGTTCCGAGAGATTGGGTTGGGTTAGGTTAGGTTATATTACGTTATTGATGTATATAAAGGCCCCGCGGAGACGTAGAGGCCAACTCGCCAGGAATGTTGTCAAATATTCCCGCCGAGATGATAGGTTGGGCTAGGTTAGGTTATATTACGTTATTGATGTATATACAGGTCCCACGGAAACATAGAGGCCAACAAGCCAGGAATGTTGTCAAATACTACCGCCGAGATGATAGGTTGGGTTAGGTTAGGTTATATTACGTTATTGATGTATATGAAGGTCCCACGGAGACGTAGAGGCCAACTCGCCAGGAATGTTGTAAAATATTAGTGCCGAGATCTTTGGTTGGGTTAGGTCAGGTAATATTATGTTATTGATGTATATGAAGGTCCCACGGAAACATGGAGGCCAACAAGACAGGAATGTTGTCAAATATTACCGCCGAGATGTTACGTTGGTTTAGGTTAGGTTAAATTACGTTATTGATGTATATGAAGGTCCCACTGAGAGGTAGAGGCCAACTCGCCAGGAATGTTGTCAAATATTAGTGCCGAGACGTTAGGTTGGGTTAGGTTAGGTTATATTACGTTATTGATGTATATGAAGGCCCCACGGAGACGTAGAGGCCAACTGGCCAGGAATGTTGTCAAATATTACCGCCGAGATGATAGGTTGGGTTAGGTAAGATTATATTACGTTATTGATGTATATGAAGGCCGCACGGAGAGGTAGAGGCCAACTCGCCAGGAATGTTGTCAAATATTAGTGCCGAGATGTTAGGTTGGGTTAGGTTAGGTTATACTACGTTATTGATGTATATGAAGGCTCCACGGAGACGTAGAGGCCAACTCGCCAGAAATGTTGTCAAATATTACCGCCGAGATGATAGGTTGGGTTAGGTTAGCTTATATTACGTTATTGATGTATATAAAATTCCGACGGAGACGTAGAGGCCAACTAGCCAGGAACGTTGTCATATATTAGTGCCGAGATGTTAGGTTTGAATTAGGTTAGGTTATATTACGTTATTGATGTATATAAAGGCCCCACGGAGACGTAGAGGCCAACTCGCCAGGAATGTTGTCAAATATTAGTTCCGAGAGATTGGGTTGGGTTAGGTTAGGTTATATTACGTTATTGATGTATATAAAGGCCCCGCGGAGACGTAGAGGCCAACCCGCCAGGAACGTTGTCAAATAATAGCGCCGAAAGGTTAGGTTGGGTTAGTTTAGGTTATATTACGTTATTGATATATGTGAAGGTCCCACGGAGACGTAGAGGCCAACTCGCCAGTAATGTTGTTACATAATAGCGCCGAGTGGTTAGGTCGGGTTATATTAGGTTATATTACGTTATTGATGGATATGAAGGTCTCACGGAGACGTAGAGGCCAACTCGCCAGGAATGTTGTCAAATATTACCGCCGATATGATAGGTTGGGTTAGGTTAGGTTATATTACGTTATTGATGTATATGAAGGCCCCACGGAGACGTGGAGGCCAACTCGCCAGGAATGTTGTCAAATATTCCCGCCGAGATGATAGGTTGATCTAGGTTAGGTTATATTACGTTATTGATGTATATAAAGGTCCCACGGAAACATAGAGGCCAACAAGCCAGGAATGTTTTCAAATACTACCGCCGAGATGTTACGTTGGTTTAGGTTAGGTTAAATTAAGATATTGATGTATATGAAGGTCCCACGGAGAGGTAGAGGCCAACTCGCCAGGATTGTTGTCAAATATTAGTGCCGAGATGTTAGGTTGGGTTAGGTTAGGTAATATTAAGTTATTGATGTATATGAAGGTCCCACGGTGACGTAGAGGCCAACTCGCCAGGAATGTTGTCAAATATTACCGCCGATGTGTTAGGTTGGGTTAGGTTAGGTTATATTACGTTATTGATGTATATGAAGGCCCCACGGAGACGTAGAGTCCAACTCGCCAGGAATGTTGTCAAATATTCCCGCCGAGATGATAGGTTGATCTAGGTTAGGTTATATTACGTTATTGATGTATATAAAGGTCCCACGGAAACATAGAGGCCAACAAGCCAGGAATGTTTTCAAATACTACCGCCGAGATGTTACGTTGGTTTAGGTTAGGTTAAATTAAGATATTGATGTATATGAAGGTCCAACGGAGAGGTAGAGGCCAACTCGCCAGGATTGTTGTCAAATATTAGTGCCGAGATGTTAGGTTGGGTTAGGTTAGGTAATATTACGTTATTGATGTATATGAAGGTCCCACGGTGACGTAGAGGCCAACTCGCCAGGAATGTTGTCAAATATTACCGCCGATGTGTTAGGTTGGGTTAGGTTAGGTTATACTACGTTATTGATGTATATGAAGGCCCCACGGAGACGTAGAGGCCAACTCGCCAGGAATGTTGTCAAATATTACCGCCGAGATGTTACGTTGGTTTAGGTTAGGATAAATTACGTTATTGATGTATATGAAGGTCCCACTGAGAGGTAGAGGCCAACTCGCCAGGAATGTTGTCAAATATTAGTGCCGAGATGTTAGGTTGGATTAAGTTAGGTAATATTACGTTATTGAAATATAATGAAGGTCCCACGGTGACGTAGAGGCTAACTCGCCAGGAATGTTGTCAAATATTACCGCCGATGTGTTAGGTTGGGTTAGGTTAGGTTATACTACGTTATTGATGTATATGAAGGCTCCACGGAGACGTAGAGGCCAACTCGCCAGGAATGTAGTCAAATATTAGTGCCGAGATCTTAGGTTGGGTTAGGTCAGGTAATATTATGTTATTGATGTATATGAAGGTCCCACGGAAACATGGAGGCCAACAAGACAGGAATGTTGTCAAATATTACCGCCGAGATGTTACGTTGGTTTATGTTAGGTTAAATTACGTTATTGATGTATATGACGGTCCTACGGATAGGTAGAGGCCAACTCGCCAGGATTGTTGTCAAATATTAGTGCCGAGATGTTAGGTTGGGTTAGGTTAGGTAATATTACGTTATTGATGTATATGAAGGTCCCACGGTGACGTAGAGGCCAACTCGCCAGGAATGTTGTCAAATATTACCGCCGATGTGTTAGGTTGGGTTAGGTTAGGTTATGCTACGTTATTGATGTATATGAAGGCCCCACGGAGACGTAGAGGCCAACTCGCCAGGAATGTTGTCAAATATTACCGCCGATGTGTTAGGTTGGGTTAGGTTAGGTTATATTACGTTATTGATGTATATGAAGGCCCCACGGAGACGTAGAGTCCAACTCGCCAGGAATGTTGTCAAATATTCCCGCCGAGATGATAGGTTGATCTAGGTTAGGTTATATTACGTTATTGATGTATATAAAGGTCCCACGGAAACATAGAGGCCAACAAGCCAGGAATGTTTTCAAATACTACCGCCGAGATGTTACGTTGGTTTAGGTTAGGTTAAATTAAGATATTGACGTATATGAAGGTCCAACGGTGACGTAGAGGCCAACTCGCCAGGAATGTTGTCAAATATTAGTGCCGAGATCTTAGGTTGGGTTAGGTTAGGTTATATTACGTTATTGATGTATATGAAGGTCCCACGGAGACGTAGAGGTCAACTCGCCAGGAATGTTGTCAAATATTAGTGCCGAGATGTTAGGTTGGGTTAGGTTAGGTAATATTACGTTATTGATGTATATGAAGGTCCCACGGTGACGTAGAGGCCAACTCGCCAGGAATGTTGTCAAATATAACCGCCGATGTGTTAGGTTGGGTTAGGTTAGGTTATGCTACGTTATTGATGTATATGAAGGCCCCACGGAGAAGTAGAGGCCAACTCGCCAGGAATGTTGTTACATAATAGCGCCGAGTGGTTAGGTCGGGTTATATTAGGTTATATTACGTTATTGATGGATATGAAGGTCTCACGGAGACGTAGAGGCCAACTCGCCAGGAATGTTGTCAAATATTAACGCCGAGATGATAGGTTGAGTTAGGTTAGGTTATGCTACGTTATTGATGTATATGAAGGCCCCACGGAGACGTAGAGGCCAACTCGCCAGGAATGTTGTCAAATATTACCGCCGATGTGTTAGGTTGGGTTAGGTTAGGTTATATTACGTTATTGATGTATATGAAGGCCCCACGGAGACGTAGAGTCCAACTCGCCAGGAATGTTGTCAAATATTCCCGCCGAGATGATAGGTTGATCTAGGTTAGGTTATATTACGTTATTGATGTATATAAAGGTCCCACGGAAACATAGAGGCCAACAAGCCAGGAATGTTTTCAAATACTACCGCCGAGATGTTACGTTGGTTTAGGTTAGGTTAAATTAAGATATTGACGTATATGAAGGTCCAACGGTGACGTAGAGGCCAACTCGCCAGGAATGTTGTCAAATATTAGTGCCGAGATCTTAGGTTGGGTTAGGTTAGGTTATATTACGTTATTGATGTATATGAAGGTCCCACGGAGACGTAGAGGTCAACTCGCCAGGAATGTTGTCAAATATTAGTGCCGAGATGTTAGGTTGGGTTAGGTTAGGTAATATTACGTTATTGATGTATATGAAGGTCCCACGGTGACGTAGAGGCCAACTCGCCAGGAATGTTGTCAAATATAACCGCCGATGTGTTAGGTTGGGTTAGGTTAGGTTATGCTACGTTATTGATGTATATGAAGGCCCCACGGAGAAGTAGAGGCCAACTCGCCAGGAATGTTGTTACATAATAGCGCCGAGTGGTTAGGTCGGGTTATATTAGGTTATATTACGTTATTGATGGATATGAAGGTCTCACGGAGACGTAGAGGCCAACTCGCCAGGAATGTTGTCAAATATTAACGCCGAGATGATAGGTTGAGTTAGGTTAGGTTATATTACGTTATTGATGTATATGAAGGCCCCGCGGAGACGTAGAGGCCAACTCGCCAGGAATGTTGTCAAATATTACCGCCGAGATGTTAGGTTGGGTTAGGTTAGGTTATATTACGTTATTGATGTATATGAAGGCCCCACGGAGACGTAGAGGCCAACTGGCCAGGAATGTTGTCAAATATTACCGCCGAGATGATAGGTTGGGTTAGGTAAGATTATATTACGTTATTGATGTATATGAAGGCCGCACGGAGAGGTAGAGGCCAACTCGCCAGGAATGTTGTCAAATATTAGTGCCGAGATGTTAGGTTGGGTTAGCTTAGGTAATATTACGTTATTGATGTATATGAAGGTCCCACGGAGACGTCGAGGCCAACTCGCCAGGAATGTTGTCAAATATTACCGCCGATATGATAGGTTGGGCTAGGTTAGGTTATATGACGTTATTGATGTATATAAAGGTCCCACGGAGACGTAGAGGCCAACTCGCCAGGAATGTTGTAAAATATTAGTGCCGATGTGTTAGGTTGGGTTAGGTTATGTTATACAACGTTATTGATGTATATGAAGGCCCAACGGAGACGTAGAGGCCAACTCGCCAGGAATGTTGTCAAATATTACCGCCGATATGATAGGTTGGGTTAGGTTAGGTTATATTACGTTATTGATGTATATGAAGGCCCCACGGAGACGTAGAGTCCAACTCGCCAGGAATGTTGTCAAATATTCCCGCCGAGATGATAGGTTGATCTAGGTTAGGTTATATTACGTTATTGATGTATATAAAGGTCCCACGGAAACATAGAGGCCAACAAGCCAGGAATGTTTTCAAATACTACCGCCGAGATGTTACGTTGGTTTAGGTTAGGTTAAATTAAGATATTGATGTATATGAAGGTCCCACGGAGAGGTAGAGGCCAACTCGCCAGGAATGTTGTCAAATATTAGTGCCGAGATGTTAGGTTGGGTTAGGTTAGGTAATATTAAGTTATTGATGTATATGAAGGTCCCACGGTGACGTAGAGGCCAACTCGCCAGGAATGTTGTCAAATATTAGTGCCGAGGTCTTAGGTTGGGTTAGGTTAGGTTATATTACGTTATTGATGTATATGAAGGTCCCACGGAGACGTAGAGGCCAACTCGCCAGGAATGTTGTCAAATATTAGTGCCGAGATCTTAGGTTGGGTTAGGTCAGGTAATATTATGTTATTGATGTATATGAAGGTCCCACGGAAACATGGAGGCCAACTCGCCAGGAATGTTGTCAAATATTACCGCCGAGATGTTACGTTGGTTTAGGTTAGGTTAAATTACGTTATTGATGTATATGAAGGTCCCACTGAGAGGTAGAGGCCAACTCGCCAGGAATGTTGTCAAATATTAGTGCCGAGATGTTAGGTTGGATTAAGTTAGGTAATATTACGTTATTGATGTATAATGAAGGTCCCACGGTGACGTAGAGGCCAACTCGCCAGGAATGTTGTCAAATATTACCGCCGATGTGTTAGGTTGGGTTAGGTTAGGTTATACTACGTTATTGATGTATATGAAGGCTCCACGGAGACGTAGAGGCCAACTCGCCAGAAATGTTGTCAAATATTACCGCCGAGATGATAGGTTGGGTTAGGTTAGCTTATATTACGTTATTGATGTATATAAAATTCCGACGGAGACGTAGAGGCCAACTAGCCAGGAACGTTGTCAAATATTAGTGCCGAGATGTTAGGTTGGATTAGGTTAGGTTATATTACGTTATTGATGTATATAAAGGCCCCACGGAGACGTAGAGGCCAACTCGCCAGGAATGTTGTCAAATATTAGTTCCGAGAGATTGGGTTGGGTTAGGTTAGGTTATATTACGTTATTGATGTATATAAAGGCCCCGCGGAGACGTAGAGGCCAACCCACCAGGAACGTTGTCAAATAATAGCGGCGAAAGGTTAGGTTGGGTTAGTTTAGGTTATATTACGTTATTGATATATGTGAGGGACCCACGGAGACGTAGAGGCCAACTCGCCAGGAATGTTGTTACATAATAGCGCCGAGTGGTTAGGTCGGGTTATATTAGGTTATATTACGTTATTGATGGATATGAAGGTCTCACGGAGACGTAGAGGCCAACTCGCCAGGAATGTTGTCAAATATTAACGCCGAGATGATAGGTTGAGTTAGGTTAGGTTATATTACGTTATTGATGTATATGAAGGCCCCGCGGAGACGTAGAGGCCAACTCGCCAGGAATGTTGTCAAATATTACCGCCGAGATGTTAGGTTGGGTTAGGTTAGGTTATATTACGTTATTGATGTATATGAAGGCCCCACGGAGACGTAGAGTCCAACTCGCCAGGAATGTTGTCAAATATTCCCGCCGAGATGATAGGTTGATCTAGGTTAGGTTATATTACGTTATTGATGTATATAAAGGTCCCACGGAAACATAGAGGCCAACAAGCCAGGAATGTTTTCAAATACTACCGCCGAGATGTTACGTTGGTTTAGGTTAGGTTAAATTAAGATATTGATGTATATGAAGGTCCCACGGAGAGGTAGAGGCCAACTCGCCAGGAATGTTGTCAAATATTAGTGCCGAGATGTTCGGTTGGGTTAGGTTAGGTAATATTAAGTTATTGATGTATATGAAGGTCCCACGGTGACGTAGAGG